>OY728153.1:482640217-483890217 GCA_963277665.1 Viscum album | reverse complement strand
GTGATCTACAAACCTCCAAATGTCATCATTTAATATTCTAGGTGTCAGAACGAAATAATCTATTACTCGTAATGATTGATGTTGATTGAAACTGGACCCTTCAAGGAAGAACATATTCAATCTGGTGGAAGAGGATAATTTTTTTTCATTCTTCAAAGAATTCTAGGGAGGGAGCTCTCTAGGGTTTGAGAAGATCCTCTCTAGAACATGTTTTTCACAACGAAAGAATATGGATCTCTAGGCTTGCATAAAATGTCACAACCAGTTCACTATTATGATAGAGTTATAAAATAAATAATTGGTAAAGGTCCATTATTATTTTATTAATACCCTATAAACCCCATGTCTAAATAATAATAATAATAATATTATTCACTTAAAATGTGATAAACTCAAAGAAAAAAATAAATATTATTTTTCTTGAATAAATAAATTAAAATTTATTCAAATAATATTTAGTATAACTTCTATCATTAGACCATTAAACCCAGTCCACTAATCCTCCTCAATATTTATTGGTCCTTGAATAGTTATTATTTAATTAATTAAATAAATAACACTACATTATTTTTGAATAATTATATATAAAAATTATAATCACCAAACCTATTTAATAAAAATTTATTGAATGTTCTCATAAAGAAATAAATAATTTTTTTTCTTTGTGAATAAACTAGAACAAATAAATATTTTATATTATCATAATTAAATAAATAATCACTCAAAGAATAAATATTTATTAAATATTCAAATCACATAAATATTCTCTTGAATAATTAGTGATTTAATATTTTTGATAAAACAAACACGAATAATTATTAAACTAAATATGAGAATAATATTTATTCATCATGTTAAATTTTTATAGAATTTAACTAAGGTTCTGAATACACCTGATGTCTGTCCCTCTAAGCCCCTTTCTTAGTGGAATTAGTCTATATTTCCTAAATTCCAAGGTTAGCATCTAGAAACACACCAAGGATCTTATAGAGAAATAAGTTAATGCCACAAAAAATGTAACCACCTTTTAATGAACACTATATAATATAATATCTTTCACTCGATATATCTAATCAAGAAGGTTTCATGCTAGTGTCATCAACCAATATTCTCTTTGCCCCTTTCTTTAAATTTATGGAAATAAACTTGCTGAAAACACTTCCATGGATAAAGAATTAATCAAGAAGTTCAATTCCAATCAAATGACTTGATATATCTTCTTATATTAAATAATACAAAGGATAAACTATTTCTCACATTATTTCTTAATACAACAACACTCATGACTCTCCCAGCACATCATACTTCTCTATGAGCATATGGAATCATGTTTTTCATCAATACATCAAAGTTGATGACTTATGACATGTAATAAAATTTATGAGTCATTACACAAATTTATAGATAATAATATCAAATGAAACATATAAATGTGTTTTTCCTATTGGTGAGTAATATTCTCATAATCTTCTATACTGAAGATTACCAAGGGAATAAACCATAAAATTTTTCCTGAAAGTCCTATGAGTCTCCACCCTAGTATCATATATTATACATGTCATAATAAATGGAATCATACAACTATAGAAATTATGTTTAAGGATACTATCATTGAACTTATAGGTTCTCATCATTGCATGAAACTACTAAGACCTTTCAACATGAAAAGTACACTTAGGACATTATCACTTTTAATGTTTTGTAAAAGAATAATCATGAAGTGATAAGATATTTTGAAAAAATTTAAATACATGAATAAAAGTAACCATAAATTACTTAGTAGTTTGTTTTATGGAACCAACTCTAACAAAATCCCACTTTCACTAGATATAACTGTTGGGAAAAAAATCCCTCACGGTATCATTGAAGCATTTTTGAGGTGATTGTGTTTGTTGACAAAGTGGGCCTCCGTGTTGTGTTTGTTGACAAAGTAAACCATGACATACAAATTTGTTGACAAAGGGGATTTCATGGTGGCATATAGAGTTCAAGAGATGTTTTTAATTATCCATTATTGATTCAAGAATTTCAACAAAGTAATGGTCGATCTAGAGGCGGTTCAAAAAGAGCAGATACAAGGTGGTGCCATTTTCCAGTGTTTGCAAAATTTTTGGACCTCAAAATCAACAAATGAAGAAAATTATTTTTAGAAAAGGGACTTGCGCGCCAGTGTATTGGAGGATTGGAAACTTGAGTGCCATTTGTTTTTCAAGACCAGAACATAAAAATATGGAATAGGAAGAAAGGGCGCTCAAGTTTTGGGTTTGGTCGCGCAAGTGACTAGGGCGACAAAGACTAGGGCGGCTGGACTTGTGCGCCGAGAGAAGACTTGCACACCAGTGCTCAGGGTGTCCAAATTACTAAAAATAGAGGTCAACCCCTCCTCATTCCATGTGAGTTCAACACTTAGATAAAATCAGAGCTCCCATCTCATAGGTGTAGTGGTCGCGCAAGTGGTGGTGTGGTCACGCAAGTATAAAGATATTCAAAAGTTGCGCGCTAGTTGATAGTTGCACGACCAAAGTGGTTTGGGTGAGAAATGTTGTGATTCTCCCAAGTTTAGAGTTGAAGAAGGGGGTGTCTCACAAGTGGTTTGGTGACACTTGCACACCAAGTTATGAAGAAGTGCGACATTTGATAGTTACGTGCCAAAATTGGTTTGTGTGTAAAAGGGTATGAGTAGCGCAAGTTTGGAGTTAAAGAAGTGAGTGTCGCACAAGTGGTTGAGGTGAACTTGCGCGCCGAATTGGAGAAGCCTGTCAGGTATGGTAGAAGCACAACAGTCATTTTAGGGTTGCGCGAAAGCTGAAAGATTTCCCGATACCTTCAGTGCAAAGTGAGATTCATCTACGGGTGAAAGTTGGACTTCAACAGATCATCTACATAAAATAGAGGATGTATTCATTAGTGATAATGAAGAGACCTACAAGTCTATAAAATGTGAGTGGATCCTTTCCAGATCAGTAAGAAAAGGAAGAGGAAAAAGGTGATCCTCTCCACCGGAAGTGAGCCAGAGAGAGAGAAACAGGGAGTGACCCTTGGGAAAGTAGTGAGCTGACCCTAAAATTTGTAAAGGCAGTGAGCCTGGGAATAGAAGTAATCTATCCCAAACTTTGTAAACTGTAGTGTGATTTTAGTGGATTTGTTACATCGACACATCGCTGGTGTATGCTCCTTGGACGTAGCTGAGTGAGGGTGAACCAAGTAAAAATCACTGTGTCTTGTGCATGCTTTAGTTTTTGTTTATACCTTGCTGTAGGAATGAGAGAGAAGAGAGTCTTCCTTAACAACGAGACAAGATCAATAGGGGTAGTTGTTTTAATCTGTCATACCCTAATTCACCCCCCCCTCTTAGGGTATCTAACCTAGTGGACCTAACAATTGGTATGAGAGGGAGTTTGATATCAGTTTCTCTCTCAGATGGAGGTCATCAATCATAAAGGAATTATGATCTTCGATGGGAACAATTTTTAGTAATCTAAGAATCAGATGCAACACTACTTTCGATCTTTGGGAATGGATGTGTTTACAATAGCAATGCACAGTATCACATCTGATATTAATAGTGGTGTATTATCAAAAGCCGAGCAAAGATAATTAGATGATGACGCAAATAAAATAAATGCTTTAGGGGGAGCCCTATCCAATGCTATTTATACCAAGGTGATCTCATGAAAAACATCACATGCTATGTGGGAAAAGCTGTTTAATATATATTAAGGTGATACAAAGGTCAGAGAAGAGAAACTCCAAGTGTTGTGGAACAAGTATGAATATCTGAGAGTGAACCCGAATGAATCTGTTGATGCATTCTTTGATAGGATAAATATTGTAGTGGAGGACATGAGAGGTCTTGGAGAAGTTATTGAAGATATAAAAATTGTGAAGTGCATCCTGAGGAAACTTCCACCTCGCTTCAATCCAAAAGTTTTAGTTTTGGAAGATTAAGACCCGAAAGAGCTGACAATGGATAACCTATATAACACACTTGTTGCATATAAAATGAGAAATGACGATAACGATGTTGTGGAAAAGGGAAAATCCAAAGAAGTGGCATTTAATTCCATGAAGAAGATCACCATTGAAGATTCTCAATAAGAATATGAGATAGATGAGGTGATGTCATTCCTTTCTTCAAATCTGCAAAGAGGAAAAGGAAATTTTAAAGGGAAATTTCCACTAGCATGCTTTTGATGTGGAAATGTTGGTCATCTTGCGGCAAGGTTCCCCAAAAAGTTCCAAGATAATGATAATGATGATGATGAAGTTGAAATTCCCAAGAAGAAGTCTTTAGAGTTTGTGAAAGGGAAGAAACAATTCAAGAGAAATTTATTCAAGAAGAAGAATATTCCTTCACAAGAATTTGAAAGTTCAGATGAGTCTAAGGATGAAGAGGATAAAGAGATTGAAAACTGCAATGATCATGTGGAAAATTCTATGGTGGCAGTTTTTGGTAGTGCTCATAAGAAAGAAGAAACCAACATTAATAAAGAAGAAGAAGTTTAAGGAAGAGTTGATATACAAGCTGAGTTAGAGGATTCTCTTGAAGAGATACATGTTTGGAGGGCAAAAACAAAGAAATCCAATAAAGTTGTCTATGATGCCAAACTCTAAATACAATAGCAAGAAGAAGAGAAGTCTAAGTTAATGGAAGAAATTGAGAAACTCAGGTCATCAGTGCCAAAGAATTTAGAATCAGTTAGTGTGTATAAACTCTGGATTGAAGAATAGAAGAAGGAGATCGATGGCTTGAATATCATAGTGAAGGATCACATCAAGCATATCGAAGAGCTTGAATAAGAAGTTTTCGGTCTGTGGAAAAAAGTTAATGATCATAAAAAACCTTTGATTCCCAACACGTTCTTGGAAAATAAGAATATTCTGAATACTGGAAAGATGAAAGAGGAGCCTATTAGTTCAACAGGAAAGAAGCAGCAATCAAGCTCAGGTGTCAAGGCTGATTTGGGGCTTGATTAAAAATAGAAAGCAGTCAGATATGAAGTCAGACCACAAGCACCTGTTCTGAATATGAAGATTGATGTGGGTACAAAGCAGAATCAGAAAACTCAGAGAGCTCAAGGGACTACTGGCAGTACAGAAGCGACATGTAGTAACGCACCTTTCATCAGGTGTTATTGTTGGGGAAATATGGGACACTCACAAAGTGTGTGTTATATAGATAGAAGATATTGAAGGGAACAAGAACAAAGGTGGAAACCAATTAGATAATGGTTCTCCAGAACATATTTTTAAGGACATTGTTTTTGGTATAGAGGATTTGGGCACATGGCTAGGTACTGCACTTCGACCATACAAAAGAATGTGCCAAAGTAGAAACAAAATGTTCACAAGAAACAAATTAATGAACCAAGAGGTGAGTTGAAAACAAAAAATAGATTTTCAGCTTTTCAAGATGAATTAGGTCCATTATACTCTGATAATGATCATGAGTCTCAAACTATACCGAGTGTGGAGACAAAAATATGGACCATGAAGAAGAGAGAAGATAAGACATTGGTTGCTGAAATTTCCCTTAAAGCAACAGATCGTTCTGGTGTGTGGATCATTGATAGTGGTTGTAATTCTCACATGACAGGAAACAAGGATATGGTTATAGGAATAAAATATGACAAAGAAGGACTTTTCATGTTTGGAAACAATGAAGGCCTGAAGATAATTGGATCGGGAAAGGCCAGGTTTGGGGGCAAAGAAATATGATGTGCTGATGTATTGGTTGTAGAAGGCCTCCATCACAATCTGCCTAGCGTAAGTCAACTATGTGACTCATGACATTCTATAAGGTTTACTTAGAAGATGTGTATCATCAAAGGAAGATATGGGGTAGTAGTTCTACAGGGAAAAATAAAAAAGGGAAATCTCTACCTTGTAAGTGGAGACGATGATTTGTGCTTTTTATCTAGAGATGAAGAAAACAGATTGTGGCATAAATGACTTGGTCATCTATGTAAACCATCTCTAGAAGATCTGGTAATGTGTGAAGCAACAAGAGACCTCCCTAAGTTATCATGTGATCGTACACATACGTGTGACACCTATCAATAAGGGAAGATCATCAGAAAGATGTATAAAGAAAAGGAAGATAAGTCGACAAAAGTGCTTGAATTGGTGCATGATGATGTCTGTGGGCATATTTCACAAATATCCATTGATGGGAAGAGGTATTATGTTCTTTTTGTTGATTACTATAGCAGAATGACATGGGTATTTTTTATTGCCCATAAGTCCGATGTGTTCAGTTGCCTAAAACAGTACCGAAGGGAATCTGAAAGGATAATTGGACAGAAAATTCTAAATATTTGTACAGAAAATGGTACAGAATTCACAAATAGTCAGGTGGAAGAGTATCTCGAGAAACATGGTATAAGGCCTCAATTTTCTTGAGTAAGAACTCTCTAACAGAATGGAGTGGTTGAAAGGAGAAATTAGATCATCAACAACATGGCCAGAACAATGCTTATAGAAAAAGACCTACCAGAGAAATTTTGGAAGGAAGTAGTATTGACATCAGTGTACATTTCTAATAGGTATCTGTTGTTTCCGAAAGAAGGAAAGACTCCGTATGCAATGTGGTACGGAAAGAAGCCAACAGTGAAATACTTTCAAATATTTGGAAGTAAGTGCTTCATTCTCAACAAAGAAAAGTATAGGAAGTTTGAATCATGTGGAGATGAGGGAATATTTCTGGGCTACTCAGGAAAAAGAAAATCATACAAATGCTTTAACAAGAGGCTGAGAAAATTAGTTGAGAGAAATGATGTCACTATTGTGGAAAATGAAGAGAATATTCAACAAAATAGTGAACAGTTTTTTGATGAAAGTGATGAAGAGAAAAGTAACACAGGAGCAAAAGAAGTGGAAGATGATAACTCATAAGAAGACACTGATGATGAATAAGAAATTGTCAAGTTTGTGTCTGCAAGGAATCCAAAGAGTCAAGATGAAATTGATAAGTAGAATATCATTGGTGATTAGACAACTCCAGTTCAGACAAGAAGAATGAAGTTGCTGCAACAGACATCTTTCCTATCTCAGGTAGAGCCGAAATTCTTTGCTGATGTAGCTGAAGATGAGAACTGGGTTCAGGCTATGAATGAAGAGCTTGATCAGATTGAGAAGAACCAGACGTGGGGGATTATTTCAAGACCAGCAGATAAGAATGTCTTCGAGACTAAATGGGTATATTGCAACAAGATTAATGAAGATGTCATAGTGGTTCGAAACAATGCACGACTAGTGTGAAAAGGAAACTCACAGATAGAGGGAATAGATGTTGACGAGACATTATCACTGGTTGCAAGGCTGGAGACAATCAGATTATTCCTAGCCATTGCAGTGCAACGAAATTTCAAAGTGTTCCAGATGGATGTCAAATATGAATTATCGAATGGGGTTCTAGAGGGAGAAGTGTATATTGAGTAGCCAGATGGTTTTCTCATTCATGAGGATGAGAAAAAGGTTTGAAGACTGAAGAAGGCATTGTATGGTTTGAAATAAGCACCAAGGTCATAGTACTCAAGGATTGATCAGTACTTGAAGAAGCTTGGATTCCAGCGTGGGGGAGTTGATTACAATCTCTATTTCAGTAACAACATTATTCAAAGGATGATGGTGTTGGTTTATGTCGATGACATAATATTTGGTGGACCAGATAAAGCTTAGTGCAGACAATTTTTCGAATTCATAAAAAGTAAGTATGAAATGTCAATGATTGGAGAGCTAACGTTTTTCCTTGGTCTATAGTTGACACAAGGAAGAAATGGAACATTCATATCTCAATCCAAATTTGCCAAGGAGGTTTTGAAAAGGTTTGGAATGGAAAATTCCAAGGAGATGAAGTCTCCAGTTGCTACCCGGATGAAACTATCCAAAGATGAGGATGACAAGGCAGTTAATATCATAGAATACATGCAAATTATTGAAAGTTTGTAGTACTTGACCGCAACAGGGCCTAACATTGTATTCGCCACATGCCAAGCAAGGAGATATCAGAGTAATCTCAAGGAAAGCCACATGCTTGCAGTGAAAATATTACTTCGGTATATCAAGGGCCCGATGGACTTCAGCTTGACATATAATGACAAATCTCAGATAGAGTTATTGGGATATACTGATGCAGACTGGGCCGGTTCATTGGATGATAGGAAATCAACGTCAGGTGGTGCTTTCTATCTTGGTGGATTGTGTAATTATTGGATAATCAATAAGAAAGATTTCATTTCATTAAGCATCGCAGTGACTGAGTATATTTCTTCCACTCAATCATGCACATAGTTATTGTGGATGAAGTAACAACTTGATGATATGGGAGTTGAAGTGAAGTCTCTGATCGGAATCCAGTGCGATAACTCAAGCGCTATATATGTTAGAAAAAATATTTTCCATCATTAAAGGACAAATCACATTGAGATAAAGTATCATTTTATCAAGGAGAAAGTTGAGTAGGGAATCATAAAGTTGGATTATGTTCCTAAAGAGGTACAGGTTGCAGACATTTTGAAAAAGGCCTTACCCAAGGAATCTTTTGAGAGGCATCGACTGGCTCTGGGAGTTCATTCGACTCCCCGAACTTGAAAAAGTGTGTATGTGGGCCACCTCTCCCTGAGGTATGATGTGTTTTTCCCTCATTTGCTGATATGTATTCTCTACTCTGTTATAGACTGCAAATGAGTGACCTTTGGGTTCGTTGAAAAAGGGGGAGAAAATAGTGATTGTTCAAGGGGGAGACAGTGTGTCTATTTGAGAAATCATGAAGGATATGAGGAGAAGTTGACGGGTGGAGCTGGTGGAGCAGCCAGATAGGGGGAGTTGAAGCTGGTTCAAAGTGCTTAGTCATAACATAGCTTGGAAAATACAGGAAATAGTGCTGAAGAGGATTTTCAGCTGACAATAGATAAAGCTGTGAGAAGACAGGGAGAGTATCAAATCTGAAGATTCTATAAGTGATCGATCAAAGAATAGATATCACGACAGCCGAGGATCGTGATAAAAGAAAAAAGAGTGGTGTTGGAATGTGGTAAGAATATTTCCAAAAATTGGTATCAGTTTGGTATCAATAATGGGTGTCAAAGTTGAAGTGGTTCATTGATGAACTTTTCAATTACTTTTGTTTCTCATGCTGAGCATTGCTCATGTGGTCTTAGAGTATGTGTTGAGTAAATCCATGATCACTATCGGAATCACAATTGGTGAATGGTGACTGAATAATTAACAATGTATCCTTTTATGGAAGAGTCATGAACAAACCCGAAGGGGGAGTTTTTTGGGCAAAAAACCCTAAAGGTTTCATTGAAGCATTTTTGAGGTGATTGTGTTTTTTGAAAAAGTGGGCCTCCATGTTGTGTTTGTTGACAAAGCAAACCATGACGTAAAAATTTGTTTACAAAGGGGATTTCATGGTGGCATGTCGAGTTCAAGGGATGTTGTTAATGATCCATTATTGATTCAAGAACGTTGAAAAAGTAATGGTTGATCTGGAGGTGGTTCAAAATGAGAAGATACAAGGTGGCGCCGTTTTCCAGTGTTTTCCAAATTTTTGGACCTCAAAATCGACAAATGGAGAAAAGTGTTTTTGGAAAAGGGACTTGCGTGCTGGTGTCTTGGAGGCTTGGAAACTTGCGTTCCATTTTTTTTTCAAGATCATAACATCAAAATATGGCAAAGGAAGAAGGGGCACTCAAGTTTTGGGTTTGGTTGCGCAAGTGACTAGGGCGACATAGACTAGGGCGGCTGGACTTGCACACCTAGAGGAGACTTTCACGCCAATGCTCAGGGTGTCCAAATGCCTATAAATAGAGGTCTAAACTTCCTCATTCCATGTGAGTTCAACACTTAGATAAAATCAGTGCTCCCATTGCCCAGGTTTAGTGGTCACTCAAGTGGTGGTGTGGTCTCACTAGTATAAAGATATTTAGAAGTTTCACACCAGTTGATAGTTGCACACCAAAAGTGGTTTGGGTGAGAAAAGTTGTGAGTCTCCCAAGTTTAGAGTTGAAGAATGGGGTGTCGTGCAAGTGGTTTGGTGAAACTTGTGTGCTAGGTTTTGAAGAAGCGGGAAAGTTGATAGTTTCGCGCCAAAATTGGTTTGGGCGTAAAAGGGTGTGAGTCGCGCAAGTTTGGAGTTGAAGAAGTTAGTGTAACACAAGTGGTTGAGGTGAACTTGTACGCTGGATTGGAGAATCCCACTAGGTATGGTAGAAGCACGACAATCATTTTAGGGCTGTGTGAAAGCTGGAAGATTTCCCAGTACCTTCAGTGTAATGTGATATTCATATATGGGTGAAAGTTGGACTTCAAAATAGAAACTACATACAATAGATGATGTATTCATTAGTGATAATGAAGATATGTACAGGTCTATAAACTGTGAGTGGATCCTTTCCAGAGCAGTGAGCAAAGGAAGAGGAAGAAGGTGATCCTCTCCACCAGCAGTGAGCCAGAGAGAGAGAAACATGGAGTGACCCTTGGGAAAGCAGTTAGCTGACCCTAAAATTTGTAAAGGCAGTGATCATGGGAATAGAAGTAATCTATCCCAAACTTTGTAAACAGTAGTGTGCTTTTAGTGGATTTGGTACATCGACACATCACCGGTGTATGCTCCTTGGACATAGCCCACTGAGGGTGAACCATGTAAAAATCGTTGTGTCCTGTGCATGATTTAGTTTTTGTTTATACTTTGCTGTAGGAAAGATAGATAAGAGAGTCTTCCTTAACAGTGATACAAGATCAAGAGGGGTAGTTGTTTTAATCTGTCATACCCTGATTCACCCCCCTCTCAGGGTATCTATCCTGGTAGACCTAATAATTGGTATTAGAGGAAGGCTGATATCCGTTTCTCTCTTAGATGAAGGTCATCAATCATAATGGAATTCCGATCTTCGATGAGAACAATTTTCAGAAATGGAAGAATCAGATGCAACACTACTTTCGATCTTTGGGAATGGATGTGTTTACAACAGCAATGCACGGTATCACAACTGATATTAGTAGTCGTACATTATCAGAAGCTGAGCAAAGAGAATTGGATGCTGATGCAAAGGGAATCAATTCTTTTAGGGGATCCATATCCAATGCTATTTATACCAAGGTGATGTCATGAAAAACATCAAATGCTATGTGAGAAAAGCTGTTGAAAATGTATGAAGGTGATACAAAGGCCAGAGAAGCGAAGCTACAAGTGTTGTGGAACAAGTATGAATATCTGAGAATGAACCTGAAGGAACCTGTTGATGCATTCTTTGACAGGATAAATATTTTAGTGGAGGACATGAGAGGTCTTGGAGAATTTATTGAAGATATAAAATTTTTGAAGCACATCTTGAGGAAACTTTGACCTCGGTTCAATCTGAAAGTTTCATTTTTGGAAGATAAAGACCCAAAAGAGCTGGCAATGGATAACCTACACAACACACTTGTTGCATATGGAATGAGAAATGATGATATCAATGCTATGGAAAAGGGAAAATCCAAAGAAGTGGCATTTAAGGCCATGAAGAAGCTCACCATTGAAGATTATAAAGAAGAAGAAGAGAGAGATATGGTGATGTCATTCCTTTCTTCAAATCTACAAAGAGGAAAAGGAAAGTTTAAAGGGAAACTTCCACTAGCATGATTTCTATTTGGAAAGGTTGGTCATCTTGTGGAAAGGTGCCCCAAAAAGTTTCAAGATAACAAAAATTATGATGACGAAGTTGAAATTCTCAAGAATAAGTCTTTAGAGTTTGTGAAAGGGAAGAAACAATTCAAGAGAAATTTATTCAAGAAGAAGAATATTCGTTCACAAGAATTTGAAAGTTCATACGAGTTTGAGGATGAAGAGGATAAGGAGATTGAAAACTACAAAGATCATGGGGAAAATTCTATGGTGGCAGTTGTCAGTAGTGCTCAGAATAAGGAAGAAACTAACATCAATGAAGAAGAATAAGTTGAAGGAAGAGTTGATATACAAGCTGAGTTAGAGGATGCTCTTGAAGAGATAGATGTTTGGAGGGATAAAACAAAGAAATTGAACAAAGTTGTCCGTGACGCCAAAATATACATACAACAGCAAGAATAAGAGAAGTCTGAGTTAATGGACGAAATTGAGAAACTCAGTTCATCATTGTCAGATAATTTAGAATCAGTTAGTGAGTATAAACTCAGGATTAAAGAATAGAAGAAGGAGATCGATGGATTGAATATCACAGTGAAGGATCACATCAAGCGTATCAAATAGCTTGAAGAGGAAGTTGTCGGTCTATGGAAAAAAGTTAAGGATCTTGAAAAATCTTTGATTCCCAACACGTTCTTGGGAAAAAATAATATTCTAAATACTATAAAGATGAAAGAGGAGACTAGTAGTTCATCAAGAAAGAAGCAGCAATCAAGCTCAGGCGTTAAGGCTGATTTAGGGCATGATCAAAAATAGAAACCAGTCAGAGATGAAGTCAGACCGCAAGAAACTGTTCCGAATATGAAGATTGATGTGGGTACAAAGCAGAATCAAAAAACTTAGAGATCTCAAGGGACTACTGACTGTACAAAAGTGACATGTAGGAATACACATTTCATCAGGTGTTATTGTTGTGGAAAGATGGGACACTCACAAAGTGTGTGTTCTATAGCTATAAGATATTGAAGGGCATAATAACAAAGGTGGAATCCAAACAGAGAATGGTTCTCCAGAACATATTTTTAAGGACATTGTTTTTGGTTTGGAGGATTTGGGTACATGGTTAGGTACTGCACTTCGACCATACAAAAGAATGTGCCAAAGCAGAAACGAAATGTTCACAAGCAGTAGATTAATGAACCCAGAGGTGAGTTGAAAATGAAAAATATAATTTCATATTTTTAAGATGAAGTAGGTCCATCATACTCTGAGAATGATCATGAGTCTCTAACTATACCGAGTGTGGAGACAAAAATATGGACCTAGAAGAAGAGAGAAGAGAAGGTAATGGTTGCTGAAATTTCCCTTAAAGCATCAGATCATTCTGGTGTGTGGATCCTTGATAGTGGTTATACTTATCACTTTACAGGCAAGAAGGATCTGGTTAAAGGCATAAAATATGACAAAGAAAGAGTTGTCAAGTTTGGAAACGATTAAGGCCTGAAGATAATTGGATCGGGAAAGGCCAGATTTCACTACCACAAAAAAAGTTTTTCGCAGTGCCCCCCTTTATCAGCGCTAACAAAAAAGCGCTGATAAAGGGGGGTCCCTTTATGAGCGCTCAAAAAAGCGCTGATAAAGGGTGCCTTTATCAGCACTTTTTTTAGCGCTGATAAAGGGAACCCCCCTTTATCAGCGCTTTTGTTAGCGCTGATAAAGGGCCCCCCTTTATTAGCTCTTTCTTAGTAGCACTGACAAAGGGCCCCCCTTTATCAGTGCTTGCTTAGTAGCGCTGATAAAGGCCCTCCCTTTATCAGCGCTTGCTTAGTAGCGCTGATAAAGGGGGGCTTTTATCAGCGCTTTTTTTAGCGATGATAAAGGGTCGGCTTCAAAAAAAAATAACATATATTAATATATTAATATATAAATATAGTTATATTGTTATATAAATATAATATATAATTTTTAAATATATTTTAGATAAGTATAAATGTACATTTACACTTATTATACTTAATATATAAGATATTTAGTGAAAATGACTTATTAAAAAATTAAAAAAATATTTTTAATTAATATTTTGATAATCATTATGGAGTAATAGTCATTTAATAACAATTTGAGGACTAAAAAAATTTAAAAAATTTAAAAAGGATCCAAAATATGTTGAAAACGCAACTCAAACTTCAAACGGCCATAACTTTTGATTCGGGTGTCCGTTTGAGCTCTAACACATATCAAATCGAAGCCTGCGACGAGCTCTACGTCTCTTTAACTAGGGGGACCCTAGTCAAGCGATTTTCGAGGCCAAAAGAGGCCCAGAAGGCCTCCAAAACTGAGTTTTTAGTCAGGCTACCCCGATTTTTTAACATTTTGTGGATTTTCACCCTCGTTTAAGGGGGTATTATTGGATTTTTTGGTGGGGTATGAATTTATTCCAAGGTATTAAATTCATATTGATATTATGTCTTTGAAATTTCATCATTTTATATAATGCACTGCTATTTATAATCAAATATATAACAATATATTCATATTTTTTAAATATTCACACCTAAAAATTTAATTATAAATATAAATAATAAAATATATTTACATATAAAATATATTAGCTTTATCTAAATAATAACTAACATCCATTTTATTTAAAATACAAATATATGAATATTTATATACCTATATATTAATCTAACTATATATATATTAATCTAACTATATATATATTAATCTAATAACTATATATATATATATTAATATAACTACATATATATATATTAGTATTACTATAAATATATATATTAATATCACCATAAATATATATATTAATATCACTATATATATATATTAATATAACTATACAAATATATCTTCATATATATTCATATAACTATATATATGTTAATATAACTATATATATGTTAATATAACTATATATATGTTAATATAACTATACATATGTTAATATAATTATATATATGTTAATATAACTATATATATATATTAATATAAATATATATTACTATACGAATAAATATAACTAAATATATATATATATATATAGATATAGATATATATTAATACCACTATATATATATATTAATATTACTATATATATTATAATATAACTATATAACTATATATTATAATATAACTATATATATATATTAATATAAATATATATTACTATACGAATAAATATAACTAAATATATAAATATATATATATAGAGATATCATGAATTGGAAACCAAATCAAAATAGAGTAGTGGTAAGGGCTTAGGCGCGCATGGGGGAGGTCTCGAGTTCAAATCCTGGTGGAGGCAGGGGTGCGCGCGCATGGGGAATATTGGAGCAAGCGCTATTAAAGGGTGGAGGGGGGTGCGTGGGGTGTGTGGGGTGTTTTATAGGGGCCGAAAAGCGCTGTAAAGGGGGGGGGGGGGGTTCAAGCGCTATAAAGCCCCCCCGATTGGCAGTATTTTTAATTTTTTTTTTAAATTTTTTTAACTTTTATCAGCGCTTTTTTAAAAGCGCTGATAAAAGGGTCCTTTATCAGCGCTAAAATGAAAGCGCTGATAAAGAGGACCCCCCCTTTATCTATGATGGCTTTATAAGTGCTTTTCTAGCGTTGATAAAGGCCATTTTTAGCGCTGATAAAGGCCATGTTTGTAGTAGTGTTTGATGACAAAGAAATAAGACGTGCTGATGTATTGGTTGTAGAAGGCCTCAGTCACAATCTGCTCAGCGTAAGTAAACTATGTGACTCAGGACATTCTATAAGGTTTACTAAGAAGATGTGTATAGTCAAAGGAAGAGATGGGGAAGTAGTTCTATAGGGAAAAATAACGAAGGGAAATCTCTACCTTGTAAGTGGAGAAGATGATATGTGTTTTTTATCCAGAGATGAACAAAACAAATTGTGGCATAAATGACTTGGTCATCTATGTTAACTATATCTATAAGATTTGGTAAAGTGTGAAGTAAAAAGAGACCTCCCTAAGCTATCACGTGATCGTACACATACGTGTGACGCCTGTCAATAAGGGAATATCATCAGAAAGATGTACAAAGAAAAGGAAAAGAAGTCGAAAAGAGTGCTTGAATTGGTGCATGCTGATATCTGTGGACCTACTTCACCAAGAACCATTGATGGGAAGAGGTATTACATTCTTTTCATTGATGACTATAGCAGAATGGCATGGGTATTTGTTATTGCCCATAAGTCCGATGTGTTCAGCTGCCTAAAACAGTACCGAACCGAATTTGAAAGGATTCTTGGACATAAAATTCTAAAGTTTCATACAGAAAATGGTATGGAATTCACAAATATTTAGGTGGAAGAGTATCTCAAGAAACATGGGATAAGGCATCAAGTCTCTTCAGTAAGAACTCCCCAATACAATGGAGCGGTTGAAAAGAGAAATCAGATCATCAACAACATGGCTAGAACAATGCTTATAGAAAAAGACCTAACAGTGAAGTTTTGGAAGGAAGTAGTATTGACATCAGTCTACATTTATAATAGGGCTCTATTGTGTCCGAAGGAAGGAAAGACTCTTTATGAAATGTGGTAAGGAAAGATGCCAACAGTGAAATACTTTCGAATATTTGGAAGTGCTTTATTCTCAACAAAGAAAAGAATAGTAAGTTTGAATCACTTTGAGATGAGGGAATATTTATGGTATACTCAGGTAAAAGAAAGGCATACAAATTATTTAACAATAGGCTGAGAAAATTATTTGAGAGCAATGACATCACTATTTTGGAAAATGAAGAGAATATTCAACAGCACAATGAATAGTTTCTCGATGAAAGTGATGAAGAGGAAAGTAACACAAGAGGAGAAGAAGTTGCAGATGCTGACTGAGAAGAAGACACTGATGATGAACAAGAAAGTGTCAAGTATGTGTCTGTAAGGAAGCCAAAGAGTCGAGCTGAAATTAATAGGAAGAATATCATTAGTGATCAGACAACTCCAATTTAGACAAAAAGAATAAAGTCACTACAGAAGACATCTTTCCTATCTCAGGTAGAGCTGAAATGCTTTAATGATGCAACTGAAGATGAAAACTAAGTTCAGGATATGAATGAAGAGATTGATCATATTGAGAAGAACCAGACGTGGGAGATTGTTTTGAGACCAGCAGATAAGAATGTCATCGGGACTAAATGAGTCTATCGCAACAAGTTGAATGAAGATGGAAAAGTGGTTCGAAACAATGCATGACTAGTGTGCAAAGGATACTCCCAAATAGAGGGAATATATGTTTATGAGATATTTTCATCGGTTGCAAGGCTGGAGACAATCAGATTATTACTAGACATTTCAGTGCAACATAAGTTCAAAGTGTTCTAGATGGATGTCAAATATGCATTCTAGAATGAGGTTCTAGAGGAGAAAGTGTATATTTAGTAGCCAGATGGTTTTCTCATTCATGAGGATGAGAAAAAGTTTTGTAGACTGAAGAAGGCGTAGTATGGGCTGAAACAAGCACCAAGGGCATGTTACTAAAGGCTTGATCAGTACTTAAAGAAGCTTAGTTTCCAGCATGGGGGAGTTGATTACAATCTCTATTTCTGCAACGACAGTAGTCAAAGGATGATGGTGTTGGTTTATGTCGATGACAAAATATTTGGCGGATCATATGAAGCTTAGTGCAGACAGTTTTCTGAATTCATGAAAAGTGAGTTTGAAATGTCAATGATTGGAGAGATAACATTTTTCCTTGGTCTATAGGTGACCGAAGGAAGGAATGGAACATTCATTTCTCAATCCAAATATGCCAAGGAGGTTTTAAAAAGGTTTGGAATGGAAAATTATAAGGATATGAAGACTACAATTTCTACCTAGACAAAACTATCCAAAGATGAGGATGACAATGCAGTTAATATCACAGAATACAGGCAAATTATTGAAAGTTTGCGGTACTTGACTGCAACAAGTCCTGACATTGTATTCACCACATTCCAAGCAGCGAGATATCAGATTAATCCCAATGAAAGCCACATGCTTTTAGTGAAAAGAAAAATTTGGTATATCAAGGGAATGGTTGACTTTGTCTTGACATATAATGACAAATCTCAGATAGAGTTATTAGGATATACTGATGCAGACTGTGCCGATTTTGTGGATGATAGGAAATCTACGTCAGATGGTGATTTCTATCTTGGTGGATTGTGTATTTCCTGGCTAATCAAGAACCAATATTTCATTTCATTGAGCACCGTAGAGGCTGAGTATATTATGGCCACTCAAGCATGTACACAGTTATTGTGGATGAAGCAACAACTTTATGATATGGTAGTTGAAGTGAAGTCTCTGATCAGAATCCAGTGGGATAACTCATGTGCTATAAATCTTAGCAAAAATCCCGTCCATCATTCAAGGACAAAGAACATTGAGATAAAGTATCATTTTATCAAGGAGAAAGTTGAGTAGGGAATTGTAAATTCGGAGTATGTGCCTACATAGCTACAGGTTGCAGACATTCTGACAAAGGCCATACCCAAGGAAGATTTTGAGAGGCATCGACTAGCTCTGAGAGTTCAGTTGACTTCCTGCACTTGAAAAAGTATGGATGTGGTCCCCCCTCTCCCCGAGGTATGATATGTTTTTCCCTCATGTGCTGATATGTGTTCTCTACTCTGTTACAGACTGCAAAGGCGTGACCTTTGGGTTCATTGACAAAGGGGGAGAAACTATGGCTATTTGAGAAATCATGAAAGATACGGGGAGAAGTTGATGGGTGGAGCAGGTGGAGCAGCCATATAGGGGGAGTTGAAGCTAGTTCAAAGTGCTTAGTCAGAGCATAGCTTGGAAAATATAGGCAATAGTGCTAAAGTGGATTTGCAGCTGATAAGAGTTAAAGCTATGAGAAGACAGGGGGAGTATCAAATCTGACGATGCTAGAAGTGATCGATCAAAGAATAGATATCACGACAGCTGAGGATCGTGATGAAAGCAGAAGAGTGGTGTTGGAATGTGGTAAGAATATTTCCAACAATTGGTATCACTTTGGTATCAATAGTGGGTGTTAGAGTTGAAGTGGTTCATTGATGAACTTTTCAATTACTCTTGTTTCTCACGTCGAGCATTGCTCATGTGGGCTTAGAGTATGTGTTGAGTAAATCCTTGATCGCTATCGGAATCGCAATTGGCGAATGGTGACTGATGAATTAATGATGTATCCTTTTACGGAAGAGTTGTCAACAAACCCAAAGGGGGATATTTTTGGGAAAAAATCTCTCAAGGTATCATTGAAGCATTTTTGAGGTGATTGTGTTTGTTGACAAAGTGGGCCTCCATGTTGTGTTTGTTTACAAAGAAAATTATAATGTAAAAATTTGTTGAAAAATGGGATTTCATAGTGGCATGTCAAGTTCAAGGGATGTTGTTAATGGTCCATTATTGATTCAAGAATGTCGAAAAAGGAATGGTCGATCTAGAGGCAGTTTAAAAAGAGCAGATACAAGGTGGCATCGTTTTCCAGTGTTTGAGAAAATTTTGGACCTCAAAATCGACAAATGGAGAAAAGTGTTTTTGGAAAATGGACTTGTGAGCCGTTGTCTTGGAGCCTTGGAAACTTTCACACCATTTGTTTTTCAAGATCAGAACATAAAAATATGGAAAAGGAAGAAGGGGTGCTCAAGTTTTGGGTTTGGTCATGCAAGTGACTAGGGAGATAGAGACTAGGGCGGCTGGACTTGCGCGCCGAGAGCAGACTTGTGTACCAGCGCTCAGGGTGTCCAAATACCTATAAATAGAGTTCTAACCCTCCTAATTCTATGTTAGTTCAACACTTAGAGAAAATCAGAGCTCCTGTTGTGCATGTGTAGTGGTCGCACAAGTGGTGGTGTGGTCATGCAAGTATAAATATATTCAAAATTTACGCACGAGTTGATAGTTGCGTGCCCAAAGTGGTTTGGTAGAGAAAGGTTGTGAGTCTCCCAAGTTTAGAGTTGAAGAAGGGGGTGTCATGCAAGTGTTTTGGTGACACTTACGTTCCAGGTTTTTAAGAATCACGACAATTGATAGTTTCATGCTAAAATTGGTTTGTGCGTAATAGGGTGTAAGTCGTGCAAGTTTGGAGTTAAAGAAGTGAGTGTCGCGTAAGTGGTTGAGGTGAACTTGCGCACCAGATTGGAGAAACGTGCCAGGTATGGTAGAAGAACGATGGTCATTTTAGGGCTGCGCAAAAGCTGGAAGATTGCCCGATATCTCCGGTGCAAAGTGAGATTCATCTAAGGGTGAGAGTTGGTCTTCAACAGAGCATCTACATACAATTGAGTACATATTCATTAGTGATAATGAGGAGACCTAAAGGTCTATAAATTTTGAGTGGATCCTTTCTAGAGCAGTGAGCAGAGGAAGAGGAAGAATGTGATCCTCTCCACCGGTAGTGTGCCAGAGAGAGATAAATATGGAGTGATCCCTGGGAAAGTAGTGAGTTGACCATAAACTTTGTCAAGGCAGTGAGCCTAGGAATATATGTAATATATCCCAAACTTTGTAAACAGCAGTGCACTTTTAGTGGATTTGGTACATTGGCACATCGCTAGTGTATGCTCCTTGGACGTAGCCCAATGAGGGTGAACCAAGTAAAAATCGCTGTGTCCTGTGCATGCTTTAGTTTTTGTTTATACTTTGCTGTAGGAAAGAGAGAGAAGAGAGTCTTGCTTAATAGTGAGACAAGATCAATAGGGGCAGTTGTTTTAATCCCTGATTCACCCCCTCTCAGGGTATCTAACCTAGTGGACCTAACAATAACCACTAACAACCTTCATTCTTCTATCTCTCACAATATGTACATGCTTTTTATGAGATACTTATTTTTTCAAGGGGTATTCCATGTTTTATTTCTTAGAAAATATGCTCAGAGTGACTTCACCCCTTTGAGAAAAAAACCTCAAGAGATGATGCTTTCAAAGTATGTTCTTTTTTCATTGATGTGAACTTGGATTCCTTATGAGAGTCACCACCATAGTATTATCCTAATACAATGTGATATAATCTATACTTCTAGGAACCACATAAAGATAATGGGAAATTTATAAATCCATATAGTTTATTTGGGTAGATCAAAGTCTCTGTATACTCAGACACCACTTAAGAATTTGTGAAAGCAACCTCTTTTGATGTCTTTCAACCCACACCTCCTCCACTGAGACTGAAACATATCCTGAATGTGATATTAGATCATTATGATGTGTTTGAAAACTAGCATCAATATATCCTATATTTACTAGTTCCTCATCTCCTCTATATACCAGGAAAAAATCCTTATCATAATTCAAATACTTAAAGATAACCCTAATAGTATAGCAATAATTATCTCCATGTTCAACTTGACATATAACTAACATGCTTAAACAATAGGCAATATCAAGACTAATACAATACTTGGAATATGTGATATATCCCATCATAAATTTGTATTGGATCCTTCTTATTCACTCCCTATACTACTATGTTTGACGACACATTTTCATGGAGAGATGTACACCATGTAACACTAGAACCAATTCCCTCTTGTATTATTCCATAATAAATATATTTAGAATCTGATCAATTTATATTCTTTGACTTAGTCTAATGTTTTTTTGGATCTATCATGAATGATCTTGATTCCAAGTATATATACTCCTTCACCTAAGTAATTTATGGTTAAGTACTTGTTTAAGAAGTCCTTAACTAACTATAATACTAGTATGTCATTTACAATAAGTAATATCTCATAAATATTTACTATAATGAATACTACCACACTCCCACTAAACTTCTTGTAAATATATAGATCACATTCATTCTAGATAAATCCAAATTCTCTCATAGATTCATCAAATCAAATGTTTCATTACCTAAGTGCTTGATTTAACCCGTAAATGTATTTATGCAATATTCATATCTTATTATAATTTTATGGGGACATAAACCCTTTAGGTTGTGTTATATATATGCTTTCTCATTGGTTTACATTTAGGATAACTGTTTTAACATCCATATTCCAAATTTCATAGTTGTAGAAACCTGTTATGGGAAGTATAATTATAATGGATTTAAACTAGGAAATTGGAGAAAAGGTTTCATTATAGTCAATTCCTTAACTATGTTAAAATAGTTTATAAAGTAGCCTTTATTTATAGGTACTTAATTTAACTTACATGACCTGTTTTCTCTTTAATACCCACTTACACCCAATAATATTTACATCTATTTGAGGATTGATTAGAACTAAGAATTGGTTCTGATATATGGAATCCATCTCAAAATTCATGGATTATTTCTATGTTGTAGATTTTATTCTCTATAATTCCTCTTTATAAGAAATAGTATCATTATTTTCAACTAATAAAGAGTCACCATATTTAGTGACTAGAAAACCATATTTTGTTATTCTCTAAAGTCTCTAGTGCTACTATATAGTACTTGTGTTTTAGGAACAAGATCTCCTACTGGTACCAGTGGAACCTAATTATATACCAATAATCATGCATCTTTATTATCAACTTCTTGGAATTCAATATTTCTTACACCATCCTTCTTGTGGATGTGATTCCTCTCAAGAAAAATTGATTTAATTGGAATAATCACCATGTTTTCTGAGGGGTTGTATAAATTGTATCACCTTTTGTCTTTGGGATACCATATAAAGATAGACTTCAAGACTTAGGGTGATAGATTTTTTTAGAGTTGGGATTTGAAAAATGGCTCACAACCCCATGCATGAGTGTGTGAAAACACTAATTTCGTTCTATACATTAGCTCACACTACTGGAAAACTAACATATACCAACAGTTTGGAACCATTGGTATAGGCCTCCAAACCGTTGGTATAGCCTATACCAACGGTTTGGAGAACCGTAGCCAAGTAAGCCGTTGGGATAGGTTTATACCAACGGTTTTGCGTAAACCATTAGTATAGACCTATACCAATGGTTTTGGAAACTGTTGGTATAAGTAATATGAAAATATATACCAACGGTTATGGAACCGTTGGTATATGTATTTCAAAAAAAAAACATTCGCTGGGATTTGATCCCAGGACCCCTAGTTTATCATTGAACGACTTAACCACTAACCTTACATGACTTTTGTGAACATAATTACACAAATATATATATATGTATTGTCATAATTATTTTAAATTTTGATTTATATAATGTTCTCGGTAAGAAGATATGATAAACATTATCAGGACCTATACCAACGGTTGTCAAAACCGTTGGTATAGTTCTTGATTCTGAATTTTATTTTGGACTGTAGGTTGATTTCCACGGGACCTTTCCCAACGGTTTTAGAAAACCGTTGGGATAGGTATACCCTTTCCCAACGGTTTGGACAAACCATTGGGAAAGGTGTCCACAAAGTGGACTTTTCCCAACGGTTTGCCAAAACCGTTGGGAAAGGGTATACCTATCCCAATGGTTAACCGTTGGGAAAGGTGGCCACAAAGTGGACTTTTCCCAACGGTTTGGACAAACCGTTGGGATAGGTATACCCTTTCCCAACGGTTTTGGAAAACCATTGGGAAAAGTGGCCACAAAGTGGGATTTCCCAACGGTTTGGCCAAACCGTTGGGAAAAAGGACCTATACCAACGGTTTTTACAAACTGTTGGTATAAAAGCGTTGGGAAAAGTCAGGTTTCCAGTAGTGTCATATGGTATCCCATCTACCACCTTTTTTGGTACTCAGTTTAGAATGTGTGCTATAGTGTGTAATTGATATTCCCAAAAGGATAAAGGAAGAATTTCACAGCTCATCATTGACCTTACCATGAAGAGAATGTTATTGTTTCTCCTATCACTAACACCATTTTACTATGGTATATAAGGATGAGGGAGTTGTGATAAGATCTCACACTCTAGTAGAAATTTAATGAATTCTTCATTAAGAGTTTCACCACTCGGATCAGATCATGGTTTCTTTATCTTCTTAAAAAGTTTATTATCTACTTCATTCTATAATTCTTTGAATTTATAAAATGATTCTGACTTTTACCTCATTATGTAGAAATATCCATATTTACTCAAGTCATCAATAAAAGTAACTAAGTAAGAATACCCACTTCTATATTATAAAATAAATGGTACACACACATCAATGGATTCCAATTATAAAAGCTCTATAGCTCCTTCATATTGTGCACCAAAAGGAGGATCATTCATTTTAATTTGTAAATTAATATGACATCAGTTAAGTGGATTTAGGTCAAAAAGTATCGAAGTAACCATCTTGATAGATATTTTTCATACACTTATCTTTTACATGACTAATATAATGATAACCGAACTAGGTGCGAAATGAGTCATGCGAAATTGATTTTTTATGAATGCCTAATACATGTTTTTTTTTAATTTAATACAAAAATATAGTTATTTAAATTCACCATATGATAACATGAATTGTCTTTATAGAAGAAGGAAATTTTATTTCCAAAAATGAAAATGAAACCATCTATATCTAGGTAAGATAAAAAATTATGTTTTTTTTTAATATTGGTATATAGTAATAATATTTTATAACCAAGACCATCCCAGTTAGAAAAAAAAGGTGGTAGACTCTAATGGATAGAGGGGTCAGCCTTGCACTATTGGTAGCCCAAAAATACACCTATCCTCTAAAAATATTTTGAAATATACTTGGTTAATACATTTGAATATAGATTTCATCACCATAAGATATATCTAATACAAAATGTGTGTATTTATAAATATTTCACTCCATAATGAACACACCTGAGGCTTACCCTTTCTTCTTTAACTGGGTGCAGTTCTTCTTCTAGTGGCACATCTTTCAACATGAAAGAAATACTATATCATTTTAATTTTTCTATCTTTTTATATTCTTTTTATTAGTAGGGTGGTGCTTAGGATCCTTTTACTTGGTATGATTCTTGGGCCCCTTTTCCTAGTTCTTCCTTTTATGGTTTACCATAATGACTATGGGATTTTCACACCCCATGTCTTTATTAACTCAGAGAATAAGAGTAAGGAGATATTAAAGATTCTTCTCACTAATAATCATATTATAATTAATAATAATACTATATAAACTCTTAAGAAGTGAGGATAAAATGAAATTTATGCATAACTCATCAGTAATTAAAAATCCCAAGATGTCTAAGTTCTCAATGTAGCCAATCATCTTGAATACGCGAGGCCTAACTGGCACCAAATCTCTAGGATTTCATGTGAACATTTCACTAGAGATCTCATATATTCATTTTATCATTTTATCATGATATCGATCATGAAGGTTAAACATGATATTATATGCATCCATATCTTCATGTTTCTTTACAAGCTTATTGAACATGGTATATATCACAAAACATTGGAAATTTGTGGAATCATTGAAATGTTTCACATAGGGAGACATTTATTCCTCACTAAACTCTTTTCTAGGAGCCTAAAGAATATGGTTTTCTAAAAAATATAATTTCCATTCATAGTGTAGAATAACACATAGGAATTTGTACCATTTCTAGAAATTTGAGATAATGAGAAGGTTATCCTTCTATAGAATGGACCACAGTGATATTTTTGAAGTTGTGTGAGTTTCCATTTCTATAATAAATAAGAGTAGAATTTTAGTACCTTTTTGGATTACAAATTTGATACTAAATTTAATTTATTTCATTAATATCCCACTATTTTATTGAAATATATTAGTCCTAACCATTATTTTTGGAATATCCCATCATATAGATATCTTATTGGAAAGGATCCATATGTCCCTTATTATAACTGAGATAGAGGTATGGAATACTACTTTAAGGTATTTATATAGGTGTAACTTTCCAACTATACTAACTCATAGCTCTTTGATACATTGAGTGGACTCTAAAATCTTGAAATCCTAGATTAGGATTTCCTCAAAACTTTGCTTACTAGTTGGACTATGTATCGCAGAGGTAATCAACTCATAATGAATGCTTGGTTAATTAGAACTAAAAATAAAGATAGAGATTCCTCAATAATTGAAGAAACCCCAACAAAGGTTATTCAAGAACTTTAAATTGTGGTTTTATTTCTACCTAATAAGTGGATGACTATATCGACTTAATGTTTAATTTTAGTGATTTTTATCATTATTTGTAAACTTCCCATTTTATCATAGCACATTATTGTTAATATTAATCAGATTTTACTTAAGTGATTAACCATGTATAGATAAATTTTACATATATTATAATATTTATTTTACTTCCATCTTACATGCTTGTAAATTAGTTTATTTAATGATTCAAATATAAATACCAAGGAAGATCTGATTATGGATTTGGTAACCCAAATCCATGACCCCACAAAATATTAAAAAAAGTGAAGGCAAATAGACACACACATCATGATCCATAAACCCATAATCAGAAAAACACGTGGCACACAACGCCACCAAACACGAGGTGGTAAAACCAGTACCACATGAAACACCGAATCCCATTAAAAAATAAAGAGGTCACATGACCCAAAATTAAAAAAGTGGTCACAAAAATAAAACACCAATAGCCCATTATTAATCGAGACAACATCGAGTGCCAACCTGTAAAATCCCATGACGAGAAGTCCACACTGCACCTAATACCGCATCAAATCCATGCATTTATAAGGAGTTTTTATCCTACTTTGAGGTCCACACACTGATGAGAACATCATCCTATCACCTGTAAAATAAAACATCTCTTTACAGCCTACTGGTCTCCCTCCCAAAAAAATCCCTATGTGAATTCGTCCCTTGTCATCGTCATATAGAGATCCACCAACCCGATAGAGATCACCCCCATCCTGAGGTCACTAAAAATGCATCCCAAAGTCACCACCTCCATCCTGAGGTAGTCAACAATAACCCGTGTAACATCAACATCCTGTCGCTGCCATGATCACAGAAGGCTTTCACCACCATCAACGCTGGGCCAGAATAGTGCCGACACCAGTGCACTGCACACCCACTGCATCCCAATCGTCACGCCGACTGAAGAGAACAATCCTCTCAAAGTCATCTTGTGCAAATATCACCAACACCCACAACCCGAGGTGTAGGTCCATATCCCGAGGTATCCTCAGCCAGCACCATACTCTTGCCGACAGATCATGTCGGTAGCACCTACCGGCCCAAATGGCCCCTGCAACGTCTGAGAATGGTTCCAGCTGAAAGAGATGGTCGATCACCCGTGACATTTCCCTATTCCACAGATTCATAACCCCAATATAGAGAAACTTCCCACCGCCATCATATGTGGAGATGAAGAGCGGCCACCGGGATCCCAGAACAGTTGCACCCCACCAGCCCCATACATCACCAACACCCACCAGGATAGGATAACTGGTGATCGCTTCTAGTTGAATGCAGATCCACCATTGGCCACATCCAAATAACAACTAATATCTCCCAAAACATGTCGTCTCCGAAACAAATTCGGCCAAACTGCGCTTTCCTGAGGTCTCTGGATGCGTTTCAACAGCGTACGCCACTAAAGAAATTCCAACAACCCACTGGGCTTACACACAAAACCCATCGCTGGCGAAAAAATATCAGTACCCCCATTCGAGGCACAAACCAATGCATCACATTACCTAATATCAGAAACATTATTCAGCAAATATATTCTCCTACTCGAGCAACAAATGGAAAATAGATCATTGTGCCCCACCACATCATCCGATCTAAGATCATAAGAGAAGCGATTTTCGTAGAAATCACCATAAATTGATAGAGAGAGAACCTCTCCTCTTGAGAGAGAAGCCATCTCTCATTCAAATATAAATAAATAATTAACAACGAAACTAAAGAAAAAAAATAAACTAGAATTTCCATGGAATTATCTAATGCTTGATATATTTTAAATATGATAAACCAAACCATGGACTTGGGGAATTAAATCTTGGAACAAATCATGGATCGATTTACAAAATTCTACCATGCCATAATATAACTCCTAGATTAGTTTCACCTCAACTCCTAACATTAAATACCTCTACTCATATAGGAGATCCATCCATTACATAATTTCACTCACACTCAGGTGAGGGGAACCAAAGGTTTGGTTAATGGTTGTTTATATAAAATGAACTATGGGAATGCGGGCCCTTACATAATGAGAGACGAGAAATGAATCACTTTCCATTATTTAATTTAATAAATTTTTATAAAAATCATGCAATAATAAATTAAGTAAACCAGTTACATACACAGACTGGTATAATATTATTATCAACTTCATACATTCAATGAATATGAAAGATCACATTATCCAACATTCACTTCAATTCATTCTTTATTATTAGGACAAATACACTTGAATTAATTCAATTAATTCATTAATTTATTAATTCCCTTTATCTTAGTGACCATTCGATGTCTCTTGGAGATGGTCATCATAAATGTAATATGGGAAATTGACAACTTGAACAATAATTATACATAATTACATGGAATTAATTGAAAATTTATTAATTATTCAAAAATTATTACATATTCAAAATATTTAATGTGAATAGTGTAATTTGGTTTTTGATGCTATAATTAATTATTATTTAGGTAATATATTTCTATTATTTTTTGGGAGACTATATTGTGAGTAATAATAAGATTCATTTTGTGTTCCTCTCTTATTTTGTATCTAGGATAAACACCTAGGGACCTAGTGTGTATCTCATACTAAATTACATGATGTGCACTAATGAGCTATACAATATGTGCTCCATATTCCATTTGTCTATGTAACCCATTTAACTAATCAACGTATTATTAAAACACGAGGATTAATGAGTAACATGGTCTTTACGCTAGATAAATATTATGTATCTCATTAATGATACAGGATTTCAATCTCATACAACATTATGTTTCATGTTTAACAACACGACTAACATGAATTTCCCTACTAGACCTGTATACTACACAATGTGTATGATAGATACACATCCTTTGGTCTGATGGACCATGTACTAATTTGGTCTGGTCAATACGGGGTGTGCATTAAATGATATACGTGTCATTATTTCTCAGTGTGTTGTGTATAATGAGACATATCTGGGCACAATGAACTTTGTTACAGAGTGTTTACATTTGGTCACACATCGTGTATCCATGTCTACTATCCATAATCCTTAGCACCTCCTGATGGAATATATGATCATTATACATCTATTATTTACCTTTTTAAGATGATATAAAACTTGGATAGATAGAATTAATATATAAAAAACATGGTAATTGAACTTTAGATTAAAGAATGAATAAACTAAAAGTAAAAAACTATTTTTTATTTAATTGATCAATGAATAATAAAAAATTATCGATTATTATGTGACCACTATAATACCATTTGAAGGATCCATTGTTTAGTGAAGGTGGTTATGACCATGCCCACCTTTTTTTATCAAATTAATCAAATTTCTCACTAAAACTAGATAAATATGTGTTCTAAGAATCCATAAACACAAGATATTTTCACATATAATATATAGTTAATTTATTTAATTAAATAATTACCTTTCATTGAATTCTATTCTTTATCGATGAATCGATAAACCACTATTTTCAAACCATCATTGTTTTAGAGGAATCAAGTTTAAATTCCCTATAGCAGTGATCCACACATGCTCTACAAACCTTCGAATGTCATCATAGAATTCTCTTGGTGCTAGGGCAGATGAATTTTTCACCTGCAATGATTGATGTTGATCAAAACTAAATCCTTTAAGGGAGAAGGAATGTACTCAAGTGAAGAATGAGAATTTCCATGAGTTCTTTAGAACATTCTAGGGAGGGGGATCTCTAGTGCTTGAGAATATTCTCTCTAGAACTCATTTTTCAAAATGAATGAATGTGTCTCCCCAGGCTTGTACAAAATGTCATAACTAGGTTTTATATAATTATAGTGTTATAAAATAAATAATTTCACAAGGAACATTTTAATTTTATTAATTCCCATCGAACCTCATGTCTAAATAATAATAATAATATTATTTACTTTACTTTTTACAAACCCATGTATAAAAATAAATATTATTTTACTTGAATAAATAAATTAAAATTTATTTAAATAATATTTAATATGACATTTCTCATCAGGTCATTAAAATAGGTCCTCTAACCCTTCTCAATATTTATTGGTCCTTGAATAATGAATATTTATTTAATTAAATAAATAATACTGTAGTTTTTTCCAATAAATATATATAGATATTTTATTCATCAAAACTAGTGAATTAATATTTATTAAATATTCAAGTAACTAAATAAATATTTTTTTACCATGTGAATAAAATAAAAAAAATAAATATTTTATGTTCAAGTAATTAAATAAATAATTATCTCATGAATACATATTTATTAAATATTCAACTCACATATATATTCACTCAAATAACTGGTGATTGAATATTTGTAATCAACGCAACATGAATAATTATTAGAACAAATACTTGAATAATATTTAATCAACATGTTAAATTCATATAGAATTTAAATGAGGTTTAAAATAAACTGATTGTGTGGACCTCTAGGACCCCTTCTTAGTTTCATTAGGCTAAACATCATAAAGTCTAAGTTTAGCATCTAAAAAAATGATAAGGCTCCTATAGAGAAATTAGTTAACATCATAATGAAAAGTATCTTTATCTGAACCTACACCGTGTAATATAATATCTTTATCTCAATAACTATAATCAATAAGGTTTCATGCTAGTGTCAACAACCTATATGCTCAATGTATTTTTTTTGAATTTTAGAAAATGAACATTCCAACAACACCACCATGGACATCGACTTAATCAGGAAATTTAACTCTCATCAAAGGGCCTGATATTTCTACTTATATTAAATAACAAAAGGGGTAAATCATTTATTACATTATTCATTAATACAACATCACTTATAACATATGCAACATATCCTACTTTGCTGTGAGATAATATTCTTACAATTTTCATCAACACATAAAAGTACATGACTTATGATATGTATTAATAATAATTTTATTATTTAAATATCTTTAAACACATCCAAAAATAGGAATATCCAATAACACATATAAATATGTATTTTCTATTGGTGGGTCATGCCTCATAATCTTCTGCACTAGAGATTACTATGTTAGTATATCGTAAGAAAGTGTCTCAAAGTCCAATGAGTCTCCCCTCTAATAGACTATATCATTTTTGTCTTATAAAAGGATATCATATGAACATATAAATTATATTTAAGAATATTATCATAGAACCACTAGTTTTTTATCATAACAGGGAACTACTATAACCTTTCAGTGTGACAAGTACACTTTGTACATTATCACATATTATTTTACATAGAAGAATAATCATAATGTGATAATAAATTTTATAAATATCCAAATATATGAATACAAGTAAATATAAAGTACAAAGAATTTGGTTTTAGGGAACCAACACCAACACCAAATGTATTTAAAACTCACTTAAAATAGTTCTAACTTCCACCATGGCCTCCACCGTGGAATGGTATAGAAACTTAAATTATTTTACCCTTTCTATTATAAGAAATATGAAATAATAAGCTCCAAAAAACTCATTTACAATAATGGGAATTGCTGAGCACCACACTCTTCCTTCCTTAAAATGGGTTCCCAAGATATTTCCCCATACTTGTTTCTCATAGGAAAACCACATGGAAAAAATACTTGTAAAATTTTCAAAAATTCCATTTCACTCATTGTAGTGAACTCCAACACCAAACGACCAACTCCATGTCCAAATACAAAAAACTATGGGCCAAAACAGACCGGGTCATGATCAAGCCTCTAAGAAAGCTTAAAAATGTCTAGAACCATTCCCACTACTATGTCTCAGTGACCATTTAAAAGGCTGTATTTTTTTCTAACTTCCATAACTCCTTTGAACTCCATCACAAAACCTCTAAAAACTGGAAAAAACCAAATGGATGTGAATTAGAAATTAATGACCATACATATAACTCTTATTAAGATATGATTCTATAGTAATTTTTTTACTCAATATAGTGGTTTTATGGGATGTATTATCCTAAACCACTCTCACTATATCACATAGTTGAGGGATGTCAACAATATTAAACATGTGAACCATACTACCTACAATAAGTTATTTATACTAAAATTTCATTAGTTCTTCTATCCATAAGTTCTATCCTTTTTAGTAGACAACTATTAAGCTATTTATATCACTATATAAAAGAATTAAATTTACTTCTACTCAAATAGAGTATTTGAATTCATATAGGTATTCAGTAACACATATAAAACTCTATATTTTATTTTTTCATAGTTTCCCAATTCTTAATGCCCAGGTATGCATATTTTTTTTACAGACCATGAAAACTTATCTTTAGTAACTTCTACTTCTTCTATTTCTTCCCTCAAGATTTCTCTTGGTCTTATTGACCAACTTATTTCAATCCACTCTTCTAAACTTCTCTATCATGGAGAGATATTTTTCTATATTAAAACTCACACAATTTTCCTCAATAATCTCACACACCTAAATAGTATAGGTAACCTAAGTTCTTTTGTATATTATTCAAATGTTTCCATAAATTTAAATCTATAGTAGATAAGGTGAAAATATAACCCACATGCACAATCATACCAATGATATATTAATTTTTTTCAATGGTTGTCTCTTTCTCAACTCAAATTTATATTACAAATCACCATTAATTATTTTATCTCTTATTTATATTAGGTGAAAAAGTTTTCTTATTTTTTTATAGAAGAATTAACATATTTTCTTAGAATATTCTCCACATAAAATATACACTTCAATTTACCTAGTTGTTTGAAAATCATAAATTAAACCATTTTTTATAGTGTAGAACTCTCTCTCTAGTTTTGGACAATTCTTGATGTTCTATGTAGAATCAACTTGAGTATTTATATTTTAGTAGGAAAATCATCCATAATTCTTATTAAAATTTTTGAATAGCAAATGAGTATGTGATATTTAAATATTTAGAGCACATCTTGAGCATAGAATTATTCACATTTGCATTATTCATGAAAACCCAATAATCATTTTAACACTTTTAATATTGCATATATTCTTTAATAATTTGATATTATTCTTCAAGAATATAAATATCAATTTTTTAAACTTGGATCACTAATAAATATAGATCCATTATGTTTAGATCACTTAATAATAATACAAGCATCATCTAAATTTAATTTCTTATTCAGAATGAAAATTATAGAAACTTCATTTTTTAACCAACAGGAACTCAAAACTTTCTTATGTTTAAAGTCATAAATTCAGTCTTATGTATGTTACCTACTTAGTATAACGTTAAAATTTATATAGTCCATTAGAATTTCATTTTATATGAATTTGAAGTCATATAAAGTCTCAAATTCATACACCCTTAATTTTATAAGACTTTTGAAGTCTCACATGAAATTCATACTATATGTCTAAAAGTTATACGAAATGAATTTAAGTTATATGAATAATACTGAAGTCATGTTCCTTTCCACTGAACTATTATAAAATTCCCTAAAGGAATACAAAACTAGTGAAGTTATATAAAATTATTAAACTCATAATAAATCATTGGAAGTTTTATGATTACAAGACATAACCAAATTATCAGTTATAACCACTAAATTCATACAAACTACTTAGAACTCAAAAAGAAAAAAAATAACTTCGGGGATTCTTAAAATAGACTATATTAATTATCTAGAATTTCAAAACACCTATTAATAAAACCAATTAATTATAGTAATTATTAAAGTAAGTCTAATTTTTTATCTTTCTTCCAAGTACCTTTCACCATATTAAATACTCAAAATTTATTATCTATAGAATGTTTATTTCCTCTTACATATTCCCTTTTGAACTTTATAAAAGTGAGTTTAATCATATATTTCGTCCCTAAAAACTTGTATTACTTGATGGATAGTTTCTCCATCTTGAAACGATCATTCTCCAATACATTAATCCTAATTTAAACATTTTAAAAAAAATTATACAAGATTTTTTATCTAGATTTAAAAAAAATATCCTTTATCAACTTGTCCACTTATTTTAATTATTTTATATAGTACTTCTCATATCCATGATACTAATATTTGAAATAAGGATCATTTATCTAGTATTTTTATGTAAAGGCTTCCCATTGAATATATCCATCCAGGTATTCAAGGGTAGCAACTTTATTTCCCAAAAATTATGGACATGTTCTTTCTATTTCTTTGGGTGGATACTAAATCCATTACCCAAGAATTTTTATTTGAATAATTACATTTAGAATCTTTATGAAATAAAATCTAACTAACAACAAAAATAACTTCAACCTAAGGGAACTTTAATACCCCCCTTTGAATTTTTCATAATTTCCAAATTCCTCATGATTTAATATAATTATTCTCCCCCTAATTTCAAAGAAATTAAATGGTAGGAAAGTTCCCCCCTATATTGAGATACCAAGTGTGTAAGGGAGGGTTTCTTCCCTTCTTAAACTAACTCATCTGATTTTAAGGAACTCAACCTCCCCCTATTTTATTTCCATCCACATTCTAAGTGGTTAATTAATTCCAAAAGATAATAGTGGTACCACACTTTCCTTATCAATGTTACATCAACCCATTGACTCTAATTATATATGGGATAAAAATTTATACAAATCAAGAGTTAATTGTTTATATAAAAAAGATGTCTATACAACAACCCAATGTGATATCAACTCTGAGATTATTTTCCTTAGGGGTAGAGAAAAAATATTTTCAAGAAGTTTCATGATCCTCCAATCACTTGAAAACACATATTAAAACATCTCAATTGAAATTTTGTTTCCCTATTTGGTTATATAATCACTACCCTTGATAATAATGATGAATATGAGTTAAAAAAGAAACGGGAGAATGAAAATCATACACAATACTTTAATTTTTGAATGGGTTATCCAAATTTATGGATTAAACTAGAATTATTAAAACTCCTAAAGCTTAATTTTTTTGAAAGATACCCCAATAAAGATGATCCCTGAACTTCATCACATTCAATTACCAAATTTGGAATGAAAAAAATATTATACTTGGGAATTGGTTAGATCTTCCATTAGTTCAATATAGTGGTCCACAGTACTGAGACAACTTTATCAACCTAGAGAAACCCTTTAATTGATGGTCTAATGTGTAAAAAACTCTTCATTATTACAAAAATTTTGATTTTATAAATCTTTTCGACATTGAGAAACATGGTTCTCCTTGATTTTAAAGATTTATTCTTAGCTAGAATGGAATTTTTAACCTAGAAATTAGAGCATTTTATTCTTTTTATCTTGATAAATATTATTTTACTTTTCCAACTAACCTGAATATATGATTAAACATCATTTTGGTACATCCTAAACATTCTTATTGGTTTTGTAATACTTTATAGTAGCAATAATTATAGAAATATAGGTAAATTTTTCTTTCTCTTTGTTCCTTATTTGTTCAGGAAAGATAATCATACACTGGACAACCATGTGTCCTTACTGGTTTCACCTTCCATGCACATTTTTATCCACCTTAAATCTACCTTTTTTGGAATCATCTCAACATATTCGTAAGTTGGGTTAGAAACCATAAAAAATATATCAATCTTTTTCTTGGATTGATGTCCCCTTTTAGATTCTAGATTTATCTCTTATTTTTTTTAATTTTATGGCCCATGATGTGTAATATCTTTTCATAGTTGAAGAATATTTTCCATGCAGGGTTGAACATAATTTTTAGAATTATTTACTATCATATTGGGATTATTTTATCCAGCTTTCTTCTTTAGATGTTTTCCCAAGTAAGACTTGTTTTTCTTCTTTATCTATATTGTTTCTATTAGGACCATTTATTCACATCATCATGAGAGTTTTTTGGGTTGGTAAATACCAAATACTATTCATAATAGTGTCTAAATGTTTTATATAAATCAAAAAATTAATTTAATTTCTTTAATATTTTTTTATAAGATATTTTTTACTCTATCTATGAATTCATTAAAATAGGTTTATTTTGGAGTTCAACACTATTTCACATTCATTTATGGATAATTGAACTTTTAAATACTATCATAAAATTTTAGTACTAAATTTTACTAGACCCAAACTCCTAAAATACCAAATATCTTCCAATTAATATTTCACTTTTCCTTATTCATGAAATATATCTATATTTTTTACCTTGCTAATTTTTGGTTGGAATAATAATATTTTATCCTCCTTTTGGGGTAAAATTCTCATAGACACACCTATAAATTGGTTTATGTCTCAAAATTTTTACTCAACATTTTTTGTAGTTCTTGAATTTAAATCCACACAGGAAATTGAGGAATATTTAGTACAACCAAACTCAAATGAGTTGTGGGATAAATTTCACCATGATATTGAGGTAGATGATTATCAAATGGACATCAAGATCTATTTACCACAAAAATGATTCAATTTTATAGTAAAACACATATATGAATCTTGATTTCCATTACTTTCATCTTAGTATATTCGAAAGACCTATATTGTGTTGCATCTAGATTTTTTAATTTCACTTCTAGTTTTAGGAACATGATGTTGAGGGTATATTTCTCAGCATGAACTAAACTCAATATTTCTTCCCATTTTTATTTTATAAGTCAAAATTCATCCTCATTCATTTACCTTATCTCAAATAGAAAATTGTCTATGATATTTACTCTTTTTTTATTTAGATTCTAGCTGAGAAAACTTGACATCAATGGAGACATTATGAAACTTCCCCAATACATGGAACACCCCTTCAATAAAATTTTTAAAAATTATTTTTAACAAAAATATCATGAAAATTATTTATCAACCAGTGAAATTGTTTATTTAAAAAGTGAGATAGTTTCTTCTTTGAAATTTAACAGATTCCTAAGCATAAAAAAGAAACTTAATTTCTTTAATAAAGTATCTTCCATCGTACCATCTTCTTCTCCTAGCTATGAAGTTTTCATCAGGTGTTACCTTAATGAATCTAAATATAAAATTCAATACTTAAATTGGTAAACCCTTTAAATACACCTTAAAATCAAGGTATAGGTATTTAGAATATTCAATATAACCTTTTTTTCCATATTATAAATGTGAATAATTAAATAAAGAATAACCAATATATTTATGATAAAAATTACCACTATGTCCAACTTCATATATTAGTGATTCCTCATTATTCTTTGATACATTTAATTGTATTTTGGATTCATTTTTCTTCTTCTTTTTCAAATTTTGAGATGAAATATGTAAATTTATTTTAATAGAGATGAAATCAAAATTTTCTATCTGAGGAACTTCAAACTAAAAATCTATAATTTATGTAATCTTATAAAAATAACCGAGTCTTCAAAATAGATCTAAGTCAAAGGGAAGTTATTCTATGATAAAAATTATAATTTTTAGTGGATCTATATAGAAACAACTAAGAGGTGGGGGTGAATTGGCTCTAGTCTAATTTTACCAAACTCTAATTTATTCTTTAAACCTTTTAACCCCATTTGGACTCTGAACCTATGATGCTGATTAAAAATATTTTATTTTTTATTTAACCTCAAATAAATCTATATTAAATTCAGATTAAGTAATAAATAAGAATAAGTATTCTTATAAGATCTATCTCCTCTTGGGAATCCTACTCCTTTCTGTGTTTAACTCATATCAAGAAATATATTCTCCAAAAAAATATTTTTATCACTATTAGTATAGTTGAAGGATATTTTTATCCTAACCCACTATTGACATATTATACAGGTGAGGGTTGTTTACAATATTAAACATGTAAAATATACTACCTCAATTAGGTTATTTATATTGGAATCACACTAGTTCTCTATTTAGATAATCACTGGTAATCTCTTGATGTAACTATATCTAAAAAATCATATCTTCTTTTACTCAACTAGATTCTTAAAATTCCTACTGGTATTCAAGAACACATATGAAACTCAGTCTCTAATTTCAATAAAAAATCCTAGTTCTTGTTTAGAAATTTATTTTTGCACTTTTAAATTAAAAAATAGTATTAAATAGCTAAAAAAATATACTATAACACTCCATGTATGTTATACTTTCTTATCTTTTACTTCTCAATACTAAAAACATAATAACACAACAATTATAGTTCTCAAGAATATATCAAATTCATAATCAACTTATTCTATAATTTTCTTTTCATTCTATTTGAATAAATATTTTTAGTTAGTTTAGTTTAATATATTATTCTTATTTTTATTTTATAATCAAATAGACATCTCAATTAGTGTAGCATCAACTTCTCCAGCACTTTTTATTAACTTTGAAATCTAGAGTGTGAATATTTTTCACAGCTCACATAACCACATATTAAAGTGTTTCTACATATTCTCTTTCTTCCATAGATATATCACATGGTTCTTTTAGCCAATTCATTTCAGGATACGCCAATAAAATTCTTTCTCATTGAGAGTTATTTTTCTATAGCACAACTCACACATGTTTTCCTCAAGAAACTCCAACAAATAAACTATAAAGTTCGACTCAATTATTTTTGTGGGGCCTTCACGTATTTTCATAAATGAAAATATAAATTTGATGAATTGAAAGACCAAACCCACATGAAAATTCTCACACATGATCTCCTACATCTTCTTTTTCAATGGATATCTCTTTCTTAACTCAAATGTGTATTAAGAAAACCCTTAATTATTTTTTATCTTTTTTATCTCGATAAAATAAGTCTTCTAGGTTTTTTTTGTATAGTATAGTAATGAATTATTAATCTCAAAATGTTATCTTATTGAAATTAACACTTAAGTATACCTAGTTGAATTAAATCATACAACCCAACATTTATTATATCATGAAACTCTTTAAAGTAGTGTGAGATATTTCTTAATGTATTATAAATACTCAACTTAATTCTTTGTAATTCATTAAGAAACTCATATATCTTTATTCTTATCATACTTGAATCAAAAATAGGTTTGTGATAATTAATTCCCTTGTGTAATTGTCAACCACTAACTCATTCAAATCTACATTATTCTTGAATAACAAATAATCATTTTAGAACATTTAATATTATAGTTATTTGTCCTTGATGGCATCGTTTTCTTTGGGCACTCTTGTAGTTCTATCTTTTCTAGGGTTTATATCCTCATGATCTCAATCAGAGACACTCCCTTATCCTTCCTCGCAATGATTTCGGGGGCTCTTCTATCCCCCGTCGTCCTTGCTTCCTCTCTGGCGTTATTTCTTTTTCGGTGTGTCTCCTATTTTCCAAAGGCTCTTCCCCCCTTCATTTCATTTCATCTCTTATTTGGACTTATTTATTATTCTCTCGTTCTCATTCCCCCAGTTTTTCTCTTGGACCTTGTTTAATGCAACTCTTCTCTTGCTGCTGGAACCATCGTGAATCGACCCCATCCTGGTCGAAGTCGATGGAACTCCGACATCTTGGGATTCATGGTGGTAGCATCTGGCGAGTCTCCTCCTCTTGCTTTTCAGTTTTTATTCTTCTGTGTTTCTCATGGATTTCGGTCTACTTTTTGTGATTACTTTCCATTCTATATTTTTCAGTTCATCTCATCAGTTTCTTCATGGTTTTTGTTTCTTCATTCCTAGATATTGTTTTTTTTGTTTTCCATTTTTTATATTCATTTGGTTCTTATTTGGGATCTACTGTATGGTTGGAGTTCTTTAATGTTACTGTATGGCAATGATGGTTGTATTATGGTGTTCTTTTCTTGGTGGTGGATCCATCATCAGGGTTTGGTGTTCATGGCGGTATCTGCATCTCGCTGTTGTGGATTTGGTCTATTCGGAACTCTGCTCTGGCTCTTGGTTTTCTCCAATATTCTCAATGATGGATTTGAACGGTGGCACTCAAGGTGTTTTAGGATGTGAGTTTCAAGGAGTCGACATTATTTTAGGAGTCTTTATCCACACGATGGCTTTGACTATGACCATGGCTCCCCAGAAGGATTGATTTTTGTGATGGTTTGTGGTGCGATGGTTTGTGGTAAAACGTCAAACCTTTTGTGGATTCTATGGTTTGTGATGGTATGTTTTTGGTTTTCAATGATGGAGAAGATAAATTTTGGTTTTGTTTACTCCAGTCATCAGCTCCGGTGGTATGTGCAGTGTTGATGTCGATGATGACTGTAGAGTTCCTTAGTGATGATGACAGATGACAGTGACGATATTCTAGCTGATGCAGTGATGCTTGTATTGGGGCCTCCTTGGGTTTGATGTTGGTTTTGAATTTTTAATTTCATTGAACCATCTTGAAACTTTGGATTCCCACATGGTGGATGTGGTTACCTCTTTTCCTTAAAGCGGCTATATTTGAAAATAAAAAATAGAATGTTCAATATTGTAGTTATTTTTATATACTTTAATATTCTTCCTTCTCCACATAAATATCATGTTTTTTTAGCTTGAATCATAGCTATAAATTTCTTGGTTAGGTTTATATAACATAATAAAAATATAATAATCATCCCATTTTAATTTCATTTTTAGAATATAAATTCTTGAAACTTCATTTTTTACCCCACATGAACTCGAAAATTTCTTATGTATAAAGTCATACATTCGGTACTGTGTAGGTTTCCTTCTTTTTTTGGATTTAAAAGTCATATATTCCATCATAAATTCATTTCATATGATTTTAAGTCATAATGTGCTTTAAATTATGACACCCTTCATCTTCTATAAATTTGTATATAATAAACCAAACCCAAGTAGCCCAAAGCCAGTGTCTTACTTTATTACATTGACATAGATATAAGGAATCACATCATGAAGTTCTAAAAAGTTTAGCAGTTTTGGAAAACTAGATACATACATGATACCCATTTTACATTTTTAAAATAAAATTAGTTATTAAAAAATAAAATACTCAGGATCCTTGAAAATCATTCCAAGAATTCATCATTATATCTTGAAGAAAGGAAACCAAATAAGGGTGAGATCAAATTATCAATAAGGGTTTTGTACAATGGAATAAATCATGAATAAATAAGAATAATCAACATGTAAATGAAGATAAATTAAGATATATACCATTTAAATATCATAGATATCATGGTGTGATAATGTATAATCAATATGGAATGGTAAATAACTGAAAACACATTCCATTTAATCAATAAAATGAGAATGAAATGCATCCATAGAAAAAATTAGAGAGAAAATATCATGGATAATAAAAAGAATTAAATTATCAATGAATTAAATGATTAATTATTATAAATCATGTTTTCCAAGAACATGATACCTTTTCCATCAAGATCTCTCCACAAGATAGTTTAAAACAAATTGGGTAAAAACCTATCTAATTTAGAGAACTAATTCATCCCACGAGACTACCAATGCATCAAAGGTATTTATATAAATAGTCCCCAACCTGTGTCATGTATGTCTAAAGAATTCCTAACATATCAAATAATTTATTTAATTCATAAACAAAGTTCCTTATCATAAAGTTTCTTTATTGAGTAAAGGATAAAAATTTATCAAAATTTCCCCACTTCATTAAATAAATTTCAAACCAAAAAATGTATCTAAAAATGGTATATAATTTAGGAAATAATAATATACATCACAAAAATATTTATATTTAAGAGAAATTTGAGTTCTAATTAAAAATTATTACAATTAATTTATTCTTTCAATAAAAAGTTAAAACTCACAAAAGAAAGTGAGATTTCGAAATAAATTTTACCACTTGGTAATATTCAAGTAAGACCCCTTTGGATGAAATAATTCAAATTTAAAATTAAAATTCCATGAATAATTAATTATTTATGATATTAAATTTCCAAGGGTAGTATATACACCATATAAAAGAAATTAGGTGTAGAACATTATAATATGTCTCAAGGAAGGGAAATTGAGACAAAGTCCCTTAACTCACATGTCCTTTTAGGTGAATGTGATTTAACCTCATATATTGTAGTTTTAAACAAGTTATTAAATTATAAAAGAACCAAATTATTAATTATTTTATCATATATGATCCTTTTATAAAATCTCATCACCCATTTTTTCAAAATATTTCATTATTTTCATTGTTTTGGGAGTTAATTACTGGGTGTTCCATATATACATAATCTAAAATGGAATTTTTAGCTGATTCTCATAGATAATGGAAGTTATTCTTCATAATATCATTCGGTTCCCACATTACTTCCTCAATTGTTTGATTTTTCCAAAGTACCTTTACCATACACATCTTCCGATTCCTCAATATTTTCTCTCCAGTATCAATAATCTGGATGGGTTATTAATTTTAAGATAGATTAGGTTCCAATTTTATTTCATCAAAGGTGAGAATATGTGTTTGGTATGGAATGTACTTCACTAACAAAGATACATGGAACACATAATGTAATTTTGAGTGGCTTGGCGGCATTGAAAAATGATAAGAAATAACTCCAATTATTTCGATAATTTCATGGGTACGATGTACCTAGATCTTAGTTTCGCTTTCTTACCGTACCTTATAACACCATTCCATGGAGATAATTTCAAGAAAACTCGATCTCCCACTTGGAATTCCAATTCTTTCCTCTGATTATCTGTATAACTCTTTTTATTACTTTGATCTACTTTAATGTGATCCATGATATCCTCTACCTTTATTTTTGTCTCTTCAATAAGTTATAGGCTCGCAAGTTTTCTTTCACCAAATTCATCCCAACAAGTTGGAGTATGGCATATCTTTCCATATAATTCCTCATACGGTTCCATTTGAATACTTAAATGGAATATATTATTATAGGAATTATCTATCATAGGTAAATACTAATTCCACATACCTTGAAAGTCAAGCGAGTAAGAACTAAACATGTCTTCCATTTTTAAATAGTCCTTTTGGGCTGGCCGTCAGTTTGAGGGTGGTAAGAAATTGTCAAACGAATCTTAGTATCAAGAGACTTCTAAAGAACCTTCCATAATTTTGATGTAAAATGGGGATCTTGATTATACAAAATTGAAAAAGTTTCACCATTAAGTATTAAAACATCATTAATATATAGCCTTTCAAGGTGCTCAAGGGGTAAATATTATTTTATGTAATGGAAATGTGAATATTTGGTTAGGAAATCAATGATAACCCATATTTATTCATTATTTCTAGGAGTATTAGGTAGTCCAATAAAAAATTCCATAGTAATGTTATCCCATTTCCATATAAGAATAATAAGAGTTCGCATGACTCATCTAGGATGTTGTCTCATAGCTTTCACTTGCTAATAGACTAAATATTTGGATGCATAACTATAAATTTCCCACTTTATTTTATCCCACCAGACATTTTCCCTCAAATCACTATATATATTTGTGCTATTAGGGTGTATAAAGAAATTCAATATATAAGAATCATCTAAAAATTCCATTTTAGATTAGGTATATATGGAACACATAATTTATTTCCTAGATAAATTTTGGTTTTGTTTACTCCAGTCATCAGCTCCGGTGGTATGTGCAGTGTTGATGTCGATGATGACTGTAGAGTTCCTTAGTAATGATGACAGATGACAGTGACAATATTCTAGCTGATGTAGTGATGCTTGTATTGGGGCCTCCTTGGGTTTGATGTTGGTTTTTAATTTTTAATTTCATTAAACCATCTTGAAACTTTGGATTCCCACATGGTGGATGTGGTTACCGCTTTTCCTTAAAGCGGCTATATTTGAAAATAAAAAATAGAATGTTCAATATTTTAGTTATTTTTATATACTTTAATATTCTTCCTTCTCAACATAAATATCACAAAGTTTCTTTATTGAGTAAAGGATAAATTGTTTTCAAAATTTCCCCACTTCATTAAATAAATTTCAAACCAAAAAATGTATCTAAAAATGGTATATGATTTAGGAAATAATAATATACATCACAAAAATATTTATATTTAAGAGAATTTTGAGTTCTAATTAAAAATTATTACAATTAATTTATTCTTTCAATAAAAAGTTAAAACTCACAAAAGAAAGTGAGATTTAAAAATAAATTTTACCACTTGGTAATATTCAAGTAAGACCCCTTTGGATGAAATAATTCAAATTTAAAATTAAAATTCCATGAATAATTAATTATTTATGATATTACATTTCCAAGGGTATTATATACACCATATAAAAGAAATTAGGTGTAGAACATTATAATATGTCTCAAGGAAGGGAAATTGAGACAAAGTCCCTTAACTCACATGTCCTTTTAGGTGAATGTGATTTAACCTCATATATTGTGGTTTTAAACAAGTTATTAAATTATAAAAGAACCAAATTATTAATTATTTTATCATATATGATCCTTTTATAAAATCTCATCACCCATTTGTTCAAAATATTTCATTATTTTCATTGTTTTGGGAGTTAATTACTGGGTGTTCTCATACAAGCATTATTATCAAATTTTTGGTTTCTGTGAATATTATATAGTTACATAATCTCTTGAATAATAATAGTTAAACAATTATCATATTTTTTACATCAATTTTACTTTTAAAACCAATCATGAAATATGGTTATGAAAAATGAAGTACGTTACGATCATGGAGACGATAATCCATACATACGAATGACCAGCACTTCCATTTTCCAATGATCATTATGAAAAGAAGGTAAGTAATATATAATCTTTAAAATCTAATAATATTATCATGTATACCATATTATATACTTCCATGTGGTGTGGTGGTGAAAATATATTCACACCACTTCGTGAAGGCGGTAGTCCACATGTACACGAACGATGTTATCAGCTTTAAGTGAGTGAAAAGAAAAGAAAGAAACTGATATATATATATATATATATTATTTTTTAAGAATTATAAACATTTAATTAATATCATAATTATTTCATTTATATCACATATAATAATTAAATTTATCTCTATTACCTTCCATGTGAAGCGTTAGTGAAATAAGAGTCAAATCGCTTCATGAGGCTGTAGTTTTCCTTTCACATGAGCAACATTATCATTTCTCATATAGAATAGAAGGTAAAAATTTATATTTGATATAAAGACTAAAAATGAATAAATATGTTATAAATATCATATATATACTTTAAATACATAATTATACCCAACCTTGAGAGGTACAAATGAAAAAACAAATGATATAGGTTCGCGAGGCGGTAGTCCGCCGTACACACAAATAATGATTTTAAAAAAAATTAGATGAAAGTGGAGATGATTTTAGGCCATTAAATTATTATAAAAAAACCAGTATATGGAATATACTGAGGATATTATATTATTATTGTTTAATAAAAATTTAATGAGTTGGATAAATAAGTAGAATAAAGATGCTTGTTGAAGAACATTAACTCTTCTTCAGGTATCCTACTTAGGTTTGCACTAAATCCTTTAAAGGTTTTATTTATACTGAAAATAAGGCTTATAGAATAATAGTAAAAAAGTTTAGAATTTATTTTTCTAGGTATGGGCCAAACCAAAGATGTTTTAATGTGTGAATAAGATAGGAGAGGGGGTAGCCTTTTATAAGTGTGGGAGAGGACACACTTGGTATTTTTGAAAATAATTGAGTGCTCCCACAATTTTCATAGGTTAAACGAGTAAAAATGTTTTATTATCAAACCTTATTAATTCAATAGTCTACATATGTCCATAAAATTATTTTTTAGGAAAGTCTATTGACCATTTTCACCCTTATCATTTTAGTTTAACCCCTAGTAAATCCATTTTACCCTAACCACGATAATTGATTTTTACTGCATTTACTATTAATTTTGGACAAAAATTAAGTTGAAAATATTATAAATTAAAGTTATTTTGATAAAAAATATGGAATAAAATTTTTCCAAATTAAATTCACAAAATTTTTAAAACATAATTTAAATTGAAATAATTGATTTAAAATTTAACTTATTTTACTTTAAAAAAATTAAAAATATAATTTATAATTAGAAATTATTTAAATGAAAAGACAATTTATAATTAAAATTCAGTATTTTTCACTATTAAAAAAATGGAACTTTTCATAAAAATCTAAAAAATTACCCTAAGATAATTTTTATATGATGATTTCAAATATGAATTTTATTTTTTTCAAATAAATTTTCTAAAACTGTTAAAATTTAATTTGAAATTAAGTGGGAAAAGTGTGAATAAACAGTGTTTTGTTTAAACACAGTGTGCATTGCAAGCTATCGACGAAAATAATTTTATTCTAACAGAAATATATTGTAACATCTTGGGATGTTACATTACTACCTCCTAATTTTTTTTCATACAAAATTTAGGATTATTACCTTCTAATAGATAATGGAAGTTATTCTTCATAATATCATTCGGTTCCCACATTACTTCCTCAATTGTTTGATTTTTCCAAAGTACCTTTACCATACACATCTTCTGATTCCTCAATATTTTCTCTCCAGTATCAATAATCTGGATGGGTTATTAATTTTAAGATAGATTAGGTTCCAATTTTATTTCATCAAAGGTGAGAGATGTGTTTGGTATGGAATGTACTTCCCTAACAAAGATACATGGAACACATAATGTAATTTTGAGAGGCTTCACGGCATTGAAAAATGAAAATAAATAACTCCAATTATTTCGATAATTTCATGGGTATGATGTATCTAGATCTTAGTTTCGCTTTCTTACCGTACCTTATAACACCATTCCATGGAGATAATTTCAAGAAAACTTGATCTCCCACTTGGAATTCTAATTCTTTCCTCTGATTATCTGTATAACTCTTTTTATTGCTTTGATCTAATTTAATGTGATCCATGATATCCTCTACCTTTATTTTTGTCTCTTCAATAAGTTATAGGCTCACAAGTTTTCTTTCACCAAATTCATCCCAACAAGTTGGAGTATGGCATATCTTTCCATATAATTCTTCATACGGTTCCATTTGAATACTTAAATGGAATATATTATTATAGGAATTATCTATCATAGGTAAATACTAATCCCACATACCTTGAAAGTCAAGCGAGTAATAACTAAACATGTCTTCCATTTTCAAATAGTCCTTTTGGGCTGGCCGTCAGTTTGAGGGTGGTAAGAAATTGTCAAACAAATCTTAGTATCAAGAGACTTCTAAAGACCCTTCCATAATTTTGATGTAAAATGGGGATCTTGATTAGACAAAATTGAAAAAGTTTCACCATTAACTATTAAAACATCATTAATATATTGCCTTGCAAGGTGCTCAAGGGGTAAATATTATTTTATGTAATGGAAATGTGAATATTTTGTTAGGCAATCAATGATAACCCATATTTATTCATTCTTTCTAGGAGTATTAGGTAGTCCAATAAAAAATTCCATAGTAGTGTTATCCCATTTCCATATAAGAATAATAAGAGTTCGCATGACTCATCTAGGATGTTGTCTCATAGCTTTCACATGCTAATAGACTAAATATTTGGATGCATAACTATAAATTTCCCACTTTATTTTATCCCACCAGGAATTTTCCCTCAAATCACTATATATATTTGTGCTATTAGGGTGTATAAATAAATTCAAGATATGAGATTCATCTAAAAATTCCATTTTAGATTAGGTATATATGGAACACATAATTTATTTCCTAGATAAATTTTGGTTTTGTTTACTCCAGTCATCAGCTCCGGTGGTATGTGCAGTGTTGATGTCGATGATGACTATAGAGTTCCTTAGTGATGATGACAGATGATAGTGACGATATTCTAGCCGATGCAATGATTCTTGTATTGGGGCCTCCTTGGGTTTGATGTTGGTTTTGAATTTTTAATTTCATTGAACCATCTTGAAACTTTGGATTCCCACATGGTGGATGTGGTTACCGCTTTTCCTTAAAGCGGATATATTTGAAAATAAAAAATAGAATGTTCAATATTGTAGTTATTTTTATATACTTTAATATTCTTCCTTCTCAACATAAATAATAATAAGAGTTCGCATGACTCATCTAGGATGTTGTCTCATAGCTTTAAATTGCTAATAGACTAAGTATTTGGATGCATAACTATAAATTTCCCACTTTATTTTATCCCACCAGACATTTTCTCTCATATCACTATATATATTTGTGCTATTAGGGTGTATAAAGAAATTCAAGATATGAGAATCATCTAAAAATTCCATTTTAGATTAGGTATATATGGAACACATAATTTATTTCCTAGATAAATTTTGGTTTTGTTTACTCCAGTCATCAGCTCTGGTGGTATGTGCAGTGTTGATGTCGATGATGACTGTAGAGTTCCTTAGTGATGATGACAGATGACAGTGACGATATTCTAGCTGATGCAGTGATGCTTGTATTGGGTCCTCCTTGGGTTTGATGTTGGTTTTGAATTTGTAATTTCATTGAACCATCTTGAAACTTTGGATTCCCACATGGTGGATGTGGTTACCACTTTTCCTTAAAGCGGCTATATTTGAAAATAAAAAATAGAATGTTCAATATTGTAGTTATTTTTATATACTTTAATATTCTTCCTTCTCAATATAAATATCATGTTTTTTTTAGCTTGAATCATAGCTATACATTTCTTGGTTAGGTTTATATAACATAATAAAAATATAATAATCATCCCATTTTAATTTAATTTTTAGAATATAAATTCTTGAAACTTCATTTTTTACCGCACATGAACTCGAAAATTTTGAATGAGTAAGAATAATAAGAGTTCGCATGACTCATCTAGGATGTTGTCTCATAGCTTTCACTTGATAATAGAATAAATATTTGGATGCATAACTATAAATTTCCCACTTTATTTTATCCCACCAGACATTTTCCCTCAAATCACTATATATATTTGTGCTATTAGGGTGTATAAAGAAATTCAAGATATGAGAATCATCTAAAAATTCTATTTTAGATTTGGTATATATGGAACACATAATTTATTTCCTAGATAAATTTTGGTTTTGTTTACTCCAGTCATCAGCTCCGGTGGTATGTGCAGTGTTGATGTCGATGATGACTGTAGAGTTCCTTAGTGATGATGACAGATGACAGTGACAATATTCTAGCTGATGCAGTGATGCTTGTATTGGGGCCTCCTTGGGTTTGATGTTGGTTTTGAATTTTTAATTTCATTGAACCATCTTGAAACTTTGGATTCCCACATGGTGGACGTGGTTACCGCTTTTCCTTAAAGCGGTTATATTTGAAAATAAAAAATAGAATGTTCAATATTGTAGTTATTTTTATATACTTTAATATTCTTCCTTCTCAACATAAATATCATGTTTTTTAGCTTGAATCATAGCTATACATTTCTTTGTTAGGTTTATATAACATAATAAAAATATAACAATCATCCCATTTTAATTTCATTTTTAGAATATAAATTCTTGAAACTTCATTTTTTACCCCACATGAACTCGACAATTTCTTATGTATAAAGTCATACATTCGGTACTGTGTAGGTTTCCTCCTTTTTTTTGGATTTAAAAGTCATATATTCCATCATAAATTCATTTCATATGATTTTTAAGTCATAATGTGCTTCAAATTATGACACCCTTCATCTTGTATAAATTTATATATAATGAACCAAACCCAAGTAGCCCAAAGCCAGTGTCTTACTTTATTACATTGACATAGATATAAGGAATCACATCATGAAGGTCTAAATATTTTAGCAGTTTTGGAAAACTAGATACATACATGATACCCATTTTACATTTTTAAAATAAAATTAGGTATTAAAAAATAAAATACTCACCATCCTTGAAAATCATTCCAAGAATTCATCATTATATCTTGAAGAAAGGAAACCAAATAAGGGTGAGATAAAATTATCAATAAGGGTTTTGTACAATGGAAGAAATCATGAATAAATAAGAATAATCAACATGTAAATGAAGATAAATTAAGATATATACCATTTAAATATCATAGATATCATGGTGTGATAATGTATAATCAATATGGAATGGTAAATAACTGAAAACACATTCCATTTAATCAATAAAATGAGAATGAAATGCATCCATAGAAAAAATTAGAGTTAAAATATCATGGATAATAAAAACAATTAAATTATCAATGAATTAAATGATTAATTATTATAAATCATGTTTTCCAAGAACATGATACCTTTTCCATCAAGATCTCTCCACAAGATAGTTTAAAACAAATTGGGTAAAAACCTATCTAATATAGAGAACTAATTCATCCCACGAGACTACCAATGCATCAAAGGTATTTATATAAATAGTCCCGAACATGTGTCATGTATGTCTAAAGAATTCCTAACATATCAAATAATTTATTTAATTCATAAACAATGTTCCTTATCATAAAGTTTCTTTATCGAGTAAAGGATAAAAATTTATCAAAATTTCCCCACTTCATTAAATAAATTTCAAACAAAAAAATGTATCTAAAAATGGTATATGATTTAGGAAATAATAATATACATCACAAAAATATTTATATTTAAGAGAAATTTGAGTTATAATAAAAAATTATTACAATTAATTTATTCTTTCAATAAAAAGTTAAAACTCACAAAAGAATGTGAGATTTCAAAATAAATTTTACCACTTGGTAATATTCAAGTAAGACCCCTTTGGATGAAATAATTCAAATTTAAAATTAAAATTCCATGAATAATTAATTATTTATGATATTACATTTCCAAGGGTAGTATATACACCATATAAAAGCAATTAGGTGTAGAACATTATAATATGTCTCAAGGAAGGGAAATTGAGACAAAGTCCCTTAACTCACATGTCCTTTTAGGTGAATGTGATTTAACCTCATATATTGTGGTTTTAAACAAGTTATTAAATTATAAAAGAACCAAATTATTAATTATTTTATCATATATTATCCTTTTATAAAATCTCATCACCCATTTGTTCAAAATATTTCATTATTTTCATTTTTTTGGGAGTTAATTACTGGGTGTTCTCATACAAGCATTATTATCAAATTTCTGGTTTCTATGAATATTATATAGTTACATAATCTCTTGAATAATAATAGTTAAATAATTATAATATTTTTTACATCAATGTTACTTTTAAAACCAATCATGAAATATGGTTATGAAAAATGAAGTACGTTATGATCATGGAGACGATAAGCCATACATACGCATGAGCATCACTTTCATTTTCCAATGATCATTATGAAAAGAAGGTAAGTAATATATAATCTTTAAAAACTGATCATAATATCATGTATACCATATTATATACTTCCATGTGGTGTGGTGGTGAAAATATATTCACACCACTTCGTGAAGGCGGTAGTCCACATGTACACGAGCGATGTTATCAGCTTTAAGTGAGTGAAAAGAAAAGAAAGAAACTGATATATATATATATATATATTATTTTTTAAGAATTATAAACATTTCATTAATATCATAATTATTTCATTTATATCACATATAATAATTAAATTTATCTTTATTACCTTCCATGTGAAGCGTTAGTGAAAGAAGAGTCAAATCGCTTCATGAGGCTGTAGTTTTCCTTTCACATGAGCAACATTATCATTTCTCATATAGAATAGAAGTTAAAAATTTATATTTGATATAAAGACTAAAAATGAATAAATATGTTATAAATATCATATATATACTTTAAATCCATCATTATACCCAACCTTGAGAGGTACAAATGAAAAAACAAATGATATCGGTTCGCGAGGCGGTAGTCCGCCGTACACACAAATAATGATTTTAAAAAAAATTAGATGAAAGTGGAGATGATTTTAGGCCATTAAATTATTATAAAAAAAACCAGTATATGGAATATACTGAGGTTATTATATATTATTGTTTAATAAAAATTTAATGAGTTGGATAAATAAGTAGAATAAATATGCTTGTTGAAGAACATTAACTCTTCTTCAGGTATCCTACTTAGGTTTGCACTAAATCCTTTAAAGGTTTTATTTATACTGAAAATAAGGCTTATATAATAATAGTAAAAAAGTTTAGAAGTTATTTTTCTAGGTATGGGCCAAACCAAAGTTGTTTTAATGTGTGAATAAGAGAGGAGAGGGGGTAGCCTTTTATAAGTGTGGGAGAGGACACACTTGGTATTTTTGAAAATAATTGAGTGCTCCCACATTTTTCATTGGTTAAACGAGTAAAAATGTTTCATTATCAAACCTTATTAATTCAATAGTCTATATATGTCCATAAAATTATTTGTTAGGAAATTTTATTGACCATTTTCACCCTTATCATTTTAGTTTAACCCCTAGTAAACCCATTTTACCCTAACCACGATAATTGATTTTTACTGCATTTACTATTAATTTTGGACAAAAATTAAGTTGAAAATATTATAAATTATAAGTTATTTTGATTAAAAATATGGAATAAAATTTTTCTAAATTAAATTCACAAAATTTTTAAAACATAATTTAAATTGAAATAATTGATTAAAAATTTAACTTATTTTACTTTAAAAAAAATTAAAAATATAATTTATCATTAGAAATTATTTAAATGAAAAGACAATTTATAATTAAAATTCAGTATTTTTCACTATTAAAAAAATGTAACTTTTCATAAAAATCTAAAAAATTACCCTAAGATAATTTTTATATGATGATTTCAAATATGAATTTTATTTTTTTCAAATAAATTTTCTAAAACTGTCAAAATTTAATTTGAAATTAAGTGGGAAAAGTGTGAATAAACAGTGTTTTGTTTAAACACAGTGTGCATTCCAAGCTATCGACGAAAATAATTTTATTCTAACAGAAATATATTGTAACATCTTGGGATGTTACATTACTACCTCCTAATTTTTTTCATAAAAAATTTAGGATTATTACCTTCTAATAGATAATGGAAGTTATTCTTCATAATATCATTCGGTTCCCACATTACTTCCTCAATTGTTTGATTTTTCCAAAGTACCTTTACCATAAAAATATTCCGATTCCTCAATATTTTCTCTCCAGTATCAATAATCTGGATGGGTTATTAATTTTAAGATAGATTAGGTTCCAATTTTATTTCATCAAAGGTGAGAAGATGTGTTTGGTATGGAATGTACTTCCCTAACAAAGATACATGGAACACATAATGTAATTTTTAGAGGCTTGGCAGCATTGAAAAATGATAAGAAATAACTCCAATTATTTCGATAATTTCATTGGTATGATGTACCTAGATCTTAGTTTCGCTTTCTTACCATACCTTATAACACCATTCCATGGAGATAATTTCAAGAAAACTGGATCTCCCACTTGGAATTCCAATTCTTTCCTCTGATTATCTATATAACTCTTTTTATTACTTTGATCTACTTTAATGTGATCCACGATATCCTCTACCTTTATTTTTGTCTCTTCAATAAGTTATAGGCTCACAAGTTTTCTTTCACCAAATTCATCCCAACAAGTTGGAGTATGGCATATCTTTCCATATAATTCTTCATACGGTTCCATTTGAATACTTAAATGGAATATATTATTATAGGAATTATCTATCATAGGTAAATACTAATCCCACATAGCTTGAAAGTCAAGCGAGTAAGAACTAAACATGTCTTCTATTTTCGAATAGTCATTTTGGGCTGGCCGTCAGTTTGAGGGTGGTAAGAAATTGTCAAACGAATATTAGTATCAAGAGACTTCTAAAGACCGTTCCATAATTTTGATGTAAAATGGGGATCTTGATTAGAAAAAATTGAAAAAGTTTCACCATTAAGTATTAAAACATCATTAATATATAGCCTTGCAAGGTGCTCAAGGGGTAAATATTATTTTATGTAATGGAAATGTGAATATTTGGTTAAGCAATCAATGATAACCCATATTTATTAATTATTTCTAGGAGTATTAGGTAGTCCAATAAAAAATTCCATAGTAATGTTATCCCATTTTCATATAAGAATAATAAGAGTTCGCATGACTCATCTAGGATGTTGTCTCATAGCTTTCACTTGCTAATATACTAAATATTTGGATGCATAACTATAAATTTCCCACTTTATTTTTTCCCACCAGACATTTTCCCTCAAATCACTATATATATTTGTGCTATTAGGGTGTATAAAGAAATTCAAGATATGAGAATCATCTAAAAATTCCATTTTAGATTAGGTATATATGGAACACATAATTTATTTCCAAGATAAATTTTGGTTTTGTTTACTCCAGTCATTAGATTCGGTGGTATGTGCAGTGCTGATGTCGATGATGACTGTAGAGTTCCTTAGTGATGATGACAGATGACAGTGACGATATTCTAGCTGATGTAGTGATTCTTGTATTGGGGCCTCCTTGGGTTTGATGTTGGTTTTGAATTTTTAATTTCATTGAACCATCTTGAAACTTTGGATTCCCACATGTTGGATGTGGTTACCGCTTTTCCTTAAAGCGACTATATTTGAAAATAAAAAATAGAATGTTCAATATTGTAGTTATTTTTATATACTTTAATATTCTTCCTTCTCAACATAAATATCATATTTTTTAGCTTGAATCATAGCTATACATTTCTTGGTTAGGTTTATATAACATAATAAAAATATAATAATCATCCCATTTTAATTTCATTTTTAGAATATAAATTCTTGAAACTTCATTTTTTACCCCACATGAACTCGAAAATTTCTTATGTATAAAGTCATACATTCGGTACTGTGTAGGTTTCCTTCTTTTTTTGGATTTAAAAGTCATATATTCCATCATAAATTCATTTCATATGATTTTTAAGTCATAATGTGCTTCAAATTATGACACCCTTCATCTTGTATAAATTTGTATATAATGAACCAAACCCAAGTAGCCCAAAGCCAGTGTCTTACTTTATTACATTGACATAGATATAAGGAATCACATCATGAAGGTCTAAAAAGTTTAGCAGTTTTGGAAAACTAGATACATACATGATACCCATTTTACATTTTTAAAATAAAATTAGGTATTAAAAAATAAAATACTCAGCATCCTTGATAATCATTCCAATAATTCATCATTATATCTTGAAGAAAGGAAACCAAATATGGGTGAGATCAAATTATCAATAAGGGTTTTGTACAATGGAAGAAATCATGAATAAATAAGAATAATCAACAAGTAAATGAATACAAATTAAGATATATACCATTTAAATATCATAGATATCATGGTGTGATAATGTATAATCAATATGGAATGGTAAATAATTGAAAACACATACCATTTAATCATTAAAATGAGAATGAAATGCATCTATAGAAAAAATTAGAGAGAAAATATCATGGTTAATAAAAACAATTAAATTATCAATGAATTAAATGATTAATTATTATAAATCATGTTTTCCAAGAACATGATACCTTTTCCATCAAGATCTCTCCACAAGATAGTTTAAAACAAATTGGGTAAAAACCTATCTAATTTAGAGAACTAATTCATCCCACGAGACTACCAATGCATCAAAGGTATTTATATAAATAGTCCCCAACCTGTGTCATGTATGTCTAAATCATTCCTAACATATCAAATAATTTATTTAATTCATAAACAAAGTTCCTTATCATAAAGTTTCTTTATTGAGTAAAGGATAAAAATTTATCAAAATTTCCCCACTTCATTAAATAAATTTCAAACCAAAAAATGTATCTAAAAATGGTATATGATTTAGGAAATAATAATATACATCACAAAAATATTTATATTTAAGAGAAATTTGAGTTCTAATTAAAAATTATTACAATTAATTTATTCTTTCAATAAAAAGTTAAAACTCACAAAAGAAAGTGATATTTCAAAATAAATTTTACCACTTGGTAATATTCAAGTAAGACCCCTTTGGATGAAATAATTCAAATTTAAAATTAAAATTCCATGAATAATTAATTATTTATGATATTACATTTCCAAGGTTAGTATATACACCATATAAAAGAAATTAGGTGTAGAACATTATAATATGTCTCAAGGAAGGGAAATTGAGACAAAGTCCTTAACTCACATGTCCTTTTAGGTGAATGTGATTTAACCTCATATATTGTGGTTTTAAACAAGTTATTAAATTATAAAAGAACCAAATTATTAATTATTTTATCATATATTATCCTTTTATAAAATCTCATCACCCATTTGTTCAAAATATTTCATTATTTTCATTGTTTTGGGAGTTAATTACTGGGTGTTCTCATACAAGCATTATTATCAAATTTTTGGTTTCTGTGAATATTATATAGTTACATAATCTATTGAATAATAATAGTTAAATAATTATCATATTTTTTACATCAATTTTACTTTTAAAACCAATCATGAAATATGGTTACGAAAAATGAAGTACGTTACGATCATGGAGACGATAAGCCATACATACGCATGAGCAACACTTCCATTTTCCAATGATCATTATGAAAAGAAGGTAAGTAATATATAATCATTAAAAACTGATCATAATATCATGTATACCGTATTATATACTTCCATGTGGTGTGGTGGTGAAAATATATTCACACCACTTCGTGAAGGCGGTAGTCCACATGTACACGAACGATGTTATCAGCTTTAAGTGAGTGAAAAGAAAAGAAAGAAACTGATATATATATATATATATATATATATTATTTTTTAAGAATTATAAACATTTCATTAATATCATAATTATTTCATTTATATCACATATAATAATTAAATTTATCTTTATTACCTTCCATGTGAAGCGTTAGTGAAAGAAGAGTCAAATCGCTTCATGAGGCTGTAGTTTTCCTTTCACATGAGCAACATTATCATTTCTCATATAGAATAGAAGGTAAAAATTTATATTTTATATAAAGACTAAAAATGAATAAATATGTTATAAATATCATATATATAATTTAAATCCATCATTATACCCAACCTTGAGAGGTACAAATGAAAAAACAAATGATATCGGTTTGCGAGGCGGTAGTCCGCCGTACACACAAATAATGATTTTAAAAAAAATTAAATGAAAGTGGAGATGATTTTAGGCCATTAAATTATTATAAAAAAAACCAGTATATGGAATATACTGAGGTTATTATATTATTATTGTTTAATAAAAATTTAATGAGTTGGATAAATAAGTAGAATAAAGATGCTTGTTGAAGAACATTAACTCTTCTTCAGGTATCCTACTTAGGTTTGCACTAAATCCTTTAAAGGTTTTATTTATACTGAAAATAAGGCTTATAGAATAATAGTAAAAAAGTTTAGAAGTTATTTTTCTAGGTATGGGCCAAACCAAAGTTGTTTTAATGTGTGAATAAGATAGGAGAGGGGGTAGCCTTTTATAAGTGTGGGAGAGGACACACTGGGTATTTTTGAAAATAATTGAGTGCTCCCACATTTTTCATAGGTTAAACGAGTAAAAATGTTTCATTATCAAACCTTATTAATTCAATAGTCTACATATGTCCATAAAATTATTTTTTAGGAAAGTTTATTGACCATTTTCACCCATATCATTTTAGTTTAACCCCTAGTAAACCCATTTTACCCTAACCACGATAATTGATTTTTACTGCATTTACTATTAATTTTGGACAAAAATTAAGTTGAAAATATTATAAATTATAGGTTATTTTGATTAAAAATATGGAATAAAATTTTTCCAAATTAAATTCACAAAATTTTTAAAACATAATTTAAATTGAAATAATTGATTTAAAATTTAACTTATTTTACTTTAAAAAAATTAAAAATATAATTTATCATTAGAAATTATTTAAATGAAAAGACAATTTATAATTAAAATTCAGTATTTTTCACTATTAAAAAAATGGAACTTTTCATAAAAATCTAAAAAATTACCCTAAGATAATTTTTATATGATGATTTGAAATATGAATTTTATTTTTTTCAAATAAATTTTCTAAAACTGTTAAAATTTAATTTGAAATTAAGTGGGAAAAGTGTGAATAAACATTGTTTTGTTTAAACACAGTGTGCATTGCAAGCTATCGACGAAAATAATTTTATTCTAACAGAAATATATTGTAACATCTTGGGATATTACATTACTACCTCCTAATTTTTTTCATAAAAAATTTAGGATTATTACCTTCTAATAGATAATGGAAGTTATTCTTCCTAATATCACTCGGTTCCCACATTACTTCCTCAATTGTTTGATTTTTCCAAAGTACCTTTACCATACACATCTTACTATTCCTCAATATTTTCTCTCCAGTATCAATAATCTGGATGGGTTATTAATTTTAAGATAGATTAGGTTCCAATTTTATTTCATCAAAGGTGAGAAGATGTGTTTGGTATGGAATGTACTTACCTAAAAAAGATACATGGAACACATAATGTAATTTTGAGAGGCTTGGCGGCATTGAAAAATGATAAGAAATAACTCCAATTATTTCGATAATTTCATGGGTATGATGTACCTAGATCTTAGTTTCTCTTTCTTACCGTACCTTATAACACCATTCCATGGAGATAATTTCAAGAAAACTTGATCTCCCACTTGGAATTCCAATTCTTTCCTCTGATTATCTGTATAACTCTTTTTATTACTTTGATCTACTTTAATGTGATCCATGATATCCTCTACCTTTATTTTTGTCTCTTAAATAAGTTATAGGCTCATAAGTTTTCTTTCACCAAATTCATCCCAACAAGTTGGAGTATGGCATATCTTTCCATATAATTATTCATACGGTTCCATTTGAATACTTAAATGAAATATATTATTATATGAATTATCTATCATAGGTAAATACTAATCCCACATACCTTGAAAGTCAAGCGATTAAGAACTAAACATGTCTTCCATTTTCGAATAGTCCTTTTGGGCTGGCCGTCAGTTTGAGGGTGGTAATAAATTGTCAAACGAATCTTAGTATCAAGAGACTTCTAAAGACCCTTCCATAATTTTGATGTAAAATGGGGATCTTAATTAGACAAAATTGAAAAAGTTTCACCATTAAGTATTAAAACATCATTAATATATAGCCTTTCAAGGTGCTCAAGGGGTAAATATTATTTTATGTAATGGAAATGTGAATATTTGGTTAGGCAATCAATGATAACCCATATTTATTCATTCTTTCTAGGAGTATTAGGTAGTCCAATAAAAAATTCCATAGTAATGTTATCCCATTTCCATATAAGAATAATAAGAGTTTGCATGACTCATCTAGGATGTTGTCTCATAGCTTTCACTTGCTAATAGACTAAATATTTGGATGCATAACTATAAATTTCCCACTTTATTTTATCCCACTAGACATTTTCCCTCAAATCACTATATATATTTGTGCTATTAGGGTGTATAAAGAAATTCAAGATATGAGAATCATCTAAAAATTTCATTTTAGATTAGGTATATATGGAACACATAATTTATTTCCTAATTTCATAACACCTATCTTTATTGCAATGATACTTCCCTAATAAGTTTTGACTGACAACTCCATTCTTAAATTAAATGGGAAATATCTACTTTTCTTGGAAAACTGGGTAGGTATAAAAGAGTGTAATGATCCAAAATCAAATAAATAATTGGATAAATTTGAATATAGTATTAAAGTGAGTGCCACCACATCATTAGGTACTTCTACCTTAGCTATAGTGATCGTATAGGCTTGGCCTTCTCCCATAGGTCTCTCCGATGGTGGATTCCCTTGATGCTTGAGGAATTATTTTTATTAGTGCCCCATCTCTCTATAGTTGAAACATTTAATAATAGTGTTTCCTTCTTCACCATGTATTTATTAACTTGATTAACCTTTTATCTGCACATATAATAAGCTCCTATTCCATTTAGAACTTTACCAGGGTTATTCTTTCCATAGTTCTCACATGATGGAAATTAATTCACCATTTTATTTTTCTTTGACACATTCCATTTTTATTAGTGTAAGAACAACCTATTATTCTGTTGGTTTCCCTTAAATATGTAAGATCTAGAAAAGTATTTCTCCATTTTTATGGAACATAAAACTATTTAATCATATGATGAAAAATTTTAGGAGACTAGCACCCTTAGAAGACTTGGCTTATGCCATTCAAAGAATTGGTCAATTTTACACTCTTTATTGCACATGTAATATGTATAATACTTAGATAACCTTGTAAAGGTAGCCTCATACTTACTAAACATTTCTTATTTATTTTGATTTATGCTAAGGAACTTTTTATTTATTTCAATTTGTTTCGCATGAGGGAAATATTTGTAAATGAATTTATCTTTATAAGCTTTCCATTCCATGAGTTCTATTTAATCTTCCTCCCTAGTATTTTGGTTCAAAAACCACCATTGATCAACATCACCTTTTAGACAATGCACTAAAAGTGTAACATTTTCCTTTTCATTACATCTCAATGCCATAAATATCTTCTCAATAGACTTAATCTATTGATCAGATTCAATTGGATTAGTAGTCCCACGAATTTTTGGGGGCTTCTGCCATATAAATATCTCTAATATAGGATAATATCACTGTGGAATACATTGTTCCATATGGGTAAGGTAATTTTTCAGAGCCTAATTAAGCTTCCCCAATATATCCATAATTTTCTCAGTTATGATACTAGCTATATTGGCTTCCTCAGTAGGGAAATCTCTATATTGGCCATGAGTATTGACAACATTCTTACTTCTAGGATCCATTTCTAAGCAGTGAAATATTTTTGATTAGACCGTAATTTTTTTGAATTTTAAATAATAATTTATAATTACAAATATGGTGAAATGATTAACATAAATTAAAAACTTTATGCACTGTTAATCTCATAATTATAAACATTGTTTTCTTTTGGGATATCATTACTTTCAAAAACATCATAATGGTTTATAAAGAAAATGTGAATTGTACAAAGTATATCCTCTGGGAGTGTCAGACCATGTTCATAATAAGGACTATTGTGATTCACTAGGTAATGATCGAGTCAATCCCAATTTTCCCCTTTTATATTTATTACCCCAAGGTACATATGTTCCAAAAAAACGTCCACTTTTAGTATCCAGAAAGGGTTGTATTGTAAGGAAAAACCATATAATCTACACCTTACCAAAACTTTAGGATTTTATTCTACACATATCATTTATGTCTATCATAGGGTTATGTTTCCTAATCTATGTTTTCATAAATATTGTTCCCAAGGTTTCTATTAAACATCCTCTGATACAAACTTTAAAGACCTTAACCCTAGTAGCCTAAAGATGATGTATTTATTACATTATAATATATACAAGAAATAAAATTCCAAATGACCTAAAATTTTAGAAATTTTTAAAAAATAGACACATACATGATACCCATTTTACATTGGGAAAAGAAAATAAATCATAGAAAAAGTAAAAAATTAGCATCCTTGAAACTCATTCTAAGAATTCATCTTCATATCCTAGGGAAAGGAAACAAAATAAGGGTGAGCTCAAATGATTCATAAGGGTTAACTGTAGTAGAGGCTATCATGAATAAATAATCATAATAAAATGGAAAGGTAGATAAATAAACACAAATTACATTTAAATAACTTTAATATCATGGTGAGATAAGGAATAATCAATAGGTTATGGTAAATAATTGAAAACACATTCCATTTAATTAATATACTGAGAATGAAATAAATCCATAGATAATATCATAGTGAAAATATCATGGAAAATAATAATATATAAATTACTAATAAAGGAAATTATTAATTATTAGACATAATGTTTCATAGGAACATGATACCTTTACCACCAGGATATATCTTCAAGATAGTTTAAAACATACTAGGTAAAAACCCATCTGATTTGGACAACTGGTTCATCCTATGAGACTATCGATACATCGAGGGGATTTATATAGTCTATACCCAAACCATTTTATGTATTTAAAAATAATTCATAATATATCATACAATATATTAAATTAATATACAATAAAACTTATCTTAAAGTATTGGTATTAAGTAAATGATATATATTTATTAATATTTTCCCAGTTAATCAAATAAATTTCAAAGTTAAAATTTAATGTAAAAATAGTATATAGTTTAGGAAATAATTATATCCATCACAAAATAATATGTATATTTAAAAAAAATGTAATTTATAATAAAAAATTACTATCATAAAGTGATTGTTCAAGAGAAAGTTAAAAAACATAAAAGAAATTGATATTTCATAATAACTTTTACCACTTGGTAATTTTCAAGTAAAATCACATTGGATGAAATAATTAAAATTGAAACATAAAAAACCATGAATAATTAATTATTAATTATTTTACATTTAAAATGGTAGTGTATAAACCATATCAAATAAACTAGGTGCATAACATTGCAATATACCTCAATGAAGGGAAATTGAGACAAAGTCCCATACTGCGCGTGTCCTTTTGGGTGAACATTATTTAACCTCATATATAGCAGTTTTAGACATATTATTTAATTATACTAGAATAATATTATTATTTATGATATCATATATTATCCTTTTATAAATATAATCCCCCATTATTTAATAATCTTTCATTATTTTCATTATTTTGGGTGTCAATTTTTTGGTCCTCTGATTCATGCATTATTTTGAATATTCCAATTCTTGTGAATATTATATAGTAAAATAATATATAATAATAATAATAATGAAATAATTATCATATTTTTATGTAAATTTTATATTTAAAATCCAACATGAAATATGGTTATGAAAAATGAAGTATGTTACAGTCATGGAGATGGTAGGCCGTACATATGCCTGAGTAACGATTCCATTTTACAATGATCATTATAAAAAAAGGTAAATAATATATAATATTTATATAATTATCATAATATCATATATACCATATTATATATTTTTATGTTGTGTGGTTATGAAAAGGTATTCACATCACTTCTTGAAGGTGGTAGTCCACACATACACAAATGATGTTATAATCTTTAAGTGAGTGAAAAAGAAAGAAAGAAAATGATAAATATTATTTTTAAATAATGATAAATATTTCATTAGTATCATAATTTTGTGATTTATATAATGTATAATCATTAAATTTATCTTTATAACCATCCATGTGAAGTGTTAGTGAAAGATGAATCACACCGCTTTGTGAGGCAGAAGTCCTCTATACACATGAGTGACGTTATTGTATCTACAATGGAATGAAAGGTAAAATTTTTTTTGTAGTGATTAAAAATATTTAAATATGTTATAAATATCATATATATACTTTATATCCATCATCATACCCAACCTTCATAGGTGGAGATTGAAAAAAGGAACGACATTCGTTTGCGAGGCGATAGTCCTCCGTACACACGAATGATGATTTCATAACCTATTTGATGGAATTGTGAAGGTTTTAGGACATGAAATTATTATAAAATCATCCAAATAAATGAAATATACTAATTTTATTATATAATAATGGTTTACTAAAAATTTAAGTGGGATAAATAAGTAAAATAAAGATGCACATTGAAGAATATTACCTCTTCTTCGGGTATCCTCTTTAGGGTTGCATTAATGCCTTCAAATGTTGATTTTGTTTTTCAAAAATAGGCTTCTAGGATGAGTTTTGGAAATTTGGGAAGTAATTTGGGTAAGTATTGGCTAAAAAATCAGTTTGAATGTGTGAATAATAAAGGACAAGTGGTGGCCTTTTATAAGTGGGGGAGAGAACACACTTGGTATTTTCAAAAAGGATTGAGGCACCCACATTTTTCAGATATCACAAGGGTCAAAATGGGACATTCACAATCATTAGTGAATAAATGGTCAAAATATTCCTAGAAAAATAGTTTTTAGACATGTTTATTTTCCATTTTACCCTTATTTTTTAGTTTAACTCCGCAGTAAACCCATTTTTACCTTAACCGCAATAATTAATTTTTACTACATTCAATGTTAATTTTGGTGAAGAATTTAGAGGAAAGTATTAGGAATTATAAATTATTATAATTAAAATTATGAAATAAATTTTTAAAAATTCAATTAATATAATTTTCAAAATTTAATTTAAAATTAATCCTACAGATGTGATGATAAAGCATGTTTTTAAAGGGAAAATGTCCAATATTTATAAAGTTTTTATATCTATATTCAATATAAAAATGATTCCGATGAACTGAATTTGAATTATTGATATAAAATTGAAAACTTTTACTTTAAAAAAAATTCATAATATAGTTTAACATTACAAATTATTTGAATGGAAATACAATTTTCAATTAAAATTCAGTACTTTTCACTATTAAAAAAAATGAAACTTTTTAGAAAAATACCAAAAAATCACCCTAAGATAATTTTTATATGATGATTAAAAATATGAAGTTTATTTTATAAAATAAATTTTCTAAAATTGTTAATATTTAATTTTAAATTAAGTGTGGAAAGCGTTACTAAACAATATTTTTTTAAACACAGTGTGCATCACAAGCTATTGACAAAAATAAATTTATTCAAAAATAAATATATTGTAACTTACTGGGGAGTTACATTGTAAGTATCATGAAATAGTCATGTAATTTGGATTGAAGTCATACAAAATTAATTAAAGTCATAAAATATCTATCGAAGTCATATATAAAGCGCTGATGTCATATGTTTGTCCATAAAAGTTTTATGAAATTCCCTAAAGTAATAAAAAAATATTGAAGTCAGAAAAAATTCTCAAAGTAATATTAAATCACTGGAAATATTATGATTTTAAGACTTATCCAAATTATCATCTCTAGCCCCTAAAGTCATATGAATTTCTTAGAACTCTAAAAACTAGACAACATCAAATAAATTCAGAGATTCTTTAGATGTATTTATTCCTTCTATATCACTTACAACCACATAAAAATTTCTCTAATTAATTAATGGAATTATTGAAATAATTTCAAACACATATGGCTTACTTATAAGTAAATTTCCAGCCTATTATAGACTCAAAATAGAGTATTTTTTGAATGTTCATTTCCTTTTACTCATAGCCTTTAAACCTTCATCCAAGTGATTTTAATCACCAATATCGTCCTTAAAAATTCTAAACACTTTAAGGATGTTTTTATAAGACTTGAAACTATCTTCAACCCATGGATTGATCATGATTTAAAAATTTTAAAGATAGTTATATAGATTTTTCTATCCAGATTTACAAGTTAGGTCCTTTATTAACTTATCCCCTTATTATAATTATTATATATAATACTTATACCTTTATTGGAAATTATATTTGACATTATTATCATCTCTCTAATCATTTTATTTATAGGTTACCCTTTGAATCTTTCAATCCAGGTATCCAAGAGTAATAACTTCATTACCAATCATGGATGGTAAAATCCTTTCTCTTCCTTTGGGTGGATACTTAACCTTTCACCCAAGACGTTTCCTTTTCATAATTAGATTGAAAATATTATTTAAATAAAATTAAATAAAAAAAATAAATTTTAAACCCAAAGGGACTTCAATTTTTTTACATGTTTATTAATTATTTTTAGTTTATATTGATTCTTGGTTTTTAGTAGTTTGATTCGTTCCTTTTATATTTTGATAAAACTGTTTCATCCTTCATCACATGTTCATGAATAAATAATATTTATAATATTAAATTTATATAAATTTATGTTAAATAATCATTTATGATTGTCCAGGTTCAATCAATGGAAGTTTCAGGTATTATTCTCCCAGATGAAATATGTAACATGCTTGTTTCGATAATTTGTATCAAATAAAAGGTAGGATATTATTAATTAATCAAATATTAATTTTACCATTCTATAAAAAATACAAAAAAATTATTTTATTTTTGGTGTCATATATTATAATTAATTAAGTTTCCATTACCATCCATAATAACAAATACTTTATAGCATTTTCTTTTTAGGTGGTTTAACCAACCCAAACAATAACATACTATAATTAATGGTTGAGTATGATTAAAAATTGGGTTTATTATAATACCATAATTAAATAAGTATAATGATACTATTTAGATATTATTAAATATATAAATTATAATTTATAATAGGTGGAAGAAGTAGATAAATAAAAAATAATGATAAGAAGTTTTTACTTATAAATAAGAAATTGTATCCACTCTTAGATGCCTTCTCAGTTTTGAAGGAGTTAGGAAATTATATTGAGAATAAGGGCCCAATAATTTGTTAGGGGGTTATTAAGGAAATAAATATGGTATATTATAGGGAGGAATTACAATTTTATATGTGTCGTAGGAAGGGTGGTGTAGGGGTCATTTTATAAGTGAGAGGAGTGATATTTTGGTAAATAATTTTTATAAATATAAAAGGAATATTATATTAAAATAAAATGGATCTAAAATTGGAGATAAGATGAGGGGTATTAGAGAATAACCCCATAAGCCTATTTAAAGACAATGTTTTGTGATTTTTTGACCACACCACTTAATTTAACACTTTCATATTATTTTATCCATTGTTGTGGTGATAAAATTTGACATTGGTAACTTATTTTTGTGTCCTAAAAACAAAATAACCTTATTACCTAATTTTTTATGATTATTTAAAATTTAAAATTATTTTTATTAAATTCAATTTCAAAATCTCCTAAATATTAACTTCAATATAAGAACATATAACTCTTTCATAATAATTTTTAGAAAGAAATTATTTTTAAGCATAAAAATGAATCTATACTTATTTATAAAAATATAATTCATACCCATGAAATTTAGTATAAAAAATAGGATTTATATTTATTTTTAAACAAGTCAAAATTTAATTTTATCTTGTGAATACTTAATTAAAGGAACATGGCCAAAAATATTATTTTATTAGAGTAAAATGTAACTTATGTTCCAAAATGTCAAACATAGGTATCTAAAATCAATATGTTATTTTTAAATACACTATTTTTATTCTTAAATACATATTTTTCTAGGAATTGTTTTCTATAAATTTTCAATTCATTCATATATTATAATTATGTCATAAAAGTTATAATATTATAAAAACTATATTTTTAACTATTCACTAAAAAATAAACCTTTTAGGAAAAATAAAAAAAACATTAACCTAGAATAATATTTAAATGATGAATCCAAAAATTAGTTTCATTTAATAAAATTAAAATTCTATAATTTAGGAATCAAAACATACATTATATAATAAAAACAACGTTTCTAAATGAAAGAATTTTGTTTAGCCATAAATAATTAGATTGAAATTACTTATAGTTTTATAATTATTTGTTGAACTCTATTAATTTATTTTTCTAATCATTCCTTGAATTTCAATAATAGATTTTATTATTTTCATTTTTCAAAAAAATATTATTTTATAAGAATATTTCCATTAGAATAAATACAATTTTAAGAAATGAATTTTTATATTTTTCTCAATTCTAAAATAATTTATTTTGTTTCAAATAAATTAATTATAATAAAAAATATATATTTAACATATAAAAAAAGATTATTTATATCAAATATATACCAAAAATATTATACTCAGTGTATTTATACCCTTCTAATTTGACTCATATATTGTACGATTTATTTTATTCTTAAATTCGAATATTTTAATAGAATAGATTTATAATTGATAGAAATTTGGTTTCAAGAATGAAAATATGTACTAAAATATAGGGTGTTTCATTCTACCCTCTTAAAAGAATTTTACTCTTGAAATTTCATTACTCAAAAATAAAATAGTGTATCTATAAGATAGACAAGACTCAAAATATAATTTCTAATCAGATATCAACCTCAACATCGTAAGACTAGAAAAATAATCTTTGTAATCATAATATATTTATATATATATTTTCATTTTTCATAACTATTTATTATGAATACGACTTTTTAGTTGGCTATAGGAGTTTCTAGAGACATACCTTTCATGGATTCATTTTTATGATCCTGTACTCATCAAAATCCAATCACCAAAATTTTTAACATAATATACAATAAAATATGAGTAATTAAACATATTAATATAAACAATTAATCATTTTATTTATTATCCTATGAATCCTTCATTTCAACCCATGGAAAATTTAGTTCAACTATAACACTATTGGTTTAGACTATAATTCTTTTTAGTTTTACTCAGGTTTTCTTAAGTTTCATCCACTTAGTACCAATTAAAGGATCAATAAAAATTACTAAATATAAATATAACAATATCTTTCTTATTATATTATAAACCCAAAAAATCATGGAAACTTATGATCCTAGAAAAAATCGTACCCTTTCATACCCAAACAACATTAAATCACATATCAATCAGTAATACCTTAATTATAATTACTTTAAATATATTTGTCAATCCTTTCCCAAAATAACCTAAATTAACTTTTCACTAAATTAATTTTTTATCCCAAGGTAATATATACTTCAAAACTTATAGTATTGAATCAATTAACCCATTTTACCAAGTAACAATAATTACCTTAACATAAAACCACATATCATACCAAATGGTTATTTATACCACAATCATGTAATCTTCCTAAAACCCAATAAAAATATCAAAAATAACATTAATAACTTTAAAATACAATCACATAAGGCCTCAAAATGGGTATTTATACCTTCAAACTAATGATCAACTTTAAAATTATTAACCCATGGTGGTAACTATAACTCTTTAATTATACTCAATTTATAATATCCTAACCACTAATGTTATCTAAACATTGATCTAATTCAAACTGAGAAACCTAAAACCCACAGAACTAGATCTGGTGTAAAAAACATAATCATTATAAACTAGATTTGATACCAACTAAACTGACCAAAAAAAGAATCCATAATTACAATATCAATAAAAAATATCTAGTCTCTTACATACCCAATTCCGTTTAGGTTTAGTGTTTTAGAGAATTAATAGAAAAATTTAAATAAAAAACCAACATCTTTACCATATAATGTATATTTTACCACTAAACTAAGTATTTCTTATTTTATAATAAGGCTTCAATATCCCCTATGAAATTATCAACACACTATAAAAATCTAGAAATATCATAAATAACTGTGTTCTTAATAACCTGGGGAAATAAAAATATAATAAGGTTGATCTTGAACACTTAGTAAGGGTATACGTAAGAGATGAAAATAAAATATCTAAGTGTGAGGTAGATAAACTTGTTGGTATGATAACATAATTGAGGTGAAATTACATAAAATAAAATAATCATACATGATACAACAAAGATCCCAAGTCATGAATCATAACAAAATTATTTTGGCATAAAGAAGTAGATATCATAAGATCAAGACATCATACGAATATAGAAACAACATAAAACATGAAATTTTAAGCATATATCAAGGTTTGATTACAAGACAATATAACAGAGTGAATAGAGTCTCATATTGGACTAAGTTTACTCCCCATTCCCTTACATGTAATATAATGATATATAAAAAATTACCCAATTCATTGGGGGTGCTATATAATTCAATGATAATCTGTCACATCATAATATGTATTTTCTAATATTTTCTAAAAAGGAAAAAATATTATAATTTCATTAAAGTATAATTATCCCAAGAATGAAATGGGTTTCATGAATATTTTTACAAAAAAATGATCATATGAAATCTAGATAAAGAATATGGGTGTAATCATTAGATCACATCCCCAATAAAATATAATAAACATTAAGGGATATTAACATAGATGAAAAAACTTTTATAAAAAGATGGTTTACTTAACACTTTCAAATAGTATCACATAAGAAGTGATCAATAATTGAATAATTTTATAATACAAGTTTAATATACAAAAAATAAAATAAAATTATGAGAGTATTTAGCGGGTAATACCTAAAACATAACTACAATGTAGATAATTCTTTTAGGTATTGTATGGAAAGTAGAAGATAAATTATAAAAATAATTTTTATAAATCTTTTATAATGTTGTTGTAAAATAAACCTATAAGTCACTTAAAATATCCATTTCAAGGGGATAAAAATAGAACATTGAAAACCATAATTTTAATATAATTTTAATTATTGAATTCTTGAAAATAAATTAAGTTTTATCTAATAAATATAGAGTTTGAGAAAAATATATAAATAAGTAGAATGAAAAATTTATTTATTATTCTAAAACATTAAACAATATTTTTAAATGAAAAATTAAAATAACATCAAGAATAGAAATTACTTTGAAAAACTATGAAAACTTGAAGCGGAACAACTATTAAGAAGAATAATTATAAAATTTTAAAATGGTGTTCACACAAAAAACTCTAAAAATGAGATTCTTTTCACACTTTTGTAAAGAAAGTAAAAAATAAATTATGTAGAAAATGTTAATAAGATTTATTATAAACCTTTTAAAATTAATTAAAATTCAATAGAAAATTACCTTAAAAAATCATTAATGTTTACATAAAAATTTTAATAAAAAAATAAAGAATATGGAAATTGAAGAGAAATAATGTCGGCTAAAAAGAAGAGATATGGTGGCATTTACTTACAAGAATCCTTCATTTTTAATTATGAAAAAGGGAAGCGAAATGGTAAAGATACTTCTAAAACCTATAAATAAATATAGTATAAGATGATATATGTTTTTTAAAGATAAATAACATGTAAATCCCTTAATTAGAATTTTAGACATAAAAAATCTTGATTTCAAAGCTTGACTAGAAAAGAAACCATTTCAAACAAAGTAAGGTATGAACTATAAATCCATAAGGGTGGAAAATATTCCACCAATTCATAAGAAATAAAAGTAAACAATAACTTCAATATTTAATAACTTTAATTTGAGTCATATAATAAAAAATAAGAAATTAAATAGAAATACTTGAAACGAGTGGAGATGTCAAAAAGAAACCCTTAACAAGAACGTAACATGTGTGGTAAGAATATATCAAGGAAGATATTATGTGAAATAAATGAAAATATATATAAAAAAGTAAAAAATAAAAAGTAAAAAATCATATATTTAAATCTAAATAATCTAATAATAACATAATCAATGTAGGAAGGATATAACTCAATGAATAGAAATTAAGTTAAGAATCCCATTACAGGTTTGATAATATATGATTAAATTTTTTTTTCCTTGATAATATTATAATAACATAATCAATATAGGAAGGATATGACTCAATGAATAGAAATTAAGTTAAGAATCCCCTTACAGGTTTGATAATATATGATACAAAATAACCATTCCTTATCTATTTTGATATAATAGTTCTAGCCATTATTACATTTTCAAGATCAAATAATCTACAAAATAGTGAATTTACTAGAATAAATGATTCATAATTATTTATAATGCTAAAGGTTTATTACATGAGATTTTTGATTATGGTTCTCCAAGGTGAAATTCAAAATGTGATTATTTCGATACTTTTTAACGAATTAAAGGTGGTATATTATTAATTAGTAAAATATTAATATTATAATTATACAACCAAAAAACATTATTTACATGTCAATATCATACATTACCATTTATTACGTTTCCATAACCATCCATGATGAAACTTTATATTATTATACATGTTTGTTGTTAAATCAACCTAAAAAAGAACATACTATAATCAATGGATGAGTATGATTATAAAGTGATTTTATTATAATATCATCATAAAAAAAGTGAAATGATATTATTTAGATTTTATTAAAGATATAAACCCTAATTTTTAAGAGGTTTAAAAAGAAGATAAATGAAAATGATGACAAGAAGTTATTACTTAAAAATAATAAATTTCATCTCTTATTGGATACCTTAAAAGTTTTGAAGGATATGGGGATTTTTATTAAGAACATGGGCTCAATAACATGTAACATAATTATTAGTAAAGTTAATATGGTTGATTAGAGTGAATAATTCTAATTTTATGTGTGTCTTAGAAAGGGCGGTGGAGGTGTCCTTTTATAAGTGAGGAGGTGGAATTTTTTAAATAATTATTTATAAATATAAAATGAATGTATGTGGACAGATCCCCAGCTGAGTGATACTCAGTATGTGGCACCACAATAGGTGTCCATGGATCAAATCCAATCCACATCAATATTTTCCCCCAATTTGGGCGGAGCATTGATCTTATCCTGTTCTTGGGACTCGAGCAGGAGCGCGTAGAGCACATGGTGGATGAGTGGTGTATCGACGATGACATGTTAATAAGACAAGAAGTGTGAAGGGTCATTAGTCTTAGAGGAATGAATCAAGATGTCAGGTTATGATTTGGTATAGTGTATTTGTTTGGGCATACTCCAACAACATGGTAGGCGATGACCTTTGAGGGAGGATCACCAATGTGGTGTAGGCAGGCATTACATGCGGCATCTGGTGTAGGAGTGGATAAAAGAAATGGTGGTATCATCTACATATCAAAAAGATTACGGTGACAACATCATCCTTTTAGTGGTCTTTATGGTGGGTCAATCGGGCATGCATGTAGACATATTGGAAGACACAAATAGGTGGGCACGCTGATTTAACCTTATAGGGGTTGGGCCTTTAGGTTTGGAACTTAGGGGCTGTTTTATTAGGATTTCATCCCTACTGGGTTTATGAACCATGCAATGGGGTGCCTTTACCCAAAAAAAGTGGGTTGTTTGGTTTAATAAAATTAAGGGGGAGATTCCTCCCTACATGTTTAAAAAAATATATAAAAGGAATGTCATATTTAAGAAAAGTGGATACAAAATTAAAAAATAAGGAATATAAGACGATTTTTTACCAATAATACCATCATCCAACCATTTAAAGATAATGTTTTGTGACATTATTAGTTATTTTAACACTTTAACCTTATTTTATCATTTACTGTGGTGACTAAATTTTACCTTAGAAAGTTATTTTTATGTCCAAAAATTAAATTGAATATATTATATAAGTTTGTTTATGGTAATTATAAATAATAAATCAATTTTACTGAATTCAATTTCTAAAGTTGATAAAAATTAATTTCAATATAAATATGAATAACATAATAAAATTTTTTTTGGATGAAAAAATAGTATGATTAAGATTAAAAATGAATTTATACTTATTTAATACAATAATATTGATACATAAGAAATTTATTCTTATATAATTAAATAAAGAAGTGTTATTTTTCCTTAAAACCAATCCAAAACTAAATGTAATCTTTTGAATCCATAATTAAAAGAAAATATCCAAAAATTGTTTTTATTGGAATTAAATACAACTTAGGTTCCAAAATGTAAAACGTAGGTTTATAAATTTAAAAAATTATTTCTAATTGAATAATTTTCCACATTAATTACACATTTTTTTCAAGATTTTTTTATAAATTTTCAATTAATTTTTATATCAGGATGACGTGATAAAAACTATGGTATTTATAAAGAGTGTATTATTTTACTATTCAATAAAAAAATAAAAATTTCTTAAACATTACAAAAAATCAACCAAAATATAATATTAACATATTAAATAAAAATATGAATTCTATTTAATAAAATAAAAAATATAAAATTTATGGATAAAAGAAAATATAATATACAATAAAAATAATGTTTTTAAATAAAACCACTTTATTTAACCATGAATAATTAAATCAACATTCCTTATAGTTTCTTAATGTTATATTGGATGTTATTAATTTATGTTATGAATCATTTATTGAATCTTATCAATACATTTTATTGATATAATTATTCAAAAATATTCATATTTTATAAACAAAATTTCTTTAGAATAAATAATATTTTCCAAAATTAATTTTTTTCTATATTCTAAAATAATTTATTTGGTTCAAATAAATTATTTATAATTAAAATATATAAATTTAATATCCAAATAAAATTTATTTATATCAATTTTGTACTGAATATTCAGATCCAGTAATATTATAACCAATGGATTTATAACATTTTAATTTTATTCATATATTGTATGAATTATTTTCTACTCAAATTTAAATCTTTTAGTTGATCATATTTACAATTAATAGACAAATAGTTCCAGAAATGATTTTTTTCTAAAACCTATGTTGTTTCACTATTACCTCATAGTATATAAGTCAGTGAACTTGTATTAATATTACCTCACTTAAAGTACAACAAATAGATTATCATATATATTTCATTGGTATTACTTTAGTGATCATTGGATATATATCCTTAAAATTGAGGTTGTCAAAGAGGTTTCCTACTTTAGAGGTTATATAATTTGATATGTATCAAAATTTAATTGAGTATTTGGCATAATAGAAGGTGATTGGGTATGATACTAATCAATTAGAGGGATTTTATTAACTAATATAGGATGTGTCGGCTCATTTGACGGGTTTTGACATCAAACCTTCAATTGGGTTTTGAAAAAGTAAGTTCATGGATATTCCCAAATAATTACATGTGATTTAATTATAAAGTACTTATTCAACTTATGAATTAAGGAAGGAGGTAATCTATGTAGGATTAACATTATCCATGTCTCATGATTAAACTCGATGTTAAGGAAAAAGGTACTTCACTAACACAAATATGGTGGATTAGATCACACTAGAACCCTTTTTAATTTGGAAATAAATGGAACGTCACTAGTTTCTAGTATAAGTTTATGATTATGAATAATATTAATAATTATTACTAAATTAATGAAGGGCCTTGGGGTTACACCTTAGATAACTCTAATTGGTTTTTCTAGACTACTGTGATTAGTTCTTATGTAAAATTATTTATGTTTATTATAAACACGAATAAGATTTATGTATACTTTTTTAAATATTTAATTCAGTAATATTTATTTATTTAAATAAATAATGTGGTGTTTTAATATAAATGATGAGTTATTTATATGATTTATACACGTACATGGGGAAATAATAAAGCCCAAATAGGATTTGGACTTGGGCTTGGAGTAATGGGATTCCATGGCCCATTACACATTATAAATTTGAAGGCCTATATATTTAGGCATTTTAAGAACCTTATTTTACTCTTTTAATACATTTTTAATCACATTTATTCATATATCAAAGTGGAATGTGAATTAATACACTTTAATGCACTAAATTTCCTTTGAAGGTTATTTATCATACCTATTTAATCTTTCTTTTAGATTAGATTTATCATAGTCCATCAAATGTTTCTATTTATATAAATAGAATAGAGGAGGTGCTTAGTTGTCATCACATTAATAGAGACAAAAATTGGTACTTAGAGTACCAATGTTTCCCTCTTATCAGAGAGAGTCATCTAGTTTTCCTTTTGTGAGAAAGTTCTATATTTTTCCTCATCTAAGTGGTTATCTAGAGTTTTTAATAAACATTTATTCTATCATTTTCCTTAAACAAGGGACTATAATCACTTATATAAGAAGGGTATACACTAACTTGTTGGTGATTAGTGTTATCAATGGATATCGAAGGAGACCTTAATTCATCAATTTAAGTTTGATCTAAATATCCTTAAACCGCTTAAATATATATATTTTTTACTTAATTATTTAATTATTATGTTTTTCATTTACTTATTATTTTATTAGATGGGTTTTATTATTGATTTAATTACATACCAAGGGTTTGTAATTACATTAAAACACTACAGTTTTATCAAATACACACTCGATAAATGAAAAATGAATAAACTAAATATGAGAATATTATAAATTTAAATTTGAAAAAATTCAAATAAGAATAAAATGAATCATTTATGTAAATTTTGAATACTAGATTAATCCCTTTAAGGGTAATTATATGTTATGGATTTCCAATTGGCCCATATGTGAAATATCACATGCCCTATGCTCTAGTTCACTATACCCCTTAGAATTTTGGACCTTACATCTTACTGAAATTGATGAGGGGATATATAATTACTCTATATAAACTAATTAAAGTATTAAATATTGTTTGAGATATAAGGGGAAATTAAATAAGTGATTATTATTAATAATTTTATTTAAGTACGTATATGATAGTATTACTATATTGAATTTTTTTTGTATTTATTGTCAATACATGCGGAGGAATATTTAAGGAAAGTTATACATGGAGAGAATAATAAGATGTTCATGTTGTTCTATTTAAAGTTTTTTTTATTTTGAGACATATATTACTTGAAGAAATATTCTTGTATGATGTTTGATGAATTAAATTTATATTGAGGAAGTGGAAGAATTTGGTAGAATATTTCAAGGAATATTTATTTTTTCCATATTCTTTGAAATATATTCAGGTAATTATATATGTTTATTTAAAGTTATTAATAAGTGTTTTGAAGTGTTTTAGGATGTTTGAACTATTTTTTAGTGATTGAGAAGGCCTTATGTTGAATTAAAGAATCTATGATATGAGTTGAAGAATTCTAGAAATTCTGGATCATGGATAGAAATTTAAAAAAGGAAAGATTATTATATTATTTTATAAGAGTCAATATAATTTTCATAGGTTTCATTTAATCTTACATGAATTTTTATAATAGTCATTTTTGAATTAATAGAAAAATGAAAGAGTCATTTTGAGTTGGTTTAAAATTATATTTAAGAGTAAAATAATATTTTTTAAAAATCATATGTTTTTTATAAGTGTCATTTAGACATACAATGGAACATTATAGTTATTTATTTGAGAACGTAAGAGTAATAATTAGAGAAAGAAGTTGATAAAGGAATAGACTAAAAAAACTTAAGATTCATTCTCTGAACATAAGGGTCATCTGTTTTCCATAAATTAAGGTGCAAAGAAGATGGAAGTGAACTTTAGGAGTTAATATTTTAAAATTATAATTAAATAAGGCGATGCTATGTTAATATTAAAATATTAAATATCATGATTGAATATGGTAACCATGGTTTAATATAATAATCTTGATTAAATATTGAATATGGATTTATTTTGCATCATGAAGGATGAATCAAAACTATGAATCAATATTTATAAAAGACATGATCAAAGAAGGTTTTTCCATTTTAGATATAGTCATGTCATACGGATTTTTCTCTATCATAACACATGATGAAAATATATCTTATGATATATTTTTTCATCACAACCAAAGGATCCATGAAAGTGATATTTTTGTTGTATGTTTTCATATAGTTTTTAAGGGTTAATTGCAAGAACATTTTATTAAGATAGAATGGATATGATATTTTTGATATCACATGATGTTAAATTTTGATACTTAAGGATAATTTAATGAAAGGATATTTCTTATTAAATATCCATTAATGATGAATATTTTGAATAATAGTTGAAGAAAAAAATTAAGGAAAATTAAATTTGTAGATTTTATATAAATTCATTTCCACAATTGATGTTGTGAATATATAAAGTAAGAAAAGGTAAGGATGATATTTTTGATATTACTATAACTAAGAAGATAATAATTTTAAGTATTATTTTAGGAAAATATAAAGAATAATTATTTATCATAAAGTTTTAGAGGAAGATGATCAACACCTGGTTAGCCCATGTGGAGGCTCATGATTTCATCATCAGTTTTTCTTTAAAAAGAAACATTTTTTATTAATGATAAATTATATCTAGTTGAATATATCCTTTATAATAGGTTAAAGTTCTTTCCATTGACTATAATTAATTCTTCATAATAAGATAAGAGTTTTGTGTGTATGGTAAGAAAACCAAAACACATCAAGGATATAGCCATCCTTTTTAGTGGTGAACCTAATTAAGAAATGTGTTGTGTTGATTATTATTTCCTTCACTATTTTGAGTGATTGAAAGAACTATGGTGAATTAAATTGATATAAATTATTTTTTAAAACATTTATAATAACTGATTCAAACCTTGGAGTTTGGTACTTCGCTAATGGTCCTCACAATTGGTATTAAATTTGGTTCTCTATTTTGTGTCTCTCAATTTTTTTTCCTTAGGTCCTCACAACTCTGTCAATAATAAATAAATACATATATTTTATGGAAAATGATTTAACATTTTTAAATAGATAATATTACCCAACCTTCTATATTTGGGTTTTGATGTTCTATTTTCTTCCTATATGGGTTCAAAGTTCCAGGTGGGATTTAAGTGTGGTTTATTATAGATAAAAAGAACAATGAATGTGATTAAAAGGAATGAAATTACTTATCATCTTCTTTTATAAAAAGGAACTCATAAAATTCATGGGGTATAAAACAATAAATTTTATTTGAAAATTTTTATAATATCTTTAAAGGAAATAAGAGGGTAAAGGAAAAAAAATTTAAATTATAAAGAAACAATTTGATGGCATAAAAATATAATAAGATGAATTATTTGATGAATTATTTACTAGATTAAATATAATTATATTCTCCATCAAAGGTTTTGGAAAAAACCTTGAAGATTATGTGGTTTTAAAAAAATTCATGACAATTTTACCCGAATAGTTTGATAAAAATATATTTACACATGAATACAATGATATTTATGACCTCACTATTAATGAACATTATGACACTATCATTAATTATTAGGTGAGAAGAGGAGTGAGACTTAAAAGAAAGCGAATAAAAGAAAATAAAATCAATTTTAATTCCTTCTAAGATTTAATTATGAAAGAATAGATAAAATTTCTGATGAAAAATAAAATAATATTTTTTTGAAACCCTTTTGTTAGTGTTTATAATATTTATATGTGTTAGAGGTAAGTATAGAGTTATGATTTTTTAAATGATTTAATTTCAGAAAATTTTTACATTTTTAAAAAAAATATTACCATGTAAATTAGAGGCTAAAGATAAGATTATTAAGATACTAGAAAGGTCACTAATAATATAGATCCACTAAAGAAAATTTTGTTTATGGATAGAATAAAATCTCACACTAATTTTTCAGAAAAAATATTCTCTCAATTGAAGAAGGTGTATGAGGTACTGGAAAAAATTATAATGATGAGGAAACTTATAATATAATTATCATATATTAAGAATGTGGATTTTAATTATCAAAATATGACATATTAATAAACAATGAATATAATTCATATTAAATAGAAATATTATTGGAATATTATATGATAATTGAGATTAAAATGTTACTGTTGTAGTTTGGGAGACTTAGAGAACAAAAATTTATTCTTAAAAAAACAAAAAAAAAACATAGTCATTCTCAGAAAGAGGGTCTGATCAAGGAAAATAAAATTTTTTATCTTGAGAATACTGAGAAATATAAAACCATTGATGTTATTAATTACATAATTATTATTGGTGATAAGGAAGTATACTGGTGAAAAAAATAAGATTGATTAAATGGAGAAATAAAAATAAAATTAAATAATTGGATTTATTAAGGTAGATAATAAAATATGTGATTGTTCTATTTTTTGAGAATTAGGATCCTCATATGTATGACTCAGAGAGGGGAAATATACTAAATCACCTCCCTAATATAAATTCAAACATAATAAAAAACTATATTAAATAGAAAACTGGGTTAGGTAAAGGGGTTGAAGAAAAGTTTAAATTTTCTCAAATATAGAAATAAAGAAATTCAATAAATGAGACCATACCATTATAAAAAGGTAAATAAATAAAACCAAAAAGGGTTCTAGTGGGATAAAATCAATTTAAGTTAGAGAATACAACTAGACAACAAACTATCCAGTAGTAGAACATTTCCTAAAATAGAAAGTTGTAGGGTTATTGTCGGTGTTGTGGTGTATATAGAAATAAATATTACAATTATTGGTATAAAATATCTCTTCCAAGATTCATAATAGAGAAAGAATCAATGGGGAGACATCATTCACCTATGATAACTTTCCAAAGACTTCCCCAACCTGAGAATAAAGTTAAAGCAAAGAACAATTTTGAGAGTTAACAAGATGTGTATAAGAGGTACGATAAATATGAACACACCTTAGATTAATGTGTTACATTTATCGAATCTTATTTAAATCTCTAAAGAAAAGTTAGAAGGGTTCAGAATCAAATCTTGAATAAGAAACAAGATGCAACATCCCATGTTTTTGAGTGGGTCCAAATACACCAAACATTTTGAATTTTCATGTTTGGTGAGAAAACTATATTTTATATTGATATTTGTATCCTAATTATGCGTGTTTGTTTGAACCAAAGCCTTATTTTTATATGGGTTTATGTTTCTAGAAACTAAATCAAAGTTTCAGGTTTGGTGGGTCCAGGAAACTCAGTTTTGGGAAAGCACAGACAGAGGCACATAGTTTAGAAAAATCACGTGGCCTCCTAGGAGAAACTGTGTGGCCCTCCAATGACACTGGGCATGGTTTTTAAAACTATTTATGATGGGGGAAACAATTGGGTAAGGAATTTAAAATTTTTTATAGAGTTATTTCATAGATTTTTAACATGATTTGGAAAATCGTTTTCCTATCCTGCGTGTGTTTGGTGGTTAGGCATAGAGAACCACAGGATGAGTGTATGGTTAACCAAACCATATAGCTCATTTATTTGGGAAAAAGTTCTAAAATTACCATACCTTCTTTATCAATTTTTATTCCTCCTTATTGTCCCATTCACACGCAACATATAACAGCTCCTCCATTTATCTCTCACATAGTCTATGACCTAACTTATCCAAACATCGATCTTTGATATGTTGGTGGATAGAAATATTTCTCAAGGGTTCATCTAAAACAAAATTTTCTTCTAATTTGGCTCAAGTGAGAGGCTGATATCAGGAGAGTGAGTTCCTACTAAACTAAGGTAGGCTATTCCAAGATTTCTCTATGATTATGTTGGTGTTTTGGGGGTAAGTTCTATATACGATCATGAGGGTAGTGCAAGAGAGACCCCAATGGTTGTTTTTAAATTAATTAAATGGATGTTGTGGGATTTTTTTAAGCATAACCTAGACTATTTTTATATATGTTAATATAGGTGAGGGCTTGAGACCATTTGGGTAGTTTAGGATGGATGGGAATTTTAATAAATTAAATTGTTTATATTTATTTTTGAGTTCCTTGGGAACATGATAGGCTAGTAATAAGGATTAAGGTGATGATGATCACCTAGACTAATGCGACATAGTTATTTATGTTGGGAGTGGCCCAAGATACATGGGGTGATGATGATCACCAGGTTGAGGTGAATTAGTCATCGAATTGAGTAAATGAGGTAATTAGGATGAGGGAAAGGCCCATGTGATTTGAGATGCAGTTGAACATTGGGAATTAGAAACCTGTTCATAGGGGTATAAGGTGAGGAATGATATTTCTTTGATTTTCTTGTGATTTATACACATTGTTTTTTGGATGATGTGCCATTGGATTCATGTGACCATAGATAAGACTCATATGAGGTGATATTTAATCCTCATTGTGCATAGAGGCCCTTGTATATTACGTGGCTTAGGTGTTGGTGTTTACCATTAGGTACGTTGAGGGTTCTCACCTTAGAAATCCATGTGGATGGCAATGGACCATCAGGTGATGGTGTTGAGACCATCGGTTGAAGGATGAGGCTCACCGGGATAATTGATACCATTAGAAAAAGATATTCGGAGGATAGATATTTCCATTGCCTTGGTATATGGTCTATTTAGCCGATGATGTTTATTTATTGGAGGAATGACATCACTGTGCCTCAGGACATTAGGTTGGAGATAATAATGAATTTCTGAGATATGGTATGAGGGACCATGGACTTGTTTTGGAATTCTATTTAGACGATAGTAACATGATTAATGGAACGAGGTGATATTTTATATTTTATAGGCGGAACGAAAGGGTTCACCTGGGTTTATATTTGTCAAGGTATGCATTGGGTGCTAAGTCATGGATCCTCTAAACTATAGTTATATATATGAATATTGGTATTGTATACCATATATATAATCAGGGGCTTGTATTAAGAGGTTTCCAATATTGGATGAAGAAGGCAATGCTTCCTTGTGGCTGTTAAGCACAAGGGAATAATTTTAGTTATTAAATGTGTGTGTTTTATCATTCACCTTCATAATTATGGATCTAAGATAGGAACACAATGGTGGTTTACTAATGAGATTTATTCTCACATCCTACATGGGTCCCTTTAGAGGTGTGTGAAATTTATGTTTTTAGATCAAGTAAGGATTCAAGCTCAGGATCTGGACCTTAGTGATAACTTTTGCATTGCTTAGCATGAGATGGATGGAATATGGACCATGGTGGTTCCACAACATTAGCTGGAGTTTAATTTTGTGTTAAGTATGCTTTATATATGTATTTATTGGTGGTTAGAAATGGGTGACCTTGCTTGTTTATCAACATTTTATAACCTATTATTACTTTTCATGTTTGTCTACAAATAGTATCATGCATCTGGGATAGTTTATTCCAAAATTTGGTCATTATTCTTCCACTGGTTTTATTTTTCTTCCACTAAGTTTTTTATTCTTCCATTTCTATTTTTTTAGGAACTATTATTATTATAACCACCTAAGGGTATAGTCTTCCTACTATCACATCTTTAAATCCTCACTGCTAGTTGATAGCCTTTGGCATATGAGGAGGTGCTCCTAAAGCCTAGTGTCCAACTGACCCAAATAACTATTTTAAGGGGTATCTGGGTAGGGGAAATACAAATGGAATCAGAGTAGGTTCTTTGTTGGTGTTTTCTTGTATCATCTCATGTCCTGAATATTTAAATGGTAACCACATTCGTCTGGTTATTAATGATATCAGATGAATCTTTTTATTTTGGTCTTACTATATGGGTTATGGTAGACCATAGACTAAGATGTAGTCAGAATTGGGTAAAGAGATCATGTTTGGGTTCCTAAATCCACATGAAAGGAAGATAAAACAAGTTTCTAGGGGTAGGAAATTAATGTTTTGCTTTGTCTTTTTATAGTTGTTTTGATGTCCACCTCAAGTGGAACACTTGGGTGTGATGTTTATATGTTATATAAATTTGACCCATGGTCTAGTATGGAAATGGATGATTGATTACATATCATAATAGTAAATTAGGCTCATATTAAGCATTTTACTTGTGATTTTCATTGGAAACCTTGAATGCACTAAGAGGGGTTGGGTTCTTTAAAGTGTTAATAAGGAAGTTAAAAAATGTTTTCCTAGTTAGCCTCTTTTGTTGTAATTCTATTCAACCATTCCAAACATGTGGTTCCAATGAAATCTTTATGTGATATGATATTAATGTGATTTGTGGGCCTACCCCTGATAAGGCATTCAAATATGATGATAAGGGGTGAGTTGTTTAAAGTGTCAACAAAGAAGATAAACAATATTATCCTATATAGTCTTTTTTGTGGAATTCTACATAGCTACCCCTGATTGATATATGATATATGATGCCTAAATATGATGGGGGTAGGCGGGGGGCTATAAGACTAGATGATACTTGATACCCGACCCTGATATGGGTGGGTAAGGGTCCTCATAGATGCATATCATATGGAATGGTGTGGTAGGAGAGTGTAAGGGTGGTGAGATGCACTAATTGTTATAGAATTATGTATTTATGATATTTATATATATCATTTTATGGATGTTTGACCATTGTATTTGTATTCAGTTGGATGACAACAAGATGACTTCAAATGGAGTGCCAAGAGGGATGTGATATGGTGCCACTTGAGCATGCATGGGATGAGTCCCTTGAGGTCCTGGATGAGGCCTTGGAGGGTTGGGATGATCATGATCCATAGATACTAGCTCTAGTATAGGTAGGAAAACCATAGATAGAAAAATTTCATCCATGGATTGAAGAGTAGCTCTGGGTGAGCCTGGTTCAAGTCATATAAGATATCGATAGGGGAGATCAGGGAGATGATACATCTATGGAATACCCGACTTATGAGTTATAGTTATAGCACCCACCACTATTTTAGGGTGATGGTGGTCTGTAGTAAGTAGATAACTGGATTGAGTCGGTCTAGAATATCTTTGATTAGCTTGAGGCACCCCTAGTATAACATCCCAACCCAACATCCACTAGACGGGGCCCTAAGATGGTGGGTCACATGGACTCAAGTGTACCTCCCTGTATACTAGATGATACTGACTAGTAGAAAGGGTGTAAAGGTGGTAGAGTGGGGAGACTATAAAATCATATTAGAGTGGCACAATATATAACACTAATAATAATATAATAGAAAAATCATGATATAACCAGACACTAATGACTAGACCAATAAACCAGTGTGGAGGAAAGAAGAATATAAAAAATATATAATAATTTAGCAGAAAAAAATAAATAACTGAGAAAATGAGTAACAACATCAAAATCCACTAGGTAATGTCATATACATGGATGCATGGCATACTGATGTAAAAAAGGGGAACAAGGGATAAATATATAAAATCATTCTATAAAAAAAATAAAAAATAAAATGGTTTATCCACTATCATCTCAATCATATGATCAATAATCTGCTCTTATGATCCAACCATAGGTAAATCCTATCATGAATCTATAATAGGGATCTTTCCCTTATCCATACATGCTGATAAGTAATCTACTTAGGTACCAAAGGCATCCTGAGTAAGGTGTGAGGTAAAATCCTAGAAGGCCACCACCAATTATGTCTAGAAGTAATCCAAGAAGTACTTATAGCTAAAAAGTGTGAAATTATAAATGAAATAATATAAAATGATAAATAAATAAGTACCGTCCAACTCAGGTTCCTTAAGGACACCTGGCGGCTCTACCTTCTTTGGATCAAGGCCTGAATGAATGTCTGGTCAATAAATATATATATATAGAAATAGTATATATATAGTAATAGTATATATATAGTAATAGTATATATATATAGTAATAGTATATATATAGTATAGTTATATATATCATTCACCAATATAGACCATGTATGTGCAGATGTAAGTGTCTATATACCTGGAATATAAGGTGCTTGTTGGACTGAGGCGTAACTCAGATATCTATGACCAGTCTAAACGATCCCATAAGATCAAGAAAAAGATTAAATTCTCTATATACCATGAAGAGTGAGAGATGTCATTATTGAAACTTGGGATGGTGGGTGAGTCATCATTTCAAAAACCAAAACAAGGGACATAGTGCATCATTACCACCATCGAAATAGTGTCAATGGTGTGAGATGTCATGCTCAACACCCAATGTAATGGAGCATGTAAGTTCCTACCCAATTGAACCCTCAACCATCATCTACAACCTATATCAAAGTCATAATCATATTTATAATAATATCCATGAGACATTACCTGTCATGCCTTATATTTATAAAGCTCATATATATGAAAGTAATCAGAATCCACATAATCAAGTTCATTAATAGTTAAGATGAGGCATGGCCTTTCCACCCTATTCCATTTAATTCATTTAAGGAAGACTGAACATCATGAAGAAATCCATTCGATTTAATTCAATCTATTTGATTAATAAGAACATGTAAACTCAAATTCTTGGTTCAACTAAGCCCTTATAAGGTTATAATATCATTTAGGAGACTACCTATAAGGGGTAAATTCCATTTCTATGTTGGGCCATGAACTTAGGATTTTCTTTGAGTTCAATCAAAATTTATATAAAAGAGTAAATTAAATTAATAAACTAAGATGAATGCTTAAAATGCATTCTGAGAATTTAAACAATTAATTATAAAAGGAAAAATCAAGCATGAACACCCAAGGAGTGTCTATGATTGAGGTCGGCATCCATAAATTACTAAACAATTATCAACAAGAGTATATCAAGGTGAATATAACAATTTAGAATGAAGAAATCTATTTTCAAGAGATGTATGACAAAGAAAGGTTTATGACCCAATGATGAAGCTAAAAAATCAGTTTAATTTTTTAGGAAAATGATTAGACCACCCCCCTTAAGGTTATAAAAGACTCCTTACTCGATAGCGGCCACAAATTCATAGTATATTTGGAGAAATCAAAGAAATGATTCAACACCCTGAAAAATGGAAAAAATATCTTGCACCTAAATAACATAATGGATATAAAGATAAACTTAAATAAAAGGGAATAAAGAAGTAGATCATACTGAGATGGATCTGATGCTTCTAACGGAACTTGATTTGGACTTCAGATAGAGAATATACTTAAGAACCTAGGAGGAGAACCTTGGGAGATCATGAGAAAAAGAGAAGGGTTCCATCCAATAGAATGAGGAGGAGAAAACAAGAAATGGGTTAGTTAGGTTCATTAAGGGAAGAAGAGTAATTTCAACATCAAATATATGGTCACATAGTTTGGATACATAGTTTGTAAAAAACATGTGAAAACTCTGCCGAAATTATTTCCAAGGTGTGACCCCACAAAATTAAGGTGCACAGTTTCCATAACCATGTGAAAACCATGCAAAAATACTTTTTCAAAAATTGTAGATGGCCTGAAAGAGTGTGAGACTTGGGTTTCATGGTTTTTGGAAAACCATGTGGCCTCTAATTTTCAAAAGGTTTCCCACATGGTTACCCAGAAGGGTTAGTAGTAGCTACACAACCTACACATTTTTTCCATTTTCCAAAACACCAGGATCCAACCAAGCCCTGAACACTTCTGATACCTCCCTTGGGTCGTAGTTCATGTTTAACAATATTAAAAAAGGGATTCAAATTAAAAAACAAATTATCCTTGACTTCATGAAAATATGGGTCATTACACCTAGGTCATAGGGTGAAGTTGGTGACGTACATGATCAGAGGATTAGAAATTTATAGGTGGGATGAAAATATATAATAAGACAGCCATGAGGGACTAGATTTGAAGAAATTTGAGGTTGGGTTATTCAAAAACATTTTTTCAGAGATTCTGAGGGTGGATAGAGACCACAAGTTCATGAATCTCTAGTAGGGGGATACATATATCATGGAATATGCTTCCAATTTCACTGACCTATTTTGATTTTCTCTAGCCATGGTGGGTGAATACATCACTAGGGTGAAATGTTTTGAGTATACCTTGTAAAATTCCATCAAGTTGTAGGTCAATAATTTCAATTTGATGTATTTTTTGTAGGTGGTAAAATATCCACTAATAGTGGAGGGAAACATGATGGACATGTCATATTCGAGTTAGTTGAAATCATTGGGTGAGCTGAGCACTGATGCTTTAGTTATAAAGAAGTAGGGCCACAAAGAATCTCAGTGGGCTGGTCAATCTAGAGATTTAGGTATACCACCAGGGAGTTGGTCCTCAATAGTGTTCTTCCAATATAAGAAATCATGGCACATTTAGACTTAGTGTGATTGGATTTCCAAGGAGTGTTAGGCATGTGGCTAGATGGGCCATTTGGAGTGGTTTTATAGGAAGCCTTCTCAAATAGCTGGGATCCAGGGACCAGTATAGAATCAAGGATTTTATATTAGATCAAGAGTAGTACTAGGAGCTCATGGATGATATTCAACTAAACATATAGGTCATGGTAGAGGTATTGGGACCCCATAGTTGGGTTAATAACTAGTAGTTGGTGCAACTCCATAGTGAAGCCAGACCTTAGGTAGTCGAGCTTTAGGCCTGGTGCGCACTATTGAGCTTCCAGGGTCAGAGTAGGATGGGGATCCGATGATTGTTAGACACATATTTTGATTTTGGGAATTACCAATTTTTATCCTATTTTTGGCTTTGTCCAATTTTGGTGCATGTGTTACATAAGTACCATTTTAGACTGACCAGGTGTTGGTTAGTAGGTTGGAATCAGTTATGATTTGATATATATATATATATATATATATATGAATAAGTTGCATGGAACCATGAATTATTATATGAATTGATGTGATGTGAGTTCTATATAAGGTTCATAGGAACCATTAACTTGATGAGTAGGCATATGTATATATCATGCATGTTATTTTGGGCATATATCGAGGTATAGGATCTATGGGAATCTGATGAGATGCGGGAATTGATGGGTGTCATATATGACATGAGAAGGATTTGAGAGCCCCATTTAGTGCATGAATAATTATGTGAAATGTGAGGGATTTTGAGTATGGGATAGTTGGTGGACCATCAGATGTATTTTTTGGTTTTGGAATCGAATGGGAAGGTAACTCCTAAGGTAGGGACCGCCTTGAGGGTAGTTGACTAGTGACTTAAAAACCAAGGTATATTGGGTTGATAGAAGTGATATGGGTATGTTTGGTACCATCTCTGAGTAAGTCTTGATAGCTCAAGGATGACCTACATTATGGTGGGGAGACTATAGCATCCCAAGTCTTTGATCGGGTTGGAATTCCCCATCCTATTTGAATTTTCATGTTTGGTGAGCAGACCATTTTTTCTCTAGATCTTCAGAAAATAATTCCAAGATTTTCAAACCAAATACCATGTTTTTAGATGGATTATATGTCCTAGATATTTCCTCAGGGTTTTGGGTGAGTTTCGAGTATGGTGGTCCCTAGAAACTCAGTTTTGGGAAAGCATAGATAGAGGTGCATGGTTTGAAAAAACCATGTGACCTCCCAAGAGAAACTAATGGCACTACAATGGTAATGGGACTAATTTTTCAAACCATTTAGAATGGGGTGAATTTATGTATAGGGTATCTATATTTGTTTATTGAGTTATTTCACACTATTTTCACACAGTTTGGAAAGCTGTGTGCCTAGCCCCTGCATGTTTGGTTCTTCGGCAGAGAGCACCCTAAGGTTGGAACACCATTATCCAAACCATGCATCCAAACCATGTGACTTATTTATTTGGAAAAAATTCCTAAAATTCCCCTTTCTCCTTTATCTATTTCTCTTCCTCCTTATTCTCCCATTCACACACACCACATGGGAGATCCTCCATTTTCTCTCACTTAGGCTATGGCCTAACTTCCTCATCTAGACTCCAATCTTTGATCTATTGGTGGTTATGGATTCATCTTGGGTATTCAACTAAAATTCAATTTTATTCTAATTTGGATTGATTTAGAGGATGATATCAAGAGAGATATCATCTATTAACCTAAGGTAGGTGGTGCCTACATTTCACCTTGATTTTTTTAGGTGTTTCAGGGGTGCATTCTGTATACGTCTATAAGGGTAGTCCAAGAGAGACCCCTAATAAAAAATATATTTTTTAAATTAATTAAAACAATTTTTTGGGATGATCTTAATAATTCCAAAGCATATGTTAATATATGTTAAGCTAGGTGAGGGATTGAGAAAATTTGGTCAGTTTAGGACAGATGGGTAGTTTAATAAATTTAATTGTTTATATTTATTGTTGAGTTCATTGGGAATGTGATAGGCTAGGCCAGATTATTTAGGTGATGCTGATCACCTAGACTAAAGTGATGTAGTTTGTCAGGTTGGGTGTGGCTCAGGATACATGGGGTGATGATGGTCACCAGTTTGTAGTAAATTTGTAATTAGACTAAGGTGAGGAGGTCGTCAGGATAAGGGAAAGGCCCATGTGATTTGAGATGGTGTCAACCATTTGGAATTAGTGACACAGTCATAGGGGAATGAGGTATTGGATGATGTGGCTTATGTTATCTGGTGATTTCTACTCATTTTTTTCTTGGAGATATGCTGTTGGAGTTTTTTTCACATAGATAGGACTCAAATGAGGTGGTGTTGACCAATTGTTGTGGGTGGAGGCACCCATAAATTATGTGTCTTAGGTGATGGTGCTGACCATTAGGGTATATTACATGTGCTCATCATATAAATCCACATAGATATTTATGGACCATAGATTGATGGTGTTTAGACCATCAGTTGGGGGATGAGGCTTTCAAACATACTTGAGGATTTTGGGATTAGATACTGGGGAAATGAATATTAATATTCCTTGGGACTTCAGTTTTTGAGCTTTCGTTGTTTATTTATTAGAGGATAGATATTTTTGTGCCTTGGGATGTTGGGATTTGAGTCGACAATGAATTTATGAGATGAGGTTTGAGGGACCAAGGATCATTTTGTTATTCCATTTAGACACTAGTTACATGATTGATGGAATGAGGTTCTGAGAGATATTTTATAGGCAGAGCCTAAGGGTTCACCTAGTTTTCTATTCCTCAAGGGATTCATTGGGTGATAATCCATGGATCCTAACCACTACAGTAATATATATACAGATAGGTTCTATACTCCATATATAAAAAAGGGTATGTATTTAGAGGTTACTAGCATTGGATGAAGAAAGTATTGATTTCTTATGGACATTGAGAACAAGGGAAGCAGTTTAATTATTAATTGTGTGTTCTTTACAATTTTATTTATATTTAGCTTACACCCACCTAATTATGGATGTAAGATAGGCACACGTTGGTGTTAGCCTACTGAGAATTATTCTCACACCCTACTCAGGACCCTCAGGATGTGTGTAGACTGCAAACATTTGGAGATTATTTAAGGATTTATGATTGGGAGATGGACCTTAGTGATCATTATCATACTACATAACAAGGTATGGATGGAATATGGACCACGGTGGTTCCCCTACAATATCTAGAGTTTAATTTTGATTTTAGGATACTTTATATATGTATATACTGATGGTAAGCCATAATAGACCCTTTTTATCTACTTTTTATAGACTATTATGACTTTTCATGTTTTTCTACAAATGGTATCTTTCCTTAGGGAGTTTGTTTAATTTTTTGTTGTTATTCTTCCACTAGTTTTATTTTTCTTCCACAGAGTTGGTCCTTCTTTCATTATTGTATTTATTTATGGATAATTATTATTATCACCACCTAAGGGTATAGTCTCTCCACTATCACCACTTTAAACCATCAATGATGGCCAGTAGACTTTGGTGTATGGGTATTACCACATAAGGCCCAGTTGAAAACTGGCCTAGAGAACCACTTAAAGTGAAATCTGGTTCGTGGCACTACACAAGAAAATGTTGTTGAATTTTTATTTAAATAATTAAATTTGATAGGCCCTAGGTCATGTGAAATGATTATTCTTATCACATGATGGATGATTTAAAAAATAAATAAAATATTGAAAAAACCTGAAGGAGGATGTATCAACTTTGGTAATGATAGTGCACTAAAAATCAAATGAGTTGGAAAATCCAATATTAGGAAAAATCATATTAATTCTAGTAATGCCCGATTTATTGATAGACTAAAGAATATTATATTGATTATATCAAAACATTGTGATGTTTTAAATGAATTTTTATTCCTAAAAAATGGGGTTTTATTTAATATTTTAAAATATGGGGTAGTTTTAGAATTTTTTTTAAAACCCTAGGTAACTAGTTTAAAGTTTGAGAAGCCAATACAGATTGTTACTTGAGCATCCAAGATGAAAATAATTTATTGAATTGAATTTTTTTTTACCTTAGTAAAAATAACATAAAGAAACATATTAGATGAAATTCAATGAGAAATATCCCATTCTTGATAAAATAAATTTTCATTGTTTTAAATTCTTTTAGTACGAAACAATGGTTAACAAATTTATTAGGGAGGTGATATTCAAAATACAAGACCTCTTGAGTGGGTTCATTTAAATGTTTGTGGATATATGGAAAATAATTCCCCAAGTGGTGAAAGGTACTTCATCACTTTCATAGATTTATTCATAGGAATGGCATGCATGATAATCATGTCTCACATATCACAATCCTTTAACAAATTTCAAATATATAAATATGTCTATCTTTGAATAAGTTTAGTTTTGATAATGGTACTGAGTATGAAAAAATATTTCTTTGAATATTTTAATTAAAATGGAATCAAACCCGAGTTTAGTGCTGTATATACTCCTTAGTAGAATGGGGTATCTGAAAGGAAGAAAATAAGTCTAGTGGATATAGCTAAAACAATTCTTATAGTGAATGATACCTCAAGATACTTTTAGCTACATGAATTACCACTACTATAATTATTCACAACATATGTCTTTTAAGTCTAGTATCAAATATTATTACTTATAAAATGTGATTCAATAATAACCCCAATGTAAAAAACATCATTATATCATGGATTGCATGTTTGATCAATAGAAATAAATGAAATTTTGGTATGTTTTATAAAAAATATTTATAAGGGGATTTCCTTGGTTTTACACCAAATATAATCTCATATAGATGTTAAAATTATATATTTGAGAGTATTATAGGTATTAATGATGATATAATCATTGAAAATAAATAAAATATCAAAAAATAATCATTATAGTTGATGATGATGGTGTTTTCAATTGTAAACCCATGGAAGAAACTATGGAAAAAAAATTAAAATTGAAGATAAATATTTAGCTTACTCCAGTGATGATAGAGAAAACCAGAAGTCAAAAATGACAAATTCAAGTTTGAGAAAGCATGTAGATACTAATAATATGACTGGGTACCAGAATCAAGGAGCTCAAATAATAATAATAATGATGGAATAACTCACACCAGCTGATCTTACAAGATTGAATCCTAAAATATTGATGATAATTTTAAACATGAGTGGATCTAAGCTATTAATAAATAAATATATTGAATTTAAAATAACGAAACATGGTATAATTTTATAAGTCCCATGGAGAAAAATATTATAAAAAAAATGTTTTTTTATGAACAAATTAGATGAGAAAATAAAAGTTTCAAGGAACAGGGATAAACATGTGTGAAATGGGTATTCTCAGGTAGAGGCACCTGATTTTGAGGAAACATTTTCCCAAATTTATATAATTGAAACCATTATAATATTACTTACTATATCTACCCAATTTGTTTTTAGAATTTTCAAAATTGATATAAAATCTATATTTCTCAATGGAAAAATTAGGAAAAGTATATATTGATAATCCTGATGGATTTCTTCTTGATGATGATGGTAATAGAGTTTTATTATATTAAATAAGGAACTTTTTAAACTAAATATAGATCCAAGAGATTGGTAGTTTATTTTGAATGATTACTTGATAAAAATGGAGTTCAAAAAGGGTCAAGTAGATAATAGAATGTACATAAAGAAAACCAAAACCACATTACTTGTTATGATTGTGCATGTTGATGATATTGTTTTTTACAGTGTTTGGGGGAAACCATGGGAATAATTTTACACAAAAATAATGAATAAATTTAATATGTCTCTACTTAGAGAAATGAATTGTTTTCTTGGACTTACAAATTACCTAACCCAATATTAATGTCTTCATTTCAAAAGAAAAACATATTAAATAATTTTTTTTTGGAATACTACAAGTGAGAGGTGTGTCTACTCTAATTCAGTTAAGCACAAAAATATGCAAGTTTAATTAAGGGAAAGTGGTCATTGATAGAAAAATGCAGTATCTAATTAAAATTATATTATATATAACTACTTCTAAGGTAGATATAGTTTATTTTTCACTCTTTATGCAATATTTCAATTTAATCTGAATAAATATAATCTTATTTCAACCAATTGTATACTAAGATACATCTAAAATACATCCAACTATGTCATGATAAATAAAAATAAAGGAGAGATTAACCTAAAAGGGTTTATAGATACTAACTGGGCAGGTGATGTTGATAATAGGAAATCCACATCAAGTGGAACATTTTTTATTAGTTATGTATATTGTAACATTATGAAATTATAAAACAATAACATTGTATTTGATATCATGTAAGACACACAACACCAAGCTTAGAAGAAAATATAACACCTTGAGACATTACAATATATATTTATTTTTAAATAAATTAAATATATTCAATATCTTGAATTTCACACAAAACTGAGTTTATCTTGTGTTTTAATAAACACTGAGTTTAAATTTCATTACACGCAATAATGAGTTTATTTTTCATTGCAAGAAATACTGAGTGTAAATGAAATGTGAAATATAATTAAAATATTATAATTTAATATGATAAGTATACATGTTCAAAAAAATGGAAGGTATGAATAGTACTAAATAATTTTTGAAAATATTGGATATCTACTGATTGGAAATAAAATACGAATCATTTAAAAGAAAAATAATTTATGAAAAACTCTATATTTTTTAAAAGACAGTTTACTCACGCATTATGCAAACAATTTAAAACTAATTTTTGAAATTTTAGAAAATTTATGTGTTAAAATAAACATCATTTTTGAAATTTTAATTCCAAAATTATATTATGGGATATTTTTTGGATTTTTTTGAAAAGTTTTTTTATAAATAGTGAAAAATAATGAATTTTAATTGAAGACTTCCATTTCATTTAAATTATTTATAGTGTTAAATTATATATTTTATTGTTTTTAATGTTAAATAAGTTAAATATTATATCTATTAACCCAATTTATTTCATTTGAATCATTTAATATTGAATTTAGATATAAAAACATTGTAAACTTTTAAACATTTTCTCTTAAAAAATATGCTTTCTTATCATGTCTGTGGCATTAATTTTAAATTAAAATTTTCCAATTATGTGAATTGAATTTGAAAAAATGAATTATATTTTTGGAACCAGAATTATTTATATTTTATAATTAGGTCACCTTAATTTTTGACCAAAATGAATAGTGAAAATAGTAAAAATTAATTTCCACAGTTATGGTAAAAGGGATTTACGGGGGGTTAAACTAAGAATATAAGGGTTAAAAACAACCTAATTTTTTTTAAAACACCCATTTTATAGATATATTTCTACCTTATCTCTTTTGGTTTTGACAGTTTACCATTTTTGAGGCTTTTGGCATGATACAAACCTGGGTATTATTGAATCTTTTCAAAAAATTACAAGTGTTCCACTCACTCACTTATAAAGGCCACCCATTATCTTCTCTTATTCACCTATTAAAACCTTTTTGGTTCATACAATAACTACTAAAATAACATCCCAACATACCTCCTCTCATCCTTGAGGATTTATTTTGGGTATAATTCCATCTTAGAAAGGATTTTGGGGAAAACCTAAGGAGGATACCCGAAGAATGGGTAACGATCTTCAATGAGTGTTTTTATTTTATTTCTTCACAAAACTCCTTTAATTATTATTAAGACATGATAATAAAATAGAATAAGTATTTAACATATAATTTAATGTTGTTTTAATAATTTCATGACCTAAAATCATCTCCACTTCCATCGAATGGGTAAGAAAATCATCATTCGTGTGTACGACATACTACCACCTCAGAAACCGATGTCCATATTTTTCCATTAACACCTATAAAGGTTGGGTATGATGATGAATGTGAAGTATATATATGATATTTATATAATAATTATAAAATATGAGTCATTATTTCATATATACCATTTTACATTCCATTTCGCAGGGGATATGATAACGTTGCATGTGTGTTTGGCGGACTACCGCCTCGCGAAGCGATGCAATTCATCTTTCACTAACGCATTGCATGGAAGGTGATAATGATAAAGTTAATGATTATATGTTTTATAAAAGAAAACATTATTATATTCATGAAACATATATCATTTTATAAAGATAAAATATATCATTTTCCTTCTTACCTTTCACTCACTTAAAGACGATAACATCATTTGTGTACGTGTAGGATACCGTCTTCATGAAGCGATATGTCTCTATTTTTCTCAAAAAAACACATGAATGATATATATGTATATTATATGGTATTTTTGATATTATTTTAATAATTTAATTATAAAATATTACGTAAATCCTTTCCATAATAATCTTTGAAAATTGGAAACGTTACTCATGTGTACGTATGGCCTACCGTCTCCATGTTCAGAATTTACTTACTTTCTCAAAACTGTATTTTATGATTAATTTTAAGTATAATTGATGTAATAATTTCATAATTATTATTATTTATATGATATAAATATATAATATACACACGAATAATATCATTCATAATGAAACATGCATGAGAAAACAAGGCAATTAACTTCAGAAAAATGAAAATAATGAAATATTATTAATGTAAGGGGGATAAGATATTATAAAAGGATCATATATGATATTATAAATATTATTATGGTCATATTATAAGATAATAAAATTTTTAAAACCACTATACAAGAGATTAATGCATCTTTTACCATAAGGAAGCATGAGGTAAGGGACTTCATCTCAATTTCCCTTCATTAAGGAATATGGTAATGTTATGAACATAATTTATTTTATATAATGTATATCATACCCCTTTAACATGTAATATAAATATTCATTCATAATTCATGGTATTTTATGTTTCAATTTTAATTACTTCATCCATGGATATTTAACTTGAAAATTACTAAGAGGTACAAGTTACGGTACAATCTCACTTTCTTTTGTGATTGTTAACTTTCTCGTAAAGAAATAACTTTTTGTGATCATTATTCAATGAAAATTACATTTATATTAAATATAAATATATTATTATACATATTATTATTTCATAAACATTATACCATTTTTTCATAGGTTGTATCCTTTAAAAGTTACTTGATTAATTGAGGAAATATTGATAAATCCATATCTTTTACTCAATACAGACATTTGATGATTAAGAAAATTTTTCATAAATTAAATAAATTATTAGATATATGAGGATCGCTTTAGACATGAAAAAAAGGGTGGGTAATAATTAAAGAAATATCCTCAACGCATCGATAAGTCTCATGAGACAAATTAACTGTCCAAACCATATGGGTTTGTACCCAGTAGTTTCAAACCATCTTGTGAAAGTTTTTGAAAATTGAAGTATAGTTGGCCAAAATTGATCATTTTTTACTTGATAGTTTTAAAATTTGTTGAGGATATATCAAGATGGCACATATATCATGTTCTTGGGAAACATGACATACAATAATTAAACATTACCTTCATTTAGAATTCATTTATTACAATCCATGTTATTTTCACAAACATATTATCTCTAGATGCATTTCATTCTCAGTTTATTGATTTAAATGGAATATGTGTTAAATTATTTTATTTTCTATATTGATTATGTCTTATATTGTTATAATAATTATGTTATTTATTTAAATGATAAGTTTTTTCTTCAGTTATTCTCCTCACTATTGATTATGCTAATCAATTATTTAAATAGCAGTTGTGTTAAAATATTTACCTTTCCATATTGATCTTTTGTTATTTATTATGATTTATTTATTGATGATAAATTCCATTGTATTTAAACCTTAAGGATAATTTGAATTCACTATTATTTTCTTTCTTTCTCAAGAATCCATGAAGTGTACTATGTCTGATATGAAAGGATATGATAGAAGGAATAATGCTATTCTTGAAAAAAGAAATAATGTTTTATTTTTTTATTCAAATGTAATATGGGAATCATGTTTATGTCTAGTTTAAAAAGACTAATAAACTATTCATTCATCCAATATTTGATTTAATTGTATTTTATGCTAATGTATTAATGAGAACACTGACTCTAGGCTGCTGGGGTTGGGGTCACTACAGTTGGAATCATAATAAGTCTAGTAAAAACCTTGGGAGCTTGATTAAGGAAAAATATAGATTAGGGAATATAAAACTATGATAGAATTTGAGGATAAGTATAGAAAAACAACAAAATGTATTGTTAATTTAAATATTATTTTATTTTTCCCATGAAATAAATTGATATGTAGATACTAAAAGTGGACATGATTTTGGTATAGAGGTTCATAGGGGTAATAAATATGAAACAGGTGCATTGGGATTGATATGATCATCGCCCGATGCACGATAATGAGACTTACTATTGACCTTGTTTGAAACTCTTTGACGATATACTTAGGATAATTCAAATTTTATTTACAAACCATTTTGATAGATTTATGTATATATCCCCAAATAAACCATGCTTATGATTATAAGATTCTCAGTGAATAATTTTTTCCATTTTTGTTAAAAATTTCACTAATTTTGGGATTGTACATTATGTTTTATAATTTTATAATATAATATAATGCATTGCATCATTTATAAATGTAACATATTAGATGGAATGCGAACCACACCAATAAACATAATCCAAAGAGTATGAATGATCATTTATTTTATTGGATTAATACAATATTTTGAAGGAATTTTGTTTCCCAAACATTCTCATTATATGAGGTGTAACGCCCCGACCCTAGCTACCTAGAGTCGATGCATTACTTCGTAACATTGGCATGATCACAAAATATGAAGTCTCGAAAGACCGATTAGTTTAGTAGCCTTGGAAACACTAGATACATTCATAAATGTTACATTACATCATAAAGTGAAAAACTAATAACAAAGTCTTCATAGTCCACACTCATATCCTCTTCTAACTATCCCTACAGGTCATTCCTAAAATACTTCTTCGCATCCTGTAAAATATTAAAACATTGAAAGGGGTGAGCTCAGATTCTCAGTAAGGATAACAATATAGCGGAAGCTTTCATCAATAAACATAAACATTTAAGGCAATGTATAACTAAACAAAAGCCTTTTAAACTTGAACTTCAACATAATATGGAAAAAGTAAAATGAGATAATTCCATTCACTTATTCACATGGATATTCTACTAGTCGAATAATCACATGCAATATCAATAACCACTTTCATAATGATGGAATGCATAATGCCAGACATTCTGAAACATTTTGTCAAGGCCTCGGCCAAGACGTCTAAAATGATTAAGGCCTCGACCAAAACTATAAATCAAATTGGGAAAGGGCCTCGGCCAATTCCACATCTAGTTGTCTCATGAGACCTACCGATGCATTGAGGAGCTATAGCGGGCTCCACCCGTCACTTATTAAGTCCAATGCATTCCTCATATGAATAGTTTTAAACATATCATAAACCGTAACATAATCATATCACATAAAACATGCATAAAGGAAACATAAAATTTCCACATTTCAATCACAAGATATCAATACAACACATTGATATAATAAAAACTCTTTAAAAACCATTTTCAATACCAAAATAAAAGAAAGTTAAAAGTTGTATTTATTTTTCATTAAAAAAAATGATGGCTTATAGAGGAAGCCAAAACTCAAATAATGGTCACGGCGGCAGAGAAGTCATTGTCGCCACATATGTACGGAAATAAAAACACTCCCTTTTTTTCGTTTAGTAAAATGCTTTGTATAAAAATATTCCTTTCGAATAAACGTAAAAGTCAAAGGGGTTTATACACCGTATAAAAGAAAGTTGTGTATAAAACCAAATATGCCTCAATGAAAGGAGATTGAGACGAAGTCCTTAAAAAGATCATTTTTAAAATAAAATAGATCTATTATGTGTATTCACTATAGGTACACATAAAGAAAGTAAAAATACAAAATAATACATAATAATATCATGACATAATTTGAATGTAGGAGATTAACCCAAAGAATGGAAGTTGGGTTACGAAGTTCCCTTACCTTGCGTCTTGTCCTGACTCGACCGTTCTTTAACCTCCTGAATAATAAACTAGAGTTAATTTATATTTACTTAAGAACATTTTTCATGTTCATTATTCCTTTTATATCACTTATTACCATGTTATGAACATTATGTAATTATTTAAGTTAATAACGATCGTTTTTTCGATCTTTGGTACTTGAGTCAAAAATAAACTTCTTATAATTAAAAGTTGTTCATGTGGTGAAATATCCATTATATCCAGAATTATATTCATGATGTAGATATCATATATATCATATATATACAGTATATACATTCATTTATAATATTACGTAACATTTAGAGGTAAGAAATGAAATGCACCGTTCATGGAGACGGTAAGCCGTACGTACGCATGAACGCTACTTTCATTTCTATTTCGTATTTAATGGAATGAAATAATAATGATATAAATCTATAATATAATTCCAGTATAATATAGTGTATAATACCATTTACTCTATCCTTTATACATCCCACATATGGCATTAACGATTCAAATCACTTTGAGGGGGCGGTAGTCCGCACTTCCTAAAATGAAATTATCGCGTTTACCCATAATGGAAATCATAAAGTATGCCATAAATGAGAAATAAAGAAGAATAAGTAAAACATAAACATATTATATATCATATATAAATATAGTGACATCTTAATGGCCACCTTTGAAGGTGTTAGTTGAGTGTTGAACAATCATCGTTTCGTGAGGCAGAAATTCTCCATCCACAGAAACAATATGTTCTTTATCCATTATATGTAGGTGTGTGTAAGTGTAGCTCGAATACTTCTTATAACAACATCCTAGTATATTGAGTATACTTGTGTTGTTATAAAAGAAATGAATAAAAATAGTTTAAGGGGTTGGAGAAGCTAAATAAAACAAAACAACATTAGAGAAGACATTACCTAAAAATCGGGTAACTCTTTTTGATTTGAGCCAAAGGCTTCCTTGGGAAGAATTATTCCCAAAGTGAGGCTTCTAGGAGTAAGGGAGGGAAGTTGGGAGGGTATTTGGGCAGAGGTTGGCCGATCCAAATGTCTTGAAAGTGTGAATGAGGTGGTAGAGGTGGGGGCCTTTTATAAGAGGAGAGGAGGGGCACTCTTGGAAAGTAAAGGAATTTTACATTATTATACAATACTTTTCAGATTCTAAAGGTCCCACACTTATATAATTCGTGGATAAGGTGATAAGGGTACGAAATCTACCCATACAATAGTCTTCGGACAAGTGTAAGACTTGGATTGTACATTATCTTTTCATTTTATTAAAATCGTTAAATAATGAGGTCATCGCTGCATCATAATGATGTCATAAATAATTTAATTTATTTTATGTATAAAAATTATAAAAAAAATACTATGATGTAGGAAATCTTTTTATATTTCAAATGACTATTTATAGTAAAAAATATGACTTGTATAACCCCATGTAAAAATTGTTTTAGTAAAACATTTCATGTTTATGTCATTTTTTACTTTAACATTAAATAAAAGGTATTTATGTCATTTTCCAACTAAAGTGGCTCCATGGGGTCCCCAAGTTGACACATGGATTTTCTTGGTCGGCCATGGCACATCCAATGAGGGTAGGACATGTGTCAAGCTCATCTCATATTATTAAAATATTATTTTTACCTTAAACTACACTAATTACCTCTAATCGCGATTAAGAACTTAAAAGTTACTATTCACCAAACATTATTTTAATCTCATTGAACCAAATTTTACTTCTTAATGACAACCATGTATGTCGGATTTTTGAAAATCAAAACACAGAAGCGGTAATATTTCATTTAAACGAAAAATTAGTTATTTAACTACCACTTAGTGGTTTCACTATTCATCAAAAATTGAAGTTTTTCAGAACAGTGCCAAAATTTCACCCTAAGCTATAATTGATATTCCGAATTCAAAAATGATGTCTATTTTAAAAAATTCAAAACATATAAGTTTCATTAATTAATTTTATAATTAATTCCCACTTTCACAACAAATAGCGTGTTTTTAAGAAACAATTTATATCAAAAGATTGGCAATTGTTTATGTCCAATTTCAATGTTAAATTAATTCTAATGACCACCATTGGATAAAATGGTAAAAATATATTCTAACTATACTTTAAAACCACTAAATAGTATAATTTATCACTATAAATTATTTTGATTAAAAAATTTATTTTTAAGTATTTTTCACTATTCATAAAAAATTAGAAGTTCTCAGAAAAATACCAAAAATTCAACATAGGCTAATTTCGATATTCCGAATCCAAAAATGAAGTCCATTTTGAAATATAAAATTTCTATAATTTTAAAAAGTGGTTATTACTATTCATAATGACTACTTTGATTAGTCGTGGTGTTTTAGAACTCGAAGTTGCGTACAATGCAAGCTATTGCATTATTGAATGAGAAGCGTATTGTGGAAGCTCGGGGTGTTACATTATCCCCTCATTCAATAAATTGCGTCCTCGCAATTTGAAAATTTTCTTGGAAAATAAAAGGTTGAAAATAGAAAATACCTTTTTGGAAAACCCACATCGGAAATAAGGTTAATAAAATTTAGTCTTAATAAGAGGGAAATGGAAATAAGAATGTCACCACGAAATTATGATCTCGATAAGGAGAATATTGGTGGAAATTAGAGACATATAATTGGAGGAAAAACGTAAATATTTGTAGGGAGTGATTGAGGTCTTCAATTACAATCAACTGTCAAATTGAAGGCCTCAAAGCCTTCAGTCTATGTTGATTTAAAATATCATCCGTTCAAGAAGACATAAGGTATTAGGATAACACATTTTTTTGTTTTAATATCCCTTTACTAAAGTTTAAGAAATAATTTATTCATTGAATAAGAGATAGGTATATATATATATTTATGCTTGACAATTAGAGTTTCAACCTTCAACTCATCTTTCACTCAAAAAGATAATAGAACTCAAAAATATTATACTTATCCTAATTGTATAAGGTTCCAAATGTTAACACATACCATTTAGATTAGTAAAATTATTTTGTAATAACCAAGGACTTCCTGTAGGCTGGTGGTAGGAAATAAAGGCCTGTCGCACTATGATTGTGGGTTTGATTCCTGCAGCTTTGTCCGACGCGACGGGTTATGCCCCACCCTGCAGGTTGTCCTTTTCCTAAAACTATAGTATTATATTATTCCAAAAATAATCTTCATTAATTTTTTAACCTTAAACAATACTATCCAAAGTTCAACTTAATCCACTCCAACCTTTATAGTTATCCAAAATACCTCTATCCAGACTTTCTCTAAAAGGTCTCTTAATTCCAAAATCAATTTATCAGATTCCTCAAACAAATTAAAGTTTCTCTTTTTGTCACATACTAAAAATATGATTACCTTCATCATATTAAAATGTTACTGAAATCAACAAGTACTGAAGTACAATCCTTATATATATATATATCACATTATTCTAATAACCATAATATAATCCATGAGTCCAAAAGCACCAATACATTAATTATTCCACTTCAACTGTAGTAACAGCATAAGATTGTCCTTGATCCCTTGTACTTTTCTGAGGTATGTTTCCCTGACGCTTAGGAAATTCATTTGCATAATGCCCCATTTCCCTACAATTGTAGCATTCAACATTGATAGCCTCTTTCTTTCCCTTGCAATCACGCGCCTGGTGACCTTTTTCTCCACATTTATAACAAACTCCCATTCCTTTTAGGCAAGTACCAGGGTGATTCTTCCCACAATTATCACATAATGGAAAATCCTTCTTTCCCTTTTTCCCTTTATCTGTCTCTTGTTCCACCGTTCTCTTCTTCTCTTGCTTTACTTTGTTGTCATAAGACTTAGAGAATTCCTTTTCTGTCTTGATAGCACATGAGACAATATCTTCGTATGTTGAGAACGATTGTGATACTAAAGCTCGATGGAGAAATGGTTTTAACCCATCAAAGAAACGATCAATCTTACCTCTTGGGTTACGTATATAATCTACAGCATACCTCGCTAACCTCGTAAAGTTGGCCTCATACTTTGTGACATTCTCATCCTCCTTTTGTTTCAGACTCAGAAATTGCCTTTCCATATCTGCTCTATGGTCATGAGAAAAGTATTTTTCTAAGAAAAGATCTTTGAACTCCCTCCATTCCATATTCGATATGTCATCATCTTCCTTTGTGTTTTGAATCAATGACCACCATTGATCAGCATCTCCAGTGAGGTGGTAAACTGCCATGATAACATTTTCCCTTTCACTACTCCCCAAGGCATGGAATATTTTCTCTAAGGAGTTTATCCATTGCTCAGCTACTAATGGATTTGTACCCCCATTAAATGTTGGTGGTTGTTTCCTCATGAAGCGGTCTAACATTGATCCTCCACGTTGCGGATCAGGGTGCTCCATACGAGTAAGGTTATTATTCATAACCTGAGTGAGTTGTCCCAGTATGGTAATAAGTTGATCAGCACCAGTTGTATCTCCAGATCCACAATAATTATCTTGAGCAGGAGGGAAATCCCTACACGGAGTGCGTGCATTGATACGGTTTCCATTCCTTCCACTAGGCGCCATTTCTAAACAATGGCATAAACTATATTAGTTTATGAATCAAAATACATAATTCCATACTTGTAAAATACTTAACATAAATTGAACTATTTATGGATATAATCCATAATCATAAAAAATGTTTTCTTTGAGGAAGTATGTACTCATAACCCTTCATAGTGGTTTGTAAATAAAATGATAATTATCCTAAGCATATCCCCCGGGAGTGTCGTAACCAAGAGTACATCAAGGTCCGTTGTCATGCACCAGTTCCCGTTCGAGTCTGGCTCAAAGCGGTGTTTTCGGGTTTTACCCCTAGGTACATCTGTGTCAGAGCCCCCTATACCTGCTCGTATCCAGACAGGGATGTATTGCTCGGAAAACTCACAAAATCTCTATAATACCAAAATTCTATGAAGTTCTTCTATACTAATCCTCAAAAGTCTATCTTTGGGCTATGTTCTCTAATCAGAGTTTATCTAAATCTAGCTTCCAAGGTTAGTACTAAACTGCCTCTGATACCAACTGTAACGCCCCGACCCTTGCTACCCAGAGTCAGTGAATTACTTCGTAACATTGACATGATCACAAAAGATCAAGTCTCGAAAGACCGATTAGTTTAGTAGCCTTGTAAACACTAGATACATTCATAAATGTTACATTACATCATAAAGTGAAAAACTAATAACAAAGTCTTAATAGTCCACACTAATATCCTCTTCTGACTATCCCTGCAGGTCATTCCTAAAATAATTCTTTGCATCCTGGAAAATATTAAAACATTGAAAGGGGTGAGCTCAGATGCTCAGTAGGGATAACAATATAGCGGAAGCTTTCATCAATAAACATAAACATTTAAGTCAATGTATAACTAAACAAAAGCCTTTTAAACTTGAACTTCAACATAATATGGCAAAAGTAAAATGAGATAATGCCATTCACTTCTTCGCATGGATATTCTACTAGTCGAATAATCACATGCAATATCAATAACCACTTTCATAATGATGGAATGCATAATGCCAGACATTCTGAAACATTTTGTCAAGGCCTCGGCTAAGACGTCTAAAATGATTAAGGCCTCGACCAAAACCAGAAATCAAATTGGGAAAGGGCCTCGGCCAATTCCACGTCTAGTTGTCTCATGAGACCTACCGATGCATCGAGGAGCTATAGCGGGATCCACCCGTCACTTATTAAGTCCAATGCATTCCTCATATGAATAGTTTTAAACATATCATAAACCGTAACATAATCGTATCACATAAAACATACATTAAGGAAACATAACATTTCCACATTTCAATCACAAGATATCAATACAACACATTGATATAATAAAAACTCTTTAAAAACCATTTTCAATACCAAAATAAAAGAAAGTTAAAACTTTGTATTTATTTTTCATTAAAAAAAATGATGGCTTGTAGAGAAAGACAGAACTCAAATAATGGTCACGGCAGCGGAGAAGTCATTGTCGCCGCATATGTACGGAAAGAAAAACACTCCCTTTTTGTCGTTTATTAAAACGCTTCGTATAAAAATATTCCTTTTGAATAAATGTAAAAGTCAAAGGGGTTTATACACCGTATAAAAGAAAGTTGTGTATAAAACCAAATATGCCTCAATGAAAGAAGATTGAGACGAAGTCCTTAAAAAGATCATTTTTAAAATAAAATAGATCTATTATGTGTATTCACTATAGGTACACATAAATAAAGAAAAAATTCAAAATAATACATAATAATATCCTGACATAATTTGAAAGTAGGAGATTAACCCAAAGAATGGAAGTTGGGTTAAGAAGTTCCCTTACCTTGCGTCTTGTCCTGACTCGACCGTTCTTTAACCTCCTGAATAATAAACTAGAGTTAATTTCTATTTACTTAAGAACCTTTTTCATGTTCATTATTCCTTTTATATCACTTATTACCATGTTATGAACATTATGTAATTATTTAAGTTAATAACGATCATTTTGTCGATCTTTGGTACTTGAGTCAAAAATAAACTTCTTATAATTAAAAGTTGTTCATGTGGTGAAATATCCCTTATATCCAGAATTATATTCATGATTTATATATCATATATATCATATATATACCATATATACATTCATTTATAATATTACGTAACATTTAGAGGTAAGAAATGAAATGCACCGTTCATGGAGACGGTAAGCCGTACGTACGCATGAACGCTACTTTCATTTCAATTTCGTATTTAATGGAATGAAATCATAATTATATAAATGTATAATATAATTACAGTATAATATAGTGTATAATACAATTTACTCCATCCTTTATACATCCCACATATGGCATTAACGATTCAAATCACTTTGAGGGGGCGGTAGTCCGCACTTCCTAAAATGAAATTATCGCGTTTACCCATAATGGAAATCATAAAGTATGCCATAAATGAGAAATAAAGAAGAATAATTAAAACATAAACATATTATATATCATATATAAATATAGTGACATCTTAATGGCCACCTTTTAAGGTGTTATATGAGTGTTGAACAATCATCATTTTGTGAGGCAGAAATTCGCCATCCACAGAAACAGTATGTTCTTTAACCATTAGATGTAGGTGTGTGTAAGTGTAGCTAGAATCCTTCTTATAAAAACATCCTAGTATATTGAGTATACTGGTGTTGTTACAAAATAAATGAATAAAAAGAGTTTAAGGGTTTGGAGAAGCTAAATAAAACAAAACAACATTAGAGAAGACATTACCTAAAAATCGGGTAACTCTTTTTGATTTGAGGTAAAGGCTTCCTTGGGAAGAATTATGCCCAAAGTGAGGCTTCTAGGAGTAAGGGAGGGAAGTTGGGAGGGTATTTGGGCAGAGGTTGTCTGAGCCAAATGGCTTGAAAGTGTGAATGGGGTGGTAGAGGTGGGGGCATTTTATAAGAGGAGAGGAGGGGCACTCTTGGAAAGTAAGAGAATTTTACATTATTATACAATGCTTTTCGGATTCTAAAGGTCCCACACTTATATAATTCGTGGCTAAAGTGATAAGGGTTCGAAATCTACCCATAAAATAGTCTTTGGACAAGTGTAAGACTTGGATTGAACATTATCTTTTCATTTTATTAAAATCGTTAAATAATGAGGTCATCGCTGCATAATAATGATGTCATAAATAATTTAATTTATTTAATGTATAAAAATTATAAAAAAAATACTATGATGTAGGAAATCTTTTTAGATTTCAAATTACTATTTATAGTCAAAAATATGACTTGTATAACCCCATGTAAAAATTGTTTTAGTAAAACATTTCATGTTTGTGTCATTTTTTTACTTTAATATTAAATAAAAGGTATTTATGTCATTTTCCAACTAAAGTGGCTCCATGGGGTCCCCAAGTTGACCCATGGATTGTCTTGGTCGGCCATGGATCATCCAATGAGGGTAGGACATGTGTCAAGCTCATCTCATATTATTAAAACATTATTTTTACCTTAAACTACACTAATTACCTCTAATCACGATTAAGAACTTAAAAGTTACTATTCACCAAACATTAATTTAATCTCATTGAACCACATTTTACTTCTTATTGACAACCATGTATGTTTGATTTTTGAAAATCACAACACAGAAGTGGTAATATTTCATTTAAACGAAAAATCAGTTATTTAACTACCACTTAGTGGTTTCACTATTCATCAAAAATTGATGTTTTTCAGAACAATGCCAAAATTTCACCCTAAGATATAATTGATATTCCGAATTCAAAAATTATGTCTATTTTACAAAATTCCAAACATATAAGTTTCATTAATTAATTTTATAATTAATTCCCATTGTCACAATAAATAGCGTGTTTTTAAGAAACAATTTATATCAAAAGATTGGCAATTGTTTATGTCCAATTTCAATGTTAAATTAATTCTAATGAACACCATTGGATAAAATGGTAAAAATATATTCTAATTATACTTTTAAACCACTAAATAGTATAATTTATCACTATAAATTATTTTGATTAAAAAAGTTGTTTTTAAGTATTTTTCACTATTCATAAAAAATTAGAAGTTCTCAGAAAAATACCAAAAATTCAACATAGGCTAATTTCGATATTCCGAATCCAAAAATGAAGTCCATTTTGAAATATAAAATTTCTATAATTTTAAAAAGTGGTTATTACTATTCATAACGGCTACTTTGATTAGTCGTGGTGTTTTAGAACTCGAAGTTGCGTACAATGCAAGCTATTGCATTATTGAATGAGAAGCGTATTGTGGAAGCTCGGGGTGTTACATGAGGAAATAATATCATGTTCTAACAAGATAGAGAAATAAATCTCTAAGTATTATGGATTTTAAGGGAAGAAAAAAAAGAAGATGAATTAAGGGAAAAAGATAGATAAAGGGAAGAAGGGAAAAATGCTTTTTTCACATGTGATAATTGGGGAAAGAAACACCCAGGTACTTTCTTAAAGGGAACAAGAGTTTATTATAAGTGTGGAGAAAAAGAAAAATATTATCATGATTGAAAGGAAAAGATAGAATCATCCAATGTTCAATGCGTCCATTATAATATGAAAAAGTATTATAAAAATAAATTTCTAAATAATCAAAGGAATATACCACATAAGAAGCTAATAAACAATGTACATGCTTAAGCTCTTACTATAGAAAAAAGTATTGATTAATGAAGTTGTGTTTTGATTCAAGAAATATGTCATTTTAGTATTTTATCAATTATATTATGGTTATAAGGAATATGAATTATATAATTATTGTAATGAAATACCTTTGCATTAAGGATTTTAAAGCGTATGTTGAATGATACCCATAACCACGAAAAATGATTTAGTGGAAATCTGTACTTCTTGGAAAACACATTATTGGGGGAAATATACCACCTAATATGTTCCTGATGTTGAGGTAAGTATTCTGGCATAAAGGGATTATTGATATGATTGACTGAAATTTAATTTTTTATTTCCAAACACTTTTAGGAATAGTGATAAACCATACAACCCTTAACACAAACCAGATCACAACTTGAAACATCCACAAAAAAAAACTCAGAAAATACCACAAACCAACCAGCACATCATAGAACTATATATCATAATTCTCGTAGTCATCTCCATATCCCACATAGGACTCCCCTTATGCCGTATCCGATTCCCACTCAGAGGCCGATTTATGCCGCCTTAAGAAGTAATTTCTTTGCTCAAATTTCTATGTCTGATCTATTAAAGGTTATACTGAGCAAGGTTGTTTGATCAAGCAGTATTTTTTGAAGGTGAGAATCACACCTTTGTCCCGTTTAAGAGAAGATCTGGTACACATCAATCGCAGAAGGTAAGAGTAGTCTTTCCTTGTTCGTCTTCTTAGAGTAGCAGAAAGATCTCCTTCACACTCAGTCAGCCTTCCAGTCCCACTTTGCACAATATCACTGTATGACAGGATGAATGGACCACTGAAATTTTCCTTATTTCCCTCAGAATCATTTTCCCCTTTACTCCTCTATCCATTAACCTCACAATCCAAAAGGTTCCCCCTCCTAGTAACATGAGTGTTATTATAAATTTATGCAAGATACCCAACCGATGTAGTGTGCTCTCCACCAGTCATAGAGACATCCTCATTCCTCAACCTTCATGTATCATGCCGCCCTGCACTAGCCTTGTCAACACCACCAGGAATTGGACCAGACTCCAAGCCTTCTTCAAAGCCGTCTTCCAAAAGGCCTTCAAATCTGTTGGTCAGGGTGAGGAAGGGTCTCGTCGAGGGGTCTAACCCTTTAGGACCCCCGGAATTGTTCGGACTAGCCATGCCCAATGTATCCCCTATCTATCCACCTTCTGTACCATCACCGTGTTCCCCTTCCCCAAGTTCTTCCCCAAACACTGCTCTTTAGAACCCGAACCGAACTGCTTCCGAGACGAAGAATTAGAAGAGCCCGCCAAATCCTATCGTAGCCTGTTGAAAACCTCTGCCACCATTGGGTTTCCTTGCATTTTCATAACTCTTGAAGCTTCAAAAATGATACCATCCATAGTCTCCAACTTGTGAGCGTCCTTCTGGAGATCAGTCGTCTGAAAAACGCCCCCAGATTTGGACCATGAAGCCCCCATGGCCAGACCAGCTTGCAATGTGACCTCCGGACTCTCACCCGGTGTAGCCTCCCCTTTCCTTGCCACAACCTGCTTCCCCTTGCGGTTAACATCCATCGACGGAGAATTGACTCTACTGCAGCAAGCTTCCAAATAATGGCCCAAACGATTGCAATAAGGACAAAAATCATTCCAGTTCTCATAAATCACCGGTTTCTTCTACATGTAATCTTCTCCAATAGTAATCCATACATAATAATAGGGCAACCGAGAAGCATCTACTTCAATACAAATCCGAGGATTCACCGGGTGGCACACGACCTTCGTGTGACTATCATAACACAAGAATATTCCTAAGAGGTTTCCTATCATATGAATCACTAAAGGATGCTGAAATGGTAAAGGGTGGTTTGGAAGACATCCCCAGACCGCCGTAGTAGGAGAATCATGATTCATATGCAAATCGAACGACCACCGTAGGAGAAAGAAGTGAAATCCGTTGAATCTGCATGGTGCCCTCGACCATGACTTGATAAGATCCACCTATGATTCTAAGAGAATCATGATATGATTTCTATCGAGCAACCTAACAACCGCTCTCTCTTGAAGGTCCCAGGAACCGAAGACAAACTGGTCGAAGGAATCAATTGAAGGTCTTCTATGCTTAAAACGGGAAACCAATGCATGTTTTCATATTTTTTTTCCAAATTTTAAACCCTTGATTACCAAGATTGAGCTAAAATTGTGATATTTAAGTTTGGGAGAATTTAAAACCGACAAATTCTAAAATAAAAACATTGTATTCGATAGCATGTATGACATGCAACACCAAGATTAGAAGAAAAATTAACTCCTTGAGAGATTATGATATATATTTATTTTTAAATAAATTAAATATATTAAATAACTTACATTACATGAAACACTGATTTTACCTTGTGTTACATGAAACATTGAGTTTAGCTTGTGTTATATGCAACATATAGATTAACTTACATTTCACGTTTGACCGAGTTTAAAAAAATCACATATTTTTAGAATATTATTGTTTAATATTATAACTATACATAGTCATTATATTTTTGGTCATGAATATTAATCACTAAATTATGAAAATTATTTATATCTATTTATTATAAATATAATAATAATAATTTAAAATAAAATGAAATGTTTTTTTGAAGAACTTTATTTTTTCTAAAAGATAGTTAAGTCATGCTTTGCACACATAATTTCAAATTAAATTTTATCAATTTGAGAAAATTTATTCGAAAAAAATAAACTTTTTTTTGAATAAGAATACTGAAAATTTATTATGGTTAATTTTTAGGATTTTTTTCTTAAAAGGTTTATTTTTATGAATAGTGAAAAATACTAAATTTTAATAAAATACTCCCTTTTCTTTAAAATTATTTATAATATTAAATTATAATTTTAAATGTTTTAAAAGTAAAATTAGTTCATTTATATATCTATTAATCCAATTTTATTTATTGAAATCATTTTTAAATTGAATTTTCATATAAAAACATTATATACATTTGATAATTTCCTCTTTAAAAAACTGCTTTCTCATAGCGTCTGTAAAATTAATATTAAATTAAAAATTTCCAATCAAGTGAATTGAATTTCAGACAATTGATCCCATATTTTTAATCATAATAATTTATATTTTATAATAAGTTTAAATTAATTTTGGAACAAAATGAATAGTGAAAACAATAAGAATTAATTACCATCGTTAAGATTAAAATGGATTTTCTGGGGGGTCAATGTAGGAAGATGAGGGTTAAAAATAACCTTCCAACATACCCAAAACCCATTTTATTCCCATATTTCGACCATATCTCTTTTATGTTCAGTAATTACATATTTTTTAGGCTTTTTAAATGATAAAAACATGGGCATAATATAATCTTTTATTATAAGTGTGCCACTCACCTCAATTATAAAAGGCCACCCCTATCACCTATTCTTAATACCTTCACATCCCTTTCGTTCAAAAAATACCTACCAAAACCATTTTAAAAAATATATAATATCATCCTAAAATCCTTATATTAGGCATAAATCCAATCCAGAAAGTATTTTGATGCAAACCTAAGGAGGATACTGAAGAGGTAGCATTCTTGAATGAGCATTTTTATTTTTTTCTTCCTCCACTTCCTTAAATTATTATTATAACATGATTATATAATAAAAAAAATATATTAAATATAGTGGGATGTTTTATATCAATTTAATGACCAATAAGAATATCTAATACGTCAAATTGGTTATGAAATCATCATTCATTTGTACGATAGACTACCACCAAGCGAACCAATGTCATTCATTTTTTCCATTACCACCTATCACTACTGGGTATGATGATGAACATAAATTATATATATGATATTTATAAAATAATTATTCCTATATTTCATTACATAATATATAAAGTTTTATGTTTCATTCCACAAGGGATACGATAACTCCACTTGGGTGTACGACGTACTACCACCTAATGAAGCGACGTGATTCGATTTTCATTGACAATTTATATAAAAGGTGAGAAGGATAAATTTATTAGTTATATGTGATTTAAGTTAAATAATTATTTTATTGAAGAAATATATATCATTATGTATTGATAATATATATCATTTTCTTTCTTAACATTTCACTCACTTAAAGACAATAACATCATTCTTGTACCTGTGGACTACCACCTTCACGAAGAGATGCGACTCTCTTTTCAAAACAAAAACAAATATATGATATATATAAGTATATAATATGGTATTTATGATATTATTATTATTATGAAATGATAAAATATTACTTACCTCCTTTCCATAATTATCTTTAAAAAATGGAAACCTTACTCATGCGTACATATGACCTACCCTCTCCACGATCTTAACATAATTCATTTCTAAAAACCATATTTAATGTGTTTTTAATAGTATAATTGATGTAAAAATATGATAATTATTTCATGATTATTATTCTAGAGATGATATAATTATATAATATGTGAAATAATCAAACCTTTCATGAAGTAACAGACATGAGAAAACAAGGAAGTTAACTTATGAACTAGTGAAAATAATGAAAGATTGTAACACCACGACACTAGTTACCTAGAGTTGGTGCATGATTATATAAAATTGGAATGATACAAGGAATCATGTCCCAAAATACCAACCAGCTTAGTAGACATGGAAGTACTAGATACATACAAAAGTTTTACATTACATTATGAAAAAAACAACATTGTGTCCCCTTTGAACACTCTTATATCCCTTAACCTATTCCTACATGTTAATCATAATATACTTCTTCACATCCTGGGAAAAATAAAACATAAGAAATGGGTGAATTCAGGTGCTCAGTAAGGATAACAATATAGTGGAAATTTTTATAAATAAGCATAAACATTTAAATCAATGTATAAGACTAAAACATATGCCTTTTAAACTTAAAATTCAGAATAATATGAAAAATATAAATCAAATGATTATATTTACTTATTCACATGGATATTCTACTAGAAAAATAATCACATGAAATATCAATAGATAATTTCATATTGATGGAAGGCATAATGCCATACTTCATAACCACAAAGTCAATGCCTCATGCCAATACTACAAATAAGATTTTGTCAAGGCCTTTTACCAAGGCACTAGTTTGTCCTCTGAGACCTACATATACATCGAGGAGCTATAATGGGCTCCACCTGTCACTTACTAAGTCCAACACATTCCTCACAAGAAAAGGCTGAAACATAACATAAACATTCATATTATAACTAACATAAGAAATGTCAATACTTTAACCATAAACCATGAATTGAATAAAAATATCACATACACAATCAAAAATATCACAAAACCTTAAATAAAATATGGAATATTGTATCCTAATAAATCAACTTGAAACAAGCATAAAATCCAACAAAGTATGTTGACAAAGATGAAATCAAAACTATTTGAGAGAAATATCTCTTCCTATTTTTAAATCATTTAAAATTCCTGTAATTTTAAAATAAAACATTTATTTTGAAAATATTATTATAATATTGTAATGTAATCTTCTAAGGGGTTACAATGTTGGAAAATAGCAGCACCCTCCGTATAAGTTAAAAAACATTCTTTCCTTAATTTTTTCAAAAAGGTCATAAAGGACCCTGTTTGGATAACAGTGGAAAGATTTATTTATAAAAATCTCATAAAAATTTAAAAAAGGGTATAAATGACTTTAACTCATAGTTTAGGAAATAGTAAAAGTGTTTTGAAATACATTTTTAAGAAACACAAGTATGGATGGTAAAGGGTTCCTAGTAGATACTCACGTATAAAAAACCTTCACTAGTGCAAAAACACTTATTAACGTCGGTTTTTATTGATTTTTGACGTCGGTTATAAACCGATGTCTTTAAAGGCGACGTTAAAAATAGAGTTTTCACGTCAGTTTTTCAAAACTGACGCCAAAAATAATTTTCTTATGAGTTTCGGCATCGGTTTTCTATAACACCGATGCCGAAACTTCATTTAGACATGCTTTTCGGTGTCGATTTTTTATAAAATAAACACCGAAACTGGAGTCGACTGGATTTTCGGCGTCAATTTTCTATAAAACTGACACCAAAAATCGGTGAAACTTGTATTTTCGGCGTCGGTTTTATAGAAACCTGACACCGAAGAACTAAAATTCGGCGTTGGTTTTCTATAAAACCGACGCCTAAAATCGGTGAAACTTGTATTTTTGGCATTGGTTTTATAAAAAAACGACGCTGAAAATCAGTTCTGCGGCATCGGTTTTAGATAAAACCGACGCCATAAGTCATTTTTTTTCAAAAAAACTTTTAGCGTCAGTTTTGAAAATAACCGACGCCATAAGTAATTTTTTTTATAAAATAATTACAATTTCACTTTCAAAAAAATCAAAACCCCTGAAAAAAAACACAGTATACAAAAATAATCAAACAGTATTTTTTCAGAGGAACTTGAGAGAACTCAAAGTAAAGTAGAATTAAAATACACGTACCTGAAATATTAGAATATACATACCTCAAATCTTAATCAATTTACATACCTCAAATATTAATCAGACATAACAAAAAGTTTGCAAAAGTATATTGAACGTGGATCATATCAGATTGGGAATAAGACTGTGAATCATTGAATGCCTACAATAATATTGAATGATATGAAATTAATAAATAGAAAAAAGTGGCAGAAAATATATAAAAAAATTAATACAACTAACCTTATGAAAATCAGTAGTTTCCCCAGTTGTGATTATCTCATACATGAATCATAGAATATAATAACCACATTCAACATGTCCATTTTGACGATGACACTGCAGTTATAAAACATTTAAATAATAATAAAAACCAATATATAACAAAAATATAAAAATTAATTACCTGTACGTCCACATATTTTATTTTTGTTGGTTTCTTTTCTAACAAGTTTTCCTTTGTAAAATGTTTCCATGAATTTCATTTTTTTATATAAGAACTAATAAAACTTGTGTAAACAATGAAAATTAAACATAACAAACTTATAAAAATAAAAAACAACTTACCTGTTTAATAAGTTGGAAAATGGTTTACGCACTTTTCCTAATAAAGAGCAAAACCAATATAAGGTGCATTCATTTGGGAAAAATACGCCTAACATCCAATGCCTCCTACAATAAAAAAAGTTCACAATTAATAACATTATAATGATCATTAGTTCAAAATTATGTTGATGTTATTACTTATCAAGAAATGGAAAAAACCAGCACTGAATCTCTGTTTGTGATAATCTCTCGGATATATATTCAACTCTTTCTTCATTCTTCACATGTTTTACTTCCAAGGAAATGTACTTTGGATCTATAAAGCTGTAAATTATTGTAGTTTCATTTTGTAAAAGAATCCTTTGTAGATACCTAATTTAAAAGAAAATATAGTTAGTCAATGACATAACAATCTTTTATTAAAGAAATAGAAATTCAAACATCAATTTACTTACATGGAAAAAAACTGCACCACATTCAGCCCGATCTCTTCAAAATTAACTAAATTCATGATATCTTCTTTCAGTATTCTCAATTGAGAATTTCTTCCACATATATCGGGCGTCATCTGAAACTCATAGATAAAATTCAAGGAAGAAGAGGACTCAGATAATCTTTTCAACCCATAAGAAATATCAGAACTATCTACAACCAACTGTTCCCGAACATTTTGTTGCATTTATACGGTTTCTTTTTCTTTCAGATATTCCTATATAAGTTAAATGTCAGAAAATATTATAAGTAATTTGGAATCATTTGTAATTAATATTTAAAAAAATGCATACCTCATGTGAAATATAACGAAGTAGGGCAGTTGGACAAAGTAAAAAATGGCTCATACATTCCACAACACTAGTGATCTCCACAGTAGGAAATGGTAGTAGAGCAGTAGGATCTATAATAATAAGTACTGATACTCTAACCTGACCCATCTGCATAGGTTAATGATGTACTGAGTCCCCCAAAAAATATACCTGTCCTAACGCAACAATATGTACATGAGGATCTCCCGCAAACAACTCACAATATAAGGCTTGATCCGAGGGAGGAGGTGGAGGCTCAAAGTTAGCAGGTGGGTAAGGGTAGTCCGGTTGAGCAGACTAAGAAGGAAGAAAAATGAAAAGGGTATATTAGTGTTTAAAATTTATAACATAGAAAAATAGATTAAAAATTAAATAAAATAATATTCCTCAAAAGGTTGCGCAGACGGGGCAGGGTAAGCAGATGGGGCAGAGTAGTCCAGGTGAGTAGGCTGAGAATGTTGAAAAATGAAAAAGTTATATGAGTGTTTATAATTTATAAAATAGAAAAATTGATTACAATTAAATAATATACCTCGGAAGGCTGCCCAGACGGGGCTGGGTAAGCAGATGAGGCAGGGTAGTCCGGGTGAGTAGGCTGAGAATGTTGAAAAATGAAAAAGTTATATCAGTGTTTATAATTTATAAAAAAGAAAAATTGATAACAAGTAAATAATATACCTCGGAAGGCTGCGCAGACTATGATTGTCTTGCCAAGTGTTCTAATAAAGCCTTATGTACTGCTGCTTGAATTTGATCACCCATAGACCGTTTCATATCATGCAGCTCTTCTTTTAAGGATTCGATTTATAGGTCTCTTGATTGCTTACTCTTACCAAAAACCTTCCGAATACTAACACCCGCCTGATATCCTCTAACACGACCGAGGTGTTCTGCCTTTCCCAAAGCAGTGGCTAGGATATCCATCCTACCCTCGGGGATAAAAGAGCCCTGTGTCTCTTGCTCCTGAAATTCATCCTGAAATGAAAAATAAAAAAGTTATATTAGTGTTTATAAATTATAAAATAGAAAAATTGTTAACAAATAAATAATATTTACTTACAATTCTATCAGCCACTTGATGAGATTCCTCTGTAAGATATTATTCATTTCTTCTTCTTCTTTCTCGTTTCCATTTATCATGGCGAGTGGGAGGAGATGGAGGGCCATACTGAACCTCTTCTGAACCACTACTTGATCGAGATCTTAATGCTTCAAATTTTTCTTCAATAATTTTCTACTCCAAATATGAGTACCCTCTACATGATAAAGTATGAGGGTATACGTTTTGCAACTGGATCTCCTGATGAGATCTCCTGGAGGCCTGTTACATAAAAATAAATTACTAAGTAATAAGGAAAATATAGCATAAATTTTAAAATATAAAACAATTACAATACCTGAAATTTCTCTTCCCGACGACTATCAACAAATCGCTTCCATGTTTCTTCATCTATATATGGACACTTAAGACATGGGCTTTCAAACCTTCTCTTTCCAAAAACATATTCTTTTGTCAGTTTGGTTTTAAAATCTCTCTATCGAACCGCGGCTAAAGAGAGATGTCTTTTCCTAATTTCTTTGGTTTCCTCAAAATTGAATGTCATCTGTAATTTAATAAATTAAATATGTCATTTAAACTATATAATATTAAAAAAATGAGATAAAATAAATAAATAAAGATATTTTACCATCATGGCCTCCCAAAGCTGTTTCTTCGATGTCCTTTCCACTAACTTCCAATCAGGATATAAAATACTAGTCCTGCAATGGATCTACATCGCTATATAACTGACAAACTGAACTGCATTTGGGCCAACTACATTATTATTATCATCAAAACGGATGTGTACATTGTTATCATCACGAGCAAGTGATAGTTTTGGTAAATGTGTAATACCACATTTTCCAACTTGAGAACTTGATTTTTGAGTAGTAACTGGAGAAGTCTCCTCCGCTGAGGATGCATCAGTAGTCCTGAAAAGTTTTTTTTTTGTAAATTAACAGTTTTATTTCATTAAATAAGTATATTACTAAATATTTAATAATATGTCAAAATAGATATACCTCAGTAACTGCTCCTCTCTATCTGTATCTGACATTGCTACTAAAAAGTGTAAAGAAATTTTGTGTACCTGCATATCATTAGAAAACTGAATAATTAGAAACAAGGAAGACAAAAATAAATATGTAAAAATAGAGGCATGAATTTGTAAGTTTTAAAAATAGACACAAAATATAAATATTTACCAGAAAAATTAGGAGACTAATTTAGTGTTTTTCTACATGCCTTCATCATGATCGGTACGTACTGCATGCACTATGTCGGTCTTATATTCATTGTAATCATCTGGAAATTGCGTAATAGATGAATAAGGCTCATGTAAATCTCTAGCATCATCAGAATCATCCTCATCACCCAAATGATATATTTTCCCTTGCAAAACAACTGACCACTGATCATTCGACAGATCAATGACATAAAATACTTGTTTTTCATGTGTCACCATGATAAATTGTTCCTAATTTTGATTAAATATTTTCAAATCAACCAGTTTAAACCCATATTCATCATGTTTCACGCCACTATTACTATCAACCCAATTACACTTAAAAACAGTGACTCAAAATTTAATATAATAAATTTCCCATATGTCTTCAATAACTCCAAAATATGAAGTTGATGCAGAAATTGGGTTTTTATCTTTGGCACTCGAAAAATGCACTACTTCAGCGAATACCATCACACCAATATTCTGAACGGTACTCTTGTCATCCAGGTTTTTTGTGTAAAATGTGTAGCCATTGATATCAGAACCAGACCAAGTGATCACATTAAGAGATGGTCCCCCTACTAACCACTTCAATGTTTCTGATACAGATATATCTGGGGTGACTTTCTCTTTAAACCATGAAACAAATGTTTTCTTATGCTCAATCATCAACCACTTTTCATTTCTTTTCTGATATCGTTACTTTAATTCAGCAATATGTGAGGATATATATGGTTGAACCTCATTTGTGTTGTTCAAAATGTATAAATGTGCTTGCATCACTTCATCATGTGGAATGAACTTTACCTTTAAGCCTCGAACCCCTCTACCTTCTCTATTAACTATCATATGTCGAGATACAGGGAGACCAATATGCTCCACCTCATTCAAATAATCAGTATAGAACTCAATCACCTCTTCTGATACATATTTTTTTAACAATAAAGGCCTCTGGTCGATAAGTATTTTTAACATATCCTTTCAAAATTTTCATATATCTTTCAAAAGGATACATCCATCTTAAATAAACTGTCCCACATATTCTTATCTCACGCACCAAATGAATCAATAGATGAACCATTATATCAAAAAATGTGGTTGGGAAATACATTTCTAGTTGAAAGAGAATAATAGTTTCTTCATTCTCCAACACATCTAACAAATTTGGATCAACCACTTTGCTACAAATGGATTTAAAGAAATTAAATAACATGACGATTGTCTTTCTGACAGCTTTTGGTAATATACCACGCACTGCTACTGGTAGAATTTGTTGAATAAACACATGGCAATAATGTGATTTCATACCTATTAATTTACAATCCTTCAATGACACAAAATTATTCACATTTGAAGAAAAACCGCTGGGTACTTTAATACAATGAAGACACTGGAAAAAATTCATCTTTTCAATCTTGCTTAATGTGTGACAAGTTATAGGTAAATATGTTTTGTTTCCTTTCACAGCGGGAGCTAACTCTAAACATATTCTCATTAATATCAAGTCCAATCTAGCATGTAATACATATTTTATCTTTCCTTTTATGTCTAACAGAGTTCCAATCAAACTATCACATATTTTTTTCTCAAAATGCATAACATCAATGTTATGTTTTATCACCAAAAATCTCCAGTAAGGTAGTTTGAAAAAAATAGACTGATTCTTCCAGATATGTTTTTGTAAACCAGAACTTTTTCTCTTTCCAAATGTCAAATAAATATCTTTCACTCTTTCATAATATTCTTCAGCTGACAATGGTCGAGGGGGGAGGTTGTATTCTTGTAAACCGTTAAAGGCTTTTTTCAATCTATGATAAAGATGATCAATTCGCAAAAATCTTTGATGTCCCATGTACACTGTCTTTCTTCCATTATGCAATTGATAATATGAAGTTTGTTCTTCACAAATTGGACATGATTTATGTCCCTTAACACTATATCCAGATAATTTTCTATATACAAGAAAGTCATTTATGGTGGACATTATCATAGCACGCAAAAGAAAATACTCTTTCTTGTATGCATCGAAAACTTTAACACCTTCCTCCCATAGCAGTTTCAAATCGTCAATCAATGGTGTAAGACACACATCAATATCATTTCTCAGTTGTTTTGGTCCAGAAATTATCAAGCTCATCATAAAATATTTTTTCTTCATACATAGATGTGGGGACAAGTTGTAAAGTACCAGAAAAACAGGCCATGAACTATGTTGGCTACTGAGGCTCCGATATGGATTCATTCCATCAGTACACAATCCCATTCTGAGATTTCTAACTTCACTTCCAAAATCATGAATTTTTTTATCAATGTTCTTCCACTTTGGTGAATCGGCAGGGTGACATAAGTTACCATCAGAGATGCACTCATCTGAATGACATCTTAACCTTTTTGCATCAATTTAATATGTAAATAGATGCTTCAAACGAGGAATTATTGGAAGGTACCAAATTTCTTTAGTTGGAGTTTTGATTCTGGTACCTAAAAATAAATCAGAATTGAATTATCAGAATTGTATGCAAAAAATATTGGATGATGTCATTGGAAATTCAATAATTGATTTTTCATAACATTACATGACATCACCTGAGAATGAATCTGAGTTGACTTTCTCATCCATCTTATAGCGCGATGTCCCACATGTAGGACAACTTGATAAATGTTCATTTTATTTCCTATACAGTACACAATCATTGGGGCAAGCATGTATATTTTTATACCCCCATCCCATTGGGCATAATATTTTCTTCGCCTCATAATTGGAATCTGGAAGCCCATTGCCTTTTGGAAGTAGATCTTTTAAAAGCTCATGTAAACTGGAGAAACTTTTATCACTCCACCCATTTTTGCTTTTAAGTTAACTAATCTCAAAACTACTTATAACACTGTATATTTACTATAACCTGGGAATAATGGTTTCTCAGAATCTCCATACAATCGTTCAACAATTGGTGTTTTTTTGATGGTTTCAACACCTAAATCATGAATTAATTCTTCAATACGATCCTCTGCCTCATTATGAATATTGTCATCAACATTGGATGTTGAATTTTCAGTTCTTTCACCATGCAAGATCCAACGTGTATAATTAAAGCTAAAACCATAACAAATGAGATGATCATTGATTTCTCTAGAGTTTAACTTTCTCATATTTACACATTTCACACATGGACAAAAAATCAAATCAATATTTTGAAGATTTCGTTTAGCAAATTCCATAAAATTATCAACTCCTTTTTCATATTCACTAGTGGTTACTCGTAAATAAATCCAATTACGATCCATTAATACCTGATATCACAATATAATTGATGAATATATTAAAACATATAAACATTTAAATATCTATCAGATAAATTGTAAACAAAAACATATTTAATAAAAACTATTGATAATCAGATAAAAAACTTCAGATATGAAACATGTTTACAAATAGAGTAAACTGTTTATTTTCATATTATATACATGTGTGTTATACTGATATTATAATTTAATTACAATATCATTCTTTTAAAATTTATTAGTTAATTTTACATAGTTGTAATATTTCGATGTTTCATGTGTCAAAAATATTGAAGAGTACATTAATTTAAATGATGCAATAAGTGAAATGTGGGAGTACATGGAAATATGTATAAATTATTGACGATTTTGTGGTATGATCTATACCTATGTACTAACAAATACATGTATCGAGATTAATATGACGGTGAATATAGTATCAGTTCTAGATGTAATGATAATACAAACAAAAAATAATGATAATACAAACCAAAAATAAACTAATAAAATCTATACCGACAATGATAATACAAACAAACACTATAAAATGATAAACTAAAACTATAAAATCTATACCAACAATGATAATCCAAACAAACACTAACAATAAAAATCGCTCAAAAATAGGGAGATGAAATCTATACCAACATTGATAATACAAACCAACAATGATAATACAAACAAACACTATAGTGTTTGAAGAAACAATATAAAATCTATACCAACAATGATAATACAAAAAACAATGAAAATCACACAAAAATGATAATACAAACCAATGATAATACAAACAATGATAATAAAAACAAACAATGATAATACAAACAAATCTATACCAACAATGATAATACAAACAAAAAATAATGATAAACTACAACTAAAATCGAACCAATAATAAAAATTGTGAAAAATAGGGTTCTTGAAGAAGAAATAAACAATGGGAGATTAAACAAGAGATAAAGAGGAAGAACACCTACCCAAAATCGTGCAAACGGCACAAAACCTTCAACAAGGGCCGTCCAAGATCGCAAATCACATTCGAAGGTTGTCGGGAGTCCAAAGCGCCACAATAGAACTCGATTTCGACGATCGAACAAAATGAGGGTTTCGTTCTGCGAATAATTTTAAAAGACTTTTTGCGTCGGTTTTAGAGAAAACTGACGCCAAAACTTTATAAAAAACATTTTGGCGTCAGTTTTTAAAATAACTGATGCTGAAAATAAAAGTTACGGCGTCAGTTTTCCAAAAAACTGATGCAAATTTTTCATTTTTTTGAATTTTCGGCATTGGTTTTATAGAAAATGGACGCCGAAACTTGAGTCGACTGGATTTTCGGCGTCGGTTTTCCTGAAAACCGACGCTGAAATGGTTTTTATAATTATTTTCCGCATCGGTTTTACTCAAAATAGACGCCAAAACATTTTTTTAAAAAATTTCGGCGTCGGTTTCGTGAAAACCGACGCGCAATATCATCGGATAATTGTTTTGGGTGTCGGTTTTTTGTAAAACCGACGCCAAAAATTTCCCACACATACTATTTGCGTCAGTTTTTAAAAAACCGACGTTATTACGACGACGTTAAAAACCATATTTCCACTAGTGCTTGTATAATGAAGAGATTATAGAATTAACCATTACATTGTAATTTTCCTTGATCGAGGGTAAATTAACCTCCTGTATAATAGTTAAATAATGGTTACTAAATTATAAAATAACTTAATACAAAAATATTATATCATATATGATCTTGTAATAATGCTTTATTAATAATATTTCAGTAGTATCATCATTTTAGGTGTTAACTGATGTGTTTTCCTTTATATTCTTGGTTAAGTAAGCCATGTTTGTTATGGATATTATGTATTTTATTAATATCCATAATTAAATTAAGTTATTAGACATTATTTTAAATTATAAAATGTGAATTATTCTTGAATTGTTATGATGGGAAATGAATTTCATCGTGTTCGTGGAGATGGTAATCCGTACATACGCACGAGCAACAATATCATTATATTGATGGTAAAATGATATGTAATTGGATGGTATATCATGTATACAGAATCATAAACATGTTATATTTATTATTTAAATCATTTATACTCATTATTAAACCCATCCAAATAATGAAGTGTTTGAATAACAAACTATACCACGACGTGGAGACGGTAAGTCGTACATACGCACGTATGGTGACTTTTCATTCATAGGATGGATAGAATAATGAATATGGTTGTACCATATTTATAATAACATCACAGTATGTATAAGGTACTGAAGTTATTATTTTGGTATAGAAACAACAAAGAAAGAGGAAGTGGAAGAAGAAAAGAACTTTGAAAGAGGTGGTGAAATTATCACCTCTTCTTCGAGTGTTTCCTATTGAGTTGATCAACTGGGCTCTATAGGTTGGATTTCTGATCAATGTATAGAATCTAGGTCTAATTTAGGGTAGTTGGGAGGATATTTGAGTTGGGGTTGGTCAATCTAAATGGCTTTAGAGGTGTGATTTTGAGAGAAGGGGAAGTACCCTTTTATAAGAGAGGTGAGGGTCACTTTAGGAAAAGTTTGAAATATTATTTTATTATACAATCATATTTGGTTTATAATGGCTCTAAAATGATTTATTTTGATGATAAGGTAGGTATGGGTAGAAAAAATCTCGACCAATAGGTTTTAGATAGGTTTAGGTCACCATATTAACCTTATCTTTTATATTTAACTCTTAGTTAAATAATTTAACTTTTACCATGTATTCGTGCATTATTATAATATATGGTTAATAAACATACTATTAAAAGACAAGAGAACTCAAGTGGTTATATATTAATATATATAACTTTATCTAAGTTCTTTTTTATGATCCTTAGATTTTGAAAAATATTATATCAATTAATAATATAGTTTTTGTTTTAAAAACTCATTTATGTCAATTTTGACACTATTTGGTATTTTGTTTTTTGTGAAAGTCATAAAAACTTTATATCTTTGAAAAAAATTTATTTAATAAACCCTAATGATTCATAATAACCTATAAAAAATTATTGTAATTCATAAAAGGTCTCTAATTATATTTATTTGGATATTTAAAATATTAATTATTTTAATATTTCATTAATAAGGTAATTACTGCATCATCATTGTGTCATAAATAAAATTAATTATTTAATGTATAAAAATTATAAATAAAATAATATCATGTATGAAATCCTTTCATATTTCTAATGGATTTTTATAGTCAAATTTATCTTATGTATAAACCTATATTAAAAATGGTTTAGTTATTAAACTTTAAATTTAGCACTTTTAACTCTTCTTTAAATAAAATAATAATTAATGTCCTAATATAATCTAAGTGGACCAAAAGGATCATATTTTATTCCTAATGTTGATTTTTGTCAAAAATACTTATCCAATATAATTAGGACATCTGTTATGGTAATTATAATCTCATTTTTACCTTTAATTACCTTATTTACTTTTAACTGTGGAAAATAAGTCAAAATATAATATTCACCAAAAATTATTTTCATCTTATTGAACCGCATTTTACATACTGATGTCTTCCTTGTCTCTCATAGTTTTGAAATTCAATTCACAGAAGCGGTAAAATTACATTTTATGCAAATTTGCAAATGCGCCTAGAAGCTGGGTAAAAGACGGTAAAAAGTTCAATAAAATTTTATATATCTAATATTATTATAAAATGACTCCAATTAATTACATTGAACATATATAGGTATTATGTATATATTTTTACCTAATATATATTTAAATAAAATAACTAATTATTTAAATAAAAATTCGGTTTTAAACAATAACGCATTGTTTTTCACTATTCATCAAAAAATAAAAGTTTTCAGAAAAATATCAAAAATTCACCCAAATATAATTTTGATATTCCAAATCCAAAAATGAAGTTCATTTTTAAAAATAAAATTTATAAAATTTCAAAATGTGGTTATTACTATTCATAACGGCTCGTTTGATTGGTCGTGGTGTGTTAAAATTCCAACTTGCGTACAACGCAAGCTATTGAATTATTCCAAGGGAAACATACCATGGAAGCCTGTGGTGCTACATTCTACCCACCTTCAAATAATTTAATTCTTGAAATTTCTAGAATATTACTGCATAAAAAGATTCGAGTGGTTCTTCATCATAATTTCCTCAGGTTCCCATGTTGCCTCTTCCATATTATGATTTCTCTATAGAACTTTCACCAGACGAGTCGTCCGGTTTTTCAGAAATTGTTCTATGGTATCAAGAATTCTGATAGGATCTTCTCCATAAGACAGGTAAGGTTCCATCTCTATTTCTTCATAGGTGAGTACATGCGTTGGGTAAGGTATGTATTTTCTCAACAGTGATACATGGAACACATCATGAACTTTGGAGAGACTTGGTGGCATTGGAAAAATATATGTTACAACTACAATTCATTCTATAATTTTGAATGGTATGATGTACTTGTGACTTAATTTTCCCTTCTTACTGAATCGTATAACACCCTTCCATACAGATGCATTTAATGAAATATGATTCTCAACTTGAAATTCCAATTCTTTCCTTTAGTTATCGACATAGTTATTTTACCTACTTTGAGCTACTTTGATGTGGGTTTGGATAACCTTTACCATTTCTATTGTTTTCTCAACAAGTTCTAGGACTATGAGTTTTCTTTCACCAATATCATCCCAACAAGTTGGTGTGCGACATCTCTTTCCATATAACGCTTCAAATGGTTCCATCTTAATACTTGAATGGAAGGTATTGTTATAGGAAAATTATACCAATGGTAAATATTGATCCCACATACCTTGAAAGACAAGTGAGAAATATTTCAACATGTCTTCTAAGATTTGGATATTCCGTTCTGATTGTCCATCATTTTGAGGGTGGTAGACAGAGCTCAAACTAAGTTATGTATCCAAGGCCATCTAAAGAATTTTCAAAAATATTGATGTAAAATGGGGATCACTATCAGAAACAATCAATAGGGGTACTCCATGAAGTCTTACCACATCATTTATATATAGTCTTTCTAAACGTTCAAGTGGTAAATCTTCTCTCATAGCAAAGAAATGCGCTAACTTGGTAAGACGATCAAAAATGACCCATATTGCATCATTCCTACTAGGAGCCTTTGGTATCCCCATGACAAATTCCATTGTAATATAATCCCATTTCCACTCAGGTATGAGAAGAGGTTGCATGACTCCTCCAGGATGTTGTCTTCCAGACGTAACCTATTGAAAAACCATACATCTTTACACATAATCATCAATATCCCTCTTCATGTTGTCCCACCAAAAATGTTCCTTAAAATCACTATACATCTTAGTGCTACCAGGGTTTATAGAGAATTGGAGCTATGAGTATCATCCAACAATTCCCTTTTTGACCAGGTATATAAGTAACACAAAGTCTCTTCTCAATTATCAAAAATCCCATCTTCATATACGAAGTCAATCAAACTCTCATCATTCACGAATTTAATTTTCTTTTGAAACTCCTCATCTTCAGTCTGAGAACTTTTTAACCTTTCTAGTAAAGTTTAATTGGAAACCATTTGAAAGAGTATTTATGTTTCACCTTCCATGATTATTCCCATATCAATTTTTACTAGTTCCATGTACATAGGATCCCTTTCAACTCTCATCCTTTTCAAAACTCCATGATCCTTTTTGATCAAAGCATCTGCCACCTTATTTTCATTCCCTAGGTGGTAGTGTATAGTGAAATCATAATCTTTAAGTAGTTCGAGCCATCTCCTTTGCCTCATGTTGAGTTCTTTTTGTGAGAGAAAATACTTCAAGCTCTTGTGATTGGTATATATGTCACATTTTTCACCATAGATATATTTTATCTATATCTTCAAAGAAAATATTATAGTTGCTAACTCAAGATAATGAGTGGGATAGTTTTGTTCATGAATTTTTAGATGTCGTGATGCATAGGAAATAACTCTATAAGTCTGCATAAGGACACAACCAAGTCTATTCTTTTATGCATCACTATAAATAACAAACCCATCATTCCCCGATGGTAGATTCAAGATAGGATCATTGAATAATCTTCTCTTTAATTAATCAAAACATTATTCACACTCTTTTGTCCTGACAAATTTAACCCCTTTACGCGTGAGCTTGGTTAATGGGTTTGCTAATCAGGAAAATTTTTGGATGAAGCACCGATAATAACCTGCTAAACCAATAAAACTGCGTACCTTAGTTATACTCATCAGTTTTGGCCATTCTTATATTGCTATTGTCTAATAAGGATCAATAGAGATTCCATCCTTAGAGAAAATTTGGCCAAGAAAAGAAATTTCCTGAAGCCAGAATTCACACTTTCTCAAATTCCCATATAATTCATTTCTTTTGAGAATTTTCAGAATAGTGTGCAGTTTATTTTAATAATCTTAGTTGATTTTTGATTATAACAAGATATCATCAATAAATACCACTTTAAAGTCATCAAGATATTCCTTGAAAACTCTATTCATTAGATCCATGAAAACACTGGGTGCATTAGTCAGTCCAAAAGGCATTACTGTAAACTCATAATGCCCGTACCTGGTTTTAAAGGCTATTTTCGGAATGTCTTATTTCTTTAAAAACAAATGATGATTTCCAGATCGAAGGTCAATATTTGAAAAAATATTTAGCTTCATGAAGTTGATCAAATGAATCATAAATGCGTGGTAATGGATACTTTTCATTATTGTTATAACATTGATCTCCCTGTAGTCAATACACAACCTAATAGATCCATCTTTCTTGTTAACAAAAATAAAAGGGGATCCCCATGGAGAAACACTAGGGAGAATAAATCCTTTATTACTCAATTCCTCTAGTAATTTATTTAGTTCCACTGATTCCACAGTGGCCATTCTATAAGGGGTCTTCAATATGGTCCTTGAACCAGAAATTAAATCAATGAAAAACTTAATTTCTCATTCTAGAGGATGTCCAAGTAAATCCTCTAGAAACACATCAACATATTCTTGCACAATAGGTAGATACTCTATTGGGAAATTCTTTTCCTCACCCTTAGTTATTTCACTATTTTCCTCCCCAATAATTGAATTTAGTAGAGCTACTGGGGGGTGGATCTAGATAATAATCAGGTGGTGACATTTCTGCTCTAAAGATAATGTACTCTTTATCATCATCGAAAATTGTAACATCCTTATTATTACAATAAATTTTCACATCATGGTTTTAAAGCCAACACATACCAAGGATTATATCAAATTCAATTATGTGTATGATGATGAGATCAGAAGATAAAGTACATTTATATACCCTAATGGTGACAGATTCACAAAATTTCATTGCAATGATACTTCCCTTAATAGTTCTGACTAAAAACTCCCCTGTTAAATCAAATTGGGAATATCTAATTTTCATAGAAAATTGGGAAGATATGAAACTATGTGATGATCCAGAATCAAATAAATCATTGGCTAATCTTGAGGAAACCATTAAATTACTTTCTACCACATATTTCAGAGCTTCATCCTCAGTAGTAGTGATCAGATAAGATTAGAATTTCTCCCTTGGCCTTTCGGGATGTAAGTTTCCCTTCCACTTAGGTCATTCATTTGTATAATTCACCGTTTCTCAACAATTGTAGCATACAACATTGACAAACTCTTTCATTACCTTATAGTCATGAGCTTGGTGGCCTTTTTCACCACACTTGTAACATACTCCCATTCCTTCTAGGAAAGTAATGGGGTGTTTCTTCCCACATTTACTATAGGATGGCTATTCAACTTTTCCCTTCTTCTCCTTATTTCCATTTTCAGAGTGTTTACCAGATTTATTCTACTCTTGCTTTGATTTAAAGTCATAAGACTTAGAGAATTTCTTTTCTATCTTGATAGCACATGAGACAATATATTCGTATGATGAGAAGGATTGTAAGACTAATTATCTACAGAGAAATGGTTTTAACCCATCAAAGAATGAATCAATATTACTCCTCGGGTTATGTATATAATCTATTACATGCCTTGAAAACCTTGTAAAGTTAGCCTCATACTTTGCAACATTCTCATCCTCCTTTTGCCCCAGACTCAGAAATTGTCTTTCCATATCCACTTGATGGTCACGAGGAATGTATTTGTCTTAGAAAAGATCTTTAAACTTCCTCCATTCCATATTTGATAACTCTTCATCCTACTTTCTATTTTTAATTAATAACCACCATTGATATGCATCTCCCATGAGGAAATAAACTGCCATGAATTTTTTTCCCTTTCGCTACTCCCAAAAGCATGAAATATTTTATCTGAGGAACTTATCAATTTCTTAGATACAAAATGGATTTGTAGTCCCAGTGAATGTTGGTGGTTGTTGCCTCATGAAGTGGTCTAACATTGATCCTCTGCGTTTTGGATCAGGGTGCATCATACGGGTAAGGTTATTATTCATAACCTTTCCATATTGATCTTTCATTATTTATTATGATTTATTTATTCATGATAAATAGCAGTTGGGTTCAAATATTCACCTTTCCATATTGATCTTTCGTTATTTATTATGATTTATTTATTCATGATAAATTCCATTATACTTAAACCTTAATGAGCATTTGATTTCACTATTATTTTCATTATTTCTCAAGAATCCATGAAGTGTACTATGTTTGATATTAAAGGATATGATAGAAGGAATAATGTTATTCTTGAAAAAAGAAATTATGTTTTATTTTTTTATTCCAATGTAATATGTGAATCATGTATATGTCTAGTTTACAAAGACTAATAAACTATTCATTTATCCAATATGTGATTTAATTGTATTTTATGCTAATGTATTAATGAGATCACCGACTCTAGGCTGCTGGGCTTGGGGTCACTACAGTTGGAATCATAAGAAGTCTAGTAAAAACCTCGGGAGCTTGATTAAGGAAAAACATAGATTAGGGAATATAAAACTATGATAGAATTTAAGGATAAGTATAGAAAAACACCCTACTGTTTTGTTAATGTAAATATTATTTGGTTTTTTCCTTGAAATAAATTGATATGTAGATACTAAAAGTGGACATGATTTTGGTATAGAGGTTCATAGGGGTAATAAATATGAAACACGTACATTGGGATTGACATGATCATCTCCTGATGCACGATAATGAGACTTACTATTGAACTTTTTTGAAACTCTTTTTGAGGATATACATAGGATAATTCACATTTTATTTACAAACCATTTTGATAGATTTATATATATATCCCCAAATAAACCATGCTTATGATTATAAGATTCTCAATGAATAATTTTTTCCATTTTTGTTAAAAATTTCACTAATTTTTGGGATTATACATTATGTTTTATAATTTTATAATATAATAAAATGCATTCCATCATTTATAAATGGAACCTATTAGATGGAATGTGAACCACACCAATAAACATAATCCAAAGAGTATGAATGATCATTTCTTTGATTGGATTAATACAATATTTTGAAGGAAACTTGTATCCAAAACATTCTAATTATATGAGGACATAATATCATGTGCTAACAAGATAGATAAATAAATCTCTAAGTATTATAGATTTGAAGGGAAGAAAAAAAAGAAGAGGAATTAAGGGAAAAAGATAGATAAAGGGAAGAAGGGAAAAAGGATTTTCCCACATGTGATAATTGTGGAAAGAAACACCCTGGTACTTTAATAAAGGGAACAAGAGTTTGTTATAAGTGTGGAGAAAAGACAACTATTATCATGATTGAAAGGAAAAGATAGAATCATCCAATGTGCAATGCGTCCATTATAATATGTAAAAGTATTATAAAAATCAATGTCTAAATAATCAAAGGAATATACCTCAAAAGAAGCTAATAAATAATGGCCATGATTAAGCTCTTACTATAGAAAAAAGTATTGAATAATGATGTTGTGTTTTGATTCAATAAATATGTCATTTTAGTATTTTATCAATTATATTATGGTTATAAGGACTATGAATTATATAAGGATTGTACTGCAATACCTTTTCATTAAGGATTTTAAAGTGTGTGTTGAACGATACCCATAACAATGAAAAATGATTTAGTGGAAATCTTTACTTCTAGGAAAACACATTATTGAAGGAAATATACCCCCTAATATGTTCCTGATGTTGAGGTAATTATTCTGGCATAAAGGGATTATTGATATGATTGACTGAAATTTAATTTTTTATTTCCAAACACTTTTAGGAAAAGTGATAAACCGTACAACCCTTAACACAAACTAGATCACAACTTGAAACATCCACAAAAAAAATCATAAAAAACCACAAACCAACCAGCACATCACAGAACTATATATCATAATACCCGTAGTCATCTCCACATCCCACACAGGACTCCCCTTCTGCCGTAGCCGATTCCCACTCAGAGGCCGATTTATGCCACCTCAAGAAGTAATTTCTTTGCTCAAATTTCTATGTCTGATCCATTAAAGGTTGTACTGATCAAGGTTGTTTGATCAAGATGCATTTTTTGAAGGTGATAATCACACCATTGTCCCGTTTAAGGGAAGATCTAGTACACATCAGTCGCGGAAGGTAAGAGTAGTCTTTCCTTGTTCATCTTCTTAGAGTAGCAGAAAGAGCTCCTTCACACTCGGTCAGCCTTCCAGTCCCACTTTTCACAATATCACTGTATGTTAGGATGACTGGACCACTGAAATTTTCCTTATTTCCCTCAGAATCATTTTTCCCTTTACTCCTATGGTCATTAACCTCACAATCCGAAAGGTTCCCCCACCTAGTAACCTGAGTGTTATTATCAATTGATGCAATATACCCAACCGATGTAGTGTGCTCTCCACCGGTCATAGAGACATCCTCGTTCCTCAACCTTCATGTATCATGCCTCCCTGCACTAGCCCTGTCAACACCACCAGGCATAGGACTAGATTCCAAGCCTTCTTCAAACCAGTCTTCCAAAATGCCTTCGAATCTGTTGGTCAGGGTGAGGAAGGGTCTCACCGAGGGGTCTAACCCTTTAGGACCCCCAGCACTGCTCGGACGAGCCGTTCCAAATGTAGCCCCCTGTCTATCCACCTTCTGTAACATCACTGTGTTCCCCTTCTCCAAGTTCTGCTCTAAACACTGCTCTTTAGAACCCGAACCGGACTACTTCTGAGATGAAGAATTAGAAGAGCACACCAAATTCTGCCGTAGCCTGTTGAAAACCTCCGCCACCGTCGGGTTGACTTGCATTGTCATATCTCTTGAAGCTTCAGAAATGAGACCATCCATAGTCTCCACCTTGAGAGCATCCTTCTGGAGATCACTCGTCTGAAGAACGCCCCCAGATTTGGATCACAAAGCCCCCATGGCCAGACCATCTTGCAACGTGACCTCCGGACTCTCACCCGGTGTAGCCTCCCCTTTCCTTGCAACAACTTGCTTCCCCTTGAGGTTAACATCCATCGACAGAGCATTGAATCTCCTGCAGCAAGATTCCAAAGAATGGCCCAAAAGCTTGCAATATGGACAAAAATCAATCCAGTTCTCATATATCACGGGCTGCTTCCACCTGTAATCTTCTCCAATAGTAATCCATACATAATCATAGGGAAACCGAGAAGCATCTACTTCAAAAGAAATATGAGGATTCACCGGGTGGCACAAGGCCTCCGTGAGACTATCAGAACACATGAATCTTCCTACGAGGTTTCCTATCATATGAATCACCGAAGGATTCTAAAATGGTAAAGGGAGGTTTGGAAGACATACCCTGACCGCCGTAGTAGGAGAATCACGATTCATATGAAAATCGAACAACCACCATAGGAGAAAGAAGTGAAATCCATTGAAGCTACACGGTACCCTCGACCATGCCTTAATAAGATCCACCTCTGATTCGAAGCAAATCATGATATGATTTCTATCAAGAAACCTGACAACCGATCTCTCTTGAAGGTCCCAGGAACCTAAGACAAACTGGTCGAAGGAATCAATTGAAGCTCTTCTATGCTTAAAATGGGCAACCAATGGATGTTTTCATATTTTTTTTTTCTAAATTTAAAACCCTTGATTACCAAGATTGATCTAAAATTGTGATATTTAAGTTCAGGAGAATTTAACACCGAAAAATTCTAAAATAAAAACATTGTATTTGATAACGTGTATGGAATGAAACACCAAGATTAGAATAAAAATTAACACCTTGAGAGGTTATGATATATATTTATTTTTAATAAATTAAATATATTAAATAACTTACATTACATGAAACAATGATTTTACCTTGTGTTACATGAAACATTGAGTTTAGCTTGTGTTTCATGCAATATAGAGATTAACTTACATTTCACGTATGACCGAGTTTAAAAAAATCACATATTTTTAGAATATTATTGTTTAATATTATAAGTATACCTAGTAATTATATTTTTGGTCTTGAATATTAATACCTAAATTATGAAAATTATTTATATCTATTTATTATAAATAAAATAATAATAATTTAAAATAAAATGAAATATTTTTTGAAGAACTGTATTTTTTCTAAAAGATAGTTTAGTCATGCTTTGCACACATAATTTAAAATTAAATTTTATCAATTTGAGAAAATTTATTCGAAAAAATAAACTTTTTTTTGGAATATGAATACTGAAATTTTTTTATGGTTAATTTTTAGGATTTTTTTTCTGAAAAGGATCATTTTTTATGAATAGTGAAAAATACTAAATTTTAATAAAAAACTCCATTTTCTTTACAATTATTCATAATATTAAATTATAATTTTAAATGTTTTAAAAGTAAAATTAGTTCATTTATATATCTATTAATCCAATTTTTTTTTATTAAAATCATTTTCAAATTGAATTTTCATATAAAAACATTATATACATTTGAACATTTCCTCTTTAAAAAATTGCTTTCTCATCACATCTGTAATATTAATATTAAATTAAAATTTTCCAATCAAGTGAATTGAATTTCAAAAAATGGATCCCATATTTTTAATCATAATAATTTATATTTTTTAATAAGTTTAACTAAATTTTGGAACAAAATGAATAGTGAAAACAATAAGAATTAATTACCATCGTTAAGATTAAAATGGATTTACTGGGGGGTCAATGTAAGAAGATGAGGGTTAAAAATAACCTTCCAACATACCCAAAACCCATTTTATTCTTATATTTCGACCATATCTCTTTTATGTTCAATAATTACACATTTTTCAGGCTTTTGACATGATAAAACCATGGGCATAAGAGAATCATTTATTATAAGTGTGCCCCTCACCTCAATTATAAAAGGCCACCCCTATCATCTATTCTTAATACCTTCACATCCCTTTGGTTCAAAAAATACCTACAAAAAACATTTAAAAAAATATAATATCATCCTAAAATCCTTATATTAGGAATAAATCCAATCCAGAAAGTATTTTGATGGAAACCTAAGGAGGATACTTTAAGAAGAGGTATCTTTCTTCAATGAGAATTTTTATTTTTTTCATCCTCCACCTCCTTAAATTATTATTAAAAAATGATTATATAATAAAAAATATATATTAAATATAGTGGGATATTTTTATAACAATTTCATGACCAATAATCATATCTAACACCATCAAATTGGTTATGAAATCCCCATTCATGTGTATGATATACTACCACCAAGCTAACCAATGTCTTTCGTTTTTCCATTACCACCTATCACTACTGGGTATGATGATGAATATAAAGTATATATATGATATTTATAAAATGATTATTCCTATATTTCATTACATAATATATAAATTTTTATGTTTCATTCCACAAGGGATACGATAACTCCACTCGTGTGTACGACGTACTACCACCTCTTGAAGCGATGCAATTCGATTTTCATTGACACTTTATATAAAAGGTGAGAAGGATAAATTTATTATTTATATGTGATTTAAGTTAAATAATTATTTTATTGAAGAAATATTTATCATTATGTATTGATAATATATATCATTTCCTTTCTTAACATTTCACTCACTTAAAGACAATAACATCATTCTTGTACCTGTGGACTACCACCTTCACGAAGCGATGCGACTCTCTTTTCAAAACAAAACCAAATATATGATATATATATAAGTATATAATATGGTATTTATGATATTATTATTATTATGGAATGATAAAATATTACTTACCTCTTTTACATAATGATATTTTAAAAATGGAAACCTTACTCATGCATACATATAACCTACCCTCTCCATGATCTTACCATAATTAATTTCTAAAAACTATATTTCATGTGTTTTTAATAGTATAATTGATGTAAAAATATGATAATTATTTCATTATTATTATTCTAGAGATTATATAATTATATAATATGTGAAATAATCAAACCTTTCATGAAGTAACAGACATGAAAAAACAAGGAAGTTAACTTATGAACTAGTGAAAATAATGAAATATTGTAACACCACGACACTAGTTACCCAGAGTTGGTGCATTATTATATAAAATTGGCATGATACAAGGAATCATGTCCCAAAATACCAACCAGCTTAGTAGACTTGTAAGTACTAGATACATACAAAAGTTTTACATAACATTATGAAAAAACAACATTGTGTCCCCTTTGAACACTCTTATATCCCTTAACCTATTCCTACAAGTTAATCATAATATACTTCTTTGCATCCTGGGAAAAATAAAACATAAGAAAGGGGTGAAATCAGGTGCTCAGTAAGAATAACAATATAGTGGAAATTTTTATAAATAAGCATAAACATTTAAATCAATATATAAGACTAAAACATATGACTTTTAAACATAAAATTCAGTATAATATTAAAAATATAAATCAAATGATTATATTTACTTATTCACATGGATATTCTATTAGAAAAATAATCACATGAAATATCAATAGCTAATTTCATATTGATGGAATGCATAATGCCAGACTTCATAACCACAAAGTCAATGCCTCATGCCAAGACTACAAATAAGATTTTTTCAAGGCCTTTACCAAGACACTAGTTTGTCCCCTGAGACCTACAGATACATAGAGGAGCTATATTGGGCTCCACCTGTCACTTACTAAGTCCAATGCATTCCTCATATGAAAAGGCTGAAACATAACATAAACATTCATATTAAAACTGGCATAAGAAATGCCAATACTTTAACCAAAAACCATGAATTGAATAAAAATATCACATACACAATCAAAAATATCACAAAAACTTCAATACAATATGGAATATTGTATCCTAATAAATCAACTTGAAACAAGCATAAAATCCAACAAAGTATGTTGAAAAAGATGAAATCAAAACTATTTGAGAGAAATATCTCTTCCTATTTTTAAATAATTAAAAATTCCTTTAATTTTAAAATAAAACATTTATTTTTAAAATATTCTTATAATATTGTAATGGAAGATTCAATGGGGATACAATGTAGGAAAACAGCAGCACCCTCCGTATAAGTTAAAAAACATTCTTTCCTTAATTTTGTCAAAAAGGTCATAAAGGACCTTGTTTGGATAACAACGGAAAGGTTTATTTATAAAAATATCATATAAATTTAAAAAATGGTATAAATGACTTTAAATCATAGTTTAGGAAATAGTAAAAGTGTTTTGAAATACATTTTTAAGAAACACATGTATGGATGATAAAGAGGTCCCAGTACATACTCACGTATAAACAACCTCATATAATGAAGAGATTATAGAATTAACCATTACATTTTAATTTTCCTTGATCGAGGGCACATTAACCTCCTGTGTAATAGTTAAATAATTGTTACTAAATTATAAAATAACCTCATACAAAAATATGATATCATATATGATCTTCTAATATTGATTTGTTAATAATATTTCAGTAGTATCATCGTTTCAGGTGTTAAATGATTTGTTTTACTTTATATGCTTGGTTAAGTAAGCCATGTTTGTTATGGATATTATGTATTTGATTAATATTCATAATTAAATTAAGTTATTAGAAATTATTTTAAATTATAAAATGAGAATTATTCTTGAATTGTTATGATGGGAAATGAATTTCATCGCGTTCGTGGAGATGGTAATCCGTACGTACGCACGAGCAACAATATCATTATATTGATGGTAAAATGATATGTAATTGGATGGTATATCATGTATACAGAATCATTAACATGTTATATTTATTATTTACATCATTTATACTCATTATTACACCCATCCAAATAATGAAGTGTTTGAATAAAAAACTATACCACGGCGTGGAGACAGTAAGTCGTACATACGCACGTATGGTGACTTGTCATTCATAGGATGGATAGAATAATGAATATGGTTGTACCATATTTATAATAACATCATAGTATGTATAATACACTGGAGTTATTATTTTGGTATGGAAACAACAAGAAAGAGGAAGTGGAAGAAGAAAAGAACTTTGAAAGAGGTGGTGAAATTATCACCTCTTCTTCGAGTGTTTCCTATTGAGTTGATCAACTGGGCTCCTTAGGGTGGCTTTCTGATAAATTTATGGAATATAGGTCTAATTTAGGGTAGTTGGGAGGATATTTGAGTTGGGTTTGTTCAATCCAAATGGATTTGGAGGTGTGATTTTGAGAGAAGGGGAAGTACCCTTTTATAAGAGAGGTGTGGGTCACTTTAGGAAAAGTTTGAAATATTATTTTATTATACAATCATATTCAGTTTATAATGGCTCTAAAATTATTTATTTAGATTATAAGGTGGGTATGGGTAGAAAAATTCTCAACCAATAGGTTTTAGACAAGTTTAGGTCACCATATTAACCTTATCTTTTATATTTAACTCTTAGTTAAATAGTTTAACTTTTACCATGTATTCGTGTATTATTATAATATATGGTTAATAAACATAATATTAAAAGAAAAGAGAACCCAAGTGGTTAAATATTAATATATATAACTTTATCTTTGTTTTTTTTCTGATCGTTAGATTTTTAAAAATATTATATCAATTAATAATATAGTTTTTGTTTTAAAAACTCATTTATGTCAATCTTGACACTATTTGGTATTTTGTTTTTTGTGAAAGTCATAAAAACTTTATAACTTTGAAAAAAATTTATTTAATAAACCCTAAAATGTCATACTAACCTAGAAAAAATTAGTGTAATACATAAAAAGTCTCAAATTATATTTATTTGGATATTTATAATATTAATTATTTTAATACTTCATTAATAAGGTAAATATTGCATCATCATTGTGTAATAAATAAAATTTATTATTTAATGTATAAAAATTATAAATAAAATAATATTATGTAGGAAATCATTTCGTATTTCTAATGGATAATTATAGTCAAATTTATCTTATGTAGAAACCTATATTAAAAATGGTTTAATTTTTAAACTTTGAATTTAGCACTTTTAACTCTTCATTAAATAAAATAATAATAAATGTCCTAATATAATCCAAGTGGACCAAAAGGATCATATTTTATTCCTAAGGTTTATTTTGGTCAAAAATACTTATCCAATATAATTAGGACATCTGTTAGGGTAATTATAATAGAATTTTTACCTTTAATTACCTTATTTACTTTTAACCATGGAAAATAAGTCAAAATATAATATTCACCAAAAATTATTTTCATCTTATAGAACCACATTTTACTTACTTATGTCAACCGTGTCTCTCATAGTTTTTAAATTCAATTCATAGAAGCTATAAAATTACATTTTATGCAAATTTTCAAATGTGCCTAGAAGGTGGGTAAAAGATGGTAAAAAGTTCAATAAAATTTTATATATCTAACATTATTATAAAATGACTCCAATTAATTACATTTAACATATATAGGTATTATGTATATATTTTTACCAAATATAAATTTAAATAAAATAACTAATTATTTAAATAAAAATTCCGTTTTAAACAATAACGTAGTGTTTTTCACTATTCATCAAAAATAAAAAGTTTTCAGAAAAATATCAAAAATTCACCTTAAGATAATTTTGATATTCCAAATCCGAAAATGAAGTTCATTTTTAAAAATAAAATTTATAAAATTTCAAAATGTGAGTATTACTATTCATAACAGCTAGTTTGATTGGTCGTGGTGTGTTAAAATTCTAACTTGCGTACAATGCAAGATATTGCATTATTCCAAGGGAAACGTACCATGGAAGCTTGGGGTGTTACATTCTACCCTCCTTCATATAATTTAATTCTTGAAATTTCTAGAATATTACTGCATAAAAAGATTCGAGTGGTTCTTCATCATAAGTTCCTCAGGTTCCCATGTTGGCTCTTCCATCTTATGATTTCTCTGTAGAACTTTCACCATATGAGTCATCCGGTTTCTCAGAAATTATTCTATGGTATCAAGAATTCTGATAGGCTCTTCTCAATAAGACAGGTCAGGTTCCAGTTCTATTTCTTGATAGGTGAGTACATGCATTTGGTAAGGAATGTATTTTTTCAACAGTGATACGTGGAACACATCATGAACTTTGGAGAGACTTGGTGGCATGGGAAAACTATATGCTACAACTCCAATTAATTCTAGAATTTTGAATAGTCTGATGTACTTGTGACTTAATTTTCCCTTCTTACTAAATCGTATAACACCCTTCCATGTAGATGCCTTCAAGAAAATATGATTCCCAACTTGAAATTCCAATTCTTTCCTTCAGTTATCGGTATAGCTCTTTTACTTAATTTGAGCTGCTTTGATGTGGGTTTGGATAACCTTTACCATTTCTATTGTTTCCTCAAAAATTTCTGGGACTACGAGTTTTCTTTCACCAACATCATGCCAAAAAGTTGGTGTGTGACATCTCTTTCCATATAATGCTTCATATGGTGCCATATTAATACTTGAATGGAAGCTATTGTTATAAGAAAATTATACCAAAGGTAAATATTGATCCCACATACCTTGAAAGTTAAGTGACAAATATCTCAACATGTCTTCTAAGGTTTGAATATTCCGTTCTGATTGTCCATCAGTTTGAGGGTGGTAGACAGTGCTTAAACTAAGTTCAGTATCCAAGTCTATCTAAAGAATTTTCCAAAATATTGATGTAAAATGGGGATCACTATAAAAAACAATCAATAGGGGTACTCCATGAAGTCTTACCACTTCATGAATATATATTGTTTCTAAACTTTCAAGTGGTAAATCTTCTCTTATAGAAAAGAAATGTGCTAACTTGGTAAGACGATCAACAATGACCCATATTGCATCATTCCTAATAGGAGTCTTTGGCATCACCCTGAAAAAGTCCATTGTAATATCATCCGATTTCCACTCAGGTATGGGAAGTGGTTGCATGACTCCTCTAGGATGTTGTCTTCCGGACTTAACCTATTTAAAAACCATACATCTTTACACATAATCAGAAATATCCCTCTTCATGCTGTCCCACCAAAAATGTTCCTTCAAATCACTATACATCTTAGTGCTACCAGGGTTTATAGAGAATTTGAGCTATGAGTATCATCCAACAATTCCCTTTTTAGATTAGGTATATCAGGAACACAAAGTATTTTCCCAATTATAAAAAATCCCATATTCATATACAAAGTCGATCAACCTCTCGTCATTTATGACTTTAATTTTCTTTTGAAACTCCTCATCTTCAGTCTGAGAACTTTTTAACCTTTCTAGTAAAGTTTTATTGGAAACCATTTGAAAGAGTATTTATGTTTCACCTTCCATGATTATTCCCATATCTATTTTAACTAGATCCATGTACACATGATCCCTTTAAACTCTCATCTTTTTCAGAACTCCATGATCCTTTTTGATCAAATCATCTTCCACCTTATTTTTGTTCCCTAGGTGGTAGTGTATAGTGAAATCATAATCTTTAAGTAGTTCGATCCATCTCCTTTGCCTCATGTTGAGTTCTTTTTGTGAGAAAATATACTTCAAGCTCTTGTGATTGGTATATATGTCACATTTTTCAGCATAGAGATAGTGCATCTATATCTTCAAAGCAAATATTATAGCTGCTAACTCAAGATCATGAGTGGGATAGTTTTGTTCATGAATATTTAGCTGTCGTGATGCATATGAAATAACTCTATCATTCTGCATAAGGACACAACCAAGTCCATTCTTTTATGCATCACTATAAATAACAAACCCATCATTCCCCGATGGTAGATTCAAGATAGTATCATTGACTAATCTTCTCTTCAGTTAATCAAAACATTATTCACACTCTTTTGTCCAAACAAATTTAACCCCTTTATGTGTGAGCTTGGTTAATGGGTTTGCCAATCGGGAAAATTTTTGGATGAAGCACCGATAATAACATGCTAAACCAATAAAACTGCATACCTTAGTTTTACTCACCAGTGCTATCCAATATTATATTGCAATTGTCTTAGAAGGATCAATAGTGATTCCATCCTTAGAGACAATTTAGCCAAGAAAAGAAATTTCCTGAAGCCAAAATTCACACTTTCCCAAATTCCCATATAATTCATTTATTCTGAGAATTTTCAGAATAGTGTGAAATTTATTTTCATAATCTTCGTATATTTTTGATTATACCAAGATATCATCAATAAATACCACTTTAAATTCATCAAGATATTCCTTGAAAACTCTATTCATTAGATCCATGAATACATAGGGTGCATTAGTCAGTCCAAAAAGCATTACTGTGAACTCGTAATGCCCGTACCTAGTTCAAAAGGCTATTTTCAGAATGTCTTCTTTCTTTACACAAAAATGATGATATCTTGATCGAAGGTCAATCTTTGAAAAATATTGAGCTTCATGAAGTTGATCAAATGAATCATAAATGCGTGGTAAGGGATACCTTTTGTTTATTGTTATAGCATTGATCTCCCTGTAGTCAATACACAACCTAATAGATCCATATTTCTTGTTAATAAAAAGAAAAGGGGATCCCCATGGAGAAAAACTGGGGAGAATAAATACCTTATTACTCAATTCCTCTAGTAATTTATTTAGTTCCACTGATTCCACAGTGGCCATTCTATAAGGGGTCTTTGATATGGTCCTTAAACGAGGAATTAAATCAATGAAAAACTCAATTTCTCATTCTGGAGGATGTCCAAGTAAATTCTATAGAAACACATCGACATATTCTTGAACAATAGGTACATACTCTATTGGGACATTCTTTTCCTCACCCATAGTTATTTCACTATTTTCCTCCCCAATAATTGAATTTAGTAGAGCTACTGGGGGTGGATCTAGATAATAATCAGGTGGTGACGTTTCTACTCTAAAGATAAGGTTCTCTTTATCATCATCGAAAATTGTAACATCCTTATTATTACAATAAATTTTCAGATCATGGTTTGAAATCCAATCCATACCAAGGATTATATCAAATTCGATTATGGGTATGATGATGAGATCAGAAGATAATGTACATTTATATAACCTAATGGGGACAGATTCACAAAATTTCATTGCAATGATACTTCCCTTAAGAGTTTTGACTAAAAAATCCCCTGTTAAATCAAATTGGGAATATCTAATTTTCTTAGAAAACTGGGAAGATATGAAACTATGCGATGATCCAGAATCAAATAAAGCATTGGCTAATGTTGAGGAAACCATTAAATTACTTTCCACCACATATTTCAGAGCTTCATCCTCAGCAGTAGTGATCGCATAAGCTTATAATTTCTCCCTTGGCCTTTTGGGAGGTAAGTTTCCCTTCCACTTAGGACATTCATTTGTATAATGCACCATTTCTATACAATTTTATCATAAAACATTGACAACCTCTTTCATTTCCTTATAGTCATGAGCTTGGTGGCCTTTTTCACCACACTTGTAACATACTCCCATTTCTTCCAGGAAAGTAATGGGGTGTTTCTTCCCACATTTACTACAGGATGGATATTCAACTTTTCCCTTATTCCCCTTATTTCCATTTGCATAGTGTTCAACAGATTTCTTCTACTCTTGCTTTGATTTAAAGTCATAAGACATAGATAATTTCTTTTCTTCCTTGATAGTACATGAGACAATATCTTCGTATGATGAGAAGGATTGTAAGACTAATTATCTATGTAGAAATGGTTTTCACCCATCAAATAATGAATCAATATTACTCCTTGGGTTATGTATATAATCTATTAAATGCCTTGAAAACCTTGTAAAGTTAGCCTCATACTTTTCAACATTCTCATCCTCCTTTTTCCTCAGACTCAGAAATTGTCTTTCCATATCCACTCGATGGTCACGAGGAATGTATTTTTCTAATAAAAGATCTTTAAACTCCCTACCTTCCATATTTGATACCTCTTCATCCTACTTTATGTTTTGAATTAATAACCACCATTGATCTGTATCTCCCGTGAGCCGATAAACTTCCATGAAATTTTTTTCCCTTTCGCTACTCCCAAAAGCATGAAATATTTTATCTAAAGAACTTATCAATTTCTTAGATACAAAATGGATTTGTAGTCCCAATGAATGATGGTGGTTGTTGCCTCATGAAGTGGTCTAACATTGATCCTCTGTGTTTTGGATCAGGGTGCATCATATGGGTAAGGTTATTATTCATAACCTGAGTGAGTTTTCCCAGTACGGTGATAAGATGATCAACACCAGTTGCATAACCAACTCCACTATAATTATCTTGAGTAGGAGGTAAATACCTACTTGGATTATGTGCATTTATACGGTTTCCATTCCTTCTAATAAGCGCCATTTCTATACAATGACATACAATATATTAGTTTATGAATCACAATACATAATTCCAAACTTGTAAAACAATTAACATAAATTGAACAGTTTATGGATATAATCCATAATCATAAAATTTTTTTCTTTGAGGAGGTATATACTCATAAATCCTTTATAATGTTTTTTAAAGAAAATGAAAATTATCCTAATCATATCTCCTGGGAGTGTCGTAACCAAGAGTGCAGTAAGGCCCGTTGTTGTGTACTAGGATACCCTGGGTCAAGCCCAAAAATCCTTATCAAAATTTTTACTCCTAGGTACATCTGTGCCAGAGCCGCCTCTACCTGCTCGTATCCAGAAAGAGATGTATTGATTGTAAAAATCACAAAATCTCTACATTACCAAAATTCTAGGAAGTTCTTCTATACTAATCCTCAAAGTCTATCGTAAGGTAATGTTCTCTAATAAGTGTTTTTCTAAATCTAGCTTCCATGTTTTGTATTAAACTTCCTCTCATACTAAATGTAATGTCCCGACCCTAGTTAACTATAGTGGGTGCATTATTATATAACATTTTCATGATACAAGGAATCATGTCCCGAAAGACTGACCAGTTTAGTAGCCATTGAAGTACTAGATACATATATAAGTTTTACATTACATCATGAAAAAACAACATTGTGTCCCCTTTGAACACTCTTATATCCCTTAGTGTATTCCTATAGGTTAATGGTAATATACTTCTTTGTATCATAGGAAAAATAAAACATAAGAATGGGGTGAGCTCAGATGCTCAGTAATGAAAAAAATATAGCAGAAACTTTCATAAATAAGCATAAACATTTAAGGCACTGTATATGACTAAAACATAAGCCTTTTAAACATAAACCTCAGAATAATAAGGAAAATATAAATCAAATAACTCCATTTACTTATTAATATGGATATTCTACTAGACAAATAATCACATGCAATATCAATAGCCAATTTCATATTGATAGAATGCATAATACTGGACTTCATAACCACATAGTCATGGCCCCGTGCCAAGACTAGAAATATTATTTTTTCAAGGCCTTATTCGAAGACACTAGTTTGTCTCATGAGACCTACCGATGCATTGAGGAGCTATATCAGGCTCAACCCGTCACTTACTAAGTCTAATGCATTCCTCATATGAAAAGGTTGAAACATAACATAAACTTTCGTATTAAAACTAGCATACGAAATGTCAATACTTTAACTATAAATCATGAATGGTATAAAAATATAACATCCAAAGTAAAACATATCACAAAACCCTCAAAACAATATGGAAGATTGTATCCTAATAAATCAACTTCAAACAAGTGTAAAATCTAATAAAGGATGTCGACATAGATGAAATCAAAACTATTTGAGAGAAATATCTCTTTCTATTCTGAAATCATTTAAAAGTACTGTAATTTTAGAATAAAACATTTATTTTAAAAATATTCTTATAAGATTTTAAGGGAAGTATAGAAGGTGTTACAATGGCGGAAAATAGCCACACCCACAGTATAAGTTAAAAAGTCATTCTTTCCTTAATTTTTTCAAAAAGGTCGTAATGGACCTTATTTGGAAAACGATAGAAAGATTACTTTATAAAAATCTCATAAAAAGTAAAAAAAGGGTATAAATGAATTTAACTCATTGTATAGGAAATATTAAAAGTGTTTTTAATATATATTTTTAAGAAACACAGATGTGGATGATAAAGAGGTCCCGGTAGATACTCACATATAAACAATCTTATATAATGAAGAGATTATAGAATTAACCCTTACCTTGTAATTTTCATTGATCGAGGATACATTGACCTCATATATACTAGTTAAATCATTGTTATTAAATTATACAATAACCACATACATAAATATGATATCATATATGATCTTCTAATATTACTTTGTTAATAATATTTCAGTAGTATCATCATTTCAGATGTTAACTGATTCGTTTTCCTTTATATGAATGGTTACATAAGCCATGGTTTTTATGAATATGATGTATTTTATTCATATAAAGAATGATATTAAGTTCTTAAAAATTATTTTTAATTATAAAATGAAAATTATTCTTGAATGGTTATGAGATGGAATGAATCTCATTGCGTTTATGGAGATGGTAATCCGTACGTATGCATGAGCGACAATATCATTCTATTGATGGTAAAATAATATGTAATTGGATGGTATATAATATATACAGAATAATTAACATGTTATATTTATTATTTAAATTATTTATACTCATTATTATACCCATCCAAATAATGAAGTGTTTGAATAACAAACTACACCACGACGTGGATATGGTAAGTCGTACGTATGCATGTATGGTGACTTTTCATTCATAGGATGGATAGAATAATGAATATGTTTGTACCATATTTATAATAAAATAAAATTATGTATAAGGTATTGGAGTTATTATTTTGGTAGGGAGACAACAAAGAAAGAGGAAGTGTAAGAAGAAAAGAACTGTGAAAGAGGTGGTGAAATTATTACCTCTTCTTCGTGTGTTTCCTCTTGGGTTGATCAAAAGGGATCGTTAGGATGGCTTTATGATCAAACTAAGGCATATAGGTCTATGTGAGGGTAGTTTGGAGGATATTTTAGAAGGGTGTCTCTAAGCCAAATGGCTTTGGAGGTGTTATTTTGAGAGAAGGGGAAGTACCCTTTTATAAGAGAGGTGAGGGTCACTTTAGGAAAAGCTTGAAATATTATTTTATTATACAATGATATTTGGGTTATAATTGCTCCAAAATGATTTATTTGTAGGATAAGAAGGGGATGGGTTGAAAAAATTTCAACCAACAGGTTTTATATAGGTTAAAGTCACCTTATTAACCTTATCTTTTAGATTTAACTCTTAGTTAAATAGTTTAACTTTTACCTTACATTCTTGTATTATTATAATAAATGGTTAATAAACATACTATAAAATTACAAGTGAACCCCAAGTGGTTCATTATTAATGTAACTAACCTTATAAATGTAATTTTTCCCAAACATAGATTTTTTGTAATATTATATCAATTAATAATATAGTATTTGTTTTAAAAACTCATTTATGTCAATTTGACACTATTTGGTATTTTGTTTTTGTGAAAGTCATAACATCTTTATAACTTTGAAAAAATTTCTCTAATCAACACTAACATGTCATATTAACCTATAAAATAAGTGGAATTCGTCAAAAATATCAATTTATATTTATTGGGATATTTATAATATCAATTATATTAATCTTTCATTAATAGGGTAATTACTGCATCATCATTATGTCATAAATAAATTTAATTATTTAATGTCTAAAAATTATAAATAAAATACCATTATGTAGGAAATAATTTTATATTTATAATGAATATTTATAGTCTAATTTATCTTATGTATAACCCTATATTAAAAATGTTTTAGTTATTAAAATTTGAATTTAACACTTTTCATTCTTCTTTAAATAAAATAATAATAATTGTCCAAATATAATACAAGGGGACCAAATGGATAATATTTTATTCCTAAGGTTGTTTTGTTAGAAAAAAATTATCCAATAAATGTAGGACATGTGGTAGGGTAATTATAATATCATTTTTACCTTTAATTACCCTATTTACTTTTAACCGTGGTAAATAAAAGTCAAAAGTTACTAATCACCAAAAATTATTTTCATCATATTGAACCCCATTTTACTTTCTGATTTCAACCGTGTCTCTCAGATTTTTTTAATTCAATTCAAAGAAGTGGTAAAATTACGTTTTATGCAAATTTGCAAATGCGCCTAGAAGGTGGGTAAAAGACGGTAAAAAGTTCAATAAAAAAAAATATATATATATATAATATTATTATAAAATGACTCCAATGAATTACATTGATCATATATAGGTATTAGGTATCTATTTTTACCTAATATAAATTTAAATAAAATAACTAATTATTAAAAAAAAGTCATTTTTAAACAATAACATAATGTTTTTCACTATTTATAAAAAATTGAATGTTTTCAGAAAAATACCAAAAATTTCCCTACGATAATTTTGATATTAAAAATCAAAAAATAAAGACCATTTTAAAAAATAAAATTTATAAAATTTCAAAAAGTGGGTATTACTATTCATAACGTCTAGTTTTGTTGGTTGTGGTGTGTCAAAATTCCTAGTTGCGTACAACACAAGCTATTTCATTATTCAAAGGAAAACGTACCATGGAGGCTTGGGGTGTTACAAAGATTATTAAAATAAGGGTGATACGATGTTATAAATGGTTAATATATGATATTAGAAATATTAATATAGCTCTTCTATAAGTTAATAATATTATTAAAACCATCATAGATGAGGTTAAATCATGTTTTAACCAAAGGAAGCGTGAGGTAAGTAACTCCGTCTCAATTTCCCTTCATTGAGTCATATTGTAATGTTATGCACCTAATTTCTTTTATATTGTGTATATAATGCTACTTTGACATGTAATATCACAATTCATTCATAATTAATGGTATTTCAAGTTTAAATTTGATTTATTTCATCCAAGGGGATTTGAGTTGAAGATTACCATGTGGTAAATGTTATTATACAATCTCACTTTTCTGTGATTGTTAACTTTATCTTGAAACAATCACTTTCTTATAATCATTTTTCGTTAAATATTAAATTTCTATTAAATATCCATATTCTAGTATAATTTATATGATTATTTCCTAAACCATATAATATTTTTTCATACGATGTATACTTCAGAATTTATTTGATTAAATGGGGGAATATTAATAAATCTATATCTTTTACTCAATAAAAATATTTGATGTTAAGGAAATTTTTTTATTAATTAAATTGATTATTTGATATATTAGGATTGTCTTGGACATGAAGAAACAAGTCTGGTCTAATTATAGATATCCTCTTGATGAATCAATAGGTTTCATGAGGCAAATCAGTTGGGAACAACTGATGGGTCTGTACACAGTAGTGTTAAATTATCTTATGAAAGGTCTGGATAGTAAAAGTATAGTTGGACAAACCAGATCAGTTTAAAACCATTGATTTTAAACTGTCTTGTGGATATATCTTGATGGTAAAGGTATAATGTTCCTTGGAAACGTGACATCCAGTAATTAAGCACTGCCTTTATTCAGAATTCAGTTATTATTATCAATGAGATTTTCACAATGATATTATCTTTAGATGCATTTAATTATCAGTTTTTTTGATTTAAATATCATGTGTTTTTATTTATTTATCTTTACATATTTATTATACCTTATCCTGTTATGATATCCATGTTATTTATTGAAATGACATATGTTTTTAATAATTTACCTCTCTATTGATTATCCTAGTCAATTATTTAAATGGATCGTGTGTTTAGATATTTATCTTACCATATTATTCATTATGTATTGATTATGATTCATTTATTCATGAAAAATCACACTCTACATAACCATTATTTAGCATTTAATCTCACCATTATTTTGTTTCCTTTCTGAAGAATCTATAAAGTGTACTATGTTTGATATGCAAGGATATGATAAAGGGAAAAATGTTATTCTAAAAAATATTATGGTGTAATTTTTGTATTCAAATATAATATGGGAGTCATTTATATATATAGTTTAAAAATTCTAGTAAACTATTCAGTCCTTTGGGATTTGATTTCCTTGTATCTTATACCAATGTATTAAAGTAGCCACCGACTCTTGGCAACTAGGGCCGAGGGTGCTACAAGTGTGTTACATATAACTTATAAAAGAAATAATTAGTTATATTGAGATAAACAATGGATAAATATGTAATTTTTTTCCTAGGAATCTACTCAAATAAAGTGTATTAAGACTCATCGAGAGGACATGAATGTTCAAACTGGGTATCCACTTGTTGTCTGATGTGATAATTAGAGTTTCATTAACCCATCTAAAAATCTAGTGAATCATTCAAGATCAAAATGCATTAATATAAAGTATAATTTTACTAAGGAAAAGTTGTATGAATGGATCTAGAAATTAGAATTTATTTATTTCAAAGAGAATGTTTTTGACATTATCACAAAGCCAATTCTTAATGATTCATATGAGAGAAGTTCCTATAAATGGAAGTGCATCCTCATATCCAACACTAACATATATCAATCCTGAAATTCATCATCACTTTAATTATTTTTAAATATATACACATATTTGAAGTTATCTATAGGGTAGAGATATAAATTCCTTATTTATGATATATTTGAATATATTTGTCGAGTGATGCGTAAAAGTGCTTAAAATTTCTATTTCTCATTTCATAGATGAATATTTTGATTTGGTATGATGTGTTAAATTATTCATTGATATATTTTCATTCAAAATTAATCACTCTTTTTTTATTTAATGTGTTAGATCATGTAGATTTAGATTTGTTTGGTTCCTGTCTCATTACATTGAATAAGATGATACTGTATATTTATCATTTAATTTAACTTCGTTAATCACAAGAGGGAGAAAATAAAGGATTCACATTTTAGTCACCTAAAATTATTTAGTGGGATTAGTTATTTTTTATGATTATAATGTTATTGAGTATATGTTTTTGTATTGATAACAAATATAAATGTGGGAATGTTTATCCCACATGAGGATGATATTGTATTTTTATTCAATACATGTGGATGAATAATTAGAGAATGTTTCATATGAAAATGCTGATATTATTTCTGTATAGTTCCATCCAAAGTTTTGTTTATATAGAGACAAATATATCTTAAAGAAATATACTTGGATGATTTTTGAAGAATTAAATATATGTTTAGGTAGTGAGAGATGACATTGGAATATTATAAGTAATTTTTATTTATTTAATATCATTAAGAATATATTATTTTACGTTTTAAAACTGAGTTTAATTAATTTAGAAGTGTTTTGAGGCATTTTTAGATGTTTTCAAAAGTTTTAGAGTGATTGGTAAGACCCTAGGTTGAAATGAAGAATACTCAATCCGAGTTAAATAATTCTAGGAGTTTTATGTTATGGTTGGAAATTTAGAGAATGATTCTTATTTGATTTCATAAGAGTCATAGCAATTTTTGGAATACTTATTTACACTTAAGTGAATATTGAAAAGATTTATTTTAGAGTTAATGAAATGGAATTTAAAATTCATATTGATTTGGTATAAGATTATTAATAGTAAACTAACATTTTTATGAGTTGGTTATTTTTCAAAGGAGTCATTTACTCTTACAAAGGAATGTAAGAGTCATTTATTTAATAACTTATGAGTCATTAATGCATGGTTAATTTGATGAAGGAAATTACCCATACATAAAAATATAAGAGTCATTACTTGAATATAAGAGGCATAAATTTTATATAAATTGAGGCATCTAAAAGTTTATAGTGAGCTTCAGAAGTTAATGTTGTAATCATAATTGAAGATAACATTCATGATTAAATATTGAACATATATTTGTTATGTATCATAGAGGAATCCATGATGTGATGTTTCCTATGGAGAATATTAAATCAAATAGTTTCTACCATTTTATATATGATTAGGTCATGAGAATTTATCCTTGTCATAGTGTATGATGAATAATAGATGTTGTGAGAGATATTTTCACCACAAAATTTGGAATGACCACAATAGTTTCATTGTATTTTAATACAATTTAAAAGGATTAATTTTAGGTGGAGTTTATTGTGAAGGAAATGTCTCGATACTTTTGATATCATGTGAGGTTGAGTTATAAGTATTTAGGAGTATTTAAGGAAAGGAGATCAATTTTTTAGGAGATATTAATGATTACTAGTTTGAATAATAATAGAATAATGAATGTAAAATAAAATTTAATTTATGGATTTTATTGAATGTAATTTCCATATGTGATGTAGTGACTATAAAAAGGAAAAAAGAGAAGCATAAGATAATTAATATTACTATAACTAACAAGAGTATAATTATGAGTATTATTTTGAGACAAGTTGAAGAACACTATTTTATGAGAAATATGAAGAAAAATGTGATAAATATCTTCTTAATCCATGGGAAGGCTTGTGATTTCATCAGTGGTCATTATTTAAGAATAATTTTTTTATTAGTGATAATTTTATATAGTTAAAGATGACCTTTATAATATGTTAAAGGTCATTAAATTTCTTATATTGACTACTTTATTATAAGAGAAGACTTGTTTTCATATGGGAGAAAAACCACAATAAAATGGATATATAGTCATCATTTTATATGGTGAGCCTCATTAATAAATGTGTTATGATTATTTTTATTTTTTGAATTGTTTTAAGTGATTGAGAGAACTGTATTGAATAATAATGAGAGTGATTGGGTTTGAAAATAATTTATACACACCAATTCACCCACACTCTCTTAGTGTACATGACTAATATAGTTATCCTAACAGTGATATATCCGATTGAATTTTGTAAATATAATCTTAAAGGGTATGTATATGATACATAATTTGTTTACAGTGAGACTAAGAATAAAATATATCATTATATATCAATGTGTTAGATGTTTTTCAATTATATTAACATTAATCAAATCCATAATAAACCAAATTAATGGAGTGTTCTTAGTTGATAATTAACAATATACATGGTGTTAGGTGAAAAGGGAAATAATTATCTTAATGTTAATTATAGGTAATACATTACTTTTAACCCAATAAGATTTTCACCTAAATGTATAAAATTTTGTATATTTAAGAGCTTAATTGGGAAATATATTGCTCACTCAATAATAAAAGATTTTTATTTGATATAATTAATAAGAGTTGTTTTAGAAAATATACATGACTTAGAAAAAACATAGCTGTGTTATGACATGTAAAAATATATATTTGGGATTATAAAATTTATAATAGTAAATTTTATTATTTTAATGAGAGTATATACAATAAAATATCATATTGAATAATAAAATAAATGATACTGATAATGGAACATATTTTGTTATAGATATTCATGGAAATAATATTTTGATGTATGATGTTTAATCATAGCCACCATTTTTCCCTATCTTTATAATAAACATGGATCAATGGAGAAAATCAATATAATTAAACAAATTAAATATATATATATAATGATAAAGCTAAAAATAAATGATATGATGAAATAAAGTCATTTATTTTAGTGCAACATGTCTGAAGGAACCCAAATTTATTCTCATGTGCTAAAAATGTTTGGGAAAATAAACAACATGGAAATGATTGGGTTCCCAGATTGTAGATTTCATGGGACTAAAAATATGAAAATTTTAATATATACTTGTGCATCATAGTAGAAGGCCAACATGAGTTACTATGGATATTTATCAGGTTTATCACAATTATTTTATCTTATTTATATTTTTGGTGTTTTTATTATTCTGAAAACAAAGGAAAAGTGGGTCGGTTGGTTGTATAGTGTGTGAAAAAAAAAATAAAAAAATAAAGAAACTAAATTGTGGTTAATGGGGAAATGGAATAATCCAATAGAAACTTAGGTTTCATTCCTTGTTGTTTTTAGACAACACTTGATATTCAATTATTGTAAGCTATTCTCTCTAAAGAAACAATAACATAATACACATAGCTTTAATCAAGAATATGATTAAAACTAAATTAAAGAATTTATTTAATAAAATTTTATTTTTTTTTATTTTTGAATTCAACATGTCAAAATAAATTTATGGTGAATTTCTAAGACTTTTAACAAATAGTTGATTTTTCAGTGAATAGATAAAAATATATATTTTAAAAAAACTATCACTTATATGATATTATAATGATATAAGAATAAATTAAAGGATTATAAAAAAAATTTTAAATAAAAAAATATATTTATTAAATATATATAATTAATAAAAAAATAATTCAGAAAATAGAAATACATTCTTAACATTTTGGGAATATAATTAAAGTTTCTATTCAAATAGACATTATTTTAAGTTATTCTATCTTAATCATGTATTTAAAAGGATAATTTGGATTTTATTTTTCTTTTTAAGAAAAATCATTCTAATTTTAATTAATATAATCCAATTAATTCCATTTTAATTAATATTATACATTATTTTTCTATAAATTAATTTTTATTCTTTAATTTTTTTTTCTAAAAATAGTTTTCTTTGAGTTTTACAAACTTATATTTAATGTTATTTTTACAACTTATAGAAATTTAATATTGTAAAATATATATCATATTTGGAATAAAAATAATTAATAAAATTTAATAATGTAAAATTATTTTTTTCTCATAAGAAATAGTAATCATGGTAAATATGAATCACCACAGTTAAGGGTAAAAAGAGTTAAAAAGGTTAAAATAAAGGGATAAGTATTCAATATAACACAAAAAACATTATTAAACATAATTAGTTGATTATATTTTAACCTTAACCTTATCATATTATAATATATTACAATTCATAGCCACTTTATTTGTGTAATACAGATATTTTATAATAAACTTTCACGTACTTACAAGTTTTTCACCCACCTCATTTATTAAAGGGAACTCACTCTACCATCTTCTATAAAATAATTAATTGACTTTTCTCAACCAATAACTACCCAAATAACTTCCTAACTTCTATTCACACACCCTAGAGGTCCTGATCACACAAAAATACCACTTCAATATGGCTTAAGGATTCATACTAAAGAGGTTACCAAAATAAGCGGTATGTGTTCTTACTGAGCTTTTTCCAGTTCCTTTTTTATTAATCTTATTAAAAATATTCAATAACTATATTATCATAATTAAATTAATAAATTGAAAATATATATATATTTTTATGTTAATAGTATATATATTTAATATCTCATTTTCATCCTATGTAAAATGAAAATATCGCTCGTGCGTACATACGACATACCACCTCTACGTAGTGAAGTAATTCATTTTTCATCACCACTTTACTTGGATGGTTATAAAGATATAAATAATTAAAATATATGACATCTATGAAATAATTTTTATTTTATAAATATAATATATCATTTACCTTCTTAACCTTCCATCCATTAAAGACTGATAATGTTGTTTGTGTGTACGTGTGGGCTACCACGTCTAAGAGGAAAAGTGATTATTTTTATATTACCACCATGAATAGATGATTTTAAAATTGTATATAATTATATTTATAAAATTAATAAAATTTTGGAGATTATGGAACCATTTCATAACACCTTTATCCAAGTTCAATATACCGATGTTATTTTGGAGAAATTGACCGAACAAACTTATGTGGTCAATGTAAACAAGAACTATTCAATGATTGGATTCCTTATAAAAGGAACTTTAAAAATTAAATATAGATAAAAAATATTCTTAATAAATTATTTAATAAATTTAAATTGATTATTAACCAGTATATAATGTTTCTAACCAAGAAGAATTCAAAGGTAAGGGTTTATTCTACAATCTCATTATTATTCGAGATTGTTTGTGTATAAATATTCATTAAAGGAAATTATTATATATAACTCTTTCAAACACCAAATATTTTCTTAAACTATGGTTTCATATGGTTTTTATATGTTTTATTTTCATTTTACTCTCATATTTACTTAATATGATTGAGAAAATTTTTTGATATGAAAAAGTGGCCATATTTCATCTTTGGATGACATAAATTTTCTTCCGTATCCATGTTTCTCAAAATGATGTCATAAGTTATCTTTTAAATTATCAAATTATTATATAAAATTATTTTCAATAATATTTTAATTTCTTCTAAATAATTTAAAATGCATTTTCTTTTCATTTTTTGATGAAGGTACTTTTGAATTTTACTAAAATAGTGAACGGAATTTTTGTTTTAATGTTTAGCACATGAACATAATATCTCACCATCATAAAAATTATTTTTGTTGAAGCTTTAATTAAATGTTTCCATGGATATTTTAAATGAAATTAATTTTCTAAATATTTCAAAAAAAAATTATTTAAAATTTTATCATTGGAAAATGATATTTTTCTCATGTTTTCAAGGAATGTTTAAAATATTATTTTAATTGAATTTTCATCTATGTTAGCATCCCTTTATGATTATTATTTTTACTAGGGATATAATCTTATGATACCATTCACCTTATTTATCTATATGGATTAGGACCATGTTGTTCTACTTATTTACTGGTGAAAATATTAACATTTCTTATACTTGTTGTAGCAGCCTTGACTCCACTAATGCAAAGTCTATGCTTACTTATTACATTTATACAAGATAAATGGAGTTTCACCAAAAATGATCTATTGGAACCAAGGATTTTTGATAGATGAAAAAAGAGTGTATTTTTTGTTTCTTTTCAATCTACACCAGGGTTGATCAGTTATTTTAAAAGGAAAGTGATCTTATGGTGTATATGGATTCAATGATAAAGGTGGATTTTTCCCAATGTTTTCAAAATTTTTGGAGCTGAAAATCAGGAGAAAGGATAAAGCTTCATGAAAGGTGTTTTTATATGGTTGACTCTTCACAAATGTGGTAAATTTATAGATTTCAAAAATATTGGAGTTTCATGAAGGTATGAAGATTTGTGAAGGAATTCAGTTTCATGAAGTTCTGTAGAATCATGAACTTATGATGTAAAGATGGTGTTTTCATGACTATGATAAGGTTCAGTAATGAATTATGTGATGAAAGAATCTATAATACTATGATGAGCTTCAAAAATAGGTAAAATTTCACTGGAGCTTCATGAATAATGGATTTTCATTAGCATGAATGAAGAAGTACATGAAAAGGCCATTGGGATCTTGTATTATTCACAAAGAGTGGAGTCTATAAATAGGTAGCCACACAAACTTCATTTCACATGAAGAGTTTTTGAGAAAAGGGTGTATCACTCTTAATTCATGAAGGATAGGATCTTTGTAAATCAGGAATTATATGCAAGCGTAATCATCATGAAAATACTAGTAAGTGTTGACTGATTCTAAGGATTTTTAGAAAAAGGAGTTTTGTGAAGACTAGGAGTTTCATGTAGGATTAAGGATTTACAAAGGCAAAGTGCTTAGAGAATGTTGGGAGCTTCTTGAAGTTGTGTGGGTTCTAAAATGATATAATTTATTTGAAACATAAAGGGGATTTCATGAAGGATCGGAGATTCGTGAACAATATTGTTGAACATTTAGATTAAGTGAATATTGTTGTCAAGTACATGAACTAAGGACTACGGTGCAAGTAGAGTCTCATGCTAATCTGAGAAAAAGAATTAAATGACCAATCTATTGAGTTGACCTTTAAGTCATTAAACTGAGTAGGTTTTCACCTAAGGCTGTGAGCTATGGGGAGTTGATAGAAGTTTTCTGACATAGGTAGTGTGTTACCCCTATAATTCTTATAAAAGAATCATGCTTAACATAACGAGTTTGTGTCTGATATTATGTACTCCGAAATAACTAATGAAGTTTAGTGGTTTTTTAATAATTGACACACTATCAGTGTATTCTTCTTGGACTATAACTTAGTGTTGAACTAGGTAAAACTATTGTGTTGTCTCTCTACACATGAATATTTAATAACTATATAGTTCTATTAGAGTGGTTTTAAAAGTTCCTTCCAATGTGAGAAAAAGATCCCATAATTTAAAATAAAATATTGACTCCCTGATTCACCCATCCCCTATTAGGGTGTTATAGGGTCCTACAAGTGGAATCAAATAAAGAAGGTTATTATAGTTAAATATTCCATTTATTGTTTTCATAGAAAATTTAGTGAATTTTTGTGGATCCACAATCTTTAATGGAAGAAATATACAAATATGAAAGGATATGCTGAGATCTCATTTGAGATCCCTTGGGATGGAAGTTCTTTTTTCCATTTATCAGGGGATTCAGATCACTAATGCGATATATCTTTCTATGACAGAAACTGATAAGAAAATGCTTGATGCAGATGACAAAGCTCAAAATCCTCTTTCTGAAACACTCTCTAATCAAATATATTTTAAGGTGATTCTTTTCACTACAACCATGTCAGTGTGGTATAAAATGGAAAATATATATAAAGGTGATAAAAAAGTAAAAGAGGCCAAAAATAACCATTTTCACAATCCGTTTGATGATCTGAAAATGAATTTAGATGAAAATTATGATAGTTTCTTTAATCACATAACTAAAGTTATTGGAGCTATGTGGGGAATTTAGGAAGAAATTAAGAAAATTGACATTATAAAGAAAATAATGGGAAGGATCCCACCACTGTATAATCCAAAAGTGTTAGCCCTTGAGGAAATATATCTATATAAGATTTCTTTTGATGAACTACTAAAAAGTATGGTGAATTATAAAATGATATTCAAACTACAAGATACAACAACTCGATTAAGCTAGGAAATGGCATTAAAATACATGAAAAAACTTAAGATATCCATAGTTAGTGTTGATAGATTTAATGGGTAAGAAAAAATTCTTTCTATTATTTTCTATGAAATTCGAGATAGGAAGAGGGAGATTTTAAGGCAAGCTTCCTATTACTTATTTTTGATGTGGTAGAGTTGGGAACATTGAAAGTCATTTCTCAAGGAAGTTCAATAATTAAGAAAGTTAAGAGAAATCATGAAAATGACTCAGAAAAGGTTCCCTCAATAGCGAGACTTCAAATCAAGAATGAAATTATAGAGGAAGAGATTCTTCTATAAAGAAGAACAATATGATAATGTTTTCTTACATGATTTATAACTAGAGTTTAAATTTGAACCTAAAGCGTCCATGATGGATACAGTTGAAAAGTTATAACCTACAAAATATGAATAAAATTAGTTGATTGGTGTTTTTATCTCAATTTGATACTTTATAGTGATCTTCAAGGGCATGAAATTCAATGAAATAAAAACAGAAAGATGAGAGATCTGCTAATAGAGTCATTAGAGTATGTTGATCGACTTAAAGATGAAACTGATTGAATGAAAGGAGGGGTAGAAGAAAATATAAAAACAGTAGAAATATTATAATAAGTTATGGAGTCTAAGGTTATGATTGAAGATAAGGAAAAATTCATCAATGACATTGCATCAATTCTAGAGGAGAAGGATGGGATTGTTGGGGGTACATGAAGAAGAATTTGTTACTCTAAGGAGGAGACACGAAAATGAATCAAAATCAAGGGTAGAAAAGAAGAAATTATAGTTTGGAATAATCTCAAATACAGATCTATTAGAAGGAGATAGACGTGGGTATGAATCAGTAGATAAGGCATGAATGATCAAAGATCCACATATATGGAAAAAAGTAGAATTGGTTGTGATGTGGAAACATCAAAGGATGGAAAAGGGATAAGACAAAATAAATAGAATTAGAAATTTATTCATATCATAAAGGAAACTAATTCCTTGACAAAGAAATATTCAAAAAAATAAAATAAAAGAGAGTTATAAATATTTATCAAGTATCCCGAGAGGATCTCTGATAAAATACCTTTGGAAAATAAGTGGAAATCTGGAGGAATGGAAGTGAGAAGTTTTCTTCCCTTATGAAGTGCCAATTCTATGGCTTTCTGGGCTATACCATGTCTTACTGAGAATAGTAATGAAGTTATCTGAGTGATAAAATGCCTAAAAGTCAACAAAAGATAATGAGACTATATCCTACATCCTATAGAGGAAATAATATCTATGGATATTGTTTTCACTATTCTTAATATGGCCATAAATCTATTCATTGCAGGAATAGGAAAGGTGTGAAAAATAACTACAGAACTCCAAGGAAAGTCAATAGACGTCAACCAAGCATAATTACCCTTGAAAATAGGTATTCTCGTATGGAATAATAATATGATTATGATGAGACCATGGATACTAAAAATATTTTTGGAAGGACATATTTTTATGCCACTTAACCAGGTATCTCATGGAAGGAAAGAAAGTAAATTGAGAAAGACAACCTTTCAATAATATCTCTCAAAGAAACAAATAACAGTGGCACCTAGATTCCAAAAATTGGATGCTCCTCCCATATGACAAGAAATGAAAATTTGTTGAATAATATTAATAAAAGTATTGATGGAACAATTAGATTTGAAAATGACGATTCTTTAAAGATCAAAGGCAGTGGAAATAAAGAACTAGAAAATGATGAGATAAATAAAAATGAAGTTCTATACATAGCTGGTTTGCATCACAAATTTCTTAAGTGTGAATCAAATCCATGAATCAGGACTGATAGTGACATTTAATCATAAGGGGTTCAATATAAAAGAAAATATTGGAAATTATCTTATGAAAGGATGCAAAGTAGATAGAAATTTATACTAGGTTAACAATAAATAGAACACTTGTTACTTAAAATTTGATTATGAAAACAAATTTTGGAACCAGAGGGTGGGTCACATTAATCAATAGATCATATATTAGATATCTAAACTTAAGATAGTTTTCGACATTCCCAATATGAATCATGACTAAGATAATACATGCGATTCTTGCATAAGGGGAAATATTGTTTCGATTTCATATCTGCTAATGAAAAAAGGGGCACCAAATCTTCTTGATCTCATCCACATAGACATATGAGGTCCAATGAATATGGATGGTGCATATGGATATAGGTACTAAATTCATTTTATTGATGATTATAATAGAATTTATTGTGTGATGATTATGCAGAGGAAATGATAATTTCTTGATTACATGAAGAGTTATCATCAAAGATACGAGAATGAAGCTAGACACACAATCAAGATTATATGATATGAAAGTGGAGGATAATACACATCCATTGAATTTGAAAATTTCTTCGAAAATCATGGGATAATGTATGAGGTGTCTATAGTGAGAACCCCTCAAAAAAATGAGGTCTTTGAACACATAAATTGATAGTTGAATAATATGGATAGAATTATGATGATTGAGAGTCGTGTTAATTGTCATTGTTGGAAAGAGTATATTAAAGTACCAGTGTACACTCAAAATAGAATATTGATTTTCAAAGGAGAAATCAGGACACTATATGAGATATGGTATGGAATTAATCCCCATATGAATTATTTTCATGTTTTTGGAAGTAAATGTTTCATAAAAAACAAAGAAGGAAATAAAGGGATGTACGGAGATTCTATTGATGAGGGAATATTCCTTGGATATACAATGAAGATTAAATCCTACAAATGTTATAATAATCATATTAGAAATATTTTGGAAGGAAATGATTCCCAAATCATTGTGGATAAAACCATAAATACCTCAAGAAGATTATATGTTTATATGGTTGAAGATAAAGAAGAAAGTGGAATAGGGTTAGATTCAAATGAAGAAATAATGGAAGCCTTTCAAAACATTCAAGGCTCACAAAATTAATGATTATTGAAAAGAAGAATCCGAAGAGGAAACCATTTCTAAAGAAACTTCATCAGAACCTCATAGGAGAAACGAAAGACAGAAATTTATTAATCCAATATCATTGGGGATTGGACCCCACCTACACAGATAAAGAGAATGTGTAATGAATCACATTATTCATTCATATCAATTGTGTAACTAACCTCTTTTGAAGAAGATAAGACCATGAATGAAGAACTAGAATAGATTTACAACAACTAGACATGAGATCTTATTAAGGGACTAGAAAGTCATAATGTGATTGGAAAAAAGTGGATATTCAAAAAAAATCGATGGTCATGGAAATGTGATTAGAAACTAGGAACACTTGGGGTGTAAAGGCTATGCACAGATTGGAGGAATTGATGATGAAGAAAATTTTTCTCCTATAGCTATATTGGAGTCAATCAGGCTATTCCTTTCCATGGAAATTCAAAGAGGGTACAATGTTTATTAGATGTATGTTAAAATAAAATTATTAAATGGTGTTATTAAATAAGAATTATATATGGAAAACTAGTAGGATTTCTAATTGGAAATGATTAGAAAAAGGTTTATAGATTAAAGAAGGATCTCTATGGTCTGAAGTAGGCACTCTGAGTATGGTATTTTTGAATGGATTCTTATTTGTAGAATCTTTAATTTGAAATAGGATGTGTCAAATATAATATCTATGTTAATAATTCTTAGAAATATCAATATATGGTTCTTGTGTACGTGAATGATATTTTTTTTGGATGAAGTATGATGGGATTAGTGGAAGAATTTTTTAATCACATGAAATACAAATTTGAAATGTGTATGATCGGTGAACATACATACTTTTTGGGGTTTTAGGTGGTACAAAAGAAGGATTATGCCTTTGTTTCTCTAAAAACATTTAATAAAGTTGATCATTAAATTAAAAAAACATAACTCCAAACCAATGTTGAGTCTGATTTCAATTGGTAAAAAACTAAGAAAGCATTTGGATGGGGAATCTGTGGACCCCACCTTATATATAAGGATCATTGGAATCTTATTATACTTGACTAAAATATGTCCAAATATTATCTTTTCAATAATCTTAGAGGATCACATCCAATGTAATATAAAATAAGAGAATTTGGTAGTAGTTAAAAGAATTATGGGATATATTCAAGGTAGTATCAATTTTTAGATTATACTTATAGCAGGAATAGATAATAAATTATTCGAATTTTCTGATGATGATTGGGCCAAATATATGATGGATTGAAATTCCAACTATGGTAGTTCATTATCTATTGGAAAAAAATGTGTGGGATGGTTGAGAAAGAAAAAATAAATCACTTATCTTAGTACTACTAAATCAGAGTATATCACTATGAAAAAGTCATGAACTCAAATATTTTGGATAAAGAAACAACTTACTGATATTGTAAATGATGTGAAACAGTCAATGGTGATACATTTTTGAAATAAGAGTACAATAAATCATATGAAAAATCTGGTTCAATACTCTCATACCAATTAAATTTAAATAAGATAACCCTTTATCAAAGAAATTTTTTAACAAGGTTCAATTAAAATATAACATGTTGGGACTAATGATCAATTGGCTGACATTATGAGAAATATTTTGAGAAACATTAGTTGAACCTCAATGTTTAGACACCTCCCATTGTATGAGGAGGTTCTGGTTGTTAGACTTTCCCAATTTTTGTTACCTTTTTATTCTATTTATGGAAGTAATATAGGTTTATAGGGGAGATATGATACACAAAGTGTTTTTTTGAGAACTAAAAGTACAAATATAGGTTCTTTGGGTTTATTTCTAAAGGGAGAGATAAGTAAAATTAAATGAGTGTTTATTTTTTAGGATAGTGGAATGAAATTATCTTTTTCCCCAATTATTTTCTATGATGATCTTTACTCATGTAGACTTAGATTTATAGAAGTGTTATTTCACACATATCCGGGTTTTGTTTAAGGATGGTGTTTCTAAAAACTTTACCTACAAATCCCTAACAAACCAAAAGGGGGATATTATTGTAACAATTTTTTTTTCATAATTGGAAATAGAGATTATTTTATGTTTGTTGCCAATCCACAATAGGTTTGATCAAGGATTTTTCAAGTAAAGTGATCTTACACTGAATATTGATTTAGTTCTAATGGTGGTGTCATTCCCCAGTGTTTACCAAATTTTTGGGGATCAAAATTAGGAGGAAGGAGTAGGTTTTCGAAGATATACACTTCAAAAATATGTTAAAGGTGTGTATTTCATGAAGATTGGAGTTTCGTGAAGAAATAGAGTTTTGTGAAGGAATCTGGTTTTACAAGGATGTGTATACTCATGAATACATGATAGAATTATGGCGTTATCGTGACTACGTGATGGTTTACGAATGTATAATGGGATGATGGTATCTATGCGACTATAAGAAGCTTCATGAATGGGTAAAATTTCACTAGATCTTCACAGATAGGGGAGCTTCATGATCACAACTAAAGATGTTTTGAAAATTCTGATGAGTTATTGGGATCTTGATGAAGAGATGAGTCTATAAATAGGTGTCCACACCCACTTCATTTGACATGAAGAGTATTTGAGAAAATGATGAATCACACTGAATTCATGAATTCTAGGAGCTTCATGAATTAGTAATTATATGATATCTTGAGAATCATGAAAAGAATGGTTAATTCATGAATGAGGGTATGGTCTTAAAAAAAGAGTTTCATGAAGGATGGTAGTTTCAAGAATACTTATGGATCTGTGAAGGCTGACAGCTTCATGAAGGTTGGGTGCTTCGTGAAGGTGTGTGGATTCACGAATGCGGGAATTTCATTATAACATAAAAGGGGTTTCTCAAAGTCTAGGAACATCACAAACAATAGTGTTGAACATTTTGTTTAAGAGAATAGTTATTTCATGTGCATCAACTCAGGACTGCGGTGCAAGTAGAGCCATGTTCTAATCATTGAAAATGAATTAAATTCAAAATACACTAAGTTGATCATCAATTCATTAAACTGAGTAAGACTTAACCTGTAAAGACCTATAATTTCTGTGGAATTTTTATTTTGTAAATACATGGTAATTTTATGAGTCCACAAAAAATGACGGCGCATGATTCTGTGGCCCGGTGTGCCCGGAATCAATTTCTGAAGTTTTGTTTGGGCACATTTAGTAAACATACGAGTGAGATTTTATAACTTTTGAACCGGTGCTTGGAATTGAGATATGAGGGCACCGTTGAACTCAGAGTTCCAATGTTTTCTTAGTGAGACCTTCACCTTAGCTGCGTTCAGGCGAGAACATAAGTCGAGTTTCCTCCCGTGTGGTTGTTTTTAAAAGGGAAGTGAAATAAAAATAAAATTGGAAAACTGAATTTTATTTTTGAATTTGAAATCCTTTTGAATTAATGTGGGGTCCACTAAACCCCACATTAATTCATGCCAACCCCTTAATTAATTAAAGACTTCATTAATGACGTCTTTAATGGGGTGAAAAAGGGGGAGCCCCTTTCTCTTCTTCATGGAGAAGTTTTGGGTGGGTTATTATTATTATTATTATTATTCTTCATTTTTGGTGGAGGAATCTTAGAGGAAGAACCTCCTTCTGTCAACAATGATCATCCTCTTCATCTTCAACGAACTTCAACCGTGTGAAAAGAGAAGGAGCCGACCGTGAAGAACACCGTCTTCAACTTGGTCTCCTCCGAACTATCCTCTGAAAATGACCACGAGGTAGGGGATTCGAGTTTGATTTTGTTCCGGTTGTTCATCGTTCGATCTTGGATTATGTTTTTCCATTTGTTATCACCATAACGCGGAGGGCGCAGGCCGAACGAACATGGCCCGACCCCCCCTATGGTTTTCCTCACATGTTGAGGATGGTGGTGGTGGAACGACGACTGATGTTGGGCCGAACAAGAAAGAAAACAGCAGTGTAGGGCTGTCAGGTTTCTAGAAGGGCACAACACCGTCACGCCGCGTGGAAGAGTAGGTTGTGACCCATGGCAGCGACAGTGCACACGGGCGGCCGCCAGGCCGCTGGAGGGGCGTTGCACTGTCACGCCGTGCAGAGGAAGAAGCCACGACCCCTGGCCGTGGCGGTGCACACGGGCGGCCGCCAGGCCGCCGTAGGGGCGCAATGCCGTCACGCCGCACAGAGGAAGATGTCATCGCCCCCTGGCCGTGATAGTGGAGCAGAAGCGATTGGCTGAGCCGACCGCCGACAAAGCAGACCGGCTAGCCACTCGGCTAATCAAACGAAGCGGGACCCTCTAGAGTCCTGCAAGATACCGAATCGGAGCCAGGCGCTGGTTCCATCTAGAAGATGGGGGGAGAGGCACCACCCACTTACGCGGCAAGGGCGGGCCCCACAGGGCGCCGCCAGCCACTGGCCAGCCAGGCCACGCGGGCCGCCAGTGTAGGCCACGCGGGCTGCCAGCCAGGCCACGCGGGCCACGCTACCCATGGGCCGGGCTGGTCTCAGTGGGCCAGGTCAGACCCGCCGACCAAGTCGGACCCCTGTCCGGACCCGAGTAGGGTCAGGCTGACCAGGCCGACCCGACCTAGACCCGTTTGACCCGATTTCACCTTTTCGCCCATAACTTGGGCTACTAGTGTCTGATTGACGAACCGTCTATGGAAACAGAAAGAATGGATGAGATGGTTCTTTTGGCATACCCCAATTTAGGTTTGGACGCAGTTGTGGTATTGTTGGGTTGGATTGAATCTAAATACAATCAGGCCCTCAGAACAGAAATACTAAGAACTCTCAGACTGGGCATCCGATTGACGCGTCGTCTGCCACGTTGGGTTCCTTATGACGAGACAGAACTTCAAGATACATCAACTTGGGAATACGTGGAAGTTGATGTATCGAAACATAGCTTGAGGAGAGGACTCTCCCAGAATCAAGCATGTTTAGAGCGGGAACCCTGAGGCTAGATGTGACATGAAGATATCGTGCGACACATGAGGGTCGGCACCGACGATAGACGAGGGTCGGGACCGTGCGACAGATGAAGGTCGACACTGGTGACAGACAAGGGTCTGCACCGTGTGATAGATGAGGGTTGGAACCAGTGACATACAAGGGTCGGAATCGTGTGACACATGAGGTTTGACACCGATGAAAGAGGAGGGTCTACATTGTGAGACACATGAGGGTCGGCACCGATGATAGAGGAGGGTCAGCATCATACAACATATGAGGGTCGACACCGGCGATAGATGAGGGTCGACATCATGCAACACATGAGGGTCGGCACAAAAAACAGATGAGGTTCAGCATCATGTGACAGATGAGGGTCGTCACCGGCAACTAATGTGCGTCTGTAGTGAAGTTACTCAAATAGGATGTTCTACCCAAGCGATTATGCATCCTTACTCTTGTAACCATGAAGTTACCAGTAGATTGAGCCGACTCATTTACTCTGAGCTTCTTGTCCTGGGACAAATGAAGCCTTATGTTACCTCTTGATTGAGACAGTTTGAATATTTACAACTCAAGTATATGTATGGGCATATACCTAAGTAGAGATGTTTGGTTGTTCTTCCTTCATGGAACGGGTTGTGTTTTGGGCTCGAGAGTTGGAGCCGGTTGTACTTAATAACTTAGTTATATGTATGGGAATATACCTAAGCTTTTTTGGAGGTTACTTTTTGATTGTATCTTTTCTTCTGTGGATTATCCTTAGTGTATTTTGGGAGACCTTAGGGGGTCTTGGGGTCCCTATTGAGTATCGTAATACTCACCCCTGCACGTGGTTCACCCGCACCTTGTTGTGTTCTGTGCAGATGATGGTCAGTAGTGATCAAGGCTAAGGATGATGGGTGGGAGGCTTCTCGCAGCCAGACTAGATGGAATATACCTCATGGACGAGTTGTTCATGATTTGTACCTACCCTTCAGGTAGGATTCCCCAGTGGACGATCCAAGAGATGTTTCCCTTTTTACTTGTACCTGTACTTCAGTTGGGTTTGTATACTAGCCCATTTACATTCAACACACTTTTCTATACTAGTACTTTTTTGTTATCACTTCTTGTGTTCAGACTATGTGTGTTATAGTTTTAAAGGCAATGCCTTCCCTTTTATTAGGGTTACGCCTTTTGGTGCTAGTCGCCAGCCCCTGGCGTATGGAAGGCGGGCTTGCGGTCGTCACAGAACGGGCCCCGAGGACATGCCATGACAAATTGGTATCAGAGGAGTCAGTTCTACAATAGAACAAAGGACTCTGATCTTTTTTTTATGTGAAGAAATATTGTTAAGGGTACTGGGTATGGTTATCAGTTCAAGATTCTAGTGTTGGTGCGACGGCCGACATATCCATACACTAGGACTCTGAATTCTAATTTCCGACTCAGTGCACGAAGAAACTGATTGCTTTTGTGTTTCCTTTGAAAATTTTTCTTTGTGATTACTTTGACGCAGCTCACCAGGTATAAATTTTTGACAATGGAACACCTGTTTCTTTTCAGGATGGCCCCATGCAGGCAGCCGTCCAGGGTTCTTGGATGTGTACGAGATGGCAGCCCACCGAGCGATAGGGCCTCGATGTAGGGCCCCATCAGAGTGGAGGAACAATAGGTACCACTAACTGCTGGGCCACCGATACCACCAACCCCAGCAGCAGAGCGTGCACGCCGTCTGAGTGCGTTGCACGAGTTCCAGTGACAGAGGCCACCCAGGTTTAGGGGAGAGATGGACCCGCATGCAGCTGAGGATTGGCTGGAGGCTGTAGTGGGAGTCTTCAGACTGGTAGGGAAACCAGCCGTCCTTATGATGATTCTTTCCACTAGTCTCTTTCAAGATGCAGCAGACAGATGGTGGAGTTTGATACTCCAGGTTCATGATGAGGAAACACTTCTATGGGTGGACATTGAGATCCTGTTTCGGGTAGAGTTTGTTCCAGCCACCCTACGTGTGGTACGAATATAGGATCTACTTCATCTGCAGTAGGGAAGTATGATAGTAACTGAGTACTTAGCAGGGTTTACTGACCAGTCGCGCTACTCCACAGACATGGTAAATGACTCGTTCTGCAGGGCGCGAACCTTCGAGTAGGGGCTTATGAGGGAAATCAGGGCTTCAATGATCTCCCCTATCATTCCAACACAGGCAGGGGCATTGAAGTAAGACCTATTATTAGAGAGGTTCTTGTTGAGCAGACTCCAGCAGTGAGACCCACCACCGGGCGTCATGTAGAGGATTCTTCTGTAGCTGGCAGTAGACATGTGATGTAGAAGTTCAAGAGGAACAGACCTTCAGGAGGTCAAACCGAGGATGCAAGGTCTAGGGTGCGAGGATGAAGAGGCCGAGGGAGCTACGAACAGAGAATGATCTATTTTTTCTACAGGGGATAGAGACACATAGCTCGTGATTTTCTGACTCCCCATGAGGATGACCGACAGACAATTGAAGATCCACTGAGGCAACGAAAATGGCTAGATCTTGAGCATGAGGTAGGTGGCAGAAGAGGAAGGAGAACAAGATGTGCCGTAGGAGGTGGTCAGCAGTGTGAGTTTCTACCACCCCCAGGCAGTCCACCGCGAGCTCCGAGAGCATGTGGACTTGAGAGTGACTAGCTTCGAGCTTAGAGACCTTTATTTTTGGCACTTATTTTGTGGTTTAATGTTGTTGTATGTGGTTTCTTTGTGTCTTTGTACTTTGAGCTGCAATATAAATAGACACTTGTCTTTGTGACTTTTTCTTCCCTGCTCTTGTATTATTGATACTGATAGGTTCCAGTTAAAATCGATGACTTGACCCTCACGTTCGAGAATCCTACTGAAGGAGAACCGGAGACCACACACTGATGTCAACAATGTGACTTGAATATTCGAGGCAACAGTGTCGGTTGAATCTCTTGGTAGTAGCGTCGAGGCCTTACGACATCATCCTTGGCCTAAACTATTTTCTGTTCATGCCAGGATTGGCTGTATTAGGAAACGAATGTGGTTCATCTAGGGGATGAGACCAGATTAATCTTTTTCTGCAAGAGGGAAATCTAAGTATCTCTTGATGGACATTGAGAAAGAAGGGTGTAGCCAAGTTCTTATTAGTTGGCCAGTCAACCTTGATCACCAGAGACTTAGGTATATCTTTTCTTAGAAGGACCAGAACCTAAGACAATGGAGTTGGCTTTAGTTTTACTAGGACTATGACTTTGAAAAAGTCTATACTCCTGGAAAGGGAAATGTTTTATGAAATTAACTCAGCTATAGATCTGGTAATCATCTGTTTGGAGAGGCGACAGAGCAACTGGCCGCTTCACAGATAACCTATGTGGATTGTGATGGGCATCTTTCCTTACTTTAACCATCCACTCCTTCGACAAGCCAGGGAGACTCAGCATGAGGACACTGACTACAAGCTACACGTGCTCAGATATCCACAAGACGGACAATTGATGTATATTCTAAAGTTAGAGAGCTCGTCAAACCCTTCAAGGAACATACTATGGTACGAACTACCACGACAAAGGTGCAGATCATCCAACAGCGGCTGAGGACTACACAAAGTAGGAAGAAGCCTTACGTAAATGGGAGATGAAGACCTCTGGAGTTCGAGGATGGAGACCACATCATCCTATGGGTCCCACATTGATGAGGTTTGCGAAGATTTGGCCGAGGTGGTAAGTTATCTTCGAGGTTAATCGGACCCTTCCAAGTTCTCAACAGAGTAGACGAGGTGGCTTGTCGCCCGTATCTTCCACCTCAATTGCACCGGGTGCACGACGTTTTCCATATATCACAACTGTGGAGATACGTGCATGACCCGACTCACATCTTAGACTGGGGTGAGCTCGACGTCGGCGATGGGGCGACTTTCACAGAGGTCCCAGTAGAGATTGAGGATTGACAGGAGCGGGTCCTTCGTGGACGGTCGACTCCTTTTCTACGCATTCGTTGGCTGCATGTGAACCTTTAAGAGAGCACATGGAGCAGGAGGCTTAGATGCGTGCTCAGTTCCCCCATTTGTTTCCTTGGTTCGAGTTGTAGCTTACGGGGACGTAAATCCCTGAGGTGGTGAGAATGTAAAGAACTAGAATTTCCGGGGAATTTTTTTTTTGTCTTAAATACTTGTGAATTTTAAGAGTTCGTGAAAAGTTACGGCGCATGATTCCGAGGGCCGGTGTACCCGCAATCAATTTCTGATGTTTTGTTCGGGTACATTCAGTAAATGTACGAGTGAGATTTTATAACTTTTGAACCGGTGGTCAGAATTGAGATCCGAGGGCACCGTTGAACTCACAGCGCCGATGTTTTCTTAGTGAGACTTTCACCTCAGCTGCATTCAAGTGAGAATGTAAGTTGAGTTTCCTCCCACATGGGTGTTTTTAAAAGGGAAGTGAAATAAAAATAAAATTGGAAAACTGAATTTTATTTTTGAATTTCAAATCCTTTGGAATTAATGTGGGGTCCACTAAACCCCACATTAATTCATGACAACCACTTAATTAATTAAATACTTCATTAATGAAGTATTTAATGGGGTGACAAAGGGGGAGCCCCTTTCTTTTCTTCTTGGAGGAGTTTTGGGTGGATTATTATTATTATTATTCTTCTTCTTCATTTTTGGTGGACGAATCTTGGTGGAAGAACCTCATTCCATCAACGAGGATCATCCTCTTCGTCTTCAACGGACTTCAACCGTGTCAAAAGAGAAGGAGCTGACCGCGAATAATGTCATCTTCGACTTCATCTCCTCCGAAATCTCCTCCATCAGTGACCACGAGGTAGGGGATTTGAGTTTGATTTTGTTCCCGTTATTCATCGTTTAACATTGGATTAAGTTTTTTTGTTTGTTATCACCATAACACAGAGGGAATGGGCCGAAAAAACATGGCCCAACCCCACTCCATTTTCCTCTCTTGTTGATGAAGGTGGAAGTGCAACGGTGGTCGGCGTCGGGCAAGCCGAGAAGGAAACCGACGTCGCAGGGCCGCCGGGTCACCGGAAGGGCGCGGTGCCGTCGCGCCGCGCGGAAGAGTAGGCCATGACCACTGGCCGCGATGATGCACACGGGAGGCCACCATGACACTGGAGGGGAGCGACACCATTGAGCCATGCATAGGAAGAAGACACTCCCCCCTGGACGTGGCGGTGGAGCAGAAGCGGCCGGCTGGACAGGCCGCTGGTGAAGCAGACAGGCTGGCCGCTCGACCAACCGGACGAGGCGGGACCCTCGAAAGTCCCGCGGGCTACCGAACTGGTTCCAGGTGCCGGTTCCATTCAGGAGATGGGGGGGGGGGGGGGGTTGGAACCCCACTTTAAGCGGATAGGGCGGTCCCCGCAGGGCACCACCAGCTGCTGGCCACCCAGGCCACGCGGGCCGCCAGCCAGGCCACTCGGGCCACGCTACCCACGGGCTGGGCTTCCACCATGGGCCGGGCCGGGCTGCCCAACATGGAAGGGGCTTCACCGTGGTCCGGACCAGTCCCGGTGGGCCGGTTCAGACCCACGGACCAAGACAGAGCTCGGTCCGGAACCGGGTTGGTCCGACTGGGTGGGACCCAACCCGAACCCATTTAACCCGATTTCACCTTTTCACTCATAACTTGGGCTACGATTGTCCGATTGACGAACCGTCTATGGTGACAGAAAGCGTGGAGTGAGAAGGTTCTTTTGGGATACCCCACTTTACGTTTCCACGCAATTGGGGTGTGGTCGAGTTAGATTGAATCTAAATCCAACCGGGCCGTCAGAACGGAAATACCAATAACTCGCAGACCGGGCATCCGATTGACGCGTTGTTTGCCACGTTGAGTTACTTATGACGAGACAGAACTTTGGGATACATCAACTTGGGACTACAGGGTAGTTTATGTAATAAAACTTGTATTGAGGATCGAACTCTCCCGGAATCGAGCGTGTTTAGAGCGGGAACCCAGAGGCTAGCTGTGGCATGAAGATATCGTGTGACACATGAGGGTCAGAAATGGCGACAGACGATGGTTGGGACCATGTGACAGATGAGGGTCGGAACTGGGGAATAATGAGGGTCGGAACCATGAGACATATGAGGGTCGACACCAGCGACAGATAAGGGTCGGCATCGGGCAACACATGAGGGTCAGCACCGACAACAGATGAGGGTCGACATTGTGCGACACATGAGGGTCGTTACTGGCGATAGACGATGGTCAGAATTGTGCGACATAGGAGGGTCGGAACCAGAGATAGATGAGGGTCAACATCGTGCGACACATGGGGGTGGACACCGGTTATAGACGAGGGTCGGCATCATGCAACAGATGAGGGTCGGCACCCGCGGCTAATGTGAGTATGTAGTGAAGTTAATCAGATAGGATGTTCTAGCCATGCGACTAGACACCCTTACTCTTGTAACCACGAAGTTACCGTTAGAGTGAGCTGACTCTTTTACTCTGAGCTTCTTGTCTTGGGATAAATGAAGCCTTATGTTACCTCTTGATTGAGACAGTTTGAATATTTACAACTCAGGTATATAAATGGGTGTATACCTAATTAGAGTTTTTTTATTTGTTCTTACATCGTGTAACGAGTTGTGTTTTGGGATCGATATTTGGAGCCGGTTGTACATAATAACTTAGGTATATGTATGGGAATATACCTAATCTTGGTTGGATGTTACTTTGTGATTGTATCTTTTCTTCTTTGGATTATGCTTAGTGGATTCTGGGAGACCTTAGGGGGTCTCGGGGTCCCTAATGAGTATCGTAATACTCACCCCTGCACGGGCTTCACCCGCACCTTGTTGTGTTCTATGCAGATGAAAATCAACAGTGATCGAGGCTGAGGAAGAGGAGTGGGAGGCTGCTCACAGCTGGACTATACGGGACGTACCTCAGGGACGAGTTTTTCGAGATCCGTACCTACCCTTCAGGTTGGATTCCCCTGTGGATGATCCACGAGCTGTTTCCCTTTTTTACTTATACCTGTACTTCAGTTGGGTTTGTATACTAGACCATTTACTTTCAACACACTTTTCTATTTTAGTAATTTGTTGTTATCATTGCTTGTGTTCAGACTATGTGTGTTTCAGGTTTAAAGGCAATGCCTTCCCTTTTATTAGGGTTATGCCTTTTGGTGCTAGTAGCCAGCCCCTGACCTATGGAAGGCGGGTTTGGGGTAGTCACGACATGGTCCCCAAGGACGGGTCATGACATCACAGAAGGCAGTGATAAAGGGGGAGTTTATAGAAGTGTTCCATGGGAGGTGGAGTTTTATCCCTATAATTCTTATAAACGAAGTGTTCCTAACATAGAAAGACTATGTATGATCTTTTTTAATCCATAATAACTATTAAAGATTAGTGGATTTTGGTTTGTCCAAAATGCTGTTGGAATATGCTCTTTGGACTAGCCTTTAGTGGTGAACCATTTAAAACTGTTGTGTGGCCTCTCTATATGTGAATGTTTAATAACTGCATGATTTAATAAGGTAGATTTTACAAGTTTCTACTAATGTGGTAAAACTATCTGTAACTTTAAAAGAAAAATTTGACATCCTGATTCACCCCTCTCCTCCCAGGGTGTTCTCGGGTCCAACATGATCAATTTATTTAGAAGTATTTACAAACCAGGTACATAAATGATTTCTATATTACATTGTATAAATAAAATATAGCATAAAAACATTATTCTATCCTTGAAGATCATTCAAATATTCCTTCTTTTCATTATAGAAAAAGGAAAACAAATAAAGGGTGAGATTAGATGCTTGGTAAGGGTTTCATACAATATAATCTATCATGAGTAAATAAGGTATAATTAATATTTCATAGTGGGTAATCAAAATACATTCCATCCAATAAAAAACTTGATTTCAAAGTACATAAATGGATTTTATCAACATATAAATCACATGTATAATGGAAACATAATTCCTAATAAAGGAAATGAAAAAATTTGGACATTCATGAACATACCATCAAGGCCTCATCCAAGATATCATGAATCCTACCATAAAGGCCTTTTCCAAGATAATTTAATTTTATGGGTGGGTATACACTAATTACCAAATAAATATGGCCACCTATTTTACCACCTGAGATATGCTGATATAGTGAGATGATATTTATAACTAGGAACCACCAATCACTTGCACATCATATGTATTCTTCATATTTTGATTGATTAATAAAATTAATTCTAAAAATACATTATAAATCAATATTTATTCATATTGAAGTTAGAATACTGAATATTTCCCTAGTTTATGAATTTACTATTGTAATAATATTTCTTCAATAGATATCATATATAGAATTTTAATGTGGTTAAAATATCATAAAATTAATAAAAATGATACCAAATATATCTATGATATTAAAAAAATAGACATAAACGATAAAAATAAAGGCTAATAAATAATGATGAGTGATAGAGAACATGATCATAAGAATGTGAATCACCTCAAAATAAGGTATAATCCATAAACCAATAAAGGATGATCAAAGAACATCGATTCATAATAAATTAAGTATTTATAGAAAAACCAAGCCTTCGAAAAATAAAATAGAAGAAAAATATTAAAAACTCTTCCTTATAAATTTGTTTAAGAATGAAGTCATAAATAACTTTCCAAATTATTTTCGTTCCTTTAATAAAATAATAACATTTTTTTGGTATCATTAGATACACAAAATTCTCAAAATATTGAGCATGATATTTTATTTTAATATTACCAAGGAAAATTTTAAATTAATATTTAAATTATGAAAAAGGTTTGGGGAAATCCCCTTTATTTAAAAAGATAAAAATGAGAAACCCCTTTTGAACTGGGTTAAGGGAAAACCCATTCCAAACCCAAAGGACAAAGGTACATAGACTTATATTCTAGTGGCCCAAGAGCCTAATGGTATAAACCCCATTAGGAAACACATGGATCAGAGGCATAGAAATTCCTGAAGGAAAAAAAACCAGTCTCACAGGCCTAGAGGATCAAGTCCACCAATAGAAAACCAAAATACCCAGATACATCATAACCCGCTTGAGATCTCCAGTCCACACCACCGCCATTGACAAACCTCACCACCACCACTGTTAGAAGCACCATGCTCCCATAAAAAACAAACAAAAGTCACACAACCTATGATCCACCACAATTAGGAGGAAATCAAGATAAGTTAACCACCCCAAGACCTCCATTGATGGGGGAAACTAGATTTGACGAAAATATGGTAAAGAGACACCGAGAAGCCAAGAGGAGGGCCGGACAGTAGGACCAACAGGAAGCATCAAGCGGAGAAAAATATCAACCTAAAGAGGATGCCACCGCTGACACCTGCACACCGGAGTGTCTCCACTGGCTGAATATGAAGCCCACTATCATTTTAGATCCACCACCAAGCCTGACTCCAAGGGTCCTCCCCACCATCTATCAACTCACTAGAACCCTCTTCCGCTCGAGATGACTGCCAGCGACCTCGCCGCATATGGATGACCCACCATCGCCAATAGAGAACCTGCCACCTACAGCCTCCAAACCATAGACAAAAGAGACCTTACCATTCCATATAGGTATCAACCAATGGCTGAAGCTACTCCTTCTGATAACCTTCACTACACCGATGCATTCAGCGTGATCAAGAAAAAATGAGAATGTAACAAAAATCCCTTACCTTGGGTATGCTCTTAGTCATACGTGTATGATCATCAGATATAATTAATTTAAATTTATTAATTAATTTAAAACTTTTTCATATATATATTCTATTTTTTAAAGCTTCCTTCTGTAATCATTATAAATTCATTCATTGATTAATTCTCTCTTATGCCGACCACTTGAGGCCATTTAGTCAATTTCCACAAAATTACTTCAATATATTTCCATGGTTAAGTGGTTTATGAAATGTATCCATCATATCTATAATTTTAGTAATATAATTAATATAATTTTTATTCATTATATACAATTTTATAACCATCCATTCATAGTGTAAATATAAAAACGAATTATATCATTTTGTAGATGTGAATGTCCACTCTTACACACAAACAACATTATCATTTTACAATGGATTGAAGGGTAAGAAGGTATATGATATATGATATTTATAAAATCATAATTATGTTATAAATTTAATATATATTTATTAGTTTCAACTTTATATCCATCCAAGTAAATCACTGGTGATAAATGAATTATATCGCTACATGGAGACAATAGGTCATACATATGCATGAGTGATGTTTTCATTTTTCAGTTGATGAAAAAGGATATAAATAAATATTTCACCATCAATATAATAAAACTTATTTATATTTAATATAAATATGTTATTCTACCAACTTGTTTAGGAATTAATAGAAGGAGGTATGAGAAAAAATAAAATGAAAGAACTCGATTAAGAGTTATACCACTTCTTTGGAATCCTCATTTGATTTATACCTTTATCCTTATTAGGATGGTATTAGGGAAATAACAGAAGATATAGTGTGTGGGGAAGTGATATATGAAGGTTTCTTTTTAGTTATTGGTTTATATAAGTGGATAAATATTTTTGAATAAAATTGCAGTTGGGGGTACCCTTTTATAAGTGAGGTGGGTAGCAAACTTTTAAATACTTGAACTATTAATATATAATATGTGTCTAACAAATGAAAAATGATTAAAAATACATTAATTTTTAATATAAGATGTATGTAGTTTATATTTAATTAAAAATAAGTTTTATATGAGTTAAGGTGTGATTTTAGACTAAATATTTTGGTTTAACCCACTCATTATCCCTGTTCAACGCTAACCATTATAATTGATTTTTCACGCTTTAAGAATCATAAAATAAATTTTAAAAATTTGATGTAGTACATACATGAACCACTATCGATAATATATAAAATATTCAATTAAATTGAATTAATATAGTATTTTTATAATTATTTGAAAATAATTTTTAAACATTAAATACCATTTAAGGAAACTTTCAGGATTATTAACATTTATTGGATTTAAAAGCATAAATATAATAATTTAATTACAATATAAAATCTTTAACCATCTTATATAAATCATAATTATACATTAAATTATTGGGTAAACATAAATCACCCAAAATATATAATTTTAAAGTTCATAAAAATCAATTATTTGAGTTTTTATACTTTTTGCACAAGTATTGCGCCAACATTGTGCAAGTGTTCTGGGTAATTATAGTACCTATAAAAATTAAAAATAAATTAACAACATAAAAATAATTTATTAATATTAAAAATAACCATTTATAACTATTTATATCTTAATTTTATCCCTATGAAAACATATTAGAGATATTAAAAGAGTGAGAGTGACTTTTTTAATTTTTCTTAACAAAAAAATAATATAAAGGTCGTAATCAAAGGAAAGTGGCATTAAAATGAAATATTTTTTATTTTAGGATGGTTTTAGTAGAAATAATCTCATATAATGAAATAAAGGAAAAATTTGGGTTGATTTTTGAGACCTTATACTATATTTTTAACCTCAATTAACATGTTTTACCCATTACCATGGTGATAAAAGTTTACCATGGTTATTATTCATTATGAAAAAAATGAAATTGAAATATTTAAAAAATATGTGAATATTTATAATAAATATGAAAAAAATATTTAAATATTAAATTATTATAATTGTTATAATGTTATTTTAATATAAGTACACAAAATGAATAGAAATGTTTTTCTAGAAAAGTATGTTTTTAAGCATAAAAATGAACATATACAATAATAAAATATAATGATAATTATCATGGAATTATTTATATTATATTTAATTAAAGGGATCTTATGTTAGTTTAAAACAAAATCTAAAATATAAAAGAACTATTAAATAAATTTATTTAATGAAAAATAATAGTTTTCACCAAAATTGGTATTTTTCTTTATTCACCCAAAAAACTAATATTTTTAGAAAGATTCAAAAAATTGATCATAAGATAAATTTGACATGATAGTTTCAAAAATTATGTTCATTTGTTTAGATAAAATTTATAAAATTAATAGAAGTTTATTTTAATTACCCTTGTATAAAGTACATAATTTTTTTTATATAAAAGTATTATTAAGGCATCAAATGAATTTATTCCAATTTATTTCTTAATTAAAAAATTATTTGAATGTTAGAAATATTAATTGAATTTATTTTTTTTATTTAGTAAAAATTATCTTGTATATATATATAATAATGGGGTTATTCCTATTAATACCCAATAATTAAATATTTCTCTTAAGCATTCATATTTAAATATTATTTCACGGTTAATTTAAGTGTGGTGTCGTTTGTGGTGTCTAATATCAAACATAATGTTCTTTGAAAAAAATATAAACCAAAATATCAGGGTGTCAAAATAGTTTTCAATATGAATGTTTATGTTAATTATGTATTGAATCATTATTTATTTATTTTATATGATGAATGCATTAGACTTATTATATGATAGGTCACCCCATTTTAAACACTCAATTCATCATCAGGTCTACGAGACAAACTATTTATTTTATTTGGCATATGCCTTGCCTATTTATGAATGATTTATTGGCATGTATCCTTGATGTTAGTATTATTTTGTCTATCCTTGTGCATTATATCATTTTGAAACTAGTTATTATTATCCATGATATTTTTTATGTTGTTATACCATCCATTTATATATTCCACTTTTATGATATTAGTTATATAAAATATTTGATTATAGTTTATCTATGAAATATAATTTATGATTTTTTTATTCTATTATAAATTCTATTACATGGTTTACCTTTTTTAGAATATAAGATCACCCTTTATTATGTTTTCTCTTCCTTGGGATACCAATAAAGGATCTATGAATAATTTCAAGAATATAATAGAATAAATAATAAAGTTCTTATTATAATTTTAGGTTTATTCATGTTTTCAAATTTAATGTGAGAATCAGGTTTGTATCAAGTCTCCCGATACTACTAAATAATTTAATCATTCAAGATGTGATCTCTTGTATATTATGTTAATATTGTAAGATAACCATAGGCTTCAAATTACTAGACTCGAGGTGTTACAATTAGTATTAAAGGAAATTTAGTATAAACCTTGATAACAGGATTTATTAAAACATACATTAGAGAACATAATCCTATGAAATATTTTAGAGATAATTCTATGTATTGGATAATTTCATGAGGTTTTAGAAAGGGAGATAATGTGTGTTTTCCTAGAAATGACATCACTATCTAGATATTAGAAAGTGGAGGTAGTTGTATAATAGATTAACCTAGGAGAAAAGGACCTAAAAAGGTATATATGAGTATCAACACAATCTTCAATCAATACCTAATGAGTGGGAATAAAAATAAACACCTAGATAGACACTCCCAAGTGATATAATTTTATTGATTTTATTATCATTATTAACCATTATGAATTATTTTTTTATGATTTGAAAATATTCAATAAATACTAAGCATATGATTCTAAGATTAGCTATTATAAATTTCCAATTTATGTTAAGTGTTACACCAGATTTAGAATTAAACTCTAAGAATTAAAATTCATAATGTTATGAGATAATTAAATATATGTCATTATTCAGAAATATAAATTAGGGGAAAGAATGTAAAATGCATCAATGAACATAATCTATTTAGTGATTTTCCTCATGTGAATGAAAATGAAGTTGGAGATGGAGTTAAAAAAATTATTACTGTATTGGGGAAGATGAATCAGGTTATGACTAATAACCTTTACCATTTAAAATATCATTCTATTCCTCAGTATAGTGAAATAATTTTGGATTAATTCATGATAAAACAACCTCTATAATTAAATGAGACTACAAATCCATAATTACTTGAGTAGTGGATAATGTTCATAGAGAAGATATTTCTCACTTTGTGAAGTATTAAAAGAGAGAATGCGAACATAACAGTTTATAATATGGTACTTGATCTAGAACACTAAGGATTCAATGTAAATAAATAGTTTAGAGTTGACTTTTAAAGGTCCTCTCTTCAAGAAAATATATTCCTCATCAGCAACAAGTTGATATAGAGAATAAATTCCCCAACATAAGGAAAATGGAATGATATATTTTTTTCAAATATGAAGCTAACTTTACAATTCTATAAACTCATTTTGTGGATTATTTATGTAATCCAAGAAGTAATATTGGTAGATTATTTGATGGGATAAATACTATAATCTGAATAGAATTAGTCTCTTAGACATTTTCAGTATGTGAGGGTATATTATCATGTTCCCTCAAGGAATAGAAATTATTCTCTAAGTACTATGTTTTGTTGGAAAATAATATTATAAGTGAGTGAATAGGCACTTTGAAAAAAGAAATATAGTGAAATGGAAGAAGATAAGGGTAAAATTTCTAGCTCATAATAATTGTAGAAAGAATCCCAATTGGACACGATTTTCGGGAATGAGTGTTTTCTTCAGATGTAGAGAGAAATTACATTGATCTCATGATTTAAATGGAATTAAGTAAACCCCCAATGTATAATGAATCAAATATAAGGGGAAATATAACTATTCGAATGAATAACCCAAGAATTAATGGAATTCACCTCATAAAATGAAAAGGGATAAAATCCAAGATTATTTGATCACAAAATATGAGGTTAAAGTTCACAAAGATGTGCTGCAAGGTACTTTTTTCCTAACATCAAATTTATCTAATGGTTTATTTGATTTTGTATCTCCCCAATCTTTAATATCTTCCATGATTTCTTATAAAAGTATTTAGTTCCATATCACCTTAATATGTGAGTTTTAAATCAATACTCCTAGTTGAATTCATATTGCAACTAGGATATGTTAGTTGGTTCCCATTATGACACATATAAATACACTATTTTAAAACTTGATTATTATAATTATGGTAAAATTCGATATAATACTTGGTATGTATTTTATATGAAATTATAATTTGAAATTTTTTTACCAAGATAATCAAATTACGATTTTTGATAGAGATATGGAATCCCTTTTCTTTTGAGGGGAGACTACATCATCTAAATCATTTCTAGATAAAACTCCAATAGCTCTCCTTAATGGAATTTTTAGAGAATAGAAGTAGACACAAACTATGAAAGGTAAAGGTTTCCTTAGAATAGAGTATACAACTATTGTGTAGGAATACATTGATGTGATTCTTGAAGAACTACCTAAATATTCACCTTTGTGTGGGGTTGGGTTTTCCATTGATCTTATCCATAATACAAAAGCAATATCTTTGAATCTCTATAATATATCCATAGTGGAATTAGTGGAACTGAATAAAAAACCAAAGGATTTATATGATAAGGTATTTATAAGACACAGTGTTTCTTCATGAGGATCCCCTATTCTTTTTTAAGAAAAAATTTGGGTCCATGAGCTTGTGAATAAACTACAGGGAAATCAATTAAAATGATTTAAAGAAAAAGTATCATATAACCCAAATTGATGACATGTTTGATCAACATAAAAGATCTCAATATTTTTCATATACTGATCTACATTCTCAGTATTTTAAACTACATGTAAATAGGGAATACATTCTAAGGGTGGTATTTCGTATTAGGTATATACATTAAAAATTTATAGTAATTACCTTTGTATTAAATAATTCACCATTTTTTTATGGATATGATGAAAATAGTATTCAAGGATTCTATGGATAATTCAATTTTGATATTAATTATTTATATCCTAGTATACTATAAAATTAATGATGAGCATAAGAGTCACTTGTGAATCATTCTTATAAATCTTAGAGAAAAATGATTACATAGAAAACATAGAAAGTGTGAATTCTGAATTTAGTAACTATTTTTCTTGGACATGTTATCTCTAAGTATGGAATATAAATTGATCCTTCAAATATTATGATAGTTATATAATGGAAAATGACAACCAATATAACTAAGGTATGTAGTTTCCATTGATTATCATGATACTATTGATGATTTGGTCAAATAATATCATAATTTCCTAAACCATTAACCAAGTTGAAACATAAGGTGGATGATTTCATATGGTAAGAAGAATGTGAAGAAACTTCTAATGAGTTAAAGATGATATTATTCAATGTAATGATATTGAATTTTTCATTAGGAAGGGATGAATTTGTAATATATAGTGATGAATCAATGAAAGTAGTTGGATGTATCCTTACGTAGAATGATGAAGTTATTGACTATGTTTCAAGGCACTTAATGATTAATTAATAGAAATATCAAACCCATGATATTGAGTTGGAAGGCATATTCATTGCCTTGAAGATATGGATGAATGACCTTTATGATGAAATATGTGAAATATATATGAATAAAAGAAGTTATGAATACATAATCACTCAAAAAGAGCTTAATATGAGGACAAAGTGATGGCCATAACTACTCAAAGATTATTATTCTATACACTACAACCATTGGATGGAAAAAAGTTGGTTTATGCATTCAATAAAAAATATCATGGGGTTTTGACTAAAATTAGGATTGAAAATGATCATATATTCATCTATTTAGTAAATCTTGATATGGTAATCATTAAAGAAGGGGAAACATCATATATATTCCAAATTATATAAAAAATGTCATTATAGAAAATAAAACGTTCATAACTTGACAAAGATAATATTAAAAATAAAATAAACCATAAATTATGGTAAGTTAGTAGGACACATCTATGAGGTTTGTATATAAAAATTTATAAAGAGGCTATGTGTTCCATCTCTGCCAGATTAGAAAGAATAATTATTAAATGAAGCTCATAGGTAAAATTTATCTATATTCCATTATGGAACAAAAATATATTAGTATTTTAAGGAACATTTTTTATAGGATGATATAAAATGGTAAATTACAGACTATATATAAATATATTTTTTATAAAAAGGTAAAGGATAAGAGATAGCATCCTAAAGGAGTCATGAAACCTCTACCTATTCTCAGGTAGAAATGGGATGATATTACTATGAAATGTTTCACAGTATTTCCAAAAACTACAAGAAATAATGATTTAATAGGGATTATTATTGAAATCCTTTAAATTTATGAATATTTAATCACTATAAGTGAAGATCTACCTCTTGATAGTCTCACACTACTCTATATTAATGAATTTGGGAGACTTAATGTTGCACTTGTTTTGATTTTATCTGATCATGACTCATATTTTACATCAAAATTATTGAAGATTCTTAAGAAGGATCTTGAAACTGAGCTACATTTTTTCACTTCTTATCATCCTAAAACTATTTGGCAGTCTGAAAAGACTATTTTGAAATTATAAGACATGTTTAAGTTGTTATCACCAGGCTTCCAAGGTATGTTTGATCAATATTTACATTTAGTTTAATTACCATATAATAGTAGATTTCATTCAAGCATTAAAATAGAAATATATGAAGCATTATATGTGAAAATATTCCATACACCAACTTGTTGGGATGAATTTGGTGAGATGAATCTTTTATGACCATAATTTTTGAGGATATAATGTTGAAAGTGAGAACTATTTTGAGTCATATTAATGAAAACTCAAAGTAAAAAAATATATCTATGCAGATAACCAAAGTAAGGATTTATAATTTCAAGTGGAAGATCATGTGTTAATGAATATATCTAAATGGAATAGTGTCTTATAGTTCTGTAATAAAGGGAAAATAATACTTTGGTACATCATCCATTTTGAAATTCTAGAAATAATTCACGATATGGATTGCAATTTGGTAATTCCTCATACCCTCTCTAAAGTTCATAACGTGTTCCATATATCTTTATTAAGGAAGTACATGCCAAACCTAATTCATGAGCTTATATTTGAGAATATATAATTGAAACATGATTTGTTTTACTGTGAAGACCCTATCCATAGTCTCGACACTAGAGAACAAGTGTTACATAATCGAACAACTCGATTGGTAAAGGTACTTTGGCTAAATCATAAAATATAATAGGAAACATGGGAAACTGTAGAAGTTATGGTGAATAAATACCCACATATATTCAAGAGGTTATATTATAAAAAATTTGAGGATGAATTTTTTATGGAAGAAAGAATGTAACATTTACGCTTTAATTATAGTAAGTATGCTTTTCTTTGAAAAGAAATAATAGCATAATTCACATAACCTTATTTAAAAATGTGACTAAAACATAAATTTTCATACATTATAAATTTAATTTGACGAAATTAAGTGGATTTTTTAATTTATAATGTCAAAATTTTATTTGGGTGATTTTTTTGATATTTTTCAGAAATATTTGATTTTTGGGTGGATAGTGAAAAATATCTTTTAAAAAAACTATGAATTTTATGAAATTATAATGATATAAGAATAACATGAAATTTTATAAAACCATTCATATAGAAAAAATAAATAATTAAAAATTAATAAAATGTATATAAAAAATAATTTCCAACTTATAAATATATGCTAAACAGTTTGGAAATCTATGTAATGTTTCTGTTCAAATAAAATGTTTTTTGTTCCTTTTTCCTAAGAAATTATTTATAATTTTAATTTATTTTTTTATTTATTTTTATATAAAAAATATTCTTATTTTATTGAACATATCCAATTAATTCTATTTAAATCAATATTATACTTAATTTTACTGTAAAATCATTTTTATGCTTAAAATAAATATTTCTCAACAAACATTTTTAATTTAATTTTACAAATATATATTAAAATTAATTTTTACCAATTATTGAAATTTAATCATGTAAAATAGATTAAATATTTTTAATAATAATAATTATATATAGCAAATAAGTTTAACTTATTTTTTTTAATAATGAATAGTAACCATAGTAATTATTTATCACTTTAGTTAAGTGTAAAATGAGTTAAACGCCTTAAAATAAAGGAATAATAATTCATGATAAATTTTCATTCTCAACCCTAATTTGTTAGTTCTATTTATACCTTACACATATCATATTAAAATTTAATATAATTTTTATCCACTTGACTTGAGTAATACATATATTATATAATAATGTTTCAAGTATTTACATGTTTTCCACCCACCTAACTTATAAAAGATAACCACATATACTCTCTTATAAACACTAATATAGATACATATATCAAAAAATAAATACCCAAGTACCTTACCAACATCCCTATTCAAATCATAGAGTTCATGAAGTCACAAAAATTCAACTTTAATGAGGTTTAATGTGTAAGCCAAAATTGGTTACCAAAAGAAGAGGTATACATTATTACTAGTTTTTTTTTCAAATTCCATTTTCTTAAACCTCATAAAAACATTAAATAACAATATTAAAACAATTAAATAATTATATTAACCATAATAATATGTTTTAATGTTAATGGAACATCCATTTTATATCTTCTTTTTATCCTATCAAAAGTGAAAACATTTCCCGTGTGTACATACAACTTATCATATTCACATAGATGTTTAATTAAATTTTCATCTCCATTTTAATTAGATAGTTATAAATATGGAACTAATGAATATATATGATATATATGACATAATTATTATTCTAAAAATATAATATATCATCTACCTTCTTACCCTTCTATCATTTGGAGAACGATAAGGTCATTTATACATACTTGTGGAATGGCACATCCACAAAGTGATGTAATTTATTTTTCTATAACCTCTATGAATGGATTATTTTAAAATTTTATATAATTAATTAAATGAAATTGTTAAATTTTTTGAGATGATTAAACAATTTTATAAATCCTTTAACCATGGAAAATGTACCGAAGTAATTTTGGATAAATTGATCAAACAACCATAAGTTGTAAATGTAGAGAAGAACTATTAAATGGATGTATGAAAAATGATTATATAAGGACATTAAAAAATAATGGAAAGGTTATTAATAAAGAATTTAATAAATTTAAATTCATTATTCAGGAGGATATAATGCATCTATCCAAGCAGAAGTCTGAGGTAAGGGTTTATTCTACAATCTCATTTTTATTCATGACTTTTTGCATTTAAATATCCATTAAAGGAAATTATAAGCTCTTAACATTTTTAAATCCATATATTTTTATCCTATGGTTATATATGAAGTTTATATGTTTTCTTTTCAATTAAATCTATTTGTTATATAATATTATTGAGAAAATGTTTTTTTATGAAAAAATGACCTTATTTCTTTTTTGGTCGATGAACTTTTTATTCCATGTCAATATTTCTTAAAATTTTTTCAAGAATGATTTTTTATAGGATAAAATAATTATTCAAAGTCATTTTCAAAAGAATTTTAATTTTTTAATTTTTTTAAAATGAATCTTCTTATCCTTTTTCAAACGAGATACTTTTGATTTTTTACCAATAGTGTGAAAGTAATTTTTTTAACATTTACTGAAAGAATGGATTTTACCACCAAATTAACTATTATTTGATTTAAGGAATAATTTAAAAGTTTAAAAATTTATTTTTAAAAAACTAATTTTTCCAAAATTTGTGAAATATTTATTTAAAATATTATAAAAAATATATTTTTTCTCATGTTTTCAAAGAAAGGTTTGAATGTTCTTTTAATGGTAACTTCTTCTATATAAACATAATTTAATGATTTTTATACTTTACTAGGTATATACAATAATGATACCATCATATTTATTTTAATACCTGGATTATAATCATGTTGTTCTATTAATTTACTAGGGAAATTATTAATATTTTATATGATAATCTTTAATATGAATGTTTATGTTGATTATGTATTGATTTTTTATTTTTTTTCTTCATATAAAGAACTAATTGTACTTAATATGTGATGGGTGGGGCTTGTTATAGCCCCTTGATTCATCAGTAGGTCTCATGAGACAAACTAGTTTGGGTATTTGGCATATTCCTTACCTAGTTATATATAATGTCTTAGAATGTGGCATTGATGGTATGATTATGATGTCCTGTATTATACATTCTATCATTATGAAACTAGTTATCATTATCCATGCAATTATTTATACTGTAATGTCATCCATGAATATATTACCCTTTTATGATATTAGTTATTTATTAAAATTTATTATTCTTTATCTCTATAATATTATTCATGCATTATTTATTCTACAATAGCTTCTTTTTTACGTTTTCCCTTACTAAGAATACGAGATCACCCTTTATTATATTTTCTCTCCCAATTATACCAAGAAGGGATCTTGGAATGATTTTAGGGATATAATTGAAGAAATAATAAATTCATCACTAGAATTTAAAATGGGTTTTCATGTTTTAAAATATAACTTGACAATAACATATGAATACAGTCTTCAAATACTTCTAAAAAATTAGATACTTTGAGATGTGATCCCTTATATATTTTGTTAATGTAGTAATATAAAGTTTCCAGAGTTAGGGTGTTAGAGTATACATTAAATTAATTAACCAATTTAGTATCAGTCATTAATAAACCCCCCACCTATGTTATGGATTCTCAATGGAATTAAAAAATCATTAAAACCCTCCATACCTCCAACTTCTCCATTGTAAAAATTAACAATCACATATCAATATAGTATATATTTTTATTCTAGACCTGACTCCATCATATTATTAAACTTTTCAAAACTCACCCAACTCTGTTTTATGACAGATGGAATAAGAAAATGATTGGAGTGAATGACTGGTAGGGGAATAAATGAACCATGGGTGTATAATAGTTAGGATATGTTATCCAACCATATAATAAACAAACTCACTAACCATAATGAATTTTACCTAAGACATTAAAAAACTAATAGATTAACTATATAACGTCATTGCTTCACTGGGGATTGAATCCCTAAATTATTATTCCAACATTGAGGAGTTATAGAAGCTCAATATAAGGGAAAAATTGAAACATATAGAATAAAAATATAATTCTATTATAAATGTAGTAAATAGAATTGTAGTATAAATACTAATATATTGAAACCATGTTCAAAGGACAGGTTTCTAACCCCTTATAAATGGTGAGTGGGAATGTTCATATAGGCAGTATGAGAAGATTTTATAATTTTTATCCTTTCATTTATTCATTTTATGAAGTGTATCCAATAACATAGATTATTCAATATAGAACTATTCTTTTTCATTCCCTAGTTTTTTATTTTTTCCTATGATCTTATCTTATATAGATTCCAAATAAAAGTCACATAGTAGATTATATGATTCCATTATAATTTTGGTCATGGAAATTGAACAAAAGACATTCCATTTTATATGTCATGCATTGATAGCAACCACATGGGAAAATTTAAGATAAAATATTATAACTGTCTCTTAAAATTTTATTATGGGAAAAAATATTTAGATTACATTTTAGGCCAATGTATCTTATATTAGAGAATATGAATAAATTCGATAAGAAAGAAAATGTTCAACATGGGTCAATGTTTCATTAGGTGGGATATATGATACATCTTGGTCTGAGAGAGTGTTGGGATGATTTAGATCATGTCATAAAGGTATAGGAACCATTATTCTTCTTGAAAAAGAATAATATATTATATAATCTTTTTAGGGAAAACTATTTAGGAGATCCTCTAGAAAACCTTATGTATTTATTAGTCGTGGTTAAAAATATTACATGAGAACTTCCCAATTTTAATTATCTTATATATCATGGTTTTATTATGGAGGTAATTTTTAGAGTTCACCTGTGATAGATTTTATTATATACCAGTTGTTTGATGGGAAAGATATTATACAACATTTTGGTAATGGGTTTTAGTCTAACATTAGAGTATTTTTCGTAGATATTAACATGAGATGAGTGAAAGGCTTGGAAAAAATATTTTTATATGAGGTTTATGGCCTATTAATCTTACATGAGTTGGATTTGGCTTCGTTAATCATGTGCAAGTACCCTGGTTATGATGTTTTGAGTGACTTCCCAACTAGATTAATCTGACATGGTATTATTTTTCATGGAAATAAATTCTATATGGTCCACGACTAGAAGAGTAAATTTTACACATACCCCTTTATATAGAATTTAATTACATATATCAATTTAAATTTTCAATTTAATCACATGTGAATTTGGCCCCATGTCAAATTAACCCATTCACCATAAAAAATAGAAAATCTGTAATTTTAAAAATATGATTTTTCAATAAAATGAATAATAATAATAATATGAATAAAAAACTATATTTTATCCTATTTTATCATTAAGCTCATTATTTACCCTATAATAAAAATATGTACTAATTTACACTATTTTAATATAGTATTTATATTAAATGTAATAAAAATATTTTAAATATAATAAAAAATATGGTTGAATCACTCCACCACAATTGAATTATTCCTTTTTCTTGAGGACGATATCTAAAAATTTTATTTACATAAAATACATTATTTCCTTTTTAAATCTTTAGTCAATGAATTTTAATTGTTAATTATTTCTGTAAATAAAAACATTAATACTCAATCACTTTAACACCTCTACATTTTGGGAAATATGTTTTTTCAAATAAATTTGATCTTTTAATATTTTTTCATTACACAAAATACCACATTTATCTTTTGTTACATACAATAGTAAGTTTATCTTGAAATACATGAAACACTAGGTGTAGCTTTCCTTACATGAAACACCAAGTTTAAAAAAACATGACTTACTATCAAAAAATTATTATTTAATATGATAGTTATCACCTAGCTTTTGGAATGGAGAGTATGAATAGTATTATATAAATTATGAAAATATATGGTTTACAAATTAATATAGAATAAATTTTTCGGTGATAAATTAATTAAAATCTAAATGAAAACTATTTAAAAATAAAGGAAATCATTTTCTTAAAAACTACATTTATGAAAACAACGAGGTTTTACTTAAATAAATTTTATAAACCACTTTTTTGAATTGTTTTAATGAAATTTATATATTATATATTCAATAAAATATTTAACATCCACTTTATTTGACATGATATAAGAATAAATACAATTTTATTCTTAAAAATTAGATTTTTCTAAAAAACATTTTGTCGCCTTTTTGTGCACATATTTAAAAAATAACATTTTTAAACTAATATAAAATTAATTTTTAAAAAATTTAATTTTTTAAACCATAATTTAAAATTTATATTTTGGTTAATTTCTTATAATTTTCTAAAAAGATTAATTTTTTTGATGAATAGTTAAAATACTGAATTTAAATTGAAAACTGCCTTTTCATTCAAAGTATTTATAATTTTAAATTATAATTTTATTTGGATTTAAATTAAAATTTGTGAAATTATATATCTAGAAAAAAAATTTAGGTCATTGGAATAATTTTTGTATTTAATTTTAATACAAAAACCTTGTAAACATCTGAATATTTTCTGTTTGAAAACTCGCTTTCTCGCTATGTCTACGAGATTAATTATAAATTAATTTTTTCCAATTCTGTTAATTAAGTTTTTAAAAATGCGTTCAATAATTCAAATTAGTGTAATTTATATTATCTAATAATTCCAACTTTATTTTTTACCAAACTAAAATAGTGAAAACAAAAAATATTAATTACCATAGTAAAGGTAAAAATGGGTTTACTGGGTAGTTAAACTAATAAAATAAGGGTTAGAATGACATAAAACATGCATAAAATCTATTTTATGGAAAAATTTATACTCTATAGAGTATTATTCGATATAATAATTCATTTTGGACCCTTTTATAATGTAAAAAATTTGGGTATACCTTTTTATTTTTAAAAACAACAAGTGTGCCACTCACCTCACTTATAAAAGGCTACCCACTCTCCTCTCTTATTCACACCCTAAAAAATGTTTGGTTCATACATTAACTACCCTAATCACTTCCCAAATTACCTCCTATAATCTTATAATACTTATTTTTGGTAGAAATACAACCAATTAAGTATTTTGGTGCAAACCAAAGGAGGTTACCTGATGAAGTGGCAACAATCTTCAACGTGCATTTTTATTTTATTTATTCCTACACCTCCTTCAATTATTATTGAAATTTTTTGATATAATATCCTTAGTATCATCCATATAATTGGATTTTTTATGTTAAATTGATGACCTAAAATCATATCCACTTACTTCAAATGGGTTAAGAAATCATCATTCATGTGTTTGAGAGACAACCACCTCGTGAATTGATGTCATTCATTTTTTCATTACCAGCACTCATGGTAGGGTATGATGATGAATATAAAGTTTATATATGATATTTATAATATAATTATTCATATGTATTAATTATATAATATATACCAATTTTTTCATTCCATTCTTTTGGGGGTACAATAACGTCGTTCGTGTGTACAACAGACTACAACCTTGTGAAGCGATGTGATTCGATTTCATTCATTCCTTACATGGAAGATAATAAGTATGAATTTAATGAAAAACTGTGATATAAATTAAATAATTATGATAATTATGACATATTTATCTCTATTAAAAGATAATAAATAATTTTTGTTCTTACTTTTTTACTCAATGAAAGATGATAACACCGCTCATGTGTGTGTGGACAACCACCTTCATGAAGCGATGTAGATATCTGTTTTCATCACCAGAACACTAAGATGATATGTATAAGGATAAGAAATAATATGTTATTTATTATATTATGATCATTCAGGAAAGAAAAAATATCACTTACCTCATTTGCATAATGATCATTGACAAATAGAAACATTACTTATGCATATGTACGACCTACCATCTCCACGATCATAACAAACTTAATTTTCAAAACCATATTTCATGATTGGTATGAAAAGTATAATTGATGTATAAATTTAATAATTATTTCATAATTATAATTCTTTATATGATTTAATAATGATCAAGGTAATAGGACTGAAAATAACAAATCGAAACATATATGAAAAACAACATGGTTATTAACAGAATGTGATTTTAACAAGGAATTGGTAATAAATGAGTAATAAATGGTCATGAGTAAATAATTTATTTTAATATATATAATTATGTTTATATAATATATTTATAATAATATTATATTAATTTTATGGTATTTTTGAACATGTATAAAGGAAATCAATACTTAAGGTAAGAGATTTATAGTCTTCCTTTTATTTCGAGAAGACATATGAAAATTCACCAATAGTTTACTCTGTGTTGTGTATATACTTCCCATTTTACATGTGATATCAATAATATATTCATTTTTATGATATTTCATGTTTCATTTGATTTTATGATTTATTTTTTATTATGATTCAAAGTATTATTAAATTAGAAAGAGATTTCTATCACAAATTTATTTTCTATGAGAAAAATTCCATATTCACCATGAATTTATATTATCTGGTGTAAATGAAAACCATTATTTTATTTTATAATTAATATACATAATTTTTTTCAGATTCAAATATCCATTTGATGACTATTCTTTCATGGGGATTACTTTTCAAATATCACCTACATGGTAATGGATTTATGCTATAATCTCATAATTTTTCAGGATTGTTTATGATTAAGTATCCAATGTTGAAATTTTATGATATACATCTAAAAAATTCCCATAATTTTTTTTATTCTCTATTTATTTCATGAGGATACATGTTTTTTCTTCATTTTCATCTCTTTATGTCCCCAAGAGTTCAAAAAAGTATTAAAAAAAACTATATTTATTAATCTCTTTGATCAAAAACCATTTTTATAAAAAAAATGTTTTCTATTTTTTTAAAATATTTTTAATATCATTAAACGTATTTATTAAAGACATTTCCCCATGTTTTACTTTTTTATAACTTTTTTAAAGGAATCTTCTGGTCATTTTCCAAATAATTTTCACTTAAATTTTATCAAAAATGAGAAAGGAATCATTATTTAAACATGTATGTCATAAAATTTTTTTCCATCAACATGACTATTATTATATTTGAATACCCATTTATAAGTTTCATGGTTATTTTAAAATAAAAATAATTGCAATATTTTTAGAAATTTTTATTTTTAAAATTAATTTTTTAGAAAAAAGTTATTTTCATCAAGAAATGTTCCAATTTATCTTTCAAAATCATTCTCCATCTAAGTTGAATTCCTCTGATGTTACTAATGATTTTATGGGGATATATACCAATGATACCACTATGAATTGTTTTATCGTGATTAAATGTTTATAAAATCCGTTTAAAATCCATGGGTTATAATATAATAAAATTATTATGAAAGTTGCCACTTTTTCAATGGGTTATGCTATGATGAAATGATGAAATGATTATGAAACCTATATCTTTTCAATAGGTTATGATATGGTTAAATGTTTATGAAACCAATTTCTTTTTATGGGTTATGATATGAGGAATATTTTATGATCTTTTGGCTTACATATGTACGATTTTCATTATGTGATGAGTGGGAACTATATCTACCCCCAATGCATTGGGTAAATATGGATAACAGATGAGTAAATATGTTATACATGATACTGATTACATGTTCACAATTATATGAGTGAACCAGATTAAATATTTACAATTTTATTCATGAACATGATTTCACATTCTCAATGTTATGTGTGAACTTGATTACATATCCACAATGTTCTACCTGAACCTGATTACATGTTCCCAACGTTATGTGTAGACCTATCATTCATTCCCATAATGTTTGCATAGACCTGGTTTCATGTCCATAAGTTTATTTGAGGTCCTGATTTCATTTCTTTAACACAATGAGGGAACCTATATCTATTTATACATGTCCAAAATGTTATAATCTAATTTTTATTCCAAAAATATATGTCTTATTTCAATGATATGTTCTCATGTATCATATTATTTGATTTTATTATGATTAATGTATTATAAACAAAAAATCTTTATTCCATGACTTATGATTATGATCATGAATATGTAGGGTATGGTTTTAAATGTTATGATAATGTTTTCATACCATTATATTCATGTTATTCTTACACATCTCCCTTATTTACCCTTATCGAGCATCTGATCTCACCCTTTATTATGTTTCCTTTCATGTGGTTATGAATAAAGGTTTTATATAGGATATTTTTGTAAAGAGTAATAAAGGGGATGATCTTTTTGGGATATATGGAATATATTTCACCAAATTAGAATATTGTGTACCAAGTCTCTAAATGCACTAAACTATTACGGTCCTCAGGGATGCGTTTTTGTAATGTATTGAATATTCATATAAAATTATGTAATATATATGTATGAAAATCCTATGTCATTACAATCACTTTTTAAATTCCCTTTTATTCATGTTCCTCATTCTATTCTTAATTTTACTCTTCTTCGATACATCTTGAATTAATATTTAATATTTCATTTTTACCTTATTCATTTGAGTTCAATATTCACCTTTATCTACATTCCTCTAAATAACCAAGATCTAATTAACATTTATTTTTTCCTAGCTATGAATTGTGTATAAAACTTATTAGAGGAAAGGGGAAAATTAGGGACTAGTAATTGTAAATAGAAGGCATAAAATGAGGCTATTTTTGATAGATAAGACATGTTATATGGGTTTGGAAAACAAACTCAAAAATTTCTATATATCTTAATTAATCGGTTTTATTTGTGAAACACAAAAACAAAATTTTCATTGTAAATATTTCGAAATTTTATCTTGGATGCCAATTTCTCATTTTATTATAAATAGAAGAACAAATATAATTTCTATTTAAGAGAGCTCCATGAGGTGTTAATTTTTGTTACTAAACAATTCAACTAAATTATAGTTCCTTTATCCAGTTTATTTTTGTTAAATTTTCCTTCAATTAAATCCATTTTCAATCAAATACCATTTTTAAAATTTCAAACAAATAAATCCATTTTTCCTAAAGTGAATAATGTTTCCTAGATAACTCATTGATAAGATATACCTATATGAGAAATAATTAATAACAACCATTAAATTAATTAAAACCAAAAGAAAAGATTCAAAAAAAAATAAAAAATCTCAATTATAGATAGAAATCCCCCACACATGAAATTTGTTACCGTCTTTAAGAAAAAAGATAAAACATTAGAGAATGAAAATTATTGAGATGGAGTCATACAACCTTGTTATTTGTTATCAAGTGGATGTAGTAAAGATTATTTCTACTAGTTACTATAACCTATAAAAATGTTATAATTTATTCAAATAAAAATAAATGAAAAAGAGGGAGATAAAAGAGATATTTCTTAGTTTGAACCCACTCACGAGTATTGGGTTTGTAATGACTTTAGTTGAGTAGTACCTATTTATCATCCCCAATATGAATGTGGATGGGGTTTGTGTGATAGTAACCATTAAAATTTATTTCTCATAGTGTATTTTAGTATACACTAAGTGTGGGAAACCCCAAAATAGAAGACAGAAGTTGTTACCATCGTAAAATTTTTATGAGAAATAAATAAGTGTAAGTGAGAGTAAAATAAAGAGGTGGGGATCACTAGTTGTTGTTTTATCCTTCAATTGATTATATTTTAATTATTGAGTAGGTTGAGGCTTCTCTTTATACCTCAGGTTACCTTATTATTATTCCCTCACTCTAGTGGCATCTTTATCAAATTACCATTACATTTTCCCCTTGGTGGTAGGTTCTACTTTATAATCTTCGTTGTACTGGGCCATATGTGCCTCTACAACATTTTCATTTAAATCATTAAAGGAGTGATAATCAAATGATAGTAATAAAATATAAAAAAGTATAAAATCATGAAAAACTTCAACTCCCTTTAGTGTTATGTTCAAAAGATCTGTATCTCTTAGTGAATCCACTTAGAGAAGTGTAAGAGACTCGGAGAGATAAGGGATATGTAATTTTTTCCTCCACCATAATAGTTTCGATGAATACTAGAGGGATAATATATTCTTATACAGTAGTCTAATAGTAGTGAAACTCTTGGAATTAATCTATATATAAATAATATAATTGGATATTTTTTTCATAATTGGTTGTTTGAGGTCCTCTTTTATATTCTTAATGAGCCCCTTGAATACCTCTTATCTACAGTTCAAGATTTAGGATCACCTCATCTATCTCGATAAAACTAAAATAAATTCATCCATGGTTGGGGGTAAGTAAAAAATAGATTCCATATTTTTTTATATTTTAAAATTTATTTTAATGACATATTTAAAAATTTACAATGAAAGGAAGTTATTGATCTAGATTCTTGGTAATAGCTCCATGTGATTCAAGGATGTTGTAACCCTTAAAATAAAAAATATTATAAAGATATCCAAATGAAGCATAATGGATAGGCATAGTTTTTTCCCAATGTTTTTAATCCATTATATCATAATTATTTTCATATATTTATATTTATAGTGTTTTGAATTTAAAAAATGGAAATTGGGATTAGTTTTTTATATAATGTGGGAAAAATCATAATATAAAAGAAATCAACTAAATAAAGGTTAGTTTGGAAAGAGAATGATCTTACAGAAGTTAAGTTTTACTTCAATATTGTATTAAGAAAATCTAAGTTCAATTCACTAAGAAATTCAATATAATTAATTGATTAACCTTCCGTGCCAATGTTTTGGGTTCTCAGTATAATTAAAATATCATTAAGACCATCCAAGACCTAAAATTTACTATAGTATAGATTAATTATCACATATTGATCAAGCATGTGTTTTTATTCTAGAACCAAATCCATCATATATCATTGTATCTCCTAACCCACCCAAATCCATCATATGATGAATGGTTTAAGATAAGAGAGGTAGTGAATGCTTGGTAAGGGGATAAATTGAATAAGGATGTATGATAATAAAGTGATTACTTATAACCTTACCATAAAATCCCTCACTTCCCATGATGAAGTTGAACTAATGAAATAATAAATTAAGATAATAAATCGAGAGAACCATCATTTACATGGGTATTGAATCCCATGATTTGTACTCCTCCAAATAGATGTTTTAGAAGCTCATAGTGGGGGAAAACACTAAAACAGATAGAAGAAGAAGAGAGTTCTATTTAAAATATAGTAAATAGGATTACAATATAAATAATAATATATCAGAACCATGGTCACATGAAATGTTTCTATCCTATTATAAATTGGGAGTTGGAATGTTCATATATATAGTGGGGAAGCCTTCAAGAATATTATCCTCATATAGGTACCTTCTGTAAGTCTTAAAAAATAAATGAGTTTCTTCTATGTAGAGACATTATTGATCCTTAAAAAGTTTTTTTAACTCATGATCTTGTCTCTTAAAGAGCCTATTTGAAAGACATGGGGAAGCTAATTTGATTCCCTTGCTGATTTGGCCATGAAAAATGAATAGTAAATATTCTCTTATACACCATGTATTCATAGAAACCCTATAAAAACATACTATATTGTAAGCAATGTAATTTTATTTTTAAATGTCTTGGTGAGGGATGAATCTTGAGATTATGTTTTAGGCTAATGTATCTTTTGTTCGAGCTCGAGGGTATGTTGGATAGGGAACTAAATGTGTGTCAGGGAATATGATTCCTTTGGGTTGGACGTATTCTATATCTAGGTGTGAGAGACCATTAGGATGATGTAGATAATATTTAAATAGTGTTGGAACTATTCTTATTAATAAAAATGTAAAAAATCATATATGATATTTGGTTAAGAAAATTTCTTAGATATCCTTTAGAAAACCTTATGTAAGTATTAGAAGCAATTAAAAATCTGACATGAGAGATTCCCTTATGGAGCTATTTTAAAAATCATTTTTTATAGAGGTACTAAATAGAACTACCATATGATATAAATATTTATGTATTATTTGTTATGTGAAAAATATATTATCTGATGTATGAGATGTGGGATTTATTTAGACATGAGAACACTATACTATGAGATTAATCTAACCCGAGTGTAATTCTGGAAAAAATATTTTTACACAAGGTGAATACCTTTTAGTTTTATGTAGGATAAATTTAGTTGGTTTGATCACAGGCTAGTTTCCTAGTTATTATAATGTGAGAGACTTCCCCACTAGATTAATTTTGTGTGTCCCACTTTATTTTTGGAATTAATCCTACATATCATAAATTCCTTGAGAGTTAATTTCACACTTATCTATTCTCTTTACACTTAATTACACATGTTTATTGAAATTTTATATTTAATCACACATGATATCCTCTCCATTTTCTATCAACCTATTCTCATTTAAAAATTTGAGAAAATTAATATTAAAAATATTGTATTTTCTAATAAAAATAAGAATACTAAAAAATCACTAAAAACATATTTTAGGATATTTTATCCTTAAAAAAATTATTTAACTTATCATGTTAATACGTACTAATTTATATTGTTATAATTTTATTTTTATATTAAGTATAAAAAAAATAATAAAAAATATGGTTGAATTATATACCTCTAAATAAATATATGGACATTTATGCAGTCCTTAAATAATTTCTAAGATATTTCAATCAATTCATTATTAATTTGAATATGAATAATATTTCTTAGACCCTTCTCTAGTTTCTCAATATGTTGAGAATGGTATAAGGAAACCTAAAAAGGTTTTCTATATCATGATAATAAATATGTTAAAGGGTAAAGTGAAGGTAAATAAGAAGAATAATATTATAAAGGAAAAATATTTAATCTTTACACTAAAACCTCATAAATTTAGCATTTAAAAATAATGTAAATGTTTATTTTGTGATTTGTTTTCATTAGAACAAAAATTTTCTTAACTTTCTAGATAGTATTAAGAAACAATGTGGTAAAGGTTTGATATCATTTGGTATTTATGTTATATAAATAAATTCCCCTCACTATAAAACATAGGTATTAGATACTTTATGAAAAAAACACATTTGAATAAATGTGCATTTATTTAGAGAACAAAGGAAGTTGAGTAAGGGAGAAGTGGATCTGTGAGTTGGAAATAGAGAAAGAGTTGATTCATTTTATATGGGGATAATGAATTTACTTCTTCCTAGTGTATTATACTTATTTCTAGAAAACCTTTATCATATACTATCAATAAATAAATTTTTTATTTTTTCACCATTCTTATATTGGAAAATATTTTCAATTATAATAAAGAATATTTTTTGTTCCATTCATATGAATTAAATTTTTTCTAGTTCTACTAACATTTTTAACAACCTATATATATTGTATCTTTATAATACTATCAATAATATGAATCATAATAATGTTAAAATAAATTTTTTTAATTCCATTTATATTTTCTATTTTCACCTTAGTATTTTTTAAAATAATTGCATCCATGGACTCCAAATGATATATTATTGGAATCAAATTATTATGAATCATTTTATGTGTGATAATAATTAAAATTGGGTAAAAATACTAAATAACCTTTTAAGGGTAAAGGTAAATGAGATAATGATTTATTAGAATACATACATACTAATGTACATCATCTAATAAGTAATAGGGATCAAGGTGAATTCATTAATTCATTTTCATTATTTATGAATTTATTAGGTGACAATATGTGTATCTTATAAAATACAGATATAAACCCTTCCAAATGTTAATAATTATATAAAATTATGTAAAAAATCATATTGAAAAAATATTAAAATACTTTTACTTGATTAGTGTGAAGAATATTTAATCCAATAATTTCTTGACTATCTAGAAGATTATAGTCTAGTATCACAACTCACTCCACCTATCACACGATAGTAAGTCGGTGTATCTAAAATTAGGAATAAAACATTATTGGATATGGTTTGTTCAATGATGATTCATGAAAGCCTTACTATTTCCTTTTGGGTTTATTCTCTAGAAACTCCTTTATTTATACAAAATTATATTTTATAAGATATTTTTCAAAAGAAAACACATGAGATTATTTTTTATTTTTTAAATATTTAGGGTTTTTAAGTATATTTGAGATGTATTTACTCTAGTAAACTTGAACCACAATCAAGTAAATGTCTATTTATCATTTATTTGAATGAAAACAAGGTTTATTACTTCTATAATCCATTAGAGCACAATTTTTTTCATTATATACTATCTTTCTCAAAATAGAATTTATTTCTAAAAGAATCAGTGAGAGTAAATTTGAGCTTGATAAAGTTAAAGGAAAAAAATATGATGTTATTCATGAGATGGATGAGTTGGAAATGTAAAGGTTTTTGGAAAATGAATCGAATCAACATAACAAGAACCAACAAGGTCTAGTATATTTCATAAAAAACATGAGAGATATATATTTATAATTTCTAATAACATATATTTAATGATAATTAAAGATAATATAACATATTACCATGAGACCATCATGGGTTTTGAATCTGATATATTACGAAAATTAATGGAATTTGGAATGGAATCAAAGTACAATAATTAGGTTGGGAATAATAGAGATCAACATGAAGGGGTAAAACCCATTGGGTTTTAATGGGGTTCTTCATAAGAATGACATGTATATAAGAGTTTAAATATAAAATTCCCTATTGGTAGATAAATATTTATAACAAATTCATATTGTTAATAATTAGGAATCTTTTTCTCTAGCGGCTATGATTGAACACATTAGGATTCTGTTAGCCACAACATCATATTATGATTATGAGATATATCCAAAGGATTTCAAAAACTACATTCCTTTATGGTATTTTTTATTATGGTAATATAATAAAAATAGAAGTTTTTTAGGATCCATGAAATATTAAAATGGGTTTTAAGATATAGTGATCCATTTATGGGTTGAAATAGGGTTCTTGGTGATGGAATATAAATATTGATGATGTTATCAAAGTGTTTTAATTTATTGAAAATTAGGATAAATATTTTATATATAAGTTAATTGGTGGGAGTTTTTTTATATTTTTGATATTGTATATTGATGAAATTTTCCTCATCCAAAATGGAATCCCATTATTATAATTAGTAAAAAAATGTTTGGGTGATTTATTCTCGATAAAATATCTTTCTGATGTATCACACATACTGGGTATAAAGATCTATAGAGATTTATCAAAATTATTTCTTTTCCTTAGTTAGAATATATACATTAGTAAGTGTTAAAAACTTTTATCATGGAAAACACTATGGAGGGTTATTTACCCATGTTAAATGGAAAAAGTATTTCAAATACATAGTGTTTTTCATATATTAGAGAACAAGAATTCATGAGTAAAATTAAATATGCTTTGGTAGTTAGGTAACACATGTATGGTATTCTATGTACTTGTATTAATGTATCTTAAACATTAAGTATGATGATTAGATACCAGTAAAATCTTAGTGAAAATCATTGGGTATGCATGAATAATATCTTTATTATTTGAGAATAACTAATGATGTATTGTTACTATTTGGTGGTGAGGAATATATCCTTATAAAGGTTTACACAAATGGTACTTTCAAAAATTAAAAATATTATTTTAGATATCAGTTAATATTTTTTTTTTCTAGCTGAATGGTGGAGCCATAAGTTGGAAAAGTTACAAGTAACTTACAACAGTAAATTCTAAAATTAAAGTTGAATATATAATATAAATAGATGTGGATAAAGACATTTTTTAGGAATTTATTAACAATATAATAGTTATTCCAATCATTATGGATATAATTAAACACTATAATTAAAATAGTGGAGTGATTAAATAAGACAAGAAACCCTGATCTCACCAAATATCCAAACAAAATTAATGATGATTTCATTTCATTTGAGATATAATTTACAAGGGTGATAATAAGATGTTTCAAGTTCCTAAATAGGATAATATTTTAGGAATGATAATTAATATACTTATGTATCAAAATCATGAAATCCTCACTGGGTGTATTTGTATTAGATATATGGGTGTCTAGATTTAAAGCAAGTGGATGATTTTTAGTGTTTGTTACCTAAAGATAGTCAATAATTTTTTGATGTTGAAATGGTTATATCATGTAATTTGTATTAATGGTAAGACATTATTATTCATTTATTTTTGTTTTAAAGAACATGTGATATGATATTATTATAATTCAATGGGATATATGCATTACTAGGTTATCCTTGATCGTTGGTCATCATATTGTGTAACGATGATATATTAATATTAGTATGAGTAGGATAACTTTTATATAGATACAAATAATCATTCATGGGATATAATTTAGGGGAATTTTAATCTAATTAATCTAATTAATGTATACCACATGGGTTTTGAAATATATACCATTGTTGTTTCTAAAGTGAACAGTGGCTACGGATCCCTCGACTTGGGGTTGTTTTAAAGGTTCCCTAAATGAGTGGTTTCATTCATTGATATATATCTAAAGTTACTTGAGAATTTTTCTTAATAGACTGTGATTGGGAATAATACTAATAATGAAGATGGGTTTTATGAAACAACATAAGATGTGTCTGGTCATATAATGGGCTATGACATCATGGCCCTCAATTCAGTTTTGACTAAGTATGGGAATTGATACAGCAAGATAATTACATGTGATGTAATAAAAAATGATTTATTCAAATCATGAATTGAGAAAAGATATAAGCTATATAAGATTCTCATTATATATACCGTGTGATGAAAAATAATATAGATGAATAAATATTTTTTATAATGGAAATATAAGGGATTACATCACACTAAATTCCTTTTTAATTTTGGTATCTATGAAGTTTTTCAAGTCACAACTCAATGTTTATGAATTTGAATGATATTTATAATTCTTTACAATATTATAAAGGGCCCTTAGGGACAAAACTTAGATAATGATAATTGGGTTTTTAGGCTCATGTGATTAGTTCACACGTAAAAATGTTTTTGTTTATTTTAATCAAAAATAAGTTTTGTGTTTAGAACATTTGAAATATTTTATGAAATAATATTTATTTAATGAAATTAATATTGTTGACTTATAATATAAATAATGCATTATTTATATTAATAATACATATACATGAAGAAATAATAAATCCTAAATGGTATTTGGGATTAGGATTCCAGTAATAGAATTATAAGGCCCATCATATAAGGGGAATTCATACACATACATTTAGAGGGACATTAATGCATCTCCTCAGGTGGTTTGGGAATTAAGTGACTTTTAAAGGGTATTTAATGCACTAAATTTCCATTATAGTATATTTATTTCACATCCTTATGTTTTTCTTAGGGACTAAATTCCTTGGTGGATATTTAATGTTCCTCTTACTATAAATAGAAAGGGGGTGGGGTTTAGTCATCATCTTTTTGAGAGAAAAAACTTTTGGTGCTTAGAGTTCCCTAGTTTCCCTTTTCTAAGAGTGAGATCTCTACATTTCTTCTTCCAAGAATGTTCTTTATTTTTTCTCATATAATAGGTTATATAGATTTTTTAATCATGCCTTATCTTATCATTTTCCCTAAAATACTTACTAGAATCACTGGGATAAAAGATAATTCCATCATAGTTTTAATGACTAGTGTTATCAGTGGCTACCAAAGAATACTTGAGTTCATTAAATAAAGTTTGATCTAAATATACCATACTTATTTTATAAAGTATTTTTACATTATTATTTTATTATTGTTTTTTATTTACTTTTCATATTCTTATTTGGGTTTTATTATTTTTATTAGTAATACTAAGGGTTAATAGCATCATCAAAACCCTATAATTTCATATACTACTATGAGCATACTGTATGTTTGAAATGTTTTATTTTGAGGTATATCTTTATTTTATTTCACATTTATATAGCACTAGTTTATTTTGTTTACTTATTAAGTGGTGGAGGTTTCAAGAATACATGTTTCCATTGGAAAAGGAAAAGTGAACTTTACTTTTCATGATGTTTCATTTATATTAGCCATCCCTATTCACGGTGCCACAATGATAAGTCTAGTAGTTAGAGGTTTTAATTCTATGGTAGCATGATTTATGGGAATTTCAATTAAATATACTTCTATAAAATTTGATGGAATTAATATGTAAATATCCTAATTTAATGGTCAATTTACTCATTTGGTCAATTATTTTGATGATGCGAGTTCCATAAGATACACATGTGTATATATTTTTTTAACTCATTGGAGATATGTTGTGCACCGACCACTGCACACTGTTTTCCCATCTGACACAACTATATATACTTGAGAACCTAGATCATAAGGGCATATATAAAAAGGTCTCAACTTCATTATTGTACACATATAAAGTATTGTGTGAAAAATGCATCTATTATCATAAATATATAACATGCTGTGATTTACTCAAAGATATGTGGATATTGGTTAATATTATTCAATATAATCCTTGTGTTGTTGTACCATTTCATAGAGAGTTGTTACATGATTTTTCACAAGGAAAATGTTATGTTTGAATATATTTTTAGGTGAAATTTACATCATTATATAGTTATTAATAAAATAATAGTTTAAAAATTATTTATGAGTAGAGAATGACCCATAATCATTCCCACACTATAAGGAATTTCATGAATAATGATAGATTTATACATGTTGGGGAGGTTTTGACATGTTATTACCATTTTAAGCCTATTAATCACTTACTACATCCAGTGAATTTAGAACAGGAATTCTAAGCCACCAATCTTTTGGACCACAAATATGGAATAAGGAACCTCGAAGTATCCAAAGTTCCACAACACACCCCAAAAGATATGATATCTGGAAGTAGGAATATCAATAACCTTATCCACCATGTTTATATTAAATCCACTATAATTATGGTGACTTTAAGGTCTTCAACTATTTCTTACTTATGAAAAAACAAAGAAAAACACACACATAAATGTAACAATCATGACACATAAGAATGGCTTGGTTCAACCATTGTCATACTCAATGGGGTAACTCTACAACCTTTCATTAAGAGATAAAATAATTTATAAGGTAACCCATATTCTATAATCTATACACATATTGAGAAAAAATAGAGAAAAGTCTGGACCCTACTCATAAATAAAAAAACCTCTTAGAAATACCTTTAGTGGAAAAATCCTTTCACAAGAACTCCTCCTTACCTTTGGAATAAAACATCTTTCTCTTTGGTAATTTTCCACATAATATAGAACAAATATCCTCTACCCATCCATTTATATACGAGCATCATAGTGGTGAAAAAGTTCCTTATATTGAACTATATTTCAATTTTTTTTATCACACCACTTGTTCAAGGTGACTGGGGAGCATCACCACCTCAACTAGTCCTTCTAGTAAATAGTTTAAGATATAAGCTCACTTCCACATTAACCAAATAAATAATATATTTTAAAATCTCATCCTTAAATTTATGTATTATCATAATTCTATCCATATATTTCAGTTGATACTTGATCAATATTTTTCATCTGTATAGATTAATCTGACAAAATATCAGAAACACCATGGTTACTCCTACACAACACTAGCTCATTATTACCTATCTCATTAGAATTAGTTTCTTATAATTATACCACTTCCTATAAAACTTACATGACATATATAGAACTCCTATATTAACTATTCCTTTAGAATAAGATACAAGTGTCACTGCTCTATCCACTTATTCTATCGTACAAGACATAGACTTTCCAGGAATGGTTGAGAGTTATTCCATCTAGTTTTTCCAAATATAATTTTTTAAATACAAGATCAAGAAATTAAAAAACATAAAAACAAAAAATTTTATCACAAAAACTAAAAATATATCCCACTTGAGTTTTTAATAGGTTAATTCTAATAGTCTCCCTTTTCTAGACCATTCTCAAGGATTAACCAAATTACACTGATCCACTTCAGAGTGAAATATTACATTCTCTCATCTTGTAAAATTTCACCATGGTTCCCAAACACATATATGATCATCCAATCCCCAATAATAAATGGTTTCCTAAAAAATTTGGAATTTAACAACCAATTTTATAAAATCAAAAAAATTAGAATGCCTCCATGACATTTCCTTAAATAAAATAATCTTGATAACTATCAATTTTTTTTGAAGAACCCATCAAAAATACTTTTTCATTATCCATATACATATCTATGCTTCTTTTGGAATCCTGTGTTATAAAAACTATACCACCAGGATTCTATAAACTGACAGCATCTGGTACATCTGACTTCAATGATACCACAACTTCTGTTTGAAACATAACTACTAAAAAGTATGTTATCATTGATTTTTTTAAAATCCCACTAAAAATATGATACAAATATTTATTTCTTAGAGAAACCAAGGAATGTGTGGTCCTTTTCTCCCATTGAATCTCATATTGATTTTGAGTTATAAAATTCTAAGTTTTTAGAGTGATATTTCATTTAAATAAATATTGTGATTCTGATAGCTTGTCTTACACAAAAAAAACTAGACAAAAAATTAACAATTCCATATTTTATTATTATAAAATAATAGAATAATAAATGAACCACATTACAAAAACTAAATGAAACAAAATCATTAAAATTTAAGAATTAATAAACCCACAAATAAATAAAAATATAACAAGATTGAAATTTTCATGAGTTTTTTTAATTTGAAGATTATACCAATAATTATAACTATGGAAAGAATAAAAAATGTCATAAATATGATAAAAAAATTTATAAATGAAATGAGATAATGATATAAATGATTTTGGTGAAGTATGTAAGGTTATAAATAGAAATTTAATATGACTATTATATATATGGTTACTGATATAATCATTAGATAAAATAAGAATTTATGAAAATAAATATATGTTTATTGGAAGCACTATTTGATTAAAACGGGGTTACTATAACATAGTTACTAAATTGGAAAGTATAAATAGAAGAAACCAAATTATGAAATATATATAGAAAGAAAGAATAGTGGAAACAATTTGTAAAAGCAATCCCTATGAGGCTCATTTTTTATCTTGTAATGAATTTTTAACCACTAGGGTTTTCCTGAGACTAAGACTAATCTAAACTAAAATAATTAATGGTTGAGAAAAATAATTTATAGGTGTAGTTAAAACATATGAAAATAAAAAAGAGATCTATGCTAGTTGAATCAATAGCTATGGTCACCAAAATTTCTTATCTCACCTTTTGGTCTAATGTGGAGTTATTTTGGGGTTTTACAAGAAGAAATTAGAATGATATAAAAATTTAATTATTATTGCAATAAATGATATATATTTTTTCATTATTATGAGTAATTTTATACATTTCACATTTTTAGAAACTTTATTATTGAATAATAGATCTAATTAAATGAAAATGTTATTTCAAATTAATTTTTTTTGATAAATCTTAATTAGTGGTTAGTTATTAAATAATAAATTTTAAACAATTCAGAAAAAAATCATTTAATGTTAAAAAAAAAATTTTCAAAGAATTTTTTATGTGTAACATATTTTCTAAAATAATAAAGTATTAGTTTAATGAAATTTATTTACATATATATATATATATATTAATTAATATTCATATAATGATTATTAATTTTCATGTAATGATAATAAGTTATATTTTATGATTAAAAAAGAATTTTTCAAAAAAAAAGTTTTAGTTTTTGTTATTATATTAAACTTAATGTTTGTATATTAAAAAAATTTAACATAATAAAATAAATTTAATTTTTTAATAATAAAATCCTAATTATATAATATATTTAATTCCATTTGTATCAAAAAAATAAGTTACACTAGATAAAATTTAAGTTGTTGCGGTAAATGTAAAATGATGTTAAAAGATTAAATTAAGAGGAAAAGATATAAAATATCTCGAAAATTACATATAAATTATGTATATGAGAGAATTTAAAAACTCTATACATTATATTTCCAATTTAGATCCACTTTCCATGTAAAATGGAATTCCTTATACATTAAGGAATATTTATTTATGGAAATGTCACGCTATCTTACCTTTAAAATAACCCCTTCATAACCAACCTCAAAGAAAACCATTCATTTAGTTTCATCATGAATAGAAACCCAAATTCTCTCCCTAAAATTATTCTCTCATATTTTTCAACCTATTTTCACAAAAAGATTCAGAAATTCTTTATTTCCAAGAGGCTCTCTATGATAAGATTCGAGTATTCAATATAAGTGTTATCCTCTCCCTAATCATTTTTATTCATATTTTCTATTCAATTATTATTAAATATGTTTTTTAAATTTAATAACTTCATTTTTAAACCATTATTATTTTAAAAATTTTATATTATAGATATAAAATAACATGTTCTTATCCATTCATTACTTATAACACATTCATATTTTGGTCGATTCTACCACTTATATGAATAATGTTATAAAGTTTACATCATTAATGATTGTGAAAACATAAATAATAGTGTTATGTTATAATGGTGTTTAATTTATTTATTTATCTTAAAATTTTAAGGGTAATATATATAAGGAAATTTATTAATAAAGTCAATTTATTTTATTGAATTGAAATTCACAAAAAGTATATTTTAACCGTTCTTTAAAAACCATCACCATAACATCCATAAAATGACAAATAGACTTCATAAAAAAATAATAATAATACATAATAACTTTGACCATTATAGAGGATATGAACACATGATCATGTATCAAGGATTGAAACTGATATATCAAAGCTAGCATAGAACAAATGGGACAATTCACATTTGAGTATTAATTTTATAAAATAATTATTAATAAATAAGAAATGAGAAATTATAAATGACATGTATAAAAATATATATATATATATATATATATATATATATATAAGTATGGTTCTTATATATATGAATAATAAACCTAAATTAATTATATGGGAGGTTAGAACCTGTCCAAAGAAGTGAGAATCTAAGGTAAGGGTTTTTCTCCCAATTTTATTTCATTGAGGAATGAATCTTATTATAGTGCTATTTACCTTTTTATGGAGTATATAATTCACCCATAGAATTATTTTATGTTAAATAATTTTTAATTAATTTTATTTACATGTCCATTTCATAATAACTTTTTAAATTTCTTTTGATTTATATATTACCGAAACTGTAAGGTTTAACTCTATTTCTATTTCATTGGCTCATAATATTTCTTCCTTGACCATGTTCTTATAAGTTTACTATATTCTAGAATTTAAAAATTTCATTTTTTTTATATTTTCTATGTGGAAATTACATTTTTATTTAAAAATATTATTTTTTGATCAATATCATACTTTATAAAAAAACGATGTTGTTAAGAATAATTTTCATCCTTTATATTGGGTATTTCTCTTCTATGTCCACATTCTATCTTCGAAAAAATGTTTCATATTTTTATTTTGAAATATAAATATGTACTATGTTTTGTAACTATCAAATTTCATTTTATATATCTTCATATGGGAAATTTATAATTCTTTCTTTTGGTGAGTTTTTTCTTTAATCTTATCAAAATTGACTAAAAAGGTATTTATTTCCATTTACATATATTTTATACCTTCCACTATAAATTTCTTAATTAAAATTTATTTCTTATTAGAGCCACATTATTTAGAATTCTTTTAAATATAATGTTTTAAGCCTTTTTTTCACCACTTGAAAGGGATTTTAAAAGTAACTTATAACTTTGTTTTTATGAAAAAATTACAAAGGATTTAATAAAATTATTTTTATGATTTTTTCCATTTTCATCCATATGTATAAAAGATCTATCTTATATAGAGTAATATTTAATATATCAGCCTCTAAATTCTCCAATTATAAAATTCTTTGTGGCGATTGAATATTTTTGATTATCTGATCCAATTATTGATTTTTTATTATGAGAATCCATTTGAAAATGTTATGTAACATATTTTTACACCTTGGTTTAATCAATATTTGATGTATGATTGATTTTATGTGGCACCCATAGGTATGTATTATCATTATGTGATAGGCGGGTCCAATATATCCCTCTAATGTGTTGGGTAAAGTTTAATATATTATGATATTGTTGTGGTATGCGATTATTTATGCTTGAACCACAATGTGACCTAGATACTGATGCAAGATACACTATATTATGGGACAGAAGTAGTAATTATTGATGCACTATCTTATGATGGTATTGGTGGTTAAGCTTGAAATATTTTACAAACCAACCCATTCCACCCATAATCTGAGAACTTGCACCATCCTGTGGTAAGGATTGAGGGGTGTTCCTAATCCCCACGCGATGGAAAATAGCTAATGAGAATTAATGAAACACTATTGGGAATAGTCTCACCCAAAAAACATCAATAAACTTGAATCCTCTAACAAAAATTCTTTCTTGATGATTTAATAAGTCCAATGATCACCAATAGAAAATAATCAGTTTCAAAAATAATCAAAACCAAATGAAGAACAACATATGACATAACCAAATCATCTCAATATAAAAAATTCTTTTCAAATATAAGGAAAAAAATGAAATAGTCATCAAGGAATAATACAGAATAAGAATAAAATACTGAAATCAATTAAATACTAATGCTCACTGCCTCTATGTGTTAATAAAAGTACCTCTTTTCTTGGCACTGCCACCACACCCAAGTCGGAAACCCAAAACCAACCATTGCATCTATGTGACACCTATGTAAAACCTAAAATATATAGGCGTGATAAAAAATTCTAGGACATATCCTCCCTACACCCCATATATAACCTTTGAATATAAATCCTTTTTATGATAGTTTTAAATAAAATTAAAAAATTAATCTTTCATTTAATTTATTTGAAAATTCACAATATTCCATTATTATAATCCATTTTTATTTGATGTAAACAATTATATTTAAAAAAACAAAAATTTGAAACAATTTTTAAAATAATGATATTAAAATTAAACAAAGTAGTTTAATACAATTCTATTTTAAATATAGAGATGTTTTATTGGGAAAATGAAATAACCCACTATTTAATTTCAATTTTAAAATAACTGAAAGAATGAAAATAAATGGTAAATCTAATATTTTATAATAATGAGATATACAAAAGACTAATAAACACTAGCTTAAAAACCATAATCAAACTATCATTAAAATATTCATAAGATGAAATAAATCACCAGAAGGAAAAAATATAAACAACAATATAATATAATCTAATAAAATATTAATAAATAAATATTAAAAATAATATCATCCACTCAAGAAAAAAATAAATATTTTAATGTAACATTAATGATATCCAAAATAATAAAAGAATTTAAGTAAAATAAAAAAATAATAGGAGTATATCTAGGGAAACTAAGGTCAGGGAAGCTTAGGATCCTCATACTATCTTAGTGAATGAACCAATACATATGAAACTGTATCTAGTATTGTGTACAAGACACTATGGAGAATAATATAAAGTCTTAGTGGTAATCACTTATATATCATAGTCATGTTTAGTTATTATTTTGTCATAATCCAAAGGCTATATAGAGCTTACAAACTCCCTAGGAGTCATTTTATTAGGACCTAATCTATGTACGTAAGGTTCCCATGATCATGTATATATAGGTGAGTACTATTAATCATGAATTAAAATGTGTCAAATCTTAATAAAATATAAAAACATATATAAAAAATGCATAAAAACACTCCCTATCATCTAAGAACCCTTCACATAAGCATCCCCATCCTCATCAAGAAAAAAATATAACAGCACATCTCATATGTAGGAAAATCTCATTAATCTATATAATATCAACATCCCATTAATTTTAATAAAAATAAAATATGAGGCCACTTTAGGGAAATTATTATTTTAAGAATACCCCCTTTTTTATTTTCCAAATAGGCATTTAGAACTATTTTTAAAAAAGGTTTCTTATAATTCTATCTCTTGAACAACATATCCATAGAATAATATTTTGGAAAATTCTTTGAAAAAATTACATACCATCATAAGCATCAACCAACCATATTTAAGATGAAATATCATGAGACATTAACAAAATACAATAAAAAAGATCATACATAAAACAAAATTATAAATATCCAAGATCATTATTAGTTCATAAATCATTTTTATAAAAACATGAATTCCCTCCATTTAAATCATTATAGCTTAAATAAACCCATATTATTATAGAATTTATTTAAAAATATCCCTTAAGACATTTTATAAAACCTTTCTAGATGAATATCACATCATTTTTATTTAATTTGTTTAAAGCATGGATAAAAAATAGGGAAAAAATAATCATTTAAATTTAAAAAGGTTTTCATGGAGTAACTTACCAAAATAAAAAACACCAAAAGGTGATCCCAAGATCATAACAACCTCTACCCATTCTAAAAACACCTAAATCAATCCAAACACCCAATAATTAATAAACTAAACATCTAAAACCGAAATTTCATAATGGAATAATCATCTTCAAAGTCACCAGGAATCCAAATGGCATCAAACCATGAGTAAGGGATGTGTAGTCAACTCCTAATAAACTCATGAACCTAACTTATGAAAAATATAAAAGTATTACACCCAATAAGATGAAAAATTAAACAAAAAATCTATAAAACCCTATGATATCTCCTAGAAAGACATGACTTAAAATAAACAATGAACAAAATCATGAACATTTCTTATTGGGACCTCCAGTACAATCCTCATTCCAAAACCACATGAATTTGGATAATTTCATCATGATCTAGTCATATTGTCTCCCCAAAACCCTATTCATCCAAAACAATAATAGAGAAAATACAAGGGGAAGAATAAAGAAATGTAGGGGAAAATGGATTACTCAGAATTTATGTAAGAAACAAAAACAAAATGACACAGACAAAAGGATGTACAGTGGTGGTAGAAGGGGGAGACAAGGAGGGAATTCCCCCTCTCTTGATTGGCTATAAGCAACGAACCCCAAGGGGGTCTAAATAGGGTCCCTGATAAATTTATAAAAAGTTATCCAAATGAAAAACCACAAAATGACCCTATTTGTAACAGCATTGATCACCCCCAAGGGACCTTTCTATGATAGGGCCTCTAGAATACGGGGGAAGGCCTCTCAGAGAGATAGAGGATAAGACCCTCAGAAAGTTCATGTTGTAGCATGGTCTCTAGGCTATGTTGCAAGCATTACCCCACATAAAATCCATGACCCAACAAACATTATTGAATAGTGGTCCACCCCATACCTAGACCACCATGACATGGATACTTATGGATATTCCATAGAGATATAATATCTACAACTACAACCTCAAATACCCCAATAATTTCTCTCGGAATTATTTCACCACACTAATAATCCTAAAACATTCCCAAAACCATTTAAAACACCACCAAAAGTAACACTCTCTGATTAGAATATACAAATTTAAAATTTCTTAGAATTTAACAAACCCATAATAATATAGTTTACTATAAAATATCCTACATAAAAACTATTCATCCTTGGAATTTCCCACAAGATTCTTTTGAAGTAAACCACACACACCAATTGGGAACATACAACACAGTTGAGAACTCCACCCAAAAAATAATAATACAAAACATAAAAAATTTTATACCCAGGGAAGGTTATTACCACTATAAAACACTACTGGAAAACTAACCTATACCAACGGTTTGGAACCGTTGGTATAGGCCTCCAAACCGTTGGTATAGCCTATACCAACGGGTTGGAGAACCGTGGCGAAGTAAGCCATTGGGATAGGTCTATACCAACGGTTTTGGGAAAACCGTTGGTATAGACCTATCCCAACAGTTTTGAAAACCGTTGGCATAGGTAATATGAAAATCTATTCCAAAGGTTATAAAACCGTTGGTATATGTATTTCAAAAAAAATACATTCAGTGTGATTTGATCCCTGAACCCTTCGTTTATAATAGAACGACTTAACCACTAACCTAATATGACTTTTTTGAACATAATTTCATAAATATATATATGTATTATAATAATTATTTAAAATTTAGATTTATATAATGTTCTCGGGCAGTAGACCTGGAAAAAAATCGAAGAACCTATCCCAACGGTTCGCAAAACCATTGGGATAGGTGCATATTTTTTTCGGAGTGTATGCTGGATTTTGGGACACCCTTTCCCAACGGTTTTGGAGAACCGTTGGGAAAGGGTTGGGTCTTTCCCAACGGTTCTCCAAAACCGTTGGGAAAGGGGTGTTTTGAGCTCCCTTTCCCAACGGTTTGGGGGAACTGTTGGGAAAGACCCACCCCTTTCCCAACAGTTCTCCAAAACCGTTGGGAAAGGGGTGTTTTGAGCTCCCTTTCCCAACGGTTTGGGAGAACCGTTGGGAAAGACCCACCCCTTTCCCAACGGTTCTCCAAAACCATTGGGAAAGGGGTGTTTTGAGATCCCTTTCCCAATGGTTTGGGAGAACCGTTGGGAAAGGGTGCCTATACCAACGGTTTTTACAAACCGTTGGTATAAAAGTGTTGGGAAAGATCCGATTTCCAGTAGTGAAAAGTGACTTTACCAAACACCCCAACACCAAAAAAATCAAATTAATACCGTAACCTAACACATCAATAGACTACGAATTATAATGAAAAGAAAACTACTAAAATTCATCAATAAAAAGGATCCAACCATATGAGAATCAATTTAAACTACCCAATAATCTTAAATCAAGCACATCAAAAAATTAACAAACTCTTGAAAAGAGAAAACATCTTCAACAAAATATATATTAAAAAATACAAATAAAAATAAAATGCCATAAAATAGAAATCATATCCCTTTTAAAAAAATAGTTTACTCAATTTAAAAAAAAAATATGGAAAAACCCACAAAACGCCACTTCAAAAAAATAAAAATATTAAATATTTAACTCACGAGATCCAAGCCACAAATTTTCAACATTACAAACCAAAATACCTTCAAAATAATGAAAAAACTATTTAATTAAAAAAGGTACCCCAAAATAAAGTATTTTTATCCAAATGGTTATTCATCACCAACATAGAAAGATTATTTTTCCGAAAGAAACATTTTAAAAAAATTTCATGCCAGTACTTAAACACATGGGTATTCATAAAAATTTAAAAATTATATAAATGATAAGAAAATGATACCATAAATTCCAACTTACCCATAAGATAAAAATATGCAACAATTTTTTTAAAACACACGAATCAATAAAATGATCCAATAAACCCTTTCCAAATTGGTTTCTAATAAAATGATTCATCTAGCTCGAGCTATGTAGAATTTTTAGTGATAGGTAAATTTATTCAAGACCCATTTAATTTTATGTTTTCTTACCACCAACCCAATACAAATGGTGATTTAGTTTAAGTAATAATGATTATAAATAAAAATTAATTTTTCAATTAAACACACCTTAAAATTTAATGAAACTTAATTACACCAATATTAAAATAATTGAATTTATACCATCAAACCAACATAAATTTCAAATTTTATCACATCCAAAAATTTAAGAATTAAAATTATTCATTTAAATTTTTTATTACTATTTAATATTTTATAAATAAAAAGTCCATCAATTGATACCAATACATATCATTAAATAACAAAAATTATTAAATCAAAATCACTTAAATTCTCCCAAAGTCACTTATGTAAAATATCATTTATAAGACATTAAAATTTAAGGAGTAGATACCAAAGGTGAGAACAACAAAATATGATTGAATATAATTAAAAAAAAGATTCTTTAAAGAATTCATCTAAATCTGTCTAAAATATTTATTAAACCAGGGTCAAAAAATTTGAGACTATATAAACATCATCAATATCAATCAAAATCAACCCATAAGATCAATAGAAAACATTAATAAAATATTTGAAAGTAAAAGAACATAAAAAATACACCCTTCTAAGATACAAGGACTGGGTGAACAATTTGTAGCCTATTCAACATACCCATGAATCTCATTGGTGTAACACCCCAATACCAGAATCCCAGAGTCAGTGCATTATTATGTATCACTGGAATGATCACAAAAGATCAAGTATCAAAAGACCGATTAGTTTAGTACCCTTAGAAGTATTAGATACATTCATAAGGTTTACATTACATCATAAAATGGAAAAATAAAACAACATTGTTTCCATAGACAACGCTGAGATCCCATAGACTATCCCTGCAGGTCATTCATAATATACTTCTTCTCATCCAGGGAAAAATAAAACACAGAATGGGGTGAGCTCAGTTGCTCAGTAAGGAGAAAAATATAGCATATACTTTCATAAATAAGTATAAACATTTAAGGAAATGAATAAGACTAAAACAAAATCCTTTTAAACTTGAACTTTAGCATAATATGGAAAAGATAAAATCAAATAATGCTATTTACTTATTCACATGGATATTCTAGTAGTCGAATAATCACATGCAATATCAATGGCCACTTTCATAATGATGTAAGGCATAATGTCAGACTTCATAACCACATAGTCAAATCCTTGCCCCAAGACTACAAATAAGATTTCATCAAGGCCTTGTGTCAAGACACTAGTTTGTCTCATGAGACATACCGATGCATCGAGGAGCTATAGCAGGCTCCACCCATAACATAATAATTCTAATGCATTCCTCATATGAAAAGGTTTAAACATAACAAAAACATTTGTATTAAAACTAGCATATGAAATTTCAATACTTTATCCATAAATCATGAATGGTGTAAAAATAACACATTCATTGTAAAACATATCAGAAAACCGTTAATACAATATGGAAGTTCTGTATCATAATAAATCAACTTCAAATAAGCTTAAAATCCATCAAATGATATTGACATAGATGAAATGAAAACCTTTTTAGAGAAATATATCTTTCTATTTTGAAATCATTTAAAGTCATGTAATTATAAAAGGAAACATTAATTTTTGAAACTATTCTTATAATCTTGTAAGGGAAGCTTTGAAGATGTTATAATGGTAAAAAATAGCCACACATGTCGTATAAGTTAAAAAAACATTCTTACCTTAAATTTATCGAAAAGGTAAAAAAGTACCTTGTTTGGAAAATGATGGAAAGATTCTTTTCAAAAATATTTAAGTTCAAATAAGGGTATAAATGAAATTAACCCATTGTCTATTAAATAGTAAAAATGTTTTGAAATACATTTTCAAGAAACATGGATGTGGATGATAAAGAGATCCCAGTAGATACTGATGTAAAAACAACCTCGGATAATAAAGAGATTGTGAAATTAACCCTTACCTTGTAATTTTCCTTGGTAGAGGGTGGGTTAACTATAACGACCCATACTTTACATACATTGTTAATACTTCAAAATTGAAGCACACTTATTACAACATATGAAAAAACCACAAAGGACCGTATAGGTATAGTGTCTTTAGAAACTGGGAAACATAAACAACTGGTTCATAAATCTTCTACAGTGTCTCCCATTTATTTCATCATATCTAGGGTCCCTTTTAGCATATTCTACTTAATATCCATCTTCCTGACCTGGGGAAAAGAAAACATAAAAGGGTGATCTCAAATGCTCAGCAAGGGAAAATAAAGGAAATAAAAATCATATCATATCTTTTTAAAAATCATAACCTACAAAAGAGATCATAAAATCCTAACATGGAATAAATCATAGAAGTAAAAATGAGATCCCCATAATCATAACATGAAACTTGAAACTTTGTGGCATGCACACATAATCATGGAAAATCATTTCTTGTTAGTCATGACTCATTGCCAAGACTATCTTAGTGGACAAAGTCCCTTTCTGAACCGAGTCACCCTCGTTTCAGTCCTGTTTCACTGAACCTGTATAACCTACCGTTCCAGCCATGTCTATCTCATGAGATATAAAACCTTTACCCAATGAATTGGAGGGAGATATAGGTCCCACCCATCTTATAATGAATCCTTTCTTATGTGTGCCACATAATCATAAACCATACATCATAGCGTAATCCACGTAATAAAAATGGGATTCTTAAACAACATGACATCATAAAACAATTCATATAAGATAAAGGAATTCATAAAAATGTTTCCATCACAACACAATCAAATCCATGTAATAATAGGGAAAAAAACAGAACCCTTTTATTTTATTATATGGAAAATAATTTTGATAAAATACTTGAACTCCATTCTTGAGGAAAATATCCTTTCTACTTCAAAAACATTTTTCCTTTCATAACATGTCATACTACTTTAAAATAAAATAAGTTGATTAAAAATAAACTTGAAAACTTGTAAAGGAAGCTTCTTGGAAATAATGTTTTTAAAATCCATTCATGACGTATAAGTTAAAAAAAACATTCTTCGTACTTTTGTCGGAAAAGTCAAAAAGTACCTCGTACAAAAAATGACAAAATATTCCTTTCACTTCTTTTTCTAAAAACTCACCGAAGGGTAAAAATGGATTTAAACAATTGTAGGTGGATGGAAATAATATTACATATTTATGAAACATGGATGTGGATGATAAAATACACCCCAGTAAATACTTACGAATGAACAATCTCGGATAAAAATGAGATTGTGATATTTCCCTTACCTTATGTCCGATTTGCATTGTACGTGTCCGAAGCTCCTGTATAATGGTTTAAATAATGTTATTGACTTATTCCAGAATCATACATATTGATATGATATCATATATGGTCATATTCTTAGCTTCTTGTTAGTAATATTTCATTGTTACTTGTTACTCGGGTCTTTATTGCCTTTTGTTCTTATGCGTGTTTTTCCGAATACATTCTTATTCTTATTTTAAGGTTATAGATACCTTATATCCAGAATGGTATTAGTGTAACATATATCATATTTATTCATTCAATTCATTTATATAATTACTGTGTAATGATGATCATGTAGAATGAGTCGCATCACATCGTGGAGATGGTATTCCGTACGTACGCACGAGTGATGATATTGTTCCTATGATCGTGGAACTGTATTGGAGTATATATATATTATTTCAGTACCAATATTACTTTATAATAATCATAAATAGTTACTCATTACACCATTATACCCATCCTTGTAAAGTGATGGTGGAAAAATAGATTACACCACGTCGTGGAGACGGTATTCCGTACGTACGCACGCGCGATGATTTCATTTTTCCGTGGGATGGATAGAAGGTGAATTAGGGTTGTTTCATATTTATAATAACATATCAGTATGTAAGTAATACTGATGTTATTACTTTATCATGAAACAACTAAAGAAGAAGAAGTTGAAGAAGAAAGAAATTGAAAAGATCGGTAATGGATATTACCTCTTCTTTGGAACGCCTCTTTGAATCCTCCACTTAGGGAACTAAGATTGATCTTTGAAGAAGACCAGGACCTCTAGGATTATTCTAGGGAAGTGGAGAGGAGAAAATGGCAGGGGTTGGCCGATCTTGAGTGCTCAAATTGGTGTGAGGAGGAGGGGGAGGAGGTGCCCTTTTATAAGGGAGGAGAGGGGCACCTTAGGAATATCTCAAAATATTATTTTATATTAAAGTCAAAATCAGTTTATATTGGTTCCAAAGGGTCTTATTTCGAAGCTAAAGTGGGGATGGGTCGAAATCCTATCAACCAATAGGATTTAGACAAGTCTAGGGTACTATTTTAACCTTATCAATTAGATTTAACTTTAAGTTAAATAATTTAACTTTTACCGTGTCTTTTTTTTTTCTTTCACTATATGGTTAATAAACTTACTATAACATGCCAAACGAACCCCAAATTGTTTATTATTAATATTTATATCCTTATCTAAGTCATTTTGCCGAACCTTAGATTTTTAGGAATAAAATAACAATTAATAATATAATATTTTATTTAAAAATTATTTTGTGTCAATTTTGACACTATTTGATATATGATTTTTGTGAAAGTCATTACAGAATTATATGTTCGAAACAAGTTGATTAAATCAACATTAATATATCATAGTAACCTAGAAAATTAGTGTAATTCATAAAAAGTCTCAAATTACATTTATTTTGGTGTTTATAACATCAATTATGTCAATATTTCATTAATAAGATAATTACTGCATCATCATTGTGTCATAAATAAATTAAATTATTTAATGTCTAAAAATTACAAATAAAATACCATTATGTAGGAAATATTTTTAGCTTTCTAATTAATATTTATATTCGAATTTATTTTATTTATAACCCCATATTAAAAATGATTTACTTATTAAACGTTGATTTCAACTATTTTAACCCTTCTTTAAATAAATTAATAATAAATGTCCTAATCTAATCCAAGTGGGCCTAAATGGTCATATTTTTATTCCTAAGTTTGTTTTTGGTCTAATTACACTTGTCCAATAGAATTAGGACATTTGTTAGGGTAATATTAATATCATATTTACCCTTAGTTACCCTATTTACTATTAACCGCGGTAAAAAAAAGTAAAAAGTTACTATTCACAAAAAAATTATTTTTATCTCATTGAACCACATTTTACTTACTGATATCAACCGTGTCTGTCGGATTTTTTAAATTCCATTCACAGAAGCGGTAAAATAATGTTTTATGCAAAATTCAGTTTTTAACCTACCACTTAGTGGTTTCACTATTCATCAAAAATTGAAAGTTTTCAGAAAAATACCAAAATTTTACCCTAGGCTAATTTCGATATTCTGAGTCCAAAAATGAAGTCCATTTTGAAAAATAAAATTTATAAAATTTCAAAAAGTGGTTATTACTATTCATAACGTCTAGTTTTAATAGCATATTGTTGTTTAGTGAAACTCGTTATTGCGTACGACGCAAGCTATCGAGGAAGGTCGCGATTGCGTGTAAAGTAAGCCAAGAAAGTGTGTAGTGAAAGATTCCTTTGATGATATATAAAAACAAAATATTACTCATAAATATCTCGGGTGTTACATTCTACCCCCCTTAAAAAGAATTTCGCCCTCGAAATTCGTCACTTTGTAACAAACAGATGAGGATACTTCTCCCTCATCATATCCTCAAGCTCCAATGTAGCTTCTTCTAATTGGTGGTTCCTCCATAAAACTTTCACCAAGTGAGTGGTCTTGTTTCGTAGGACTTTTTCGCTACGATCCAGAATCTCTATCAGCTGTTCTTCATAAGAAAGATCTTGCTCCAGCGGTACAACTTCTGAGCTGAGTACATGTGAAGGATCTGGTATGTACTTTCTCAGGAGAGATACATGGAACACATCGTGAACTTGAGAGAGATTCGGTGGAAGCGCCAATCGGTAAGCTACCTTTCCAACACGATCCAGTATTTCTAAAGGACCGATATATCTAGGGCTCAACTTCCCCTTCTTTCCAAATCTCATAACCCTATTCCAGGGAGATATTCGTAAGAACACTTTATCGCCCACTTCAAACTCTAGGTCTTTTCATCGGTTGTCGGCATAACTTTTCTGTCGACTCTGAGCTGCTCTTATGTGTTGTTGAATAGATCTGACCTTTTCTGCCATTTCATCAATGAGATCAAGTCCTAATAGCTTTCTTTCCCCAACTTCATCCCAGCAAGTTGGAGTCCTGCATTTCTTTCCATAGAGAGCTTCATAAGGAGCCATCTGAATACTGGAGTGAAAGCTATTATTATAAGAAAATTCCACCAAAGGTAGGTGTTGATCCCAACCTCCTTTGGAATCCATAAAGCAAGCTCTAAACATATCTTCTAGGGTTTGAATTGTTCTTTCAGACTGACCGTCTGTCTGGGGATGATAAGCAGTGCTGAAACTCAACTCTGTATCCAGAGTATGCTGAAGACTTCACCATAACTTCGAGGTAAATCTCGGATCCCGATCAGATATAATAGAAATTGGTACTCCATGTAATCTTACCACTTCCTTTACATATATCCTGGAAAGCTGATCTAGAGAGAAATCCTCTCTAATAGCAATGAAGTGTGAAGACTTTGTAAGACGATCAACTATGACCCAGATAGCATTATTGGCTTTGGATGTTTTAGGAAGTCCTGTGACAAAGTCCATAGTGATGTTTTCCCATTTCCATTCGGGTATGGGTAATGGTTGTAACATCCCCTTAGACTTTTGTCTCTCAGATTTAACTTGTTGACAAACCAAGCATCGAGAGACATATTCAGCAACATCTCTTTTCATGCCATCCCACCAGAAGTACTCTTTCAGGTCTCTATACATCTTCGTGCTTCCAGGATGAATAGAGAATGATGAACTATGAGCCTCATCCAGCAGCTCCTTCTTTAATTCGGGGATGGGAGGAACACAAACCCGATTCCTGAACTTTATTATCCCATCACAATCAAGGTTGAATTCAGGAACATTTCTCACCTTCTTTTGTATCTCGTCATCTTCTTTCTGTGCCTCTTTAATCTTCACATGTATAGATGGTTGAACATTCATTTGAGAAAGATAAGATTTTTCCCCTTCCATTATAATTCCAATATCCATCCATTGTAAATCCATAAATATTGGATCTTTTGTGATCCTCATCATGGATAAACTAGCATGGTCTTGTCGACTTAATGCATCTGCCACCTTGTTTGCTTTCCCAGGGTGGTAATGGATTGAGCAGTCATAATCCTTAATCAGCTCCAACCATCTTCTTTGGCACATATTCAGCTCCTTTTGTGTGAAAATATACTTTAAACATTTATGATCAGTATAAATATCACACCTTTCTCCATAAAGGTAATGCCTCCAAATCTTTAATGCAAAGATTACCGCAGCCAACTCCAAATCATGTGTTGGGTAATTTTGCTCATGGATTTTCAACTGTCGTGAGGCATAAGCTATCACCATATCATTTTGCAAAAGAACACACCCCAATCCCTTCTTGGATGCATCACTGTAGATCACAAACCTTTCTCCACTACATGGCAGTGTGAGCACAGGTGCACTGGATAACCTTCTTTTCAACTCCTTGAAATTCTCTTCACATTCCTCTGTCCAGACAAACTTAACTCCTTTCCGAGTCAACTTGGTGAGTGGATTAGATAATCGTGAAAAATCTTTTACAAAACGTCGATAATATCCATCCAAACCAAGAAAACTTCGAATCTCAGTTACTGTTGTTGGTCTCAACCATCTTTTGATAACCTCTGTTTTTGATGGATCCACAGATATCCCCTCTTTTGAGATTATGTGACCCAAAAATGCAACTTTTTGAAGCCAAAATTCACACTTGGTAAATTTGGCATAAAGCTTCTCCTTTCTCAGGGTCTTCAATATAATTCTCAAGTGATCTTCATGCTCTTACTTGCTCTTTGAATAGACAAGAATATCGTCTATAAAGGCTACCACAAATTGATCAAGATAGTCTCTAAAGACTCTATTCATTAGATCCATGAAGATAGTAGGGGCATTAGTAAGACCAAATGGCATCACTATAAATTCATAGTGTCCATACCTTGTACGAAAAGCCGTCTTTGGTATATCCTCCCTTTTGACCCTTAATTGATGATACCCTGAACGAAGATCAATCTTGGAAAAGTATTGAGCTCCGCATAGTTGGTCAAATAAGTCATCAATGCGTGGGAGAGGATATTTGTTCTTGATAGTGATCTTGTTAAGTTCTCGATAATCAATGTAGAGTCTCATTGATCCATCTTTCTTCTTAACAAATAGAACAGGTGCTCCCCAAGGTGATGCACTAGGGCGTATGAATCCCTTATCAAGATTCTCTTGGAGTTGCTTCTTCAATTCCTGCAACTCAATTGGGGCCATTCTGTAAGGTGTCTTTGAAATAGGCAATGCACCCGGTATGAGTTCTATTGAAAACTCAACTTCACGATTTGGTGGAAGACCCGGTAATTCCTCTGGAAAGACATCATCAAACTCTCGTACAATGGAAATATTCTTAATCGTGAGTTTCTCACCAACCATTTGAGATAAATAACCTTCATTTAGTGGAATCAAGACCCATAAGATGGAAGGAATTTCCACTGGAAGGTTATGTTCATCCTTACATTGATAGACGATCGTAGATTGATCTAGAATATGAAATGTGACTTCCCTTCTTTGGCAATTGATATGAGCTCCATGTAGAGAAATCCAATCCATGCCAAGAATCACATCAAATTCCACTAAAGGTTGGATCACAAGATTTTCAGGAAGCACTTTCCCACAAACTTCGATCGGAGAAGAATTATAAACTTTTGATGCGACTGTTGTGCCATTAGGTGTTGTCACAGCTAACTCAGCATCTAATTTTTGAGGTAATACGGTGATACCCTTAGAAAATTCTTTAGAAATAAAAGAGTGGGTGGATCCAGAATCAAATTAAACATTTTCCACTTTAGAGTGGATGGTAAGTGTATCTTTCACCACTTCGTTATCATACTCCACATCGCTGAGAGAAATTGCATGTGACTTTCCTTTGTCTTTAGCCTTAAGATTTTTTTGACGTCGACCATCATCATCAACCCTTGGATTTGGGAATTGATTGGCATAATGCCCCATCTCCTTGCACTTGAAACATTGAAGTGTAGTAGGTTCATTCTGTGTATCCCTTCCTCTGTTTGCATCATTAGACATCTTCTTCCCATTATCGCGGCATTCAAATGCCCGATGACCTTCCTTTCCACATTTAAAACATTTACTTGTCCCTTTAAGACAACTCCCTCCATGTTTCTTTCCACACTTTGAGCATAAGGGAAAGTTCATCTTCTTTTCAGTGTGCTCTTTAGATTTTCCTTTGAATTCCATCTTCTTCTTCTTATCAAACCCATGTGACTGATGGGTTACTCCAATCTCCATCTCGACTTTAAGAGCACATCGAACGATTTCCTCGTAGCTATTGAAGTCCCTTATGGCTAACGCCCTTCGAAGACTTGGTTTTAAGCCACTAAAGAATCGATCGATCTTACTCTCAGGTTGGATGATAATACCAGAAGCGTACCTTGCAAGTCTTGTAAAATTTGCTTCATAGGTACCAACAGATTCATCATCCCTTTGCTTCTGTTCAAGGAACTCTTTCTCCATCTTTGTTCGGAGAATACAAGGGAAGTACTTATTGAAAAATAAGTTCTTGAACTCGTCCCATTCCATAGACTCAATTTCATCCCTTTGCCTCGTATTCTTAATAAGATTCCACCATTGATCAGCATCTCCTTCCAAACGATACACTACAAGGATGACTTTATCAAGCTCAGAACATTGAAGAACTGAAAATATCTTTTCAGTAGTACTAATCCATTGTTAAGCAACTAATGGATCAGTAGACCCGCTGAAAGAAGGTGGACGCTGCCTCATGAAGGATTCAACAGAATTTTGCTCCTTCCTTTGCTCGTTTGGAAGTCCTGCATGATTCGTAGCTTGAGAAAGTTGTGTTAGCATGGCTACAAGATTTTTCATTCCAGCTCCCATATCGTTTGGTTGCTCAGGGGGACAGTCATTGCATTGCCCATCACATTCCGCATTAACACGGTTCCTTCGGGTTCCACCCATTGACTAAAACCAAGAAGAATAGTGTGAGCAACACTAATTATAATAGGAAAACCACATAATTCAAGAATAAAATTTTCATGCTTAAGGTCTTATCCTAGGTTATTCAAGGCCATTTCTAAAACACTAAGATTGTGTTCTATGCTTAGACTTATCCTTAGGGTTCTTACTAAGGCTTTCACATCCTAGTTTCCAAAGGTTGACTATACCTTTCCTCTGATACCAACTATAATGACCCATACTTTACATACATTTTTAATACTTCAAAATTGAAGCACACTTATTACAACATATGAAAAAACCACAAAGGACCGTATAGGTATAGTGTCTTTAGAAACTGGGAAACATAAACAACTGGTTCATAAATCTTCTACAGTGTCTCCCATTTATTTCATCATATCTAGGGTCCCTTTTAGCATATTCTACTTAATATCCATCTTCCTGACCTGGGGAAAAGAAAACATAAAAGGGTGAGCTCAAATGCTCAGCAAGGGAAAATAAAGGAAATAAAAATCATATCATATCTTTTTGAAAATCATAACCTGCAAAAGAGATCATAAAATCCTAACATGGAATAAATCATAGAAGTGAAAATGAGATCCCCATAATCATAACATGAAACTTGAAACTTTGTGGCATGCACACATAATCATGGAAAATCATTTCTTGGTAGTCATGACTCATTGCCAAGACTATCTTAGTGGATAAATTCCCTTTCTGAACCGAGTCACCCTCGTTTCAGTCCTGTTTCACTGAACCGGTATAACCTACCGTTCCAGCCATGTCTATCTCATGAGATATAAAACCTTTACCCAATGAATTGGAGGGAGATATAGGTCCCACCCATCTTATAATGAATCCTTTCTTATGTGTGCCACATAATCATAAACCATACATCATAGCGTAATCCACGTAATAAAAATGGGATTCTTAAACAACATGACATCATAAAACAATTCATATAAGATAAAGGAATTCATAAAAATGTTTCCATCACAACACAATCAAATCCATGTAATAATAGGGAAAAAACAGAACCCTTTTATTTTATTAGATGGAAAATAATTTTGATAAAATACTTGAACTCCATTCTTGAGGAAAATATCCTTTCTACTTCAAAAACATTTTTCCTTTCATAACATGTCATACTACTTTAAAATAAAAGAAGTTGATTAAAAATAAACTTGAAAACTTGTAAAGGAAGCTTCTTGGAAATAATGTTTTAAAAATCCATTCATGACGTATAAGTTAAAAAAAACATTCTTCGTACTTTTGTCGGAAAAGTCAAAAAGTACCTCGTACAAAAAATGACAAAATATTCCTTTCATTTCTTTTTCTAAAAACTCACCGAAGGGTAAAAATGGATTTAAACAATTGTAGGTGGATGGAAATAATATTACATATTTATGAAACATGGATGTGGATGATAAAATACACCCTAGTAAATACTTACGAATGAACAATCTCGGATAAAAATGAGATTGTGATATTTCCCTTACCTTAGGTCCGATTTGCTTTGTACGTGTCCGAAGCTCCTGTATAATGGTTTAAATAATGTTATTGACTTATTCCAGAATCATACATATTGATATGATATCATATATGGTCATATTCTTAGCTTCTTGTTAGTAATATTTCATTGTTACTTGTTACTCGGGTCTTTATTGCCTTTTGTTCTTATGCGTGTTTTGCCGAATACATTCTTATTCTTATTTTAAGGTTATAGATACCTTATATCCCGAATGGTATTAGTGTAACATATATCATATTTATTCATTCAATTCATTTATATAATTACTATGTAATGATGATCATGTAGAATGAGTCGCATCACATCGTGGAGACGGTATTCCGTACGTACACACGAGTGATGATATCGTTCCTATGATCGTGGAACTGTATTGGAGTATATATATATTATTTCAGTACCAATATTACTTTATAATAATCATAAATAGTTACTCATTACACCATTATACCCATCCTTGTAAAGTGATGGTGGAAAAATAGATTACACCACGTCGTGGAGACGGTATTCCGTACGTACGCACGCGCGATGATTTCATTTTTCCGTGGGATGGATAGAAGGTGAATTAGGGTTGTTTCATATTTATAATAACATATCAGTATGTAAGTAATACTGATGTTATTACTTTATCATGAAACAACTAAAGAAGAAGAAGTTGAAGAAGAAAGAAATTGAAAAGATCGGTAATGGATATTACCTCTTCTTTGGAACGCCTCTTTGAATCCTCCACTTAGGGAACTAAGATTGATCTTTGAAGAAGACCAGGACCTCTAGGATTATTCTAGGGAAGTGGAGAGGAGAACATGGCAGGGGTTGGCCGATCTTGAGTGCTCAAATTGGTGTGAGGAGGAGGGGGAGGAGGTGCCCTTTTATAAGGGAGGAGAGGGGCACCTTAGGAATATCTCAAAATATTATTTTATATTAAAGTCAAAATCGGTTTATATTGGTTCCAAAGGGTCTTATTTCGAAGCTAAAGTGGGGATGGGTCGAAATCCTATCAACCAATAGGATTTAGACAAGTTTAGGGTACTATTTTAACCTTATCAATTAGATTTAACTTTAAGTTAAATAATTTAACTTTTACCGTGTCTTTTTGTTTTCTTTCACTATATGGTTAATAAACTTACTATAACATGCCAAAAGAACCCCAAATTGTTTATTATTAATATATATATCCTTATATAAGTCATTTTGCCGAACCTTAGATTTTTAGGAATAAAATAACAATTAATAATATAATATTTGATTTAAAAACTATTTTGTGTCAATTTTGACACTATTTGATATATGATTTTTGTGAAAGTCATTATAGAATTATATGTTCGAAACAAGTTGATTAAATCAACATTAATATATCATAGTAACCTATAAAATTAGTGGAATTCATAAAAAGTCTCAAATTACATTTATTTTGGTGTTTATAACATCAATTATGTCAATATTTCATTAATAAGATAATTACTGCATCATCATTGTGTCATAAATAAATTAAATTATTTAATGTCTAAAAATTACAAATAAAATACCATTATGTAGGAAATCTTTTTATATTTCTAATGAATATTTATAGTCGAATTTATCTTATTTATAACCCCATATTAAAAATGATTTACTTATTAAACATTGATTTCAACTATTTTAACCCTTCTTTAAATAAATTAATAATAAATGTCCTAATCTAATCCAAGTGGGCCTAAATGGTCATATTTTTATTCCTAAGTTTGTTTTTGGTCGAATTACACTTGTACAATAGAATTAGGACATGTGTTAGGGTAATATTAATATCATATTTACCCTTAGTTACCCTATTTACTATTAACCGCGGTAAAAAAAGTAAATAGTTACTATTCACCAAAAAATTATTTTTATCTCATTGAACCACATTTTACTTACTGATATCAACCGTGTCTGTCGGATTTTTTAAATTCCATTCACAGAAGTGGTAAAATTAAGTTTTATGCAAAATTAAGTTTTTAACCTACCACTTAGTGGTTTTACTATTCATCAAAAATTGAAAGTTTTCAGAAAAATACCAAAATTTCACCCTAGGCTAATTTCGATATTCTGAGTCCAAAAATGAAGTCCATTTTGAAAAATAAAATTTATAAAATTTCAAAAAGTGGTTATTACTATTCATAACGGCTAGTTTTAATAGCATATTGTTGTTTAGTGAAACTCGGTATTGCGTACGACGCAAGCTATCGAGGAAGGTCGCGATTGCGTGTAAAGTAAGCCAAGCAAGTGTGTAGTGAAAGATTCCTTTGATGATATATAAATACAAAATATTACTCATAAAAATCTCGGGTGTTACATTAACCTCTTATATAATTGTGAAATAATTTTTATTAAATTATTCAAGAATCATATACATTAATATGATATTATATATGATCTTTCAATATTGCTTTGTTAATTATATTTTAGTGTTATCGTCGTTTCAGGTATTAACTGATTCGTTTTACTTTATATGCTTTGTTACGTAAGTAATTTTTGTTATGGATTGGATGTATCTTATTCATATTAATAATGATATTAAGTCTTTAAATCTTTGTTTTAATCATCTAATGAAAATTAGTCTTGAATTGATACGATGGGGAATGAATCTCATCGCGTTCGTGGAGACGGTAATCAGTACATATGCATGAGCGACAACATCATTATTTTGATATTAAAATAATATATATTTGGATGTTATATCATATATAAAGAATACTTATCATGTTATATTTATTATTTACATTAATTATACATCATTATTATACCCATCCAAATAATAATGTATTGAATAACAATTACACCACAACGTGGAGACAGTAAACCGTACGTATGCATGTATGGTGACATGTAATTCAAAGGATGGATAGAATAATGAATATGATTGTACCATATTTATAATAACAAACAATTATATAGAATATACAACAGTTATTATTTTAGAATAGAAATAACAAAGAAAGAGGATGTGGAAGAATAAAAGAACTTGAAAGAGGTGATGAAAAATTTACCTCTTCTCTCGGGTTCTTCATTTTGATTTCATCAAAATGGCTACATAGGTTGGATTTATGAATAAAGGAAGGACTATAGGATTAATTTAGGACAATTAATAGGGTATTTTGTCAGGGGTTGGCAGAGCCAAAAGGATCTGAAGGTTTGAATTAGAGAGAAGGGGAAATTCCCTTTTATAAGAGGGGTGAGGGGAACCTTAGGAAAAACTTGAAATATTATTTTATAATAAAATCATTTTTTGTTTCTAAAGGTCCAAAAATAAATTATTTAAAGGATAAGGTGGGGATGGGTCTAAAACCACTCAATCAATAGGTTTTAGACTGGTTTGGGTCACTGTATTAACTTTATCTTTTAGATTTAACTCTTAGTTAAATAGTTTAACATTTACCATGTCTCTTTGTATTTTTATATTATATGGTTAATAAACATACTATATATTTCCAAGAGAACCCCAAGTGGTTCATTAATGATAAAAATATCATTATATAAGTCTTTTGGCCAATTATTTTATTTTTAGGAATAAAATATCAATTAATAATATAATATTTGTTTTAAAAACTCTTTTATGTCAATTTTGACACTATTTGGTATTTTGTTTTTTTTCTGAATTCATAAGAGCATTATTACTTAAAAAAAATTCATCTAACCAACCCTAAAATGTCATATTAATCTATAAAATTAGTTTAATTCATAAAAAGTCTCAAATTACATTTATTTGAGTATTTATAATATCATTTTGTTAATATTTTATTAATTTGCTAATTACTGCATCACCATTGTATCATAAATAAATTAACATATTTAATGTATAAAAAATATAAATAAAATAACATTATGTAGGAAATAATTTTATCATTCTAATTAATATTTATAGTCTAATTTATATTATGTGTAACCCAATATTAAAAATGTATTAGTTATTAAACTTTGAATTTAACACTTTTAACTCTTCTTTGAATTAAATAATAATAAATGTCCTAATCTAATATAATTGGAACAAATATATTCATATTTTATTACTAATGTTGTTTTTGGTCTTATTATAATTATCCAAAAGAATTAATACATGTGTTAGGGTAATAATAATATCATTTTTACCCTTAATTACCCTATTAACTTTTAACCATGGTAAATAAAAGTAAAAAGTTACTATTCACCAAAAATTATTTTCATCTTATTGAACAACATTTACTTATTGATATCAACAATTTCTCTTGGAGTTTTGAAATTCAACTCACAGAAGCGGTAAAATTAAGTTTTATGTAAATTTAAAAATTCTCCTAGGAGGTGGGTAAAAGAAGGTAAAAAGTTTAATAAAATTTTTATATATCTAAAATTATTATAAGCTGAATCCAATGAATTAAATTTAACTTATATAGGTATTATGTATCTATTTTTACTTAAAATAAATTTAAATAAAATAAATATTTATTTAAATAAAAATTCAGTTTTAAACTATAACTCAGTGTTTTTCACTATTCATCAAAAATTGAAAGTTTTCAGAAAAATACCAAAAATTTACCCTAAGCTAATTTTGATATTTTGAATCTAAAAATGAAGTCTATTTTGAAAGATAAAATTTATAAAATTTTAAAAATTGGGTATTACTATTCATAACAGCTAGTTTTATTGGTTGTGGTGTGTTAGAACTAAAAGTTTCGTACAACACAGGCTATTGTATTATTCAAAGAGAAGCGTACCGTGGAAGCTTAGGGTGTTACATTCTACCCTCCTTGAAATAATTTCTTCCTCGTAATTTCTAGAATATTACTCCATAAAAATACTCAGTTGGTTCTTTATCATAAGTTCCTCGGGTTCCCACATTGCCTCTTCCATCTTATGGATTCTCCATAGAAATTTTACCTGATGAATCATGCAGTTTCTCATCCCTTGTTCTCTTGTATCAAGAACCTTGAAAGGATCTTCTCAATAAGACAGATCAGTTTCCAGTTATAATTCCTCATAGGTGAGTACATGCTTTGGGTCAGGCATGTATTTTCTCAACTTAGTTATGTGGAATAAATCGTGAACTTTGAAGAGACTTGGCGGCATTTAAAAATGGTAAGCTAAAACCCCAATTAATTATAGAATTTCAAAAGGTCCGATGTACCTAGGACTCAATTTAACATTCTTACCGAAATGTATAACACCCTTCCATGGAGATACCTTCATGAAAACATGATCTCCTACCTGAAATTCCAAATCCTTCCTTCGATTATTAGTATAGATCTTCTGATTACTTTGAGATGATTTGAAGTGGGTTTGGATTACCTTCTCCTTTTCCATCATTTCCTCCATAAGTTCTGGGCCTATGAGTTTTCTTTCACCAACATCATCCCAACAGGTTGGTGTGTGAAATCTCTTTCTGTATAACACTTCATATGATTCCATCTGAATACTTGAATGAAAGATATTGTTATAAGAAAATTCTACTAGAGGTAAATATTGATCCCACATACCTTGAAAGTCAAGTGAACATGATCTCAACATTTCTTCTAAGGTTTGAATATTCTATTTTGATTGTCAATCAGTTTGGGGGTAGTAGGTAGTGCTCAAACGAAGTTCAGTATCCAGGGATTCTTGAAGAGTTTTTCCAGAATCTTGATGTAAAACATGGATCACGATCAGAAAAAATCGATAGGGGTACTCCATGAAGTCTCACAACTTCATTAATATATAGTCTTGCTAAACTTTCTAGTGGTAAATCTTCTCCTATAGCAAGAAAATTTGATGACTTGGTAAAAAAATCAACAATGACTCATATTGCATTGTTCCTTCTAGGAGTCTTTGGTAGTCCCATGAAAAATTCCATCATAATATTATCCCATTTCCACTTAGGTATGGGAAGAGGTTGCATGACGCCTCCAGGATATTGCCTTACAGGTTTCACTTGTTGACAAACCATACATCTTGACACAAAATCATCAACCTCCCTCTTCATGTTTTCCCAACAAAAATGTTCCTTAAAATATATATACATCTTAGTTCTACTAGGGTTTATAGAGAAATTGGAACTATGAGAATCATCCAATAATTCCCTTTTTAGATCAGGTATATCAGGAATACAAAGTCTCTTCCCAAATTTCAAAATTCCATCTTTATACACAAATTCACTCAGTCTACCCTCATTCACAGCTTTAATATTCTTTTGAAAGTCTTCATCATCAGTATGAGAACTCTTTATACTTTCTATTAATGATGGTTTAGCAACCATTTGAAAAAGTATTGATGTTTCACCTTCCATGGTTATCCCCATGTCAAACTTTACTAGATCTTTATATATAGGATCCTTTTCAACTCTCATCTTGTTCAGAACTCCATGATACTTTATTCTCAAAGAATCTTCCACCTTATTTTCCTTCCCCGGGTGGTAGTGTATGGTTCAATCATAATCCTTGAGTAGTTTAATCCATCTCCTTTGCCTCATGTTGAGTTATTTCTGTGATAAAATATATTTCAAACTCTTGTGATCAGTATATATCTCACATTTTTCACCATAGAGATAATTTATCCATATCTTTAAAGAAAATATTACAGCTGCTAACTCAATATCATGAGTAGGATAGAATTTCTCATGAATTTTTAGCTGTCCGGATGCATAGGCAATAACCCTATCATTCTTCATAAGGAAACAACTAAGTCCTTTCTTTGATGCATCACTATAAATAACAAACCAATCATTCCCCGATGGTAGAGTCAAGACAAGAGAACTGACTAATCTTCTATTAAATTATTTAGAACATTCTTCACACTCTTTTTTCCAAACAAATTTAACCCCTTGTGTGAGATTTGTTAATGGGTTAGCCAACTGGGGAAAATTATTGGACGAAACGTCGATAATAACCAGGTAAAACAATGAAACTTCATACCTTGGTTATACTCATTTGTGCTAGCCATTCTTTGATTCCCTTTGTCTTAGAAGGATCAATAGAGATTCCATCCTTAGAGACAATATGTCCAAGAAATGAAATCTCTTTAAGCCAGAATTCACACTTTCTAATCTTCCCATATAATTCATGTCTTCTAAGAGTCCTTAGAATAATGCACAAGTGATTTTCAGGATCTTCATAGATTTTTCATTATACCAAGATATCATTAATAAGTACCACTAAAAGTCATCAAGATATTCCTTGAAAACTCTATTCATTAGATCCATGAAGATAGTGGGTGCATTAGTCATTCCAAAAGGCATTACTGTAAACTCATAATGCCCATACCTGGTTCGAAATGCTCTTTTTGGATTGTCTTCCTTCTTCACACACAACTGATGATATCCAGATCGAAGGTCAATCTTTGAAACGTATTGATCTCCATGAAGTTAGTCAAATAAAACATCAATTTGAGGTAGGGGATACTTGTTCTTTATTGTTATAGAATTGATCTCCTTGTAGTCAATGCACAACCTCATAGATACATCTTTCTTCTTAACAAAAAGAACATGGGATCCCCATGGAGAAACACTAGGGTGAATAAATTCCTTATTACTGAATTCCTCTAGTTTTTTCTTTAGTTCCACTAATTCTAAAGTGGTCATTCTATAAGTGGTCTTCGATATGGGCCTTGAACCAAGAATTAAGTCAATGGAAAAGTCAATTTCTCATTCTGGAGGATATCTAGGTAAATCCTCTGGAAACACATCAACATATTCTTACACAATAGGTACATCCTCTATTTTAACATTCCTTTCGTCACCCATAGTTATTTCATTATCATCCTCCACAATAATTGAATTTAGTTGAGCTACTGGGGGTGGATCTAGATAATAATTAGGTGGTGATGTTTCTACTCTAAAGATAAGGTACTTCTTATCATTATCATCAAAAATAGTGACCTCTTTCTTCATACAATAAATTTTTTCATCATGGTCCTAAATCCAATCCATACCAAGGATTACATCAAATTAAATCATTGGTATGATGTTGAGATCAACAGATAAATAACGTTAATATTCCTTAATGGGAACTAATTCACAAAATTTTGTTGCAATGATACTTCTCTTAGGAGTTTTGACTGAAAACTTTCGTGTTAAATCAAATTGTAAATATCTAATTTTATTAGAAAATTGGGAAGATATGAAACAATTTGATGATATAGAATCAAATAAAGCATTGGATAAACTTGAGGAAACCATTAAATTACCTGCCACTACGTCTTTCAGAGCTTCAACTTTAGAAGTAGTGTTAACATAAGCTAGGTCTTGATCCCTTGGAATTTTCTGAGGTAAGTTCCCCTAACACTTAGGAAATTTATTTCATAATTTTCCCTTTCTCTACAATTGTAGCATTCAACATTAACATCCTCTTTATTCCCCTTACAATCACAATCTTGGTGGCCTTTTTCACCATAATTGTAACATACTCCCGTTCCCTTCAGACAAGTACCAAGGTGTTTCTTTCCACATTTATTACAGGATGGATATTCAACTTTTCCCTTCTTCCCCTTATTTCCATTTCTAGAGTGTTCAGCAGATCTCTTCTTCTACTACTTTTCTTTAAAGTCATAAGACTTAGAGAATTATTTTTCTATCTTGATAGCACATGAGAAAATATCTTCGTATGATGAGAAGGATTGTGAGAATAATTCTTGATGGAGAAATTGGTTTAACACATCAAATAAATGATCAATATTACTTCTTGGGTTATTTATATAATCTCCAACATTCCTTGATAACCTTGTAAAGTTATCTTTATACTTTTAGACATTCTCATCCTCCTTTTACCTCAGACTAATAAATTGCCTTTCCATATCCGCTCGATGGTCATGAGAAAAGTATTTTTCTAAGAAATTTTCTTTAAACTCCCTCCATTACATATTTGATACTTTATCATCTTACTTTGTGTTTTGAATCAATGACCACCATTGAACAACATTTTCAGTGATACGGTAAACTGCCATGACAACCTTTTCCCTTTCGCTACTCCCCAAGGCATGGAATATTTTCTCTACGGAATTTATCCATTGCTCAGATACTAGTGGATTTGTACCCCCATTTAGTGTTGGTGGTTGTTACCTCATGAAGTGATCTAACATTTATTCACCACACTACAAAACGGGGTGCTCCATAAAGGTAAGGTTATTATTCATAACCTGAGTGATTTGTCCCAGTATGGTGATTAGTTGATCATCACCAGTTGCATCACCAACTCCACTATAACTATCTTGAGTAGGAGGGAAATTCCTACATGGAGTGCGTGCATTGATACAGTTCCCATTCCTTCCACTAGGCTCCATTTCTAAACAATGGAATAAACTATATTAGTTTATGAATCGCAATACATAAATCAAAAGTTGTAAAACACTTAACATAAATTGAACAATTTATGGATATAATACATAATCCTAAAAAATGTTATCTTTGAGGAAGTATTTACTCATAAACCCTTCATAACGGTTTGTAATGAAAATGAGAATTATCTTAAGCATATCACTCGGGAGTGTCATAACCAAGAGTGCAACAAGGGCCATTGTCATGCACCAGTTCCCGTTCAAGTCTAGCTCAAAGTGGTGTTTTTTGGATTTTACCCCTAGGTACATCTGTGCCAGAGCCCCCTCTACATGCTCATATCCAAACAGGGATGTATTTCTTGGAAAACTTGCAAAATCCTTACAATAACAAAATTTTAGAAAGTTATTCTATATTAATCCTCAAAGTCAATCTTAGGGCTATGTGCTCTAATCAGAGTTTATCTAAATCTAGTTTCCAATGTTTGTACTAAACTTCCTCTGATACCAACTATAATTCCCCAACCCCAGAAGCCCATAGTTGGTGAATTATTTTTTATAATTGGAATGATCACAAAAGATCACATCTCGAAAGACTGATTAGTTTAGTAGCCTTGGAAGTACTAGATACATTAATAAGGTTTACACTACATCATAAATTGGAAAACTACAAAAACGTTGTTTCCATAGAAAACACTAAGATCACATATAATATCCCTACAGTTCAGTCACAATATACTTTTTTACATCCTGGGAAAAATAAAACATAGAAAGGGGTGAGCTTAGATGCTCAGTAAGGATAAAAATATAACGGAAAATTTAATAAATAAGAATAAATATCTAAGGCAATGAATAAGACTAAAACAAAATCCTTTTAAACATAGTATTCAGAATAATATTGAAAAGATAAAATTAAATAATTCCATTTACTTATTCACATGGATGTTCCACTAGTTGAATAATCACATGCAATATCAATAACCACTTTCATAACGATGGAATGCATAATGCTAGACTTCCTAACCACATAGTCAAGGCCTTGTTCCAAGAATACAAATAAGATTTGGTCAAGGCCTTATGCCAAGACACTAGTTTGCATAATGAGACCTACCTATGCATCGAGGAGCTATAGCAGGCTCCACCTGTAACTTACTAAGTCCAATGCATTCCTCATATGAAAAGGTTTAAACATAACATTAACATTCATATTAAAACTAGAATATGAAATGTAAATACTTTATCCATAAACCATAAATGGTGTAAAAATAACACATCCACAATCAAACATATCAAAAAACTTTCAATACAATATAGAAGTTTTGTATCATAATAATTCAACTTCAAATAATCTTAAAAATCATCAAAGGATGTTGAAATAGATGAAATCAAAACCTTTTTGGAGAAATTTCTCTTTCTATTTGAAATCATTTAAAAGTAATGTAATTATAAAAGAAAAAATTTATTTTTGAAAATATTCTTATAATATTGTAAAGGAATCTTTGACAATGTTACAATGGTGGAAAATAGCTTCACCCACAGTATAAGTTAAAAAAACATTCTTACCTTAAATTTGTCGAAAAGATCAAAAAGTACCTTTTTTGGAAAACGACGGAAAGATTCCTTTTAAAAATATATAAGGTAAAATAAGGGTATAAATGAATTTAACCCATTATCTATTAAATATTAAAAATGTTTTGAAATAAATTTTTAGGAAAATAGATGTGGATGATAAAGAGGTCCCAGTAGATACTTACGTAAAAACATCCTCAGATAATAAAGAGATTGTGAAATTAACCCTTACCTTATACTTTTCCTTAGTTGGGGGTAGGTTAACCTCCTGTATAATAGTGAAATAATTTTTATTAAATTATAAAATAATCATATACATTAATATGATATCATATATGATCTTTTAATATTGCTTTGTTAATTATTTTTTTAGTATTATCGTCGTTTTGGGTGTTAACTGATTCGTTTTCCTTTATATGCTTTGTTACATAAGTAATGTTTGTTATGGATAGGATGTATCTTATTAATATTAATAATGATATTAAGTCTTTAAAAATTATTTTTAATCATTTGATAAAAATTATTCTTGAATGGATACGATGGGGAATGAATCTCATCGCGTTCGTGGAGACGGTAATCCATACGTATGCACGAGTGACAATATCATTCTTTTGATATTAAAATAATATATAATTGGATAATATATCATATATACATAATCATTATCATGTTATATTTATTATTTAAATCAATTACACGTCATTATTATACCCATCTAAATAATAATGTATTGAATAACAATTACACCACGAAGTGGAGACGGTAAGGCGTACGTACACACGTATGGTGACATGTCATTCAAAGAATGGATATAATGATGAATATGGTTTTACCATATTTATAATAACATAACAGTATATAGAAGATATCATATTTATTATTTTATAATGGATATTACAAATAAAGTAGATGTGGAAGACGAAAGGAACCTGAAAGAGGTGATGAAATATTTACCTCTTCTTTGGGTTCTTCCTTTTGATTTGATCAAAAGGGATACTTAAGTTGGATTTCTTCCTAAAGGAAGGACTATAAGATTAATGAAGGACATTTTATAGGGTATTTGGGTAGGGTTTGACCGAGCAAAAAGGTTTTGAAGGTGTGAATTAGAGAGAAGGAGAAATTCCCTTTTATAAGAGGGGTGAGGAGCACCTTAGGAAAAGATAGAAATATTATTTTATAATAAAATAATTTTAGGTTTATAATGGCTCCAAAACTAATTATTTAAAGTATAATGTGGGGATGGGTCAGAAACCACTCATCCAATATGTTTTAGACAGGTTTTGATCACTATATTAACTTTATCTTTTAGATTTAACTCTTAGTTAAATAGTTTGAAATTTACCATGCCTCTTTGTATTTGTATATTATGTGGTTAATAAACTAACTATATAATTCCAAGAGAACCCCAAGTGGTTAATTAATGATAAAAATTTCATTATATAATCTTTTTTTCTAATCCTTATATTTTTAGGAATAGAATATCAATTAATAATATAATATTTGTTTTAAAAACACTTTTATGTCAATTTTGACACTCTTTGGTATTTTATTTTTTCTAAATTCATAACACCATTATTACTTAGAAAAAATTTCATCTAACCAACGCTAACATGTAATATTAACGTAGAAAATTAGTGTAATTACTAAAAAGTCTAAAATTACATTTATTTGGATATTTATAATATCAATTATTTTCATATTTCATTAATTAGGTAATTACTGTATCATCATTGTGTCATAAATAAATTAAATTATTTAATGTCTAAAAAATATAAATAAAATACAATTATGTAGAAAATAATTTTATCTTTATAATGAATATTTTTAGTTGAATTTATCTTATGTGAAACCCTATATTAAAAATGGATTAGTTATTCAACTTTGAATTTAACACTTTTAACTCTTCTTTGAATTAAATAATAATAAATGTCCTAATCTAATCCAAGTAGACCAAAGAGGTTCATATTTTATTCCTAAGGTTTTTTTGGTAGAATTATACTAATCCAATAGAATTAGGACATGTGTTAGGGTAATAATAATACCATTTTTACCCTTAATTACCCTATTTACTTTAAATTGTGGTAAATAAATGTAAAAAGTTACTATTCACTATAAATTATTTTTATCTTATTGAACCACATTTTACTTAATAATATCAACAGTTTCTCTTGGATTTTTATAATTCAACTCACAGAAGCGGTAAAATTATGTTTTATGTAAATTTTCAAATGCTCCTAGGAGGTGGGTAAATGATGGTAAAAAGTTCAATAAAATTTTTATATATCTAAAATTATTATAAACTGACCCCAATGAATTAAATTGAACTTATATAGTTATTATGTATCTATTTTTACCTTAAATAAATTTAAATAAAATAAATAATTATTTAAATAAAAATTTGGTTTTAAACTATAACTCAGTGTTTTACACTATTCATCAAAAATTGAAAGTTTTCTGAAAAATACCAAAAATTCACCCTAAGCTAATTTTGATATTATGAATCCAAAAATGAAGTCCATTTTGAAAGATAAAATTTATAAAATTTTAAAAAGTGGGTATTACTATTCATAACGACTAGTTTGATTGGTTGTGGTGTGTTAGAACTCGATGTTGCTTACAACACACACTATTGTATTATTCAAAGAGAAGCATACCATGGATTCTTGGGGTGTTACAATCGGTTTTGCTTCCAATATTCATAAAATTTATAATTTTACCCATAAAAAGGGACAAATCAAACTCAAAAATAAAATGAAAAATTCTTGACCTCCCATGGAAATTATAGGTTTAATGTGAAAAGTGGTTATTAAGCACCTACTCATGACCTACCTCTCATGTTCTAAGAGTCTTATCATATATCTACCCTTAATTATTAAATAGAATAAAATAAAACTAGGATTTAATATAATTTTTTTGCATATACCAACCCCAGACACCTCGAATCTTGACATCTGATCTAGCCTTTTGCGAGTCTCGAGTGGTATTCCAAATGCCCATGGGATTGAAACTAGTTACAAGGCATCAATAAATCACTTTTGGGAATAGTTTTCCCAATAAACATGAATATGCATGGAACATCCACATATTAATTTGGTATGACCATTCTGTAAGTCCGATGATCACACATATATAATAACCACTTCGAAATATAGTCAAAACTGAAAAAAGATCAACATGGAAAACCTCCAGAGAATATTAACATAAAAATTTAATTTATAATATAAGAAAAAATAGAAACTATCTTTAAGTTTGAATTCAACACAAAAACTAAAATACCATAATAAAACAAAGACATATACTCACCCCAATCTATGTGTCAATAAAATTACTTATTTTCTTTGCACCACCTCCATGATGATGTTGGAAACTCATAACCAACCACCTAATACAAGAGAGACCTAAGAAGAACCTTAAATATATAGGAATGTTCTAAAATACCAGTAAATATCCTCCCCACAGCCTACACATAACCTTTAAAAGTAAATAATTTTCATGCTAGTTTAATATTCATTTATTAATGTAAGATACCATTTTAATTATTAAACACGTCACATTAGGTCATTATACAAGTCCATTTTCATTAAAAGTAAAAAATTCACCCTTCTAAGAAAAAAAAGAATAATTTGAAACATTTTTGTATTGGATTATGTTTAATGTAAAATGATCAATTTCAAATGATAAATTTTTAAATATACCCATGTTTTAGTGGTAAATAAAAATAATATGATCTTTATTTTCACTATTAAAACCCCTAGAAGAATGAATTTGAATGGTATATCCATTATTTTATAATAAATAAACATCTCCATGACTAATAAAAAAATCTTAATTACCCTGATCCCACTAACATCAAAATATTCATATGAAAAAACAAATCAACATAAGGAAACAAAAAAAGAAACAATAATATCCACTCAATTAAAAGGGAATTAATTTAATATAAATGAGAATAACATCCACTCAAGACAAAATGTAAATATATGAGTTAATTATAACACCCTGATATTTTTATAAAATATACCACTTTAAATAATTTAATTTCCTTGGTAGCTTGTGTTATACGCAACACTAAGTTTTAACGAACACCAATATACTATTGAAATATTAACATGACCGTTATAAACTAGCCACTTAATTGGATAGTATGAATAGGAATATCCATATTATGAAACATATTTTTATATTAATTTGTAGTAAATAGCCACTTAAATTTTAGTAATGCCATTTTATTCATCAAATATAAGTTTTAAGGAAAAATCGACTTTTAATTTTTTTAGGGAAAAAATAAGTATAATTAATTTTTGACACTTTTATAAAATGTTTTTGATAAAATTAACTTCATTTTTTTAAATCTTAAAATCCCAATTATTCTATGGTAATATTTTTTTATAATTTTATGATTTTTTTATTTTGGTGAATATTAAAATATACAGTTGTTCTGAACACAATAACTTTTGTGTTATCTTTAAAAAAATATGATATATGAATTTATCAAGCTTATGTAAACACTCATTTATGGCAATATATTGAAAAATTATTTCAAAAATAATCCATAAAATATAAAATATAAATTATTTCATGATAAATATAAAAAACATTTTTAGTGCCTCCATAGTGCTTGTACAACATTGACAAAGTAGAATCTGGTGCCGTATAGATATTAATTTAGAAGTAAAAAGTATTTTCATGGATTATTTATTAAATATAATTCATAAATTTTGATTTTGACTTATATTATCAAAATTTTGACATATATAACAATAATATTATCCAAATTCTTGTACAATCTTACGCAAGGCTACAAAAGTCAAATCAACAAATTAAATAAGTTTTCTTGACATAGATATGAGTAAATATACATAATGAAATAATAAAGAGGACTATATTGAGTCTAATTAATTTATTTTTTGGTGTTAGTTTCTTTTAGTTTTTATATATGAAATAATTAACTTTAACGCTTATAAAACATGGGTGCAATGCTTTTGCAAGAAGATGAAAAAAAAATCAATAACATGTTTTTAATTAAAATTATAATAACTATTAAATGACCCAAAAATTTGAATAAATATTTTTGGATGATTAATTTTCAACCATAATCATTATTGGGTATAATTTAAATCTTTTTTTATCCACTTGGTTGATATTAATTCCCTTATAGTATTTTATTTAAAATAAAGTCAAACCGTTTAGACTACGGTATTCAATTAGTATAAAATTTGTAATATATGGGTTTACATAAGATATGTTTAAAAATAAATTTTATTTGGAAAGATAAAAAATTTATCTTATTCAAGGAATTTTTTTTAAAATTTTTAAGGTATAAATAAATACCTTACATGTTTACACAGTGATGATGAAAAAGTTATTACATTAGTGGAAAAATCAAATGAATGATTTAAAATATTTAATTATATATAATTAGAGATAATTAAGATGATCCTTGAATTTTATAGATGAAAATGACATGTATAGGATATAATAAAATTGTTTTTTTTTTCTAATTTTAATACATTTTTTGAGTTTTAAAGTCATATTAATGGAAAGTAACAAATTTGGAAATAATGATATTTTATAAATATAATATTTTATAAAATTATTTTAAATTAATAAAAATATTCAATAAGGAGAAATTGGATAATATATGGTCTAAAATTTCATCCCTTTTACATTTAGATACTATTTAAAATCTATTAGCTCTATAATAGTGTTATTATATTTTAACATTTTGAGAAATTCCATAAGTGCCCCTCACCTCAATTATAAAAGGGAACCCCTTCCTTAATGATATGGTGGTATTGGTAGGTAACCATAAAATATGAAAGGTTTTATTTACTTATGATGATGCTACACACCTATTTATGACAATAAATTATGGTTCATGATTGAGTTATGTTGATTTAAAATTGTTATGATTCATGAATTTGATAATAATAAAGTTTTATTCCATAACTCATGTTTGTGTTGTGAATTGGGTATGAAATTTGTTTGTTATAGTTAATATTTGATGATTTCATATGATTTTACATGATTATCCATTGTTAACTTCCATGTTTACCATTACTGATCATTTTAGCTCACCCCCTTATTATGTTTCTTTTACCTAGGATATGAAGAAATATATTATGTATGATATATAAAATAGGGTTATAGCTATGATGAAATAAGCAGGAGAAGATGTAGATGATTTATTAACCAATTGTTTATGTTTTCAAGTTTCTAATGGCAGTAAACACCTATAGTTCTAGATTGATTTTGTTATTTTATATAAAAAATATTCATATAAAAATATGTAATATAGTGTATAAAAACTCTATATTTTTATAGTTGGTATCAGATCAAGGTTTGGTTAACCTTTGTTAACTAGGAGGAGAAAACCACATAATTAACCATAAGGATAATTCTAAGTATAAGTTACAATCCTAGAGTTTTTCTAACAATCATGAATAACCTAGGATTAAACATAAGCTGTAATAGATTGAAATTTTATAAGTAAATTACCTTGATTTTGTGAATTTACCACTATGATTGGTGTTGCTCAAACTATGCTTCTTCATTTTAGTTAATGGATGGAACCTAGAAGAATCACATTAATGCTAATTATGATGAGAAATGCAATGATTTTTCTCCCGAGGAACTACATTTTATGGGAGATGGAATAAAAAATCTTGTTTCTATGATCACAAAACATTCTCAATTTATTAATTATTATGTATTTTTAATTTAGAATAGGAGAGAAAAATATTTTATTGAGTACTTCATGAGGCAACATCCACATTCTTTTAGTGGGTCTTCTGATCCACCGGTGGCTGAGAAATGGACCGGTACATCAAAAAAGACATTTTATATTCTCTAATATTATTAACATGAGAACATAATTTTTGATATCTATCACTTGGAAGATGAATCAGATCAATGGTGGAATATTATCAAGAATACAAGGAAAAGAGATGAAATTGACACAATGGAATGGGGTGAGTTCAAAAAATTATTTTCAAATAAGTACTGAAATGGTCCTATCATGGGGTGTGAAAAACACAATTATTTATAAGTTAAAAATAAATTAAATTGGGTAATCTACAGTTTCCTCAGAGTGGAGCACTCAACAATCATGTTTTTGACTTTAAAATATAGAAATGAGTGGAGGTTGTTTTTGAAATTATTTGATTTTAAAAAGATAAAAGAAATTAAAAAAATGGTTCAACAAAAATTATGAAGAGAGTGATGGGGTTAGGGTAGTATAACCTTTTTAAATGTCATAATTTTTATAAAAATCAAACCCTCTCTACCTATTTAATGATAAGTGTATGATTCCTCGAATGAGTTATTACTAATCCTTTGCTGAAGGAAGAATTGGAAAACACCCCTATGTGCATGAAAATTCATAAAACACTATAAAAAATCTAGGGAAATTCCTGATCAGTAAGTTTTGATCATTATAAATATATAAATAATTCACTTATTCCACACACATTCAAATGATCACTAGACACTCACTACCTAACCCAATTTGCTCGATGAATACAAACTGCACTAGGTAGATGCAGTTTAAAGATCTTCAATCAAAAAAAAAAATAAATGAAACAAAAACCCAAAATACAATATAATTATGATAATTGTGAACCAATGTAAATAGAAACAATTCAATTAAAAAATATATATATTTACATTAAATTATAATACTCCCACATTACAAAAGGAAAATTACCCCTTCCCAGATCACTCAAGATTTTACCCCTCCATTTAAAGGGTAATAGAGTTGCATGGAGAAGAAGAGAGCATAATGAAAATAAGAAAAGATAAAAGAGAAAATAAAAATCTCTTAATGGTTATAATCCTCCATCACATCCCATTTCTCACCTTCTTTAATACCATTGAATGGAAGTGGTCACACATAATTATAGGGTTAATATTTGGGAAAATTTACCTCCATATTCCTTATACCAAAAGATTGAGTAAAATTAGCATATTAAATGGTCAAATATAAGGATGATTTATTTAAAAAATTATTTCTATATATATATTTCATGATCCCACAAAATCTCATTTCATTTGGACAAGTGGTGAAAAATTTATGCTCTAATTACTAAAGATTACTTTTTCTTCCCAAGGAGACTCCTCAAATCCCTCAACATTGTAGCAGTAAATGGAAGCCTTATAGAATGAATTTCTTCAAGAAATTTAATTTCAAAACGAGGATAGGAGTCCTATTTCCAATCCTGATAGAATAACAAAATTTTTAGCTCTCTATGATGAGATATGCTTCAATTACTGAGGTGGGGTCTATCCTGTAGTCCATAACATTTTCTCTAATTGATTTATTTTTTGGGCTAGTGTGTTTCAATTTTATTTAGTTCTGGAAGAAATAGTTGAATCCCATGAATAATGTAATACTAAAAAATGTAATAAATCAATTTGGATAAAATATTTAAAATATATTCCTGAAATAGAGAAGATCCATAAACCGGTTAAATTTCCAGAATTAAGAAATTTTCACAATTAAGCCAAAAATTCACCAAAAATATTAAAATGAAAAAAACACCTCAAATTATTTAATTGGAAGGGATTAAATAATTGAAAATCATAAGAAGAATAATGAAAATATTATATCTATCATTTCACCCACACTTATCACTTGGACTCCTGGAAAAGTCAGTATAAAAATCAAATTAAAGAAAATCCAAAACACACCCCAATGAGATCCAAACATTCCACACCATAAAACGAAAGATATCAAACCTCATCAAAAAAATTTATTAAATGTTTTCCATTTATATAATTAAATATTTTTCATCCTCATTTATCCTCCCATGCACATAAGACACCAACCTCACATGAATTTTATCTCATCTCACAAATATCAATTTTCAACAAGTCTTTTCTCTTCCAAACTCATGAAAGGGTCACCAAAGGCTTGGTGAATTCCAAAATCTAAACCTGATGTGAGTAAAGGATATGTTTTTATAATGATTTATTTTAAAAGTTTTTATGTGGCTTCTGGTCGGTAGTATTTATATGTTAAATCATTCTATAGCCGAATGGGGAGGTCTTGGCTCTTTTTGAAGAAAAATTGAATGAAACTAATTTTCACTAAATTATGGTCTCCTAATCACTCTTATTATATTAAAATAAGATCCATAATCACTATAACTCAAGTAAAGTTCACAACATTCATCATTTTAATAGAAAAAATTTCAATCCTCTCAAAAATAGTATTTTATTGAAATATCTAACTGGGCAGAACTTTCTTTCTCCATTGGAAGCTCTAGAAAGGTACAACTTCTTTATCATGAGAGCTCCAAAAAGGGAAAAAATATCAAAATAATGAATTATTTAGTAGAAACATAATTTTTTAAACATTTTATTTTCTACCCCATGTATTTAAAAATGAGTTATAATGATACAAGACAACATTCCCCCACACTTAAGTTCAACTAGATCATGAAATTTCACATCAAGAGTTGGTTGGATAGTGAAACTTGTCTTATAATGTGGATAAAATAACTGGATATTTTAGTATTTTAAGGGTTAAAAGGACTAAATTTACAATTAAATACAACATAAAAAGTATTATTTTGAAAATGGGGATTTAAATCAAATGAAATGCCTTAATCATTTAAAACTGAAGAACCTCAAACCCTAAAGTTTTGACATGAATAAATCAAATTATGGTTAAATAATGTAAGATATGGTTCTCTTAAGAAGTGATATGAATTAAAATAGTATGAATAAAATGGTTCATAAGCCTCATGGTAATGTGAATTAAAATATAGATACATTGAGAATGGGCATTAGAGTCAAAAATCAGAGTACATTCATGAAATTTCCAAAGATTTGATCTTGAAAGAAGTCGTTTTAATCATTAATTTAAGTTGGGCTTCAGGAAATAAATTGTTTCACTCTTTAATAATTTCCAAAAATGGAAAATATAATCATTTGAGCTCACAAGTTTCAAAAACACCCAAAAATTGAAAAGGAAACAGAAAAAAATTTGAAAAGCACAAATGTTTTTTGAAAATAGAAAAACAGAAAACAAATGAAAATCTTAAACAACAAAGGTTTCATACCTCACACTTAAATTATATAGTGTCCTAATTAATTAAAGTGGATTTAACATGTATGAATATTAAAAAATGAATCAAATCAAGAATGGAAGTGTAAATGAGAGGTATTACCTAATATATTTGATTAATAAACGGTTTGGAGGAGTGTGATCTAGTCTATTGGATTTGATTGAATGGTCCCATGAAATTTCTTCATCCTGTGTCCATTAACATTGAATGGTTCTTTCTTTCCATCCATTATAATTTTCATAGAACATAAATGATATAAAAGAGTAACTATAAATGGACATTCTCATATTGAACAATGTTTACCTAGAATCATCTTGAGTATTGAGTTAAATAACGACACTGTGTCTCTTGGATGTGAGTCTTTTGAATGGTTCATCTTATGTTGAGACACTATTATTCTATCTCCGTAAATCCAAGAATTTTATAAGTCTTAAATTATAATTTCATCCATCGCCTGAAACAACAATATTATCTCTTTCCCATCACTTTTGAGATCCAAATTCATCTTTCCCACAACCCAGTACGCCTTATGCTCCAATTCCACAGGTAGGTGAAAACTTTCCCCATTAAACATCATATATGGACTCATTCCAATCAAGGTTTTTAGGCTATCTTGTAATCCCATAACGTGTCTTCTAGAATTTGGTTCCAATCCTTCCTGTTTGGTTTAAGAATCTTTTCCAAAATTCCTTTGATTTACCTATTGGATAATTTATATAGACCATTAGTCTATAGATGATAGGGAGTTGATGTTTTATGATGAAACCCATACTTCTTTAGTAAAACCTCCATTATAATGTTGAAAAAGTGAGTCCCTTGATCATTGATTATGACTCTGGGAACTCCAAAACTATTAAATATGTTAGTCCTAACAAAATCACAAACAATTTTATCATCATCAGCCATGGTGAATTTTTCTTCCACCCATCTGGAAACATATAAAACTATAAGAAATATATAAGAATTTCCAAATTATTTTGGTAAAGTAACCATAAAATATATCCCCCAAACATTAAGAATCTCACAAAAATTAATTGTCTTTTGGGGAATTTATTTTATCTCTAAAATATTTCTAGAAAACAGACATCTTAAAACCTTTTTCCAAATTCATTACCATATTTAAAAAGGGTGGGACAATAATTTATAGATTCTAAAACCATAATTGTTTTTATTTAAGGTCCATAGAGTCCTATACAAGATAAAGTGTGAAAAAACTCAAATATATAAGCACTTTAAATCTTAGGAAAACATCTTCTTATCTCTTGGTCATTGTAAATATTTCAATGAAATAGATCATCCCAAATGTAATATTTGGAATAAGATTTTAGTTTTTGAATTTTGTGGGAATTGAAATGATATAGTACTTGATCATTTACAAGATAATTGACCATGTTATAATACAAAGAAACTTATCCTTCAATCAAGAATAACTAATCTCTTAGGTGGTGATCATTCATTCTTTCTTGGTCTGTAATTATTGTTTCAGCAATGTTGGGAAGTCTGCTTAAATGATCATCCACTTAGTTCTCAGCTCCGTTATTGTCCTTGATTTATATGTTGAACTCCTATAGTAGTAACATCTATCTCATTGGACTCAGTTTAGCTTCATCCTTTATAATCAAGTACCTATGATCTACATGATCAAAAAATATAATGACTGTAATACCAATAATATATGATCTAAATATTTCTAAAGAAAAGACAACTCCAAAAAACGATTTTTCCATGGTTGTGTAATTCAATTAGTATTTATCTAAGGTTAATGAGGCATAGGTAATTACTTGTGTCCTACCATCAGTTCACTGAGAAAGGACTCCATCAAATGCTTGGTTAGAAGCATCGCAAAGTAGATCAAATGGTTCTTCCCAATTTGGTGGATGCATCATTGGTGGTGTAATAAATATTCTCTTCATCTCAAAAAAGGATTCCATATATGCACCATTGAAATAAAAATAAAAATCTTTCAAAATAAATCTATGTAGAAGAAGAGAAATATTATTAAAAATTTAATAAACCTCATGTAGAATCTTGCATCTCCTAAAAAAGATCTAATATATTTTATAGAAGTTGGATAAGACAATGAATTTATCAATTAAATTTTTGATTTATCCACTTCAATGTTTTTTTCAAATTACATAACCATGGAAAGTTAACCTCTCCAACATTAAATGACACTTTTCAAAATTTAAAATAATATTCTATTCAATGTAGGTTTTCAAAAATGTGTCTATATTTTTTAAACAATGGTCAAATAAATTTATAAAAACTGTAAAATCATCTAATAAAACCTCCAATAAATATTCAATTTGATCAGAAAAATACTTACCATGCACCTATGAAATGTAACTGGAATATTACATAATCCAAAGCGCATCCTTTTATATGAAAAAGTGTCGAAGGGACAAGTAAAGGTTTTCTTCTCTTGATCCTCAAGAGAAACAAGTACCTAAAAATAACATGATAATCCATCTAAAAAATAATGACTTCTCCACACTAATATCTGTAACATATGTTCAATGAATGGGATGGGGAAATTGTCTTTATGAGTGGCCTGATTTAACTTCGTAATATCAATGCACACTCTAGCTATTCTGAATTCTCACAGGGATTAATTCATTACATTCATTCATCACAATGGTTAGGCTAGTTTTTTTGGGACTACATTAACGGGGATAACCCATTTTGAATCTAATATGGGATAGAGGATCACAAATTCTAAGAGAATCTCAATATCCTTCTTCATAACCTCTATCAATGTGGGATTTATCCTCCTTTGGGGCTGTCTGATAGGTTTATAAGATCCCTCAAGAAGAATTCTATGTGAGTGTATTTTTGGGGTTGTTTCAGGGATATCACGTTATCTCCACCCTATTTATTGAAAATTCTATCTAAAATGATCAATCAATGTTTTTTAGGGCTTGAGATTGATTATTAAAAACTATCACAGAGAATTTATCCCCCCTAAGGTACACATATTTCAGATCATTGGGGAGGGGTTTTAATTCCATATTAGGGGGATTTTGAAGGGAAAAAACTAAATTGAAGTTATATACACCAAGAGGTTGGAACTCCTACATACAATAAACCATATCATCTTCCTCATTGTTTAAAAAATCATTACAAAAATCATATTTTACCTCTTATTCCCACATGAAATTAGATTCTCAAATGTGTTGGGAATACACATGTTCAGTGATATTTTCAATGGAAAAATTATCTCATTAGGATACGAATTCATGAAACATACATGATTATTCAATTTTCTCTATACCAACATCACGCGAGAGTGCAAAGAGTGAGATATCATCTTATGGGTGCCTCATGGATTAAAAAAATATTAAAGTGGATAATGCTATCTCCAAAATCCATGGTGAGTGACCTTTAATGGACATTGATGATGGTTTTGGATATCTTTAATAAATGTATCCCCAAAATTATGGGTGAGTGTGATGGGATCCTATCTCCTTCCATATTCATAACATATAAGTCAATTGACAATAAGGGATATTTGAATTTCACAAGGACATCCAACAGAACACATACGAGGAAAATGTAGATTTGTTTACACATTAGACCACCACTCTTGTGGTATTCAAGTCTCCCATAGAAAAATAAGTGTAAACTAAGTGAGGTAATACATTAATGGAAGAACTTACATCATATAAAAAATTATATAAATGGAAATAACTAATAGTGCATGGAATGGAAAAAATCATTAGATATGGATATTTGGTTTGAAAATGTAGAGGGATAAGAGATGAGACAATTCTTACCAAGTTAATCTTCTCATTCCCTTGAATTATCCCCTTCTTGGTGCAAATATCCTTTAAAAATTTAGTATTCTTTTGAATTTTTGAGTTATTCAAAAATGGGATGTTAATTTACACTTTCTAGAAGATGTTTATAATTTCATCTTGAAGTATTTGTTCTTATTATCTATTTGATTAAATAATAATTGATGGTAATGGTGGGGGTAAGTATTTATTCTCCCTTTATTTCCTTTGTAATGGTGTTTCTTATCTCTTCTTCCTCATTATATCTACCTCATCTTCCTATTTCTTTTTTTATTCATGGTGCATTTTTACAGAATTTTCAGAATTTCCAACTTCATTATCCCTCAGATCAAGTGATATTATTTCTGGTTCATGGGATGCTGGTGGTTAGAGTTAATTTCAAATTCCTGTTTATATTATGATGATATTATATTTTGGGTTTTGTATTGTCTGGGAAGGATGTTTTCCTTGGTTTTTGGACATTATTTCAACAATAATTCCCACTGTGGTTTCCAGTTTATCACCCTTATTGTATAGGCCCTCAAACTTAGATTGTAGCTATTCCAAAAAATACTGTGTGTTGGTGGATGGTTTCTCATATAGTATTTGGAAAGTGAGTGGTTGGTGGTATGAATTCTGGTTATAAGATTGATTTTATTGAAATGATGGTGGGATTTGGAATTGTTTCTGGAATGAGGGTTGGTTTTGGAATTGGTTTTGATATGGGGGTCTAGCCTGATTTTGCTAATTTTTAAATCCATATTGGACTTGGTAAGGCTCTATCCATCTTTGATTTTTTTGTAACTTACTCAGTTTAAAGTCTACCACACAAGATTCCATTCCCTGTATTTCAGTTCATTGGATAGTGAAATGATCTAGTGATAAGCATAAACAACATTTCGTACCTGGTTCATGTAGGCCACCTGCTTGTTTTAAGACCATATTTCTCACCATACTGGTTATCTCATCAATATTAGTTTCCCATATAGGTGATGGATAAGAAGTTTTTACCTCATTAATTCCTCTTGGTCCAATACCTCTTATACAAAACTATTGCATGTTTAGGGAAATCTTTCTCAATCAGGCCCTTGGATTCTTATGATGACTTGTGAATCAATATACCTCCAGATGATGCTTCAAGAAGATTTCTTTCATTATCTAGTACTCCTTGGTAAAATAAGACAAGAAAGTGATACAACTCAATTGCTTGATGTGGGTAGCTAGAACATAGGTTTTTAAATATTTCATAGTACTCTTAATGGATTTCTCTAGATTACTATATGATGGTATAGATTTCTTTCCTGATGGTTGTACTTTTGGAGGTGGGGAAAAATCTTTGTATAAATAATCTCACTAAGTCATTCCAATCATTCACATATCCTAGTTATAGGACATACAACCATTAACTTGCATATCCTTCCTATGAAAATTCGAATTTAACCTACTCTTCAACCACTTACCAACGTAAAAAAGTAGAGAAGACATATGTGAACTCTTTAATATGTTTGTTTGGGTCTTATCTAGTAAAGACATGAAATTTTAGGAACAATGGAATCATGCTAGGTTGAATCTCAAATTAATTTTGTAACAATGGCATGGAAAGTTGAATGTTTTGATTAAGGAATTATGGTTCACATAGGTCTCTAAGGGTTTGGTTCTTATTTCCATCCTTGGTGACAGGCTTAGAGTGAAGAATTGAAGTTTCACTCGAGTTTTCAAGAAACATTTCCTCAAAATCAAATTGAAAATCAAAATTTTCTATTTCTATTAAATCAAGTTCTTTCAAATTTAGGTTCTCGTTGAAAAGGGTCAGTGTTTGAGGTCATAGTCATGTAATTTTGAATAGAAAATAAATAAAGAATAAAGAAAGAAAGAAGAGATTATTGGCACCACTTCCCCAACAATGGTTCCATGTTTTGACACATGCCTATCAAGTGGTGTGAAAAGAAATATTTTCAAAGATTAAAATGTATTAAGTGGGAAACCATGGTTTTTTTCAAAAGGAAGTGTGCAAAAATCATGGTTTTCACTTGAAAATAGAGAAATAATTGGAGGTTTTTTAGAAGTTATTTGATTTTAAAAGAATAAAGAAATTAATATAAAGGTTTAGCACAAATAAATAATGGGGTGATGGGGTTACGGGAGGATCACCTTTTTCAATGTCATCATAGTCATAAAAATTAGTCTACCTCTTTTCCTATTGAATGAAAACTGAATGTTTCATCAATCAAGATGTCAATCACCCTTGGTTGAAGGTAGTAATGAAAAAAAATATCATGTGAATAAAATTTCATAAAACATTCCAAAAAAAAACAAAGGAAAGTAGTCATTAGGAATTTTTAATCTTTATAAATCTAGAAACAATTCAATTATTTTAAACATTTTCTAATGATCTCTATACACTCACCACCTAGCAGAATCTGTTAGATCGATACAAACTACACTATGAGGGGGGAGTTTAAAGATCTTTAACAAAATATATAATTAATTAATGACACCAAAACCCAAAATACGATTACATTAATAGAATTTGGAACCACTTAAAGTAGAAATATTTCAATATAAAAAGATAGTTTTACATTAAATCACAATACACTAACATTACAAAAGGAAAACTCCCCCTTCCCCAATCACTCAAGATTTACCCCCTTTATGTGGAGGGTAATTGAGTTGAATGGGGACGAAGAGAGTATTATGAAACTAAGAAAATAGAAAAGGAAAAACACCCAGTGCTTCAAGGTTACAATACTCACGTATAACCCCTATTTAAATTTATTTAAAACCCCTAAATAGAAGTGGTCACACATATTTATAGGGGTGAGAGGTGAACCAATTTCCCTCCAGATTCATTTCGCTAAAAGTTTGAGTACAATAAGCATAATAAATGAATGAATATTGGGATGTTTTCTTAATAAAATATGTTCCCATCAATAATTTTCATGATACCAAAATATATTAGATCCTTTAGAAAATTTAAAGAAGGTTATTCTTGAAATAATGAAGAACACTTTTTTCTACTTGAGGAGACTCCTCAACTCCCTCCATTTTAGAGCATTAAATGGATGTCTCAATTACCGATTTTATTCATGAAATTTAATTTTTAAAATTCTTATCAAGTTACTCTTTAAAATATTAATTTAATAATCTATTTTTAGGTGTATTGATAGATCTATTATTTAATTACTAAGGTTGGGTCCACCGTATAGGCCAGAATAAGTATTCCAATTGATTGATTTTTTTTGTTCTAGTGTGTTTTGAATTGGATTTGGATCCAGAAGAAAAAGTTATATCTTATAAATAAAGGTATACTAGAAAACATTAATCAATAAATATGGATCAATATTTTAAAATATATCCCCAAAATAAAAAAGATCTAGAAAACTATTAAATTTATAGAATTATGCAATTTTCACAATTAAGCAAAAATTTAACCAAAAAAATTAAAATGATAAAAATTAGCTCAAATTGATTATTTATAAGGGATTATATCATTGAAAATAATATTATGAATTGTGAAAATATTATATCTATTATTATTTTCCTAATATTCTTTATATGAGAATGAAGAAGTAATTCCTTGAGTTAAAGCAAAAGGACGACCAATCTGTTGGAAACTATGAAGATATTTTTAAAAGAATTGTGAGGTATGATTCTGGAATTATCATCCAACATGAAAGTAAGGTTAATCAATTATTAAGTTTCATAAAACCAAGTAACCAAAGGGTTTTATCCATTGTAAACTTTAATAGATATAAATATATCATTCAATTCACTATCAAGGTGGTGATGGAAATTAGAGATTCCCATAATTCCCATGGATTTGATAAGAAAGGAAAGATCAAGTCTCATGAAAACATGTATAAATAACATATTAGAAAGAAATTCAAACCATCTAAATTCTAGAGATATGGGAAGAAACATAAAGGTAAATGTTTGAATGGAATTGGGATGTTATATAAATGTTTATAGGCATGAAATATTTCTTAGGAATGTCGAAATGTGATAAACAGATCACTTAATAAAATGGGGGAAAAGACGATTCCAAATAATAAAACAACCACAATTCAGTGCTTCAACTATAAGGAAAATGGGAATTATCCTAACCAGTGGCCAAATATGAAGGTTAATGATGATGATCAATGTTAGAAAACTCTTAAGGTCAAAGGGAAATGGGAATCTCATGCGATCACTACTGGAAATGTGGAGTACATCAATGAAGTAGTGAAAGGTACACTTACAATGCACTATTAAAAGATGTCTTATTTGATTATGGATCCACCCAATCTTTTATTTCTAAAGAATTTTATAAGGGTATCACCACACCACCTCAAAAATTAGATATCGACTTAGCTGTGAAATATCTTAATGCACAACTATCACATCTCAAGTTTATAATTATTCTCTAGTTGAAGTTTTTGGGAAATTGGTTCTTATAAATATTTTGATCCTTCATTTATTTGAATTAAATGTTATTCTTGGTATGTATTTGCTTTCCCTATATGAAGATCATATCAATAATCAAGGAAGGGAAGTAAAATTTAATATTCTAAATGAACTTATGATCATATATCGATGCAAGGATGAATATAAAATTACAATGAAAATTACTCCAATTTTGGGGGTCTTAATTTCTATAAAGGAATTTTATCTCTCTCATATTTTTGGGGAGAAACATAACATTAAGGATAAACATACTATATAGTTTTTTTTGATTTTTTTCTAGTATAATTACTAGGTATTCATGCAAATCATGATGTTGAATTTTCAATAATGCTCATACCTAGTGTTATGAATATTTCAAAGACTCCTTATATAATGACCTCAATTTAGTTATAGGAATTGAAGAAGAAAATACAATAGAATCTTGATAAAGGATTCATATACCCTAGTGCATCACATTAGGGTGCACCTATTCTATTTTTATGAAGAAATATGGATCAATGAGAATTTTCATTGATTATAAAGAACTTAACAAGATCACTATGAAGAATAATTACCCTACACCATTTATTGATGATTAATTTGATCTAATATATGGAGATTAATACTTTTCAAAGATTTATATTCATTCAAGATACCATTAATTGTGGGTTAAGAAAGATGATATACCCAGGATTAAAATCTGTACAAGGTATGGACATTATGAATTTACATTAACTACTTTTGGTCTTTCCAATACCTCCTCTATCTTCATGGATTTAATGAATAGAGTCTTTAGAAACTATCTCAATCAATTTTTGGTATTATTTATAGACGATATTCTTGAATATTCAAGGAAAAAAGAGGAGCATGAAGATCATTTATGGATTGTACAAAAGACCATGTGGAAAGATAATATTTTTTAAAAATTTACCAAGATTAAATTTTGGTTTCATAAAGTTTCATTTTTGGGTCACTTAATCTCAAGGGACTGTATATCTTTGGATCCATCAAAGTTGAAAGTTATTAAACGTTGGAATATAATAACAATGATGATTAAAATCTATAGTTTTCATGTGATGGTTGGATATTATAGATGTTTTGTGAATGATTTCTCATGTTGTTCTAATCCACTCCCCAAGTTAACGCGAAAAAGAGTAATATTCATATAGATATAGGAATGTGAATATAATTTCAAGGAGTATAAAGGAAGGTTAGTAAGTTTACTTGTGATATAATACATTTTAGTGTAGAAAAGATTTTATCTATAGTGATGAATATATGAAGGGATTATGATACATTCAAATGAAAAATGACATGGTTAAGTTTATTCATAACAATAACAAAAGGTTCATGGGATAAAAATTACCCAACTCATGATTTAGAGTTAGATGAGGAAATATTTGAATTAAAAATATGGAGACATTATCTATGTGGATAAAGGTGTGACATATATACTGATCACAAAATTTTAAAGTATATATTCACACAGAAGGAGATGAACATGTTTCAAAGAATATGGTTGGAACTTATTAATGATTATGACTTTCTAATAAACTACCACCCAAGGAAAGTGAACAAGGTAGAAGATGATTTGAGTTGAGATGACCATACTATCTTATATATGGAAACGATAAAAGAGAACCAATATTTCTAGATAAAAAAATGATGGATTTGGAAATATTTAAGGAAGGGGAGAAATTTTATCTTTCTCAAATGATTGTTTAACCATCTATGAAGGTGAAGATTATAGAGGTGCCAAAAGAAGTCATAGATCTACAAAATAAGGTGTGAAATTTTCCCGCGTTTAACCTTGATCATGATGGATTGATATGGTTAAGGAATTGTGTATGTGTTCCACCCATACTAGATTTAAATAAGAAGCTATTTGACGAGGATCATAGTTTATCATTCTCTATTCATACTGGAAGCACAAAGATGTATATAGACCTAAAAGATTATTTTTTGTAGGATGGAATAAAAAGATACATTTCATAATATATTTTTCAATGTTTGGTTTTTTAGTAAGTTAATCCCGAGAGAGATAATTCTAATGGGATCTTACAACCATTAGCCCTACCAAAATAGAAACGGGAAATTATCACAATGAATTTCATCATTAAACTCCCCAAAGAATCTAATGTCCATAATGTTAAATGGGTTATTGTTGATTTCCATATAAATATGGAACACTTAATTTATATTATAGATGATTTATCTCATGATCACATTTCCATAATATATATTAAGTAATTTATAAGATTTCATGGAGTACAAATTTTCATTGTATCTTATTGGGATCCAAGGTTTACCACAATGTTTTGAAGAATTCTTTAGTAGGATTTGGATACAGAGTTAAGTTTCAACATTTCTTATCATCCTTAGAAATATGGACAGTTTGAGAGATCCATTCAAACTCTAGAAGACATGTTGATATACTTATCTATGAACTTCAAAGGTGGATGGGATCAACACCAATATTTAATATAATTTTATTACAATAATATATTTTATTCCAGTATTCAGATGGCTCCTTATAAAGCCCTATATAATAATAATAATTGTAGAACACCAAAATGATAGAATGAAGTTGCGGAAAAAAAATCTATTGGGACCTGACCAAGTTGAGTAAATGGAAGAGAAGGTCAAATCTATTCAAAATTATATAAGTGCTGAACAAAGTCGACAAAAATATTATGCGGAAAATCATCAGAAGGATCAAAAGTTTGAAGTGGTTGATTAGATATTTATATGAATATCATACTTCAAGTGAGTTATGAGATTTAGAAATAAGGTAATGGTAAGACCTAGGTATATCTACCATTTTTAAATTCATGATCATGTTGGGATGGTAGCTTATTTATTGGAGCTTCTACCAAATCTATCTCAAGTTCATAATGGGATCCATATATCTCTCCCGAGGAAGTACATACCTAATAAATCACATGTACTAAACTCATAGGTCATAAAATCAAAGAAATATATTTCTTATTAAGAAAATACGATAGATTTTTTATGATTTTTTAATTAAATTTCTAGGAAACAAGAAAACTCATCTAGTTAATTTTTTTTGTGGTGAAACCACCAATTTAAGGGAGCTAAATGGGAACCTAAGGACGTGACGAGGTAGAGGTATCCTCATTTTTTTGTATCAGTGTGATGAATTTTGTGGGATAAATTCATTTTAATTGGTTTAGAATATAACACCATGATATTTTTATGAAATATTTCTCTTTAAATAATTTAATTTGTTTAGTAGCTTGTGTTGCACGCAACATTGAGTTTAAACAAATCATGAAATAAAATTAAAATATTAACATGACTGTTATAACATAGAAATTGAATGGGTTGGTATGAATAAGAATATACATATTATGAAATATATTTATTTATTAATTCTTAGGAAATAAACACTTAATTTTTAGTAAATCAATTTTATTCTTCAAATATACATTTTAATAAAAAAGCAACTTTTATTTATTTCTATGTGAAAGATATGTATAATTATTTTTTGACACTTTTATAAAATGTATTTGATAAATTGGAATTCATTTTTGAAATCGTCGTATCAAAATTATTCTATGGTGAAATTTGGATAATTTTTTGAAAATGTAACTGTTTTAGTGAATAACATGGTATCTTTTGTGATATTTTCAAAACTTAAATATGATATTGAATTTTTTTAAAATTTTTAAAGGCTCATGTATGATAATATAATTAAAAAAGAATGAAAAAAATCTAGAACATATAAATTATAAATGATTTCACAATAAATATAAAAATAAATTTTATGTGTTGTCACAGTTGTTGCACTACATTAAAAAGGTCAAATTCAGTGCCTTATAGATATTAATTTAGAATTAAAAAGTATTATAACTACATTTTTGTTAAATGTTATTCATAAATTATTATATTTAATTATATTTTAATTTTTTTTAATTATATAACAATAATCTTATCCAAATTATTGCACAATGCTTGCACAAGGCTTGAAAAGTCAAATTAACAAATTAAATGAGTTGTCTTGACATGGTTATGAGTAAATATACATAATTAATGAATATAAAGGAATATATTGAGCATGATTTATTAATATTTTTGGTATTAATTTATTTTTAATTTTTATATATTAAATAACTAACTTTAATGCTTATGCAATTTTGATGTGGTGCTTATGCATGTAGAAGGAAAAAAATCAATAAAACGAATTTAATTTAAATTATAAGAACTATTAAATGACCCAAAAATTTCAATTAATATTATTTTATGTGTAATTTTAGACCATAATAATACTTGGGATGAATTTAGGACCTTTTGGATACACTTGGTTGACATTAAGTCCCTTATTGTATTTTATTTAAAATAAACTGAAACTATTCACACTATGGATTTTAATAAGTAATTTTTTTAATATATGGTTTTCCAAAAGATATGTTTGACCATAAATAGTATTTGGAAATATAATAAATTTATCTAATTTATAAAAATTTATTTTAATATTTTAGTGAAGAAATAAATAACTTAAATTCTTACACAATGATAATGCAATAATTACTAAATTAATGGAAAAATCAAATAAATTACATTAAATATATTAACATAAATATAATTTAAGACAAATAAGTTGATCCATGAATTATATTGTTTTCCATGACATTAATAGGATATAATAAAACATTTTTTTTTCAAATCTGACTCTTGTTTTTTATGTTTTTAATGTCATAGTAATGAATAGTATCAAATTTGACAATAATGATATTTCATGAATATAATATTTTGTAAAATTATTTTTAAAACATAAAAATATTAAATAATGAAAAACGGGATAATATATGATTTAAAAGTTCATCCCATATACATTTATAGGATACTTGGAAGATTTTGGATCCAGAGTAGTCTTATTATATTTAAATATTTTGGGAAATTCCTAAAGGGGCCCTCACCTCAATTATAAATGGGCACCCATTTATTCCATTCATTTAACCACCATGAGAATTATAGATAAAATATACCCTACAAAATTTACCATTAAACATACCTATAAACCTTTTAGATGTTATGTTATTCTTGAAAGATAAGCCGTAGAGTCCTTTAAAGAAGACCCAAAGGAGATGTTTCGAAGAAGCGGTAATCGATCTAACCAATCACTTTAATTTTCTACTATTCCTTACGTTCTATAAATATATGATTTTTATTAGAAAATAATAATTTAATTATAATTAACATTCTTAACTGTTATTATGAATATAAAAACACCATTATACACCCTCTTTCCTATAAAAAAACGTGAAAGTATCGCTCGCGCATACATATGACTTACCGTCTCTACTAGCGATACAATTTATTTTTCATCACCAAATTTTATGGATGGGTATTATGATGCATTTAATTAATATTTATGATATATATGATATAATAATGATTTTGTAAATATTTATTATAATTATTTATTTCCAAAAATCAAGAAATGAAAACAACATTAATTCGTACGTACAACCTATTCTCTCCATAAACGGTGTAATCCATTTTTATATATGTACTTTTTTTAATGATTATAAATATTAATAATATATATATATATATATAATTTTTATAACATTATTGACACTATGTAAATGGTGAGACCATGATAAAAGTATAAGGATCCAGACTACTAAACCGAAATGTGCGTGGAAAAAGAAGCAGTTATCATCCAAAATATTGATTTTAATAACAAATAATTAAAAAAATGTGATAAATGATATAAATAAATAATAAATGTTATGATACATATATGGTTATGGAAAAAATTGATAATAAATCATTATTTATTATATAGGTTGTTTGAGTGTGAACGAATAAGGGAAAGACTTGAAGTAATGGTTTATCTTACAATATCTTTATTAAACGTCATTGTTAATGTTTAAGTTTAATTTGGAGAATATTTATCTTCCTTGTCCATGTTTCAAAATTTTTTTTTGAAAAATGTTTTTACTAATCATCTATAAATATTTTTAGTCATTTTTACTGATTTTTTTACTTTTTTTAAATATGGTTTTATAAGAATATTTTAATCATATTCCGAACAGGGTACATTGTTACTTTTCTGAAAAAATACGAAAGGAAATATATTTTAACATATAAAGAATGAACATATTCTCTCAATTTTATGAATAATTAATCCTTTGAATCTTCTTATACAAGCTTAAATGGTTATTTTTAATGATTTTTTTCCTTTTTAATTACACAACTTTTGAATTATATTTTTCGAAATAGAAAGGATATTTTTATCATGAATTACTTCAAGTGATCTTTAAAAAATTAATTTTCCATATAAGATAACATTATTAAATGTTACTTATGAAATATTTGTGATTTGATTCAAGGATACAAATGTTATTATTTCTATGTTTTGTTTATTTTTATGATTGCACGATGTTTACGAAACCTGTTTATTTTCATGGGTTATTCTATGATCAAATGTTTATGAAACTGATTTCTTTTCATTGGTTACGATATGATCATGGATTTTGTACATGTGAAACACATATATATGGTTTTAATTATGTTATGAGTGGGAACTATAACTCCCTCTAATCTATTGGAAAAAATATTATATTTCATGAGATAGTTATGGGAAACAAGTCGATGTGCCTGATCTATTATGGGAAAAAAGTCAATGTGATTGATTTATTATAGTAAAAATATTATTGTGTTTGATATGTTATTGGAAACCAGTGGATATGATTGATCTATTATGGGAAGAAATTATATGTGCTTGATCCATTATGGGAAACAAGTTTTGATGCATGATTTTATAGTCTTAGTAGTTAACATTAACATATGAAATGTTTTTTATACATACGATGATGCCACAAAAATATTTATGACATGAAATTACGGTTAATGATTGAGTTATGATTATTTATAATTCATATGATTCATGAATTTTGAAAAGATAATGTTTTATTCTATAACTCATGTTTATTATATTTTTGAAATTGTGAATGAATTTTTTTTATTAAAAAGATCTCATGCCTTCATATTCTTTTATATGATCATCCGTTGTTAACTTCCATGTTTACTCTTACTGAGCATATGATCTCACCCATTTATTATATTTTTTTCCCTAGTATATGATTAAAGGTATAATTATCATTTTTCAAAAATGGTTCTAGTTGTGAAGAAATAATCGAGAGATAATGTAGATGTTTTATAAACTAGTTTTTTTATGTTTCCATGTTTCAAGAGGCACTAAACCCATACAATTATGGAATGGTTTTTTCTTGTTATGTAATAAATATTCATCTAAATGGTTATAATATTTTTTATGAAAAGGATGGGTTGTTATATAATTATAAATGGTATCCCAAATAATAAAATAATAAAACCTAAAGTAAACAACATCAGGGGAGTGTCCCTATGGAAATAAGTTCAAGGAAACCTGGGATCCTCATGTTATAAAATTAATAAAACAAGTCAATATCAATCAATATCTAATATTATTTATGACACAATAGGGATAACTACATCAATTCCAAATTAAAATCACATCCTTATCACAATAATATTTTGTGAGTGTTATAATATAATCCAACGTCTAGAGAAAATGTAATTAATGGACATAAATACGTTTCCTTAGTCCTAAGATATGTAAAAAGGTTTCCATGACAAACTATATAGAGGTGAGTATAAAAATCATGAAGCTAGATGCATAAAATCTCAAAGAAATAAAAAAAACATATAGTCACAAAAAATAAAAACACCCCATTCACCTGCAAAAACACTTCACAAAAGTATCCATTTCCACATCAAGAATATAATATAATATCACATCCCCTAATGAGGATAATCTCATCAATACATATAATATCAATATCTAATTTCTTTAAAAATAAATTACACAAAGGGTATCATATCAATGAAATGCGTATATCAAGAGTATCCTTTGATTTTTAAGTGTTCAACAACATTTTAGAACTATTTTTTAGAAATAAAACTTTTAATTATATGTGTTGAAAAAAATTACATAAAATAATATTTTTTAAAATACTTTGAAAACATTACATCCTCTTATAAACATAATCGATCCACATTCAGGTCCAAATATCAAGAAACATTAACAAAACATCTCAAAAATTATTAAAAACAATAGAAATGGCCATGATGTAACATAATCTATCTCAAGGTATGTGTATTTTTTTTTCATATCTTATCAGTGTAATTAAATGTGTTTAGGCATGTTAGGGGTGTTTGGAGAAGGAAAGGGCTCAAAGAATTGAAATTTTACCCACATGAGCAATTCACATCATGAATGGATTCTGGGAAGAATCCAAGAACTTATAATTTTAGACATAAAACTCATTCATAAAGTGAATGTAATGTTAATGATATAAATGGAGTTCTGGTATATTATGTTGAGGTGATGTGTTTTTTTACATATTGGTATTCTTAAGAATTCACGACACGATCCTTATTCAGACTGTGAATGTAGTCAGTTCCAAAAGATTTAATGACCCATCACCATTTTATTTTCTCATCCATATATCTTCCTTAGCTCTTAACCATAGGCTCTATCAAGATGATTTCGAGATCTCTTCTCTCCTTGAAACTCCTCTCATGGAGACTTGAATGACTATTTGATCTGACATATCCAATCCAGTTAGTTCTTCTGTGACTATTATAAATTCGATCATCTTCTCCTTGATCAAAATTAATTATACCTTTGACGTATTGGTCAAATATAAGGGTTTTGGGTTGATCTAATTATTTTTTATGATTTCTGATAGAATCAACATATGGATTCAAGGATTTTTCTTTTCTGTAGTTCTTGGACTAACACCATTGTCAACAATAAATATTCTTTTGTAAGTTGATATTGTCTTAACATTTTTGGTTGTGGTTCCACTTTTACCTCAACCCTATAATTCTAAATGTGTCAAAATTAAAATGCTTCTAGGATATAAAGTTGTATTTGGGATTGTATAATGACCCTTTCCCTAATTTTCATTGTTTTACTTAATTAGGGAAGCCCTTAACATTTTTCTCATGTATTATACCGGCTATTGGATTGGTTGTTGGAATATGTGTGTAGCCATGAGAAACCAATGTAGGATGCTTGATAGCATAAGGTGTTTGTGAATTTACTTGGCCTATAATTTTTTTATTTCAAATGGATTGTTCAGATAATGATATTTATTGAGTTGAAATAATGATTGATCTATCATTTTCATCTTCTATCATACGTTTTGTTCATCTGTCATCTTCATCTGAGCATGCATGTCTATCCTAGTGTATTATCCATTGATAGAGATGTGTTTGGTGTGAGGTTAGAATGTATTGGAGAATCCCTTGAATAAGTTATATTCCAACCATGTTAATTACTATCCCTTCTCAAGTGGGGATGTTTTAGGTGGATGACTATTGTTTATTCTAGCATAGAGTTGGAGTGAGTAGAGATGGTATTTGAGGACCCATAATATGTTTTAGACATGTTTGATATATTTATATAATATATTTACCTTCTTAAATTTCATGTAATTCCCTTATATACATTATTGAATTATGTTAAGGGCCATCGGTGGTGTCCTATGGAGTCTTATACTCAGACCCTACTCAAGCATTTCGGTAAACTTATAGATTTCATGCTTAGGGATCTGATGTAGGGTAAGGGAACTATGGTGGATAGTTGAGAAGGTATGTAGGAGGATGTGTATATTTCTAGATATATATTGGACAAAACATCAGTAGGTATTTCTTTTTATTTTTCTCACTTACCATACTTGGATATTTTTTGTTAGTTTTGGGTTTTATACCTATAATGTCGTACTACTACTATATGGGTAATATTTGTATATTATTATACTCTGGTGGTTATTATTTTATTCATTACTTATTAATTATTATTATCTATCTATTAATATAATATAATGTTCACCTGGTACTGAGGGAATAGTCTCCCCATGGTTTTCTATAGGCCCACAGAACTAGTCAATAACCACTTACATTTAGGGAGGAACCTATGAGTTCATATGGAATCTCCATATCAGAACTAGTGGTTTGGGTTTGGGTGTTCCAAAATGGATTGAAATTCACTAGGTTCAATAACAATTTCTTCACATTAACTTTATTTGGGATAGATTATATATATGAGATAGTATATATTGTGCTCAGGCAAGGGAATTATGTTAGTGTTTGGAAAACATTGTATAGAGGACCTCTGAGTTTTCATAATGTAGGGATTTATGTTTTTCTATTTTATGTTACCATTAATTAAATTCACATTGGGTGATACACATAATATCGAAGTGTTGATTTATGTGAATTGGTGTGCAGTCATGCATAATTCTAGACACATAGGGTAAAATTCCATGTATATATATTTCTTGCATTAGATAATTCCCAAATAATAATATGTCTAATGAAGTTATGATATGTAAATTGGATCACTAGTTCTTTAATGCCTTATTTTTTCTCGTTAAATTATATTCTTGAGTGTATATATGTGTGGTTATGACTAACATGTAGGTACTAGAGGCTTGACTTGAGTTTTGGGTAGTGCGTAGGAGGTTATGAATTTTTCTTATGGGTAGTTACTTAGGTTGCACTTTGTTAGGAACCCTTGTGTGTTCATGTGATTATTTTTTGGTTTTCTTGTTTAAGATATCAGTCTTATATAATGTTTGTATGAAATTATATGAAATAACACCCCATATATTTCTCAAAAAACCAATTTCTCCACCTTTTGTGTTGGATGATGTGACTAAGTAGGTCCCATTGGCCTCTCTAGTGGATAATGCAATGGAAATAGTCCAACCAATAATCATTTAGTTGATACATGTTCAAGGTAGAGGATCCCATAGGGCTGGGTCAACAATGGTTGAATCTACATGTGAATTTAAGATCTATTACCCCCATCCTTCTTGGGAACTTAAGTCCCCCTAGATGAAGAGGAATGAATACGAGTCATAGAGGGTCTTGTTGAATTGGTAGAGACCCAATATGACTCTAAGGATAATCTTGTGACTTTTATACTTCATGGATCAGGTGGGAGATGGTGGGAGTTCATACTACAGGCTATATGGGAAGGGTGGATAAATGATACCTTCACAGAACTCTTCTTTGATGAATTATTTCTAGATTCTGTGAAGCTGGACTGTGCATAGGAGTTCATGGATCTCTAGAAGGGATTAATTATACTGTCTTCTATTTTAGCATGATTCAAAGAGATAATCCACTTTTACCACTTCTAGTGGGAGAAAAGGTACAAAAATCTAGAATGTTCAAGGTTTAACTTCACATAGAGATGAGACAATAGGTCCAAAATGTCGATACGGTGACGTATTCTATAGTTCTTCAAAAATAAATAATTATAGAGATAATAATTGAGGAATATATATCTACAAGTGTTCTTCATGCTATTAGTGGAATGGTAGGCTTATTCTCTAGAGAAATCCCATTTTTTCATTTGGGAAAAAATAAGATGAAGTTATAGGATGGATGTTAGGGTAGTGGTTAGAATTCATAGAAAATATGAGATTTTATGACTCCTACAGGGAGTGACTATATTATATTAAATAACTATGGGAGAAAGGGATACTTTCTCAAGGACTATCGCTTTTCTCCCCAAACTTTCCACAAATGTGGCAAGACATAGAATCTGAAGTGGTTCTATGATAGGGCTTTAAGGGTTAAGTCAACTAATTTAGGCATAGGACCTTAGCAGTAGGTGTATACCCCCATAAGGGTTAGTGAACTAGGTGACTGATGAGCCCTTTGGCATCATGGAGTGGTGGATAGTAGGGAATATGTGTTTAATCATTCTTTAACTAATGGTGGAGAGGGACCATCCATTGTGCGAGGTATGGTTTGGATTCCTAATATTCTATATATTTATTTGTTTAAAATAGGTAAATACCATTCATTTATATCTACTCAAGTTTTTTCAAGGTTGAATTTATTGGTTAAATTCTCATCTGATGTTTTTCAACTAATACACCCATGGGATAAAAGTGGATCGTTTTCATATCTATCCAGACTATTAAATAATGGTTTCTATCTTTGAGAAAGTTTATAGATTTACAATTATAGATATGACATGATTCGATATGATCCTCATAATGGGATAGTTGAATAATATCTATGCACACATCAATTTTTATCAAAGATGTAAGGCATTTTCATTTCCTAAGGTTGAATTTTTTTGCTGACTGGTGAATGGGACATCAAGGAAAGCATTGTGCGACCGAAATATCATTAGAGAGAATTATTTTTAGTGTAAGTGGAATGTTTTATTCTCATAATAGATTTGTAGGTGACTCCATACTCTTACCCTTTAGTCATAGACCTATACCAATATGTATTTCCAGAGGAATTATCAGGGTTCCCACCACATGGGGGGGGGGGGGGTCAATTTAAGTTCGAACTTGTATATGGAGTGTGGCCCATATCGATTCTACTGTATTTGATGGCACCAGATGATTTGATAGAAATCAAGGTACATCTTTATAACCTTGAATTAAAAGGATTCATATCAATGATAATTTCTCTTTAGGGTGTTCCAGTGTTGTTTTACAGGAATGTGGATGGTAGAGTTTATCTTTCTATGGACTACCCGAAGTTGAATATGATCATAGTGAAAAATCGGTGCCCATTGACATGAATAGTTGAATTTTTTGATTACATAAGAGGATCCTAATGGTTCTAAAATATTGATTAATGTTCTGGATACCATCATCTTTGGGTTATAGTGGATGACTTCCCAAAGACACTGTTTAAGAGTTTGTATGAGTTGTATAAGTATCTCCTTATACCTTTTGGGTTGGAGAATGATCTAGCAGTGTTTATAGTTCTCATAAACAATTTTTTTCACTTGTACGTGGATTCATTGATTATTTTATTCATTCATAACATCCTTATAAATTTCAAGGCATCATAATCACATGCTATATACATGGATATAGTTTTGAGTACTCTTTAAGAATATTTTCTATACACTATGTACTCTAAGTGTCATATTTGAATATAATAGGTGCACTTTCTTGGGCATATGGATTCAAAAGATATGATATTTGTTGATCTAGGGATATTTTATGAATTTATTTGTTGGAAGAAAATGAGGGTTGTGTTCTAGATTCTCATTTTTCTTAGATATGGCTGAGGACTATAGGAGAATCATTCTTGAAATCTCTTAGCTGGATGTACAGATAATCATGATCACTATGAAGAGAGTATATCTATAATGGATTGACCAGTGTAAGGAGGTTTTCTTATATCATAATAAAAGGTTTTTGTTGTCTTTAATATTGATTCTTCCTGGTATTGGAGTTGGATATATTGTGTACTACAATTCTTTAGCATTAAATTAAGAAATGTTTTGATACATGGTGATAAGGTAGTCACTTATGGGTCTTGTAAGCTATGAATCAACGAGAATAACTACCCTAATCATGTCATGGAGTTAGTGGAGGTGGTCTATGGGATGAAATGTTGATGAAAGTACCTCTTCAGTGATATATTTGATGTGTATATAAACCATAAGAGTATGAAACACATATTCTACCAGTGTGACTGGAATATTCATTAGAGGAATTAGGTAGAGTATTTGAAAAAATATTACATAAAATGGAATATTATCTTGGGAAATGAAATATAGTTATAGATACATTGAGTAGAGAAACATAGTAAGTGGGTGAATAGACCTTAGAAGATGGAGGGAAGAACATGGATTTGTTGGTATACTAGAAGATATGAATAACTAAGGATAATGGAGAATTAGTTTGTGTATCCTTAGTGGTCATTTCCACATTGGTATAATGAGTGAAGGTAGATTATGATATTTATCCAGAGTGTGGGTTGATACATGAGAGGTTGTAGAATGTAGTTCTATTTCAGATTGGGCTTTGGACAGACATAGAGTGATTATAGTTCATGGAAGGGTGATGGTACCATATTCTATGAGAGAGGAGATGATTAGACCCTCTCATACATTGTAATGGGTAGTGCACGCAAGGTCAACCAAGATTCATCACGATGTCAAGCATCTGTTTTGTAAGACCAACACGAAGAAAAATATTTTTAGTTTTATCTCCTATTGTTTGATTTGTTATAGAGTCATGGATGAACATGAGAGACATGGAGGGCTACTACATCCACATATAGTACCTATATAGAAGTGGGATTAAGTGATGGAAAACTTAGTGATAGGGTTTCCCAGGACCTTGATATGGTAAGACACTATTTGGGTGGTAGTGAATTAATTGACTAATTTGGCACATTTTATACTGACCTAGGAGAAGAACTCAATAGATAAGAAATGAAAGATAAATTTTTTAGAGATCATGTGTCTTTATGGATCACCTCTAAGAAATTTTTTTGATAAATACAACTGATTCACCTCATGGTTTTGGACACTGTTACAAAAGGTGATGGGTACCCATTTAATAATGATTATGAAATTTCATTCTTAGATCAATGGGAAGTCAGAAAGAATGATCTATAAATTAGAGGACATGTTTTGACCAATTATTTTATATTTCAAGGGTTATTGGGATGATTGGATAGATTTAGTAGAGTTATCCTTCAATAATAGTCTTCATTCTTAAATTTATATGGCCCTATTTGAGTCTATATATGTGTGGGATTATCATTATGAGGTAGGTGAGTCATCAGTTACTGGGCCATGTATAGAATATGATATCATAGAGTTAGTATAGTTGATTCATATATTTTTTTTATGGATCAAAACATGCATTTTTCTTAGGTCGACCAAAGTAGATATCTCATGGAGTTCACAGTAGGTGACAAGGGTTTTTTGCTGGTGTCCCGTTAGTTAGGGAATAGATGTATAATAAGTAAAGGATAGTTTGAATTGTGGTATGTTGGTCCATTTAAGACCATCAAACTCATCAAGATGGATTCTTATCATTTTGAGTTTCCTCCATTGTATCAAGTCATGCACAATGTTTTCCATGTGTAATAACTTTGGAAGTACAAGCCCGATCCTGTGCATGTTCTCAACTATAAGGATATTGAGCTGGAGTAGGATGCATCTTATATGGAATGATATATTCAAACAGTGGATCAAAGATAAATGGTGTTGAGAGGAAATATTTTTCCTCTTTCTTGTGTTCTATGGTAGTACAATAATTTTCAAGATGAGACATGGGAGAGGGAGACAAACATTTGAGAATAGTGGCCTGATTTGTTCCAACAGACCTCTCAGGGCACTTCTTGAGGACAAGAATTCATTAAAGGGAGAGATCTGTCAAATTTTCAATCTCAATGTATATATATTTTTTATTTTTTTCATATCTTTATACAGTAATTAAATTATTCGAGGCTTGTTAAGGGTTTTCTTAGATTGAAAGGGCTCAAGGGCTAGAAATTTTGGCTATAAGAGTGGTTCACATCATGAATGGATATTCACAATGTGAATAGATTCTGGGTAGATTATATGAACCTAAAATTTAGTACATGAAGAATATCCATGGCATGGAATTAAATTTCATGACATGACTATGTTTTTTGGGATTTCAATTCGAGGCGACACATTTTTTGGTGTATATGTTTTCCTATGAATTCACAACATAATTCCTTAATTCATGCTATAAATGTTGCTTAATCTAGAAGTTTTATTAAATTAATTACCTTAAATTTTATCATACATATCTATTCTACTACTATAAACCCTAGGCTCTCTGTATAATATTTTGACTTCTTATCTACCCTACCAACTCTTCTCTTCGATGCACGAATGCTTGTTCGATCCTACATATCCATTCCGATAAGTTCTTCTTTGATCCTAATCAATTCTATCATCTTATACTTGATCTAAATAAATTAAAACTTCTATTCATTGTTAAAATATAAGGGTTTTGGATTGATATAATGAGGGTTTTTATGATTATTGATATAATTGACATCCAAATTGAAGGATCTGGCTTCTACACAATTGTTTGACCATGACCACTGTTGGAAATGGATATTTTTTGGTAATTTGTTCTTGTCTTGACCTTTTTGGATTCAATCCTCTTCTACATCAATACTAGAGTTATAAACATGTCAAATTATGAGTGGTTCTAGGATCCAATGGTTCATTTAGACTATGATGGTGACCCTTTTTTGAATCTTAAATTTTTCACTTGAGGTAAGAATCCATTCAATTTCATTCATGTTTTATATGGTTTATTGTCATGATTGTTGGAAGGCTTGTGTAACACTATGAAAACTATGTTTAATTCTTGATAACATGAGTTGTGTGTGTATATCCTTGACTTTTAATTGTGTTTCTTTCATATATATTATTTAGATGATTATACTACTTGACTTCCCTTAATGTGGGATATTTCATTTTCATCTTGTGTCATACGTATAATTCTTCTATATTTTACAGATAAGCTTGATAGTATATCCTAGTGGACTATCCCACGATAGGTATGTGTTAGGAATTATATCAAAATGCATTGAACTATCCTTTAAATAAATCATATGTATGTCATGTTTGTGACTATACCTACTCAAGGGGAGGATGTGTCCGGAGGATAACTAATGTTCCTTTTCACATGGAGTTAATGTAGGTAGATTCAGTCTCTAAAACCCAAAAAATGGTTCGGACATTTCTAATATGAAATTGTGATATATGTACTATGTTTACTTTCATGTAATTATTTGTATATGTTATGAATTTTTTTAAGGTTCATTGGTTGTGTCCTATTGAGTCTTATACTCACAACCTACTCGAGAATTTTAATGTCCTTATAGATTTTAATCTTTGGGATCTAGTGAATGTAAAGGGACATGTAGTGGATATTTGAGAAGGTAGGAAAGAGGTTGAGGATGTTTTTAGATAGATTTTGGACTAAGTTTCTACAACTTTTGTTCTGGCATACTGTGCTTTGGATCCTTTTTATCGGGTTTTGGATTTGTATTTGGCATGACATACTACTACTTCATGGGTTATATTTTTATATGTTTCTTACTAATTTTTTATTTTTTATTCTTTACTTATTTATTATTTTTATCACTCTATTTATATACTTTGATGTTCACTTGGTACAGGGGGCATAGTCTTCATATTTCATTCCATAGGCCCTCACCACTAGTTTACAACGAATTGTGTATGGAGAGGTGTGAATGAGATTATGTGGAACCCTTAGCTTAAACCATGTTTTTTTGTTCAGGGTGTTACAAAAAGTCATATTTTATATATAAATATATTTTATAAAAACTTTAGTTTCCACCATTTAAAATATTAAAGAGAAAACACCCCCTTATGATTTCTAATTTCCCATGAAAATAACCCTTAATTATTTTAAAACAGATACTACTATATGTGAATAATATAATTTTTATTTAATTAGTTTAAAGAATGGATTAAAAATAGACAGGTGTTCAAGGAATTAAAATTAAAAATTTATACATCGAGCCACCTACCTCAACCAATGAACCAAAATATGACTCTAAGACCATATCAACCTCCTTTGAGTTCATGAGAACCTTTACTTAATCATAATAACTCTAATCAATAAACCGAACATCTTAAACTAAAAGATCACAATGAAATAATTATTTACAAACTCACTAGGAGGCCTAATGGTGTTGAAGTATGAGTAAGTTAGGTGTGATCAACTCCCAGTATAACAACCTCTATCTTTTACATCATTATCTATTACTAAAAAAATAATAGTTATATTTATAGTTTTGATAACAATAATAATGAAACAAATATAACAATTTAAAAGAATTATTACCTCAAAAAGAAATATTGGATAACTTAAAAACCAAAGGACCTTTTCAGTTTAGAGTTTTAGAGAATTAAGGAAAACTCGTACATATTATTACCCATGTCTTTAAGTGAATTTTTTCCACTATACCTAGCTTTTCATATTTCTCATTTTGTATTCATCATCACCACAAGGGTAAAAGAAACATACAAAAGGTGAGATCAAATTATCTATAAGGTTAAACATAGGAATTAATAATTGAATATATTTAGTGAGAATAAGATGATCATAAGGGTATGAGAACGTATTCAAATTTCAAGAGAATTACATAAGAGAATCCATACCCATAAAACTTAGATCATTTAAAATGGGATATGGTATAAAGATTTAACAACATAAAGAGCATACGAATCAATTATCAAGATCCATGAGATGTTAATATTGATCAAAGGAACTATTAAAAAGTCATAGAAAACATAGAGAAAATGTGTTGGTATATTGGAACATCAAACATTCATCATAGAATCACCTAACTGGATAATTCCCATTTCTCTTAGGAGTAACCTATAAATAGTTTACTCTTTATCTTAATATTAAATTATAATTCGTTGAATACATCATCTCTTAAGAGTAACATATAATCAGTTAACTAAATCATCTCTTAGGAGTAACATAAAATTAGTGAACTCCTTTAATCTCTTAGGAGTAACTAAAAATAAGTTAACTTTTTCATCTCTTAGGAGTAACCTGATATTAGTTTATTTGATTATCTCTTAGGAGTATCTTACAATTAGATAAATCTATTATCTCTTTGGAGTAACTTAAAATTAATTTAATTCATCATATATAAGGAGTAACATAAAATTAGTTAACTCCATCATCTCTTAAGAGTAACTTACAATCAGTTAACTCCATCACTTTACCCAATGTATTGGAGGGATATAACAGACCCAACCATCTTTGGATTATAACATAACAACTCTTAATTCTTATATAATGAAACCACCAGTCATTCAGCCATGAATATTACCATATACCATATAATGATAAAAAACATTTAGAAACTTTCAATTTTCAACATAAAACACTTAAAAACAACTATCATTCCTTTTTATATTTATTAAACCACGAAAAAATAGGTTCCATGAAAATATCTTAAAATAATAAAAATAAATAAATAGAAATAATAAGGATTATATCATTGGAACATAGCCCCATTTAAGTATAATAAAAAAATAAGGGATATTTACATAGATGAAAAATACCTTTAAAAGAAAATTTAAGATAATTATTTGAAAATAGGGAAAAATATCCATTTATTTTGATAATATTCTATAAAAATTTAAAGAATATGGGGATAAAATATTTTCTTGGAAAATAAAAATTGATACTTATAAATTAGTATTCAAAGAAAATAATAGTTATGATGGTAGGGGATTCTATTCATTTGGTAAACATTAAAGCAAAGATCACTTTCACACTTCGGATAAAAAACATAAGTACCCTTTTTAAAAAATGTAAAAAAATATCCATTTAAATATTTGTAAAGAAAGTAAAATATTTATTAAAATGTTTTTAAATAATAATTTCTTCATAAAAAATAACATTCATGGAAACATTTGAAATATCATTGATATTAAAGAGAAAAGATTCCCAACCAAAAATAGAAATAAGTTTAGTTTTTCCTTAAAAATATTTTATGGTAAAATTAAGTATGAAATGGTGAAAAATGAAAGGAAATCATATAAAACTCATAAATTAATAGAAGAGAATAATATTTTTTTAAAGAAATTAATGCCATATAATTTCTCTTATAGGAACCTTGAACATAAACAATCTCAAAACGAAATAAGATTGTAACATAAAGCCTTTAGTGATTTGGTAACTTTCAAATAAAAATTCATTCAAAATAAGAATATAAGGTGGAATTATAAATCCTAATAAATAAAAGAATTAATATGTAAAAAGTGATTCATGGGTTAATAATTACCTTATATATATAAATCATGGTGCATGCCATGAAACATGTCTCACGAAAATGTGATTGAGATAGAGAAATACCTTGCAAAGAACATAACATTTGTAGAGATAATTAATCTATAAAGAGATTTTGTGAAAATATTTAAATCCAAAAAAAATTAAATACATTATATGAAAATTTATAGATCAATTTAAAAACAATCAAGACCTAAAAAAGTTAATTAAGAAGTGTTATAACCCAATATATGGAAATTGAGTTAAGAAACCATTAACCTAGAGTTCAAAAACTCTATGTATGACATTTAACTTTTTTATATTAAACTTATGTCAATTATTTACTTTTTAGTAACATTTAAGCCATTTATTTAAATTTTATAAAACAATTTATTTCATTTATGTCAATGATATATTTAATTACTTAATTGGTTAAGTTCAAGTAACGTGTTTTGATGATGTCTGGTTCATAATTGAAAAATTACTTTGGTAGGATTCCCATGGTCAAAGGGATCATTGTAATATCACATCTATAATAATATTCATGACATGAGTATCAGTTTTATAAAAAAAATATAATTTTAGTTTCAGTCAAGAAAAGAGGTCATGAAAAAAATACATCAGCTTGTGTGGCGGTAGACTACACGTACACATGAATGATCTTTTAACTATTAATTGGAAGTAAAATAAAGAAATAAAATATTTTATTATATTTAAAAAATAATTATTATGTCATTAAAAATAACTTATTTAAATCTATCCCCTGACCATTATTGAGAGATTTTTTTAAAAGTAAGTACATTACTACGTGGGGATAGTAGTCTCTACGTACAGACATGCGATGATTCCATTTTAAATGATAGTAATGGTATGAAGATAGAAAATATATCATATTTCCAAAATAATAATTATTTCATGAATATCATATATATATACATTGAATTCATTAGAACAACCAGTTGTTAGATTCAGTGATGAGAAACAAAATACATCAGTTTTCAGGGTGGTAGTCCACACATATGCTAAAAAGATGATTTTATTTCTCGTTTGATGAAAAAATAGAGATGAATATGGTTTTTAATTAACATAATAAAATATTAGTATATGTGAGATACTTATTTTATTATATTTTAATGGTTAGGAAAAACTTGAAGGAGGTATAGGAAGTAAAATGAAAATGCTCGGTTAAGATGATTATCTCTTCTATTAAGAACATCCTTTGGATCTATCCTTAAGGACCCAAAAGATGGTATTTTAAGTATACCAGAAACTCCAGAATGTTTTTTAAGGAATATAATAAGAGTTTTTTTAGGTTTCGGTGAAGATAAGTGGCTCAAGAAGTGTGAGGGACAGAAGAAGGGTGAAATCCTTTTGTAAGTAAGAGGAGGGGCACCCTTGGAACTACTTAATGTATTAAATCAGCTTCAATTAACTTTTTATGATAGGTGGAATAAAGTTAATATATTTATATTCCAAGGTAAGGATAAGTTGAAATACTCTCATAACATAGAAATTATAAAAGTTTAAGTGATGTTTTATTCCTTATATTTCAGTTGAAACCCCTGTCAAAACTTTTTAATGATTTTCACGATGACATTGTTTTTTACTATTTAGGGGTCAAGAAAGCCACTATAAATGGAATTGTTTTCCATAAGCGGACAATGGTTGATATTATAGACCATATAACATTAAATTTCTAAAATATTTGTTTTTTTATGAATTTTAAATCATTTAATAAAATACTATGTAACATTAAATGTCATTAATGTAATTTTAGGGACTATTCACATAATCTGAATTTAAAAATATCAAGACTGTAATTTTGTAACATCTAGATATTTTAAAATAAAGACTTCATTTGATAACATAAAATATATGCAACCTCATGCTTAAAGTAACGACATAATATTATTATTTAAATATGACAATTATATCCTAGCCGTTAATTCTATGAGTATTAATAAGATTAACTAATTTTTGAGATATATATAAATTTATTTTTGAATACAAATCTATTGATAAATTATTAGTAAATAATAAATCAATTTTTAGTAAAGATATTTTTTTCTTCAAAAAATATGTTTTATTCAAAATACAATTATTTCTTTTTGCAAGAATATTTTATAATTAATTTCTATAAATTTTAGAAATGTTATTTTATAAAATAAAAATCATTTTTAAATCAGTATATAAAAATTATCTAATGGTGAAATTTTTATATTTTTATGAAATGTTTGATTTTTCAATGAATAGTGACAATATGTATTTTTATGGAAAATTATATTTTCTTTTACAATATTTGTAAAGTAAAATTATATTTTTGATTATTTTTTAAATTTAAGGATATCATTTTGATTTAAAATAAACCAATTATGGTTTTTAAAATAAATTTAATACATGAATTTATTATGAAAACATTTTATACTTAAAAAGGCCATTTTTCTTTAAAACCGTTTTATCTTGTATTTAAGGTTTCATTTGAATTAAATTCTTCCAATTATATGTTATATATCATGAAAAATTGATTAAATTTTTTTAATAAATATTTAAATATTTAATAAATAGGTCCCCTTTATTTTTGGTAAATAGAAATACATACATTAACAATTTTTATTACCATAGTAAATGGTAAATCAGATAATTAAGGTTAATAATAAAATCATAATGACTAAAAAAATGATCTTAAAATTTTAATTAATTTTATTGGAAGAGTATATCTCATTCATAATCATCCAAAAGTCCAATATATGGAATTTGTTCTATGTAGACATGTTTCTTAACTTTATAATATTTAATTAAATAAAAAGCTAAAAATGTCACACTGTTTCTTTTAATAAGTATAATATTTTTAACATTGGTATAAACTGATGATATGTATTTTTATAAACATTAATTTTAAAGATAATTATTTTTTATAATTTTAAATGAAGTAATATTTAACTTAAAAGCTTACGTAACACAGATACAATAATTATTCAATTAAAATAAAATGAAATAAATGATATTAAAAATGTTAAAAATAAATATATTTTAATGAATATTTGTGTTAGAAGAATTTTTAGATACCAAATATATACTATAGTTTTGTTAATTCATTATATTATAATTATTTTATTGTCTTCATGTTATTAAATTCAAAGTAAATAAAGAGATCTAAATTTGATATTAATGATAATTTATAGTATATTATATTTTATTTTATGATATAAAATTTTTAAAATGAATATATTTGGAAGATTTATTACTATATGGTTTCAAATATCAGTAATGGTTCATTTATGAGTCTTTTTTATTTTTATAATAACTATATTGACCCCTAAACATAGAACCAATGTTATTGCAGTAATCGTAAAAAATGGTTAATGATGGGTAAAAGAAGATAAGGTCACAAATGTGATCAATACTTCTAAAAATTTTATATGATGATATTATTTAGAATAATAATAAAGTTATATTATAATATAATAATCTTATATTCTAATATAATAAATTTTTATTCCTTTTTTAAATCAAAATTAATTTATATTAATTAAAATTTTAATGAAATTTCTAGTGTACCCCTCCCTCTATTATAAAAGGGAACCTATTCCACTCATTTATTCAAACTTCATGAACCATTCGGTTTATCAAATACATTATAAAATACATTAAATAAATATCTATTCATATCTTATAATCCTTTTTGATCATAAATCCAACATTAGAGGGCATAAGGTATAATGTAAAGGAGGTTTCCCAAAGAATAGGTATAGTTTTTAACTGAAGGTTTTTATTTTTCTTCTTCTTAAAACTCATTAAAATATTCACCAAACTTGTTTAGATAATAAAATATGTATCTATAAAAATAAATGATACAATTTTTTTTATAATAACCTATATCTATCTCTTTTTCCATCAAATGAGAATCAAAACCATCGTTCGCGTGTATTCCATACTACAACCTCACAACCCGATGTCATTCATTTTCAATCACCGATTCACATGACTGGTTATAATAATAGAAATTGTTTTTATATAAGATATAAATGATATATTTATCATTATAAAAATATTATATATCATTTATATTCTTACTTTTCTATTCGCTAAAAAATGATAACATCATCCATTTGAAAGTGTGGACTCCCACCTCCACGAAGCGATGTGATTCATTTTTGATCACCACATCACATAGATGATATATATAAGTATTATTAAATAAATAATATGTTATTCATGATATAATTATCATTATTTAATGATAAAATAATACTTACCTTCTTTCTATAATGATCATTTAAAAATAGAAACGTTACTCATGCATACATACAACCTACCAAATCCATTTTTGTAACGTAGTTCATTTTTAATAACAATATATCATTATTGGTTTTAGAAGTATAATTTGAGAATAAAAATTATAATTATGTCATGAATATTTTTTTATATGATGGAATAATGACCTATTTGAACATATTTAACCTATTGAAGTCTTTTTGGCCATATGAGACGAATATCAACAAAACATGCGACATGAGCTCATTTGATTAAGTAATTTAATATAAAATGTTAATAAGTGAAATAAATAATAAACTTAAATAAGTTTGTCTAAAAAGTAAATAATCAACATAATTTTTTTATTCAGCTAGATAAATAAAATATGTGATGAATCAGACTCAATGAAAGTGACAGTTTAACTTAAAACCTCATTTTAAATGTTTTGAAGATTTATTTTGAAAATATTTACCTTCCATGTACATATCCATTTAAAGGTTTCAAGAAAATTTTTATTGATCATTAAATGGATGATAAAATCCATTTTACCATATTTAGCATTCTTTAAAATGTTTTAAAAAAGGAATATTTTTATGGTTTTACATAAGGGCCTTTTTTAAAGATTTCCTTGAAACTCATTTTCTACAATTTCCATATTTTTAAAATTATTTTATACATGTATGGACATTATATAATTATATTATAAATTTTATGACTGTTTTTACTATCTTTCAATTGTTTCCTAAATTAATCTATTTACAGAACATTTTATCATTATTTATAAAATACAAAATTAATGTTTTAGTTTAACATATACCTCAACAACAACTTCTAATCACACCATTACTGTTATCTTATTATTTAAATCTTTTATAATATTTCATGTTTTTTTGATGAAAAACCAAATATCACTTTGTTTTGGGAATTTTGGTATTGAAAATGGGTTTTGAAAAGAAAGGTTATTTCAATATCTGAAAGTGTTTTATATATGGGATAAAAAGAATTTTCTAGGGGTTTTTTGATTAAAAGTTGCAAGATCAAAAAAATTTATTTATGATATGGTCCTTGGAATTTTTTTATGATAATAGGTGAGTGTGATATAGATTATATGATGGGTGCTCCCATGTATATATCTAATTCATTGGTTGATATCACATATCGAACACATGGTTAATCCAATTTTAAGGGATTTTTATGGGTTCTATGAAAATGATATCCCAAAGAAACTACATGAATTTTATATGCTTGATTATGAGTTTTCATGGAAATTTTTTGATTTCAAAAGGTGAACTGGAGATAATTTTAAATAAATCATTATTCCCTTTTTGGGTAAAAATATAGGGTTTTATGAATTTTTTTTTCACGGGTCTTCATGTTTTTTAATAAACCATCAATATTATGATTTACACTTTATGAATTTTTTATTGTAAAATGTTTTATGAAAATATTTGTGCAGTAAAGATAATTTCAAGAGTAAGTGATTATTATTTGAGGTCAAATATTATTTAAATTAAAGGAATACTCTTTTTATGATCTCATATTTTTAAAATATTACTATTAGGTTTTTTATACTATTTATGTCCCTTACTTATCTCTTTATTATAATAGAAATATTTGAAAATGTTTTCACCAGGTTCAAAGATGGTTAATGGAAAAGGACAAGTCAATTTTAAAGTCATGAATATTTTTCATGAAAATAAATCACATTTTTGAAGGTTTTAAATTATGGTAAAAATTGATATTAAGTTTATGTGTCCAATTTGAAATGTAATATTTATTTTTTAAGGTCTATGACCTAATTATAAAAAAATATTAACCTAAAAGATATTTTGGAATAAAATTAAATGAATCCTAGTTTAAAGATAGTATAATAGGTAGTGATTAATGTCGTGTCCTTACATTTTTCATTATATTAGGGGTTAAATAACTTTATAGAGTAGGATGTTTTCAACTGAGGTTATCTTAGTGATTATGAACATCATTATGGATTTGTGAGATAATATTTGATCATAAGTTAAAAGTCTTATAAATCCCCCTTATGGTTTATGTAATGGGATTTGAAAGTGATTAATGAGATTTTGGGATATGTTTTATTGGGTTGAAGTATATGTTACCCTTAGGTTTAACATGAAGGATTATTTCCAAAGAATGATACTACTTTTTGGGAATGTAATTAGAAATTTATAATATAAAATTTTATGTTGAAACATTATTTAATGTTGAGTTTAATAAGATTATTTTTATGGATTTTAAGTTTAATGTGTTATATAATTTCTATGGGTATTGTCCATACAAAGACCATTTTCATTTTAACATGAAATAATTCATTTAATGTTTTAATGAAATTATTCACTAAAAGTTAAATATTTTTTATAAATATGGAAGGAAAAGGATCTCACAAAAACTTCTTATCCATTCAAGATTATTTAATCATCACTATTGTGGAAAAAAGTGTCTCAAAAGGTTTTGAAATCATTCTAAACATCCAAATCACTTAAAATGAACTATTGGATCTATCCAACACATTATAATTTCTATAAAAGTTATATGGATCATTGAATCTATTTTATTTTATATAAATTCTCAAATCATCCATCTCATTCTAAAAGGTAAATACCACCAAGGACCTGACTATTTGTTTTTTGGGGATATGGACTTTATACTGGAAGATAAAAAAGATAAAAATAGAATAAATGAGCACTATAGTGTTTGAAATTAATATATGAATTATTATTTTTTGTTTTAAGTAAGAATATTAATCGTAAAGAAATATTTTATATCTTTGAATTAGATGAAAATTTAGTGTTAGATTAAAAAAAATATGTTAAATAAAGGATATGTATATTAGGGATATTCTGATATATTCTATATATTATAAAAAATATAAAAATTCTACATTAGATTTTGTTTTAAAGATTTAGAAAATTATTTTAGATGGAATTGATACATTTGAAAATTAGTGTATAGAAAAGGTGATAAATTTCAAATACACTCATTTATGGGAATATGAGAAAGGGTTGAATAAACCTTAGAGTTCATATGTGAATGATGATAATCAATTAAGATTATTTTATTTTGTGAAAATATGATCAGTATGGAAATATTATTATGTCAAAAAGTGAATTTATATTTAGTTATATTTTTTAGGATGTTTATCATATTTATGGGAATTTTATAAGTATTTTATTAGTGTAATATTAGTAAATGGACAACCCCCAGACTGGGCGACAACCCATCACATCTGGTTAGTCCATGGGGGTTGAACCCACAGCTAAAGGGTTATAGGGGTTCACCTCCTACCACTAGACAAAATGATATCCTAGTTAAAATTAAATTATAAATAAATATTTAGTTTATGTTAGGAATATATGATATATCATATACATGACTATGGGACTGAAAATTGGTTTAACGATTAAGTTAATTTGGTAAGTGGATCACTATATTTTTTGGAACATTATACGATTAAGGTAAATATAATCTTAAGGGATTTTATTTGAGGATTAAAAGTTGAATTATATTTTTGAAGAATATATGATTTGAAAGGGTCATTATGGTGAGATAAGTTATTTATGGAAATGATTATCATATTCTGGAGATTATAAGATTTTGCTATACACATTTTGTGTATGATAATTGAAGAGTGATTGACATTATTTGGAGATAAATGTTGGAAGAATATGCGATCAAATAATTATAATCATTGGGTTGAAAAATTATTTTTGGGTATATTGAATAATTTAAATGATAGTAATTCATAGATTGTTTAGTTTGAACTTTGGGTATTTCTGTTGACATTTGGAAATTAATATATTATTTCTATATAAAAATGTTTATTCATTTTTTGAATTATATTTTCATTTCACAAACCATTTTGGTTTTGGTTAATAAATATTTATAATTTTATGGAGGTATATAATCCAAAATAAGTAGATTTTAGTGCTTTATGTTTGAAGGATTTGTATTGAATTCCCATCATTCAGTGAAAATGATGTGATTGTGGAAGAAATTGATAAATAATGAAATTATACATGTCAAGTACGTATATTTTCCATTTTTATTAGTTTAGATCGTAATAAATTCATCAAAAATAGAAAAATGATCTTGAAATAAAAGTTTTATCTTATTACCTTAATTTTTGATGAATCAATAGTCTTTTAGACAACTCATCAGTTTATGGTTTTATGGTCAATAACTTTCTCTTGATCATTTACATTCTTATGATCCATGATGTCTATAACTCTACATAATTATTTAGACATTAATTTTTTTTAAATATATATATTTTCACATTCAAAGAATATTCTCCTATTTATAAACCTAGTTATGTGTTATTCTATATGACATTTGTATTCCCTTTCACCCTTATCAAGTGGATGTTTTTTTAATATTTTTACGATGTGGGATTTCAACAATTGTATTTTAAAATATAAAACTTTTTATTATCAAGATCAATTTAAAATTTTGAAAACATAATTTATTAAAGTGGGAAAATATAATATTACAATACTTTAAAATAAATCCTTCATTTTATAGCGTACAATATACAAAACACTAATATTAAACAAACAATGAAATATTATTAATTAAATATGATTATTATAAACTATCCATTAATTTAGTGAATATGAATAGGATTGAATACATTATGGAGAAATTATAAATTTCCTACTCAATATAAATTTATTGATAAATTCTTATAAAATAATCACTCAATTTTTCTTAAAGTAATATAATCTTCAAAAAATGTGTTTTCTTTAAAAAATAATTTTATTGATTTTTGTGGGAATATATTATAATAAATTTATATGAATTTTATAAAAGTTATTTTATAAAATGATTTTTTTTTTCAAAATCAACATATCAAAGTTATCTTATGGTTATATTTTGATATTTTTTTTAAAAGTTAATTTTTTCCATGAATAATAGAAAAATACTGATTTTTATTGAAAAATGTATTTTCTTTTATAGAATATATACATTAAAATTATATTGTTTACTTTTTATAGAATTTTATTACTTAATTATGATTTAAAACAATAATTTTTTTAAATGAATTTTATACTTGGAATTATTATAAAAACATTCTATACTTTAAAATGGAATTTAAGAAAAACTATTTTTCTCACATTTTTAATGTTTAATTTTAAATTAAATTCTTCCACTAATGTTTTATGAATCTTTAAAAATGTATTCGATATTTTTAATCATGTGGTAGAATTGTGTTAAATATTTCATTTTTATTTTTGGTCAATATAATAGTATTATTAGTAATTGTTATTATCACAGTAATGGGTAAATCGAGTAATTAAGGTTAATAATAAAATCATAAGAACTAAAAAAACCATAAAATGTTCCTTAATTTTAATTTATGAGTATATATTATAAATAAGAATAAAAATTCTCATATATTTCCATTTATGGAATTTGGGATGATTTTTACCATTATAATATTTAAGTGAATATAAATCCAAAAATGCCACACTCTTACTTTTAATAACTATAATATTAGTAAAAAAGGGATAACCACTTGATATATTCAGTTATAAATAATCATTTTAAATATAGGTTATTTTTTATCATGTTATATTATTTTTAATTTTTAGTTAGGAAATAATTACGATAAAAATTATTCAATTAATAAAAATAAAAAATATATTATTTTAAAAATTTAAAAATCAATATGATTTGAATGAATATTTAAAGCAAAAGATTTTGGTAGATAAAAATTACATACTATAGAGGTTTTAATTTTTTATATTTTAATTATTTTAATTCCTTGATGTTATTATAGTCAAAGTAAATGAATAGTTCTAAAATAGGAATTAATGATATTTTATAATAAATATTATTATGTTAGATTATATAAAATTCCTAAAAAAACCCATATCAGACCAGGTTATTAGGGTATGGTATAAAATATCAGCCTTATTCCACTTAATCCCCGTTTTTATTTTTATAGTAACTATATTAACCCTTAAAGAGAGAAATGTTTTTTGTGATGATCATAAAAAAGAGTTAATGAATGGTTAAAAAATTATAAGGGTAAATATGTGATCCAAACAATTACAAATTTTATTGGATGATATTATTTCAGGTAATATTCATCTAATATTTTAATATGATAAATTTTAATCCATTTGGTAATGAAAATTAATTTATATTAATTTAATATTTTTGGAAATTTCAAGAGTGCCCCCTCTCTTATAAAAGGTAACATCTTCTTCTCATTACTTTACACTTAAAGAACCATTTAATTTGATAAATACCTAACAATATTAATGAATTAAATCTCTAATTAAGTATAATAATCCTTTTTATCATAAATCCAACCTTAGTGGGATTATGGTGTAAAGAAAAGGATGTTTTCTGAAGAAGAAGTATAATTGTTAACCGATTATTTTTATTTTATTTATTCTTCTATTTCCTTAAAATATTATAAAACTATGATGATATAATGAAATAAATATATAAAATATTCTAGGATGTTATTTTTATTACTGTTATGACCTATATCTATCTCATCTTCCATTAAACGAGAATTGAAACTGTCATTTATGTGTACGACGAACTACGACCTCTTAAACTGATGCCATTTGTTTTTCATCACTACCTCTCATTACTGGTTATCATGAGGAAGTTAACATTTATATATTACATTAATGAAACATTTATTATAATTAAAATATATTATATCATTTACTTTCATACCTTTCCATTCATTTAAAAAATGATAATATCGTTCGTGTGTACGTGTAGTCTACCACCTCTATGTAACGATTTGATTCGTTTTTCATAACCACATCACAAGGATGATATATATAAGAATTATTAAAGAAATAAAATAATATTTATAATATAATTATAATTATATAAATATAAAATAATACGTAACTTATTTCTATAATTATTGTTGCAAAAATGGAAACGTTACTCATACATACATATGACCAACCATCTTCATGATTGTAACATAGTTAATTTTTCATAAGAATGTTTCTTGATTGGTTTTAAAAGTACAATTTCAATATGAAAATTATATTTATTTAATTATATTTTTTTTGGGGATGATATAATTATGAAATATTTGACCATAATCAACCCACCGAAGTCATTTTGGATATATGAGATTAATATCATCAAAATATCTCACGCGAATGTAATTGATTAAGTAATTGTATATAACATTGGAATAAGTGAAATAAAACAAATAATAAATATAAAAAAGGTTTTAAATCAATTACATATTTAATATAATTTTATTATTCATGATGTTAAATAACTTATGTGATGATTTAGACTCAATGTAAGAGTCACTTTAACTTAAAACCTCATTTTAAATGTTTTAAAGATTTATTTTAGAATTCCTTATCTTTCATTCACATGTTATTATAAATATTTAAATAAAATTAATGACTATGATTGAATGTATTATAGATAAATTTTTTAAAATTTTTTACTTTATTTATAATGGTTTTAAGAAGAAATGTTTTTAAGGTTTTATGTAAGTAACTTTATTTTAAAAACCCTCTTTTAAAGATTCCATTAAAACTTTTTGTATTACATATCTATATTCTTAAAATTATTTTATGGATTTATGGATATAGAATAATTATAATGGAAATTTTATGTCACATTTCAATTTCATTCAATAGTTCTCAAAATCACCTTTTTATTGAATTTTTTTAAATTCTTTATAAAAGATAAAGGACTATTTTATTTTAACGTATACGGTGAAATCAACTTTTATATTCATCACAACTGTCATTTTATTTTTTAATTACTTTATAAAATTTCATGTTTTATTTACGGAAAAACCCTATTCATCTTTCTTCTTGGTATATTGGTATTGAAAATGGGTTTTGAAAAGAAAGGGAATTTTAATATCCGAAACTAGTTTTCACTTGGGTTCAAAAGTTTTTTTTAAGAGTTTTTGGATGAAAAGGTGAAAGATTAAAATGGTTCATTCATAATATTTTCCTTGTAATTTTTTTATAATAATGGGCAAGACCGATATTTCTTATATTATGGGTTCACTAAGATAGAAGTCCAATGCATTGAGTATTATTGGAAGTGGACCGTATGGTTATTCTAATTTGTAAGGGTTTTATAATGGTTCAATGAAGATGAAATCCCAAGTCACATACATGAAATTTTTCTTCTTCCTTATGATTTATTATGGAAAATTTTGTATTTAAAAAGGTAATATAAAGATCTTTTTAAATTAATGGTTTTGAACTTTTGGGGTGGAAAGGTATGTTTTTATGAAAATATATACCATGGGTTCTCATGTTTTCTAAGATACCCTAATGATTATGATTTTTATAAATGTTTTATTATAAAGTGTGTCATGAATTTTATTGGTAGTAATTCCGTTTTCATGATTAGGTAAATAATTACCTGGTCTCATAGTCTATCTATTTTAAAGGAAAACTACTTTTATGATTTCATCTTTTTAATATAAGACTAACTAGTTTCCTTCTTATTTTTATGTCCTTTAGTGAGATTTTTCTACTTATCCCATATATTAAAATGATTTTCAAAATGTTTTTGGATGGGTAAGTGAAAAGTATAAGTCATGTTTAAAGTCTTACAGATTAATCAGGAAATAAAATCATGTTTTATTTTAAAAGTTTATATTATAGGAAAATAGAAACTAATTGGATGTGTCAAATTTTTAATGTAATATTTATTTTTATAATTATTATTAACTAATTCCATTAATATCTAAACATAAAGGATATTTGGGAAGGAATGAAAATGAATTCTAGTCAAAAGACACTAGAATATGTAATTTTTAAGGTTAGGTCCTTACAAATTTAATTCATATTTAACTTTTGACACATCACTAATACATTATATTTATCTAAAAAAATACTGAAACACCATAACTCATCTAATGTTTTTTTCTTTGTTAGTATTTAAAATCATTTACTTGATTTTTCCACTTCTTTCACAAACATTGTGTCGGTATTGGGTCAAAATTCAATGTATTTATTTCATTATTGATTTTTTTTTTAAAAATTATCATCATAAAAAAATTATTCATATTCAAAATAACATTTTAGATCTATTAGAAACTTTTTTTGTCCCTTCCAAAAAATATTACAAATATTAAAAGTAATGAACATGCATTTTTTAAATTCTCCTTTACTTAAAATAATATAAAGGTATTTATCAAAGAAAAATGGTACCAAAACACCATATATTGAAATATTTTAAGGTTATTGTCTAATCTTACTCAAAAAATGAAATATAGAGAATTTTATAGAATAAATTTCATCATTATGACATAGATTTAACCTTAGTGTACATGTTGCACCCTTACCGTGGTGAAAACATTTTTTCAAAGGTTACTATTCTTATTGAGACAAATTTAGGGAATGATTTACTAAACATAAACCTATTAATTAAAAATATATAATCAATTTTAATCAATATAATTTCTATAAGTGTTATAAAATACATTTAAAATAAACCCACCAAACGTGATGAAGAATGTTTTTTCTAGAAAAATGTTTTTATATATAAAAATGTTTTTTTATTAAAATTAAGAATAATTTTGATTTAAATAAAATTAATTGGATTATTTATAATCAAAATTTATTAATAATATTTTAAATCTAATTCAAAATAAAATAGTACATAGTAAATAATTTAAATGAAAATATTGATTTATATTAAATCCGTAATTTTCACAATTCACTAAAAATATGATTTTTCAGAAAAAATCCCAAACTTTTACCCCATGAAAATTTTGATATTCGAATTTAAATAATTATGCCTTATTTAAAAAAACAATTTATAAAAGTGGAAAAAATTATTTATAATATTCATTCAAAAATATAAATAAATACCATTTTTGAAGAAAATATATTTTTTGAAGCCTAAAATGACTTTACTGAAACCTGGGTTCTTATTTACTAATAATTAATTAATAATTTTTTATTGAGAAGTAAATATATATATATATATCATAATTTTATAACTCTTACTCATACCCAATAATTCAATAGCTAGGTTGGGATGGTTATATTTAAGTAATAATATTTCACATTTAATTGTGCTCGGTGTTACTTATATTGTACACTATCAGATATAGTCTAAATTAAAAATATTACGGTATTACATCCACCCTAAGTAATTAATTTTCTCTCAATTTTATCTTAAATTTGGTAATTCAAGGGTTTAAATTTCAAAGATTCTTTTGTTCAAATCCCACATCATATAAATGGTTAATAAAACTTTCTTTTGGAAAGAGGGTAAAGGAAATATGATTTTCATCTAGAATGAAATATAAATATGACCCCTAATAGGATGAAATTATTGGTAAGTAAAAATATATACACGGAGGTCAAAATTAATTTCCATGTAATGATGATTATTTATAGAGAAAATTTCTACGATAAAGTTAATGACCCCAAAATCATGAATTAATAAGAGAAAAAAAGACCATAAATTCATTATAAATGATTTTAAAAATTTAAAAATTTAAATTTATGATGGATTATATTATTATTTGGAATAATAAAATTGAATAATATAATTACTTTATTTTTCTTCAAATCCGAAAAAATAGTTTCATCAATTGGTTATGTGTTTTCACAAGTTTCCACCACTATCTCATCCCATATTCCAGGTTTTGAGAACCCATGATGAATATTTCCTATGCTTAAATCATAAAAAATTAATATATCATAGGACCTATAAAAGAATAAAAAAGATAAACCACCTATATTTAATAAATCTAAAATAGTTATCACAAGGTAATATAATACACCCAATAAAATAAACCTTCATATAATGAAATAATATATTTAGCTACAAAATTTACATAATAACACTAAAGGTTCAACAAAGATTATTCACTAAATACCTAACCCTAAATACTAATTAACTTCAATAACCTCAACATTAAATAATGTTTTAACCTTAGTGGTTGTCTTATAAAATTCTATTTAAATCCCCAAAATGAAATATCATTCGCACCAAATAATAATTCCTGTTAATCCTAAAGGTTAAAAATAATTAAAACCAATAAAAAATCCCTAAAAATATCATCAATCTATATTAAATATCATCACATAAAAATACTTTATTTGGTGTTACAAAACTAAATATTTATAATTTTTGTTATATGTATATTCAAATTTATGAATATTAATAAAATATTTTATTACATATTGTTCATTATTAGGTATAGATTTGATATAATAATGTCCTGGGGAATATGTCACATTGATATGGTCATAGAAGTTCCCCACTATGATCAAATCCTTGAAATTCCAAGACAATATTGATAAATACAATTTTTTAGTCAGAAAACCTTCATTGATGTGACAAATATTATATTTAATATTATGTGTGAGTAATAATAAGTGGATAAGACTTATTCTCATGAATTTTTCAATTGGTAATCTTTATGATGGGAGGGTACGAGAGAAAACTTAGTAGTAATAATTATTTATGTTTTTGTGTCATCGGATATTCTTATCTATGATCTGGTGTAATAGTACTTAGACATTAGGAATACCATTAATTTTTTTCATGACTCAAACACATTTTTTTATTGACCAAAATTGTGTTTCCATATGTTAACAGGAAGTAGGATTTGTTGGGTTCCTCAGGAATGACATGTTATTAATGGATAAGTAGAGTAATGATTTAAATCCTTCATATTTATGGATGTTTATATATCATACATTTGATTAGATTGGAACCATCACCTTGAATTACATACCCATGGTGTAATGACGTGTTTATTTCGGATAGTCAAAGAAATATGTTTTAATCATATATGGTTGTAACATACATGTGCAAACTTTTTAATGGGATATTATGGAAAATTGATTATATTACACATCAAGAATTACTATGTGGTTTTAAAAATTGAAAAATTAATTTCTTTCTCTTCGGTGACTTAACCTGTTTCTAGATAGTAAACTTGAACTTTAGGCATGGGCATTTAATTCCAATTGGAACGAATCCTAGAGGTTCACATAGTATGTCCTTCTATTGATCTTGATTAAATAATATTTTAATTCAATTAATTGAATGAATCTTATTCTAAAGATCAGGGAGTAATTTTATTCATGTTTTATCAATCATAAAAATTTATTAAATATTTAATAAATATTTTTTCATTAGTGGGTGGATAAAATATTTATTTATGAATAAAATATTTATTCAGGTATTCAAAAAATTCCTAGGAGTTTGAGTGGATCAAGATCATGTATGATGATAAATATTAATATAAAAGTTCATAAAATAATATTTATCATTAAGCTAGTTATATAACAACTCAAATACTAATAATATTATTATATGGTATGGGGTTTGGAATGGTTTATTATATTATTTAAGGGCCAGTAATAATTAAATAATATTTTATTCAAACCCGTAGCTCAATAAGTAAATGGTTATGATCAATTTTTGGGTTAATCGAAGAATAGATAATTGATAGTTATTGCACACAATGGATTTCTCTCTCTAATTAATTTTTATCGTGTCCTCTCAACAATTATAAGAATAATATAGAACTCATAAACCCTAAAGAAAATAAAAGTAATCAATAAGAGAAATAAAATTTGATAGATCCACTATGCTAGCACATGAGAATCAATCAATTTCATTTAGAGATCAAAGGATCATGTGTGGATAACTGCTAGATGGATTCTACACTGGGATCTTACAAGAGAAATGAAGGTAATCTAAAAAGAATTTTGAACAATCAAAAACATCATCAAATAAATGTCCCCATACCAGGTATTCATTATTCATATATATATACATATATAAATTAATTATAAATTTTACATGAAATGATCCACAATTTGGGTTTTGGGATTTTATTTGTCAAAATTAAGTGGAAAGAATTAGTTGATTATGATTTTTACATATTTAAAAATTAGATAATGATCTATCAAATCGAAAAAAAACATATAATCATCCACCCACTAAGGCACTTACACAACACCTAGAACCATTAAGTGGTGTCAGATTGGTCATGTTTTAAATCCATAATTATTTATTTGAGTGTTGATCCATTATTCTCAATACTGGGTAGGTATTTATTTTCTAGATTATTGGTTATTTTCTTCCATGATTAATTAACACGATTTTAACAATTTGATTATTTCATTGAAGATTCATATTTTATTAAGGTATAAACATGGATGAGAAATAATCAAATATTCCATTGGGTGGTTCAAATATTTTCTTGATAGTTGATTGGGTTATATAATTTGTAGAAAGAGTACATGTTGCGTATCCGAGTTCACTATATTTGGATGTATCATGGGATACACGATAAACCGAGTAAAAATTACACATGGTGCATTTATTTCGCACCATATTTTGACTGTGCTAGTCTGGAACATGGATTATCAAATTAAATGGAATGTAGCTAGAATACATGTCATGTAGTCTACCCAGTCTAGTGAAAAAAATCAAACAAACCATGTGGTCAAATAAATAGTTTGATATCTTGTGAGATTGAAAAATATAACATTAATAAAAACACATGACATATAGTTGATGCACACAATGTGTAGTTCATTAATTCCCACATATGAAATACATGCCAAGTACTTTGGTGAATTATGAAAACCCATGAAAATCAAGATACACAACTTATAATGGTTTTGTACAAGCCACATAGTTCCCCATTGGAGAAACAGATCGAGTCATTTAGTGTGTTGTGAGAACACACAAAAGCAGAACATACAATGTGTAGCGGTTTAGTACATGTCATGTAGTCACCTCGAGATATATGCTGAAGACCTTTTAATTTATATTGGGTACATGGAAGATGAGGAATACGATGTGTATCTTGTAAGTACACATTATATAGTATTCTAATAAAATAAATAACTAAATTACCTTAAATTAATTAGTTTCATTTTTACAACCTTATTGCATTGATTGGAACCCGATGTGTTTAACAATGTAATAATAGTTTTAAAGAATTCATAATTCTTGATTGATTTGTTCTAATTATAAAAAATTATAGGTCATACCATTTATTTTCCAGGAATTCATTTATGAAGGGTATCTTCAAGAGAATATGGATGGTCATTAAGATAAAATGGAATTAAAAAAATTAATTAAGTCATATCTGGTTATCTTAATAATAAAGAATGAATAAAAAATAATGCTAGACAATGTACTTTTTCATATTATTTGCATGTGTATGACCTTTCACGAGCTTAATCAAGACCCATGTGTGATTTTTTTAATTTAATTTAATTTATTTTCTTGGTTTTTCAATTTTTAACTATTAAATTAAACATGATGGACTGCAAGTCATAACTCCCTCCAATTTTATGTAGGACCTTTTTGTCCAAGGTTATTTATATAATTCCCATTAACCTATACTTTGGTTCCCCTCACCAATGAGTGTGTCATAAATACATATAACTAAAGGAGTATCCCAAGGTTCGGGGAGATGGTTCAAGATGGAACCATGAATATACCAACACAAGTGATATATTGGTGGATTGGTGGAATGTTGTAACTCATGCCAATACTGACACAATGAATTTAACCCTAAGTCTTAGGTTGATTTATTATACATTAAATAAATAAACTTCAATATAATCTCATGATTAGGTCATTTATTTATATCTTTTCATTATGTATTTTGTGGATGAAAGACCATGATCACATAAATAAATGAACTAATATAGAAATATGAAATTTTAATAAATGAATTATGCATAAATGATTAATCAAGAAAGGTCAACCTCTTTAGTAAAATAAAATTAATATTAAAAAGACATGTAATAGATTAAATAATTAATTTATATGAATAGTAATCAAAATAACCAAACTTAATATTAAGTTAGACTAATCCTTACATTAATTTATTATAAATGAAATCCATAGAACTATGTGTTTGACCAACTCTCAATAGGACACTTACTTTTATTTCTAAGTTCTTATAATTGATGTGGGTTGACTTAACCATCTTATATCAAGATAAGTATCCCTCACTAGATATTATGTAACATAGAGGAATGTGTTTAGGGAACACCATTTAGGATTTCAGTATTGGGGAGTCCACTCAATAGATAAAGGATCTACTAGCCCATAGTTGGCGAAGTCCTTCCTACCTAAATACCTTCAAGTAGCTTAACGAAGCCTTATTGGGGTTATGTGAAGGGGAATATGAATCCTTTCCACAAGAATGTCTTATAAATTAAACATTTTGAGTCAAATAGTGGTGGAATTTAGGACATGATAAAATAGTGGGAGACTTGATAAAATTAAATTTATTATTTCTCCAATAAATTGTATTCAAATGAAGTACTAATAATATTCTCTTTTATAATTATAGAATAATGGAATGTTCATAGTCCACATTATCCTTGTGATCAATATAGGAGAAATGCCATCTCTTTTCCGGAATTTACTTCTATGAATAGATCATATGACTTTAGTTTGTGTTATTCCTTGAACTAGAGTGTTACGTGCTATAATCCTCACTGTCTAATCTTCCTGCAAAAAAGGCGAGTGATGAAGTGTTCAATTTCTATAAAAAAACCTGAGATATGTAGTTGAAATTTAGTTTTTAATTCTATCATCCATGTCTAGTGAACTCATGAGGTTTCATTAACACATGGATACTTATATCATGATCGAGCATCTATGCGGCCAATATGAGGATAGATCTAGATGAAAAGGATTTGAGATATACAAGGTTTTCATCCAAACTAAGATAAGAGAAGTTGAACCATCTGAACCCCATTTAGTCAAACTCATTGGCGATAATGAGAATTTGGAGGTTCTAGGGTTTAAACTCACTAAAGGGCTGTGCACTGATCTCATTATTATATCAGTTTCTCAGAGATCCAACAATTTTATTTTGTTAATTTTAATATGGAAAACATTGATAAGTATCTCCCAAATAAAAAGACTCTTTATCACCAAGTTGATATGGAGATAAAGAAAGAAAATCCTATTGTCTTTATAGTGAATAAATAGAAAGTCCATGTGAAGAGATCTAAGACAAAATATTATTTGTAACACCCTTACATGAAGAGAAAGATCAAGTAGAAATTAAGGGAATATGAAGTTATCTGTATCTCATATGGAAAGAAGTGGCAATAGAAGAAAAACTTCACCTTGGAAAAGAAGAAATAGAAATCTTCATTTATATTTGTTATCCAGTGATATTTATCTATTTTTATTAATTGGGTATTAGATATATATTGTGGTTCTAACATATGTATTCAAATACAAAAAACAATTAAATTTAGAAAGGTTGTCTAAGGTGAGGAATATATACGAGCATCCAATAGATCCAAACTTGCTATTTTTTCTATTAGGGACTACCACCTCACTTTGCTAACAAAAATGATCTTAGTTTTGAAATACTTTTATTATGTTTCCTAAGTTATAAAAAAATTACTTCTATATAAATACTTGATACAAATGGATTTATTTTCAGGATAGGGAATTAATATTTTCTCTTTTATAAATATGTCATTTTTATTTTAAGGAACATTTAAATAAGGGTATTTATGTGTTGGATCACATGAATTTGGAAATTGAATCAATAATGAAACTACATCACATGACTCATATCACACACTTATATGTAATCACTAGATAGGTCTTGTAAATAATGAATTTTTGAATATATTACACAGAGTGTGATATTTAAATTCATTTGAAAAAAACATGTTGTATTTCACACATGTTTATAATGAAAAATGACCAAATACCCATTTAGTGGAATTGGTTAAATAGATAAGGATCTTCTTGAATTAGTTTACATCAATGTGAACGGACCATTTCAATTTGAATAAAGTGGTAGATACTCATACTACATAATTTTTACTGATGATATTAGTAGATATGGATATGTCTTCTTGATGAGATATAAGTCATATTCTTTTTGTAGATTAAATGAATGTAAGAATTAATTTGGTATAGAATGCCATAGTGAAAAGTAAGACACCCTAAGGAAAGAAGGGGTTATTACCCATTTGACTAGTTAAAAAAGGTTACAGTAGAAACAAACACCATATTATCTAAGAGGTATAATATCTTTAAAAGAGATAGTGAGAGTGATATTGTCTTTTATGAAGTCCTGGATCAAGGTACACAAGATTTATCATAGGAAAAAATTACACAAAGTCACATGGAAGAAGATATTATAAATACATAAGTACTATGTTGGATTACATGAGAGGTTATAGAGCTATAAATATATCATTTTATAGTCACTGAGGATAGTGAGTCATTTATATTTGATAATAATGATCCTCTAACCTATATGGTGGAATTAAATAGCACAGATTTTTCCATGTGGAAATTAGTTATGAATTATGAAATGGATTCTGTATACAAAAACCAAGTATGCATTTTGGTATAAATATATTGTATGTGAACACCATTGGTTATAAATGGGTATTCAAGAAGAAACTAGACATGGATGTATAAATTTTTTACTTATAAGGAATAACTGGTTGTAAAAGGTTTTAAATATAATTAATGATTTAAATCTGTTTAAAACTGTTCACCACTTTCTATTTTGAAATCCAATATAATTCTACATTTTCACTATGGAATTATAGAAATATGAGATTTGGAAAATGGATTTCAAAAAAACCTTCCTTAATAGGTATATTCAATAAGATTTATATATGAAACAACCTGAAGGTATTTTGACTCCAAAGGATATAAACAAGGTATGAAAATTGAAATGATCCATTTATGGATTAAAGAAAGCATCTAGGTCATGGAACATTTATTTTGATGAATCCATAATGTAATTTTCTTTTATAAAGTATGAATTTTATACTTATTTATATTTAAGGTTTAGTGGGAGTGTAATAATTTTTTAATTGTATATGTCGATGACATATTTCATATTAGAAAAAAATACCATTCTTGTGGTCTGTTAAAAGCTTGTTGAGTAAATTCTTCTTTATGAAGCAATTTGGTGAAACATTATATATTTTTTGGGATCAAGATACACCATGATACATCCAAGGGATTATCTATAAAATGTCAAGGTGCATATATTGACAATATATATAAGATATTTAGTGGGAAACAATCCAAGAGGGGATCATTTCCAATTCCATATGGCATTCATCTTTCTATGAAAATCTATCCTTAGAAATAGGATAAAAGAAAAAGGGTAACAAGGATTCTATATACACCTATGATTCAGTCCTTCATATATGTTATTCTATGTATTTGGATTGATTTCTTAAACCCCTTAAGTATGATATGAAAATATCAAGCTGACCTAGGTGACCGACAATGGATAGAACTCAAGATAATATTTAAGAATCTAAGACATATTAAGGATATGTTCTTGGTCTATGGAGAGGATGAGGCACCAGTCATCAAAGGATAGGAAGATAGTAGTTTCTAACCATTTCAAAATGATCTAAAATTAAAGACAAGATATATCTTCACTCTGAATAGAGTTGTTGTGATCTATAAGAGATTAAAACAATCTATGGTCACATGTTATATAGTATATTCTGCTTATATTCCATCTTATGAGGAAACAAATGATACAGTTTGGATACAAAAATTATTTTAATATCTTAACATGGTACCCTGCAGTGAAGATAATATCACATTGATGAATCATATACATTGGAAGTATTATCTCTTGAGGTATTTATTTCTAGAGTTTAATTTGTAGTGAATAGAATATCCATAAAAGACAAAATGGTGGAACCCTTGAATAAATCCATGACTCAAAAACAACATGATCATAATGTGAGGTCTAGAAGACAGAAAGTCATAAGTAGTTGGCTCTAGGTCACATGGGAGTCTATTGGATTTTATAATCTAGAACCAAATATTTATACATTAGATTACATGTATATACAATGATCTGTATATTAATAAATTTTTTTATTATATATTTTTTATTGTTATTCATGACTTTGATGTAATAATTTCCTAAGGTATCTGTCGTATTGATAAGGTCATAGTAGTTTCCCACTGTAATGAAATCCTTGAAATACCAGGACAATATTCTTAAGTATAGTTCTATGGTCGAATAACATTCTATGATGGGGAACATAGTGTGTTATCTATTAGGTGAGAATAATTGTAAAGGGATGAGTCTTATTCTCTGGAATATTTCACTTGGAAATATCCAAGATGGGAGGTTATGAGAATAGAACCTCCAGTGGTAATTCATCATGTTTTTATGTCATTAGATATTCCTATCTATGAGCATGTGTAATAGTCCTTAAACATTAATATTATCATTAATAAATTTTATGACTCGGGCACTTATATTTACTTACAAAAATTTTGACATATGTTCATAGTATGTACAATACCTTGGGTTTCTCATGAATGATATGCTATTAATAGATAATTAAATGAATAAATTTTCCATTCAATCTATATTGAATTTTATATCCTATGCCTTTTATTGGAATGGAACCTTTGACTTAAACTCTATGGACATGTTATGAGAATTGTTTTATTTCATATAGTCAAATAATGAAGTATTAATCTTATAGGTTGATGACATAGATTGGAAATCTACTTGATGATATATTTTGAAAAAAATGATTATATTAAAGAGAAAGAATTCATTTTTGGTTATGGATGTTGTGACATTGAGTTCTTTTTCTTGGATTAATTAACTAGTTTCTAGATAATAATATTATACTTTAAGAAATCCTACCTAATTCCAATGAGATATAATTCTAGACGTTCAAAAACTATGTGTTTTCATTGATCTCAATTTGAATTATATTTATATTTAATTAATGGAATAAATATTATTCTTAAGATGAAGCAAAATTTTTATTTATATTTTATTGATCCAAAATAATTATTGAATATTTTATAAATATTTATTTGATCTTTTGTGGATAAAATATTTATTTGTGAAGAAAATATTTAGGTGGGTATTCAATAGTTGTTTAGGAATTTAACTTTGCCAAGATCATGTTTGGTGATAAATATTAATTTACAATATGATAAAATAATATTTATCATTACACCCGTTAGTACACTCCATAAAATAATAATAATAATATTATTATATGGAATGGTGTTAGTAATGAGTTATTATATTATTTTATTTCTTGTATGCAATTGAAAAATATTTTTTACATAAACCATATATCTATAAATAGATTGTTATGTTTATTGTGTAGGGTAAATAAAAAATTCAATAATTGAGAATCCTTATACAAAACAAACTTGTATAAAAAATTACTCAATATCCCCTCCAATTAGGAATTTAAATAACAAGATATAATACTATAAGTCTAAAAAACTAGAATATATCAAGACAAAGAAACAAGATGATATATCAGCTACACTATTATCCATCTATCAATCAATGTTATTGGAATTTCAAAATAGAACATTTCGATCAATTATAGAGGGATTATATACTTGTATCATACAACTTAACCAAAGTAATCTAAAAATAGTTTTGGATGATCAAAAAATTCATCAAATAGTGATCATCATACCATGTATTATTTCTTTAGTTATATATAAATTAATTATAAATTTAACATGAAAAGATACTCTCTCCATGTGTTGGGATTCATTATGTCTATATTTTGTGAAAAAAATTCATTGGTGATGATGTTTACATATTTCAAAATTAGTGAATGATCCATCTAATTGATAACAACCTTTATGTTTATCCACCCACCAAGGTTCTTTCACTATGTTCTAAACCTTTAATAAACTCAAAAGGGTGTCTATGACTTTAAACATGTGATTTACCATAAACTTATAAAAAAATTATGTTATCCATAACAATTAATTTAAATTTTCATAAAAAATCATAATCTCTAATGGTTTATAGACCCTACCTATGATACTAACTATAACAACCCTAAACCAATAAACATGAATAAGGTGATAAAAACATAATATTTACATTTTTGGATTTGATAGTAAATTTTTTTCCCCAACTTTAATCATTAAAATTTATTAAAATATCAAAAATCAAAATTGAATCACCTACATACCCAATAAAATTTTAGGTTTATAGTTTTATAGAAGTAATAAAGAATTTACATAACATTACCCATATATTTAAATGATCTTTTTTTCACCTTATCCAACTTTTCTTATTCCATATTAAGTATTTTTCATCACCCACTTGATACCCTTATTGAAATTTCCTACTTGACATCTTTAATTATAACTTGGGGAAAATAAATATAGTAAGGGTGAACTAAAATGCTCTTTAAGAGTAAATAAAGGAATTAATTATTTAATTATTGACTATATTCGACGATTAAAAGATGATCATAAATGTTTGAGAACATTTTCAAAGTGCATGAAAATTACATAAGAGAATTCATACCCATAAATACATGGATTGTAAAACATAGGATATGGAATAAATATTTAAAAAAGGTAATATCTATAAGAAACAATAATCATAAGCCATGGGATGTCAATCTTTCCCAATGTAACCATTAAAAACTTATAGAAGGAGTAGATAAAATTTGTTAGTATCTTGTAACATCAAACATTTGTCATTGAATCACTTAGCCGTATAGTTCCCATATCTATTAGGAGTAACCTAGAACTTGTAAAATCTATAATCTCTTAGGAATAAATTATATTCATTTAAATACATCATCTCTTTGGATTAACTTACAATAAGTTATCTATTTCATCTATTAAGAGTAACTTACAATTAATTACCTTCGTCATCTCTTAATACTAACTTACAATCAGTCAACTTCATCATTTTATAGGAGTAACTTAATATTCGTTAAATCCATCATCTATTAGGAGTAACCAACAATCATTTGACTTTTTCAATTATGTAGATTAAGATAAAAATAGTTTACTTTGTTTACTCTTTGGAGTAACATACAATATTTTAACTTCATTATCTCTTAGAAGTGACTTATAATCCATTTAATTTGTCACTTTACCCAAATCATTAAAGGGATATAATAGGACCTCCTCTCTTTGGTTTATTAGGTGACCACCCATCCTTAGTTTATAAGGAAACTACACTTCAATCATACATACATATGTCTAAGTAACATTGAATTGATAAAATATTTAAATGATTTTACTTTTAAAAATAACACCCTTAAAAACAACAATCATTCTTTTTTAGCTTAATTTACCCATAGAAAAGAAACAGGTTATATGAATATCTCATTAAACTATGATAATCCATAAAGATAAATAATAAGGATGACATCATTGCAATATAACCCCAGTTGATTACAATAAATGAGTAAGGGATTTTCTCCTGATGAAAAATAATTTTAAAGAACATTTATTACAATTCTTTAAAAACATGGTAAAATATCATTTTTTAATAATATTTTATAAAAATTCCATGAATTTTGGGAAATATATTTCATTTTAAAATAACCATGTAAACTTATAAACGAGTCTTAAAATAATTATAGTGGAAAATCCCATTCATTTGGTATATGTTAAAATAAATATCCATTTTACACTTCTGGTAAACAAAAAAAGTAACCTATTTAGAGTAAGAAAAATTATACCATTTAATATTTTTTGAAAAGTAAAAAATATTTAAAAATAAATTAAAAAAATCATTTATTACTATAAAATAACATTGTTGAAAACATTTTAATGGTAATTAATGTGAAAGATAAAAAATTATTAACAAAAAAGTGAAATAAGGTCATTTTTCCTTAAAAATTCTCGTATGGTCTTTTTAAGTACCAAAGTGAGGAAACTTAAATTAAATAATGTAAACACATAGATAATAAAATTATATTAATAGACACATGGTTTAAGAAATTAATAAAAAGGAATGATTTGTAACATATATCTTTTACAGGTTTAGTATCTTTTAAATAAAAATTCATTAAAATAATGAATATGATATGGATATATATATATACCATGAATTACATGAATTAATATTTCAAAATTTATTCATGGGGTATTAATTATACCAAAAAAAAAATCATGGTTCACTATAGAAAACATGTCATAAGAAGATGAGATTGAGACAAAAAAACCCTTGAAAAGATGATAAAACCTTAAGTGATAATTAATAAAGGATAAGATTATATGAAAATATTTAAATATACATAAAAAATGTTTAAATACATCATAAAAAAATTTAGTGATAAATTCAAACTGAATCCTGGAATGAAAAAGTCAATGAAGAAGTCTTATAACTTAATGTAAGCGAATTGAGTCATGAAACATCTTACCATGAATCCATAATTTTAGTGTATTCAATTTAACTAATTAATAATAAAATTATATTAATTATTTACCTGTTTAATAAAATTTTACAATATTATTATTTTTTAATTAAAAATTTTATTTCATTTATTTCAATGAAAATTTTAACTACTTAACCTCTTAAGTTCATGTCAGGTGTTTTGAGGGAGAACAATTTATAATTGAAAAATGAATATTTTAGGTTGAACATGGTCAAAGGGTTCATTTTTACATCATATAAAGAATCATAATAAAAAAATAATTATCATTTTTATATATCAAATATAATTTTAGAGTAATTCATGAAAAGTGGTCTGAAGAAACAAAATACATTGGCTTGTGAGGTGGCAGTTCACATATACACACAAAAAATGTTTTTACTTTTCATTGGATAAGAAATAAAGATATAGAGTAAAATATTATATTTAAATAATCCTTATAATGTTATGAAAATTAAATACCTTCATTAAATCCATCATCTTTGACCATCCATGATAGGTGGTTTTTAAAGAACGAAGTATATCGCTACGTGATGATAGTGTCTACGTGCATGTGTGATTATTTCATTCTCAATGATTGAAATGATATGAATATAGATGATTTATTATAAATAACTAATAATAATTATGTCATTAGTATCACATTAATACATTAAATAAATCATAATAACCAACCACTAATGGAGGTACTAAGAAACAAATATATCGGTTTGCAAGGTGGGAGCCCGCACATATGCACAAATGATGGTTCTGTTTCCCAAATGATGGAAAAGGGAGATTAATAAGGTTATATAATTGACATAATAACTTCTCAATATATGATATATAATTATGTTTTTATACTAAAATTCATAGGAAGAAAATTTAATGTGGTAGAAGAAGAAGTAAAATGAAAATTCTTGATTAAGATGATTACCTCCTATTTAAAGAACCTCTTTTGGATATCCCTATAAAGTCCCTAGCGATCATATTTTATGAAGAAAGAACCTATCAATTGTATATTATGAGGTTAATAAGTGTTTTTTAGGTTTTAGTCCATTTAAGTGGTACAATAAGTGTGAGGAAGATAGGAGTGTTGGTGTCCTTTTATAAGTGTATGGATGGGATCCCTTGGAATTATAAAAAGTATTAAATTAATATAATTTAAATTTAATGGAATGGTGGAACCAAATTAATATATTGAAAATATAGTGTATTCAAAAAAATTTCTTCCAAAAAAATTTCTACAAGTTTAGGTGATGATTTGACCATTATCTCTTATTTTTAACCCTTGTTTAACCATTTTTAATTAGTACCATGATATCATTGTTTATTACTCTTTAGAGGAAAATAAAGATACTAAAAAGTATAATTGAAACATTATTAGAAAATGGTTGATATTATAGACCATAAAACTTTCACATTTCTCATGATAATATTCTTATTAATTTCTTTTTAATAAAATACCATTTAACATAAAATACCATTAAAGTCTTTTTCATGACTATTAAAAAAAATATAAATTTAAAAAATCATGATAATAATTTAATTATAATATAAAATTTTTAAAACATATATAATAAATTATATTTATCTAAAATTTTTATTGATAATACAAAATCATTTAAAAAATATTGCATCATATATTTTCAGAATCATTTACTTGATTTTCTACTGCTTGCACAAGCACCGTTTCAGTGTTGTGCTAGTATTTATGTTATTTTTTTCATCACTAAACATAAAAAATAAATTACCATCATAGAAATATTAATATTTAAAGTAAAATTTTAGATCCATTCACAACCTATCTTTATCTCCATCACAAAATAATATCGATATTAAAATAAAGAAAGAGAAAATTTTGGAATTTTGATTTCTTAAAATAATATGAAGGTATTTATAAAAAAAAGTTATCAAAACGAAATATTCTTGAATATTTAAAATTATTAGTTAAATTACACTCATAAAATAAAATATATTAAAATTTATGGATTACTTTAAAGAATTGTTTTATAGTTTTAACTTTGTTCCACCTGTTTTACCCTTACCGCCATGACAACATTTTTTTTACCAAGGTTGCTATTCATAATGATAAAAAATAAAAGGGGCCTATTTACCAAATATTAACTTCTTAATTCAAAATATACAATAAATTTCACTAACTCAATTCCTATAATTTTATAAATAAAATTTAAAATAAACTAATAAAATGCGATGAAAACTAGTTCTATAGAAAATTGTATTTTAAGTATAAAAATGTTTTTATATAAAAAATAAAAAAATGTTTATTTAAATAAAATTATTTAGATTATTTTTAATAAATATTAATTAATTAAATTTTAAAATCAATTTAGAACAAAATCGTGCTTTACTAATAATTGTAACGAAAAAGATAGTTTTTTATAACATCAGTATTTTTAACTATTCAATGAAAAATGAATACTTTCCAAAAAAATCCCAAACATTCACCCTAATATAATTTTGATTTTATTATTTCAGGAATGATATCATTTTAAGAAGAAAATTCCTAACAGTTTTAAAATAAAATTATAATTTTCACACATAAAAATAAATAAAAACAATTTTTGAAGAAAATGTATTTTTGAATCATAAAATGAATTTACTAAAAAATGAGCGATTATTTCCTTTGAATTTTTTAAAAAATTATTGAGTAGGCCCTATATATATATTATAATTTTTCACTCATATTCATACTTTTTAATTAAATGACTAGGTTAAAATTGTTGTATAAAAATATTAAAATTTCAAGGTTATTGAAGTTTTTTATTTCTTGTCTTATATGCTATCTAACATAATATTTGTTGGGAAAAAATCCCTCAAGGCATCATTGGAGCATTTTTGGGGTGATTGTTTTTGTTGACAAAGTGGACATCTGAGTGGTGATTGTTGACAAAGCAAAATAATGACATACAAATTTGTTGACAAAGAGGATTTCATGATTGAATTTCAAGTTCAATAGCTAAGTTCAACAATCCATGTTTGATTCAAGAACATCGACAAAAGGAATGGATGATCTGGAGGCAGTACAAAAAGAACAGATGCAAGGTGGCGCCATTTTCCAGTGTTTGCCAAATTTTTCGGCCTGAAAATCGACAAATGATGAAAAGTGTTGTTGGAAAAGGAACTTGCGTGCCGAGGACTTGGAGTATAGGAAACTTTCGCCCCATATGTTTTTCATGATCATAAGATCAAAATATGTCTAATGAAATAGGTTTGTGCAAGTTTTGGAGTTGGTCACGCAAGTGACTAAAAGGATAGAAGACTTGCGCGCCGAGACTAGGTCGCGTAGGTGACTTGCACGCCATCGCACAGGGTGGTCAATTTGCCTATAAATACCAGACCACCCCTCTTCATTCAAAACTGTAGTTGAACACTTTGTGAAATCAGAGCTCCCGTCGTGCAGGTGTGGTGGTCGCGCAAGTGGTGTGTGGGTCGCGCAAGTGAAGTTGCGCGCCAGTGTGAGAAGTTGCGCGCCAGTTGATAGTTGGGTGCCAATGTTGGTTTGGGCGTAAAAGGAAGGGAGTCGTGCAAGTTTGGAGTTGGGTAATATTGTGTCGCCCAAGTGTCTGAGGTGGACTTGTGCGCTGATACTTGCACGCCGAGTTAGACTTGCGCGCCAAGTAAGGTTTATTTCCAGCAGTGTTTTTGGGCTACCTGGAAGTTGGATGTTTGCCCAATACCTTCGGTGCAAAGAGATATTAATCTACGGGTAAAAATTGGGCTTCAACAGAGCATCTACTTAAAAAGGAAGATGCATTCCTTCATGCAGATGAAGAGACCTACAGGTCTATAAACTGTGAGTGGATCCTTTCCGAAGCAGTGAGCAAAGGAAGAGGAAGAAGGTGATCCTCTCCACCGGCAGTGAGCCAGAGAGAGAGAAACAGGGAGTGACCCTTGGGGAAGCAGTGAGCTGACCCTAAACATTGTAAAGGCAGTGAGACTGGGCATAAAAGTGATCTAGCCCGAACATTGTATCCACATCTAGTAAAGATTAGTGGAATTTGGTACGACTGGTATCTATTCAGCATATTCTCCTTGGATGTAGCCTAGTGAGGGTGAACCAAGTAAAAATCTCTGCGTCTTCCTGCTTATTTTCCTGCATTGCATTTAAAGCACCATCATCAGATAAATATCAAAGAAAGTGATCATAACAAACACACAAGTGCAAACAAAGTTACCTTTGTAACAAAGAGGTCAAGATCCAGTGGGGTAGGAAGAATTTTGAAAAAGAATATCCATACCCTGATTCACCCCCCTCTCAGGGTATATAGGCCCCTATTGGTCCTAACAATTAGTATCAAAGGGAAGATTTCTTTTATCAGATTTGTTTACCCCGACATGGTTTAGTCGATCTTTGTGGTTAAAGAAACAGTCTGCGCTTATCTCGGTGTGCCATGTCAAAGGGAAAAACATCAAAGAAGAATCAGAAGTCAGGTGGTATTTCTTAGTGTGGAATTGTGTATGGAAAAAGTGTGATTCAACTAAAGGAATCAAACAGCTTGCTGAAGGAAGGATTGGATGAATCTGATAGGGAAAAGATAGATTCACTCAATAATGATGCAGAAATGAGTGAAGTATATGAACTTCAATGTTATACGGAAACAACTGATGATGGAGATGTTTCAAGAAGGCCACCAGTAGATGTTGTCAATATGACAAATAAACTGGATGAAGAAGTTAAATCTAAAGATATCTGGATCAAATTATTGGACATTGAGTTTGAAAATCTAAGATGCTTAAACCAAAGGATTATTGATGTGGTTACTGACTAACAAAGAAGAATGATTCTAAAGATGAAGAACTGCGAAAGAGATCGGCAAAGGTTGAAAAATCAAAAGCTGATGTCAAGGGAAAGAATCTGAACATAGATGAAATTCAGAATCTCAAAGCCAGAAATGATGATCTAGCTACACAGTTTTCTGAACAAGTTCAAAAGAATCAAAGGCTCCAACAAGAGAATGAATCTATCTCTGAATCTATTTCTCAAGATAAATTAAATGTAAATGAGGAAAGTGGTATGGTAGAAAAGCTCACACACGAATTGGAAGATGAGATGAGTTGTGGAAAGAATCTCAGAAGTGAATTCAATTCCCAACTTAAATCAAGTGATTTGAAGATTCAAAAGTTGGAAGAAGAGCTAGAATCAGTAAAGAAGTAAGTGGAGAAATCCAATGCTAAAGGAATTCCAAAAATGAAGGATGCATTACACTTGCTATTTGATCATCCTTCGACAAGTGATGATAAAATGAAGAATAGATATGCTATTTATGAAGAAAAAAAACAGAATATTTTCTTAGCTCAAAGGCCAGCAAGTTTCGGAAAAGCTGGTATTGGATTTGATGAATCACCTCCCATGCATGATATTAAGAGAGTCGTGAATAGTTCCAGGAGTGGATAAAAACATATAGGTGTTGAAGATAGGCCTAAGAGGACGGTTATAAAAAGAATTGATGACGTGTGCTTTTTCTGTGGGATTCATGGCGACACATCAATATTTTGTTTAGAGGCTATGGAATACATATCAGGCTGTGAAAACAGAAACATTACTAAATCTGAGAATAAGAAGAAGCATCATGAGAAATCAGAGAGAAGAGTCTCTCATAGGAAAGCATCCATTAGATGCTATTACTATGTTAGAATGGGACACACCATGAGTATGTGTCAAGAGGCTCAAGAGCCCCGTGTTAGAAGAAGAAATCAAGGTTTATCAACATCTCGACATAGAAGTGAAAAAATGAGGTATGCCTTTGATGGAAAATGTTTTATATGTTTAGATTATGGGCATTTGGCAAGAAATTGCAGCATGAAGAACACAAGAAGGGAAAGAGAACTCGAAAAGAGATTCTCGACTCCAGTGATGCATAATGAGAAATTCCACACTGGGAGACAACGTGGTAAGGAGAAGAATAGGCTTAGAGCCTCATGGGAATCACATAGAGCTAAATGAAAGATGTATCAGTCCCCTCCTTGGTCATACTCCCAACAGCTCTCAAGGAGAGAATGTGAACAAAACTGGATAATTAAGGGGAGATCTACTTCAGCCGTGATAAAGAAGAATGACCATTCAATGGATGACTCACCACTAGTGAAAAATAATGTGGTGACTCAGACATCTGCTAAAAGAAATATGAAAAAAGAATGTATTGAAAAATTCGCATGTCGTGTTCCACAACGAAAAGTGGATGAAGGTGCAAGATCATTTCAATGGTGGAAGAAGCAAAGGAACGTGACAAGAAGAGATATTCCTTCTCGAAGAAGAAATCAATGGAAATGGAATTTTGGTGGAACATCAAAGCTAGAAATGTGTACAAGTGGGTTTAAACCCCAAATGGTGAGAAAGGCCAGGCCTACAGAATCTTCATATCAGAAAAATACTCAACGTGCAGGTTATGAATGCTTAGTCATATGGCCAGAGCAGTTGAAGTTGGCCAGGCAGCTGGAGGAAGCAAGAAAGGAATGTGATGCGCTCCAAGAAATAATCAAAGGGTTGAACCATCAGGATCAACCACTATCCTCGTCTTGAGGATTCAATAAACAACCCCTCTCCCTATGTATATAAATTCTATTATCCGATGATTCATATATTTCAGGTTTTAGGGAGATACGATCCAAGGGGAAGTGGCATCAAAAGATGCACAATAGTAGTGATATTAATCAAAGTTTCAGTTGATTCAAATTAGGTCGCATAGTTGAAGAAGAAAGGGAGAAATAGAGCACAATTGAATGTGATTGTGTTGTTAACTTTGTCTCTTGTTTCCTACACCAAGTTCCAACTCAGTAGGCTTAGAGATTCTGTTAATGGATCAACTCTGAGTGGAAGATTAGAATAAATGATGCATGAGGAGAAGAAGAGTGTTTATGGGTCTAAACAGTGGGCATAACCCCAGGAAGTATTGCATAACATAGGGGGAGCATTCAATAACAAAATAAGATACAAGATCCATCAAAGCAATAATCAGATGAATCGGCTCATGAGTTTTTCAATCCAGGGAAGACTTATTGTCAGAAAAGCAGAAATAATCATGCATCTCATGCTTATCTATTTTGTTCTAACAATGTGATATCAGCTGACTACTTTCAGGATACCAAGAAGCTATGAGAGAAAAATCAAAGGTGTGTCAACAAAAATTTGAGAGAAGATGTTCAAAGAAATGACATCATTGAACAATGACATGGTGAAAAGTTTTATGTTAATTGTGAAGAAGTTGTAAGAGACTCAGGGAGTGTAGAAGTAGTTGAAGATGACTCAAAAGAGGATACTTATGATGAGTATGAGGAAGTAAAATTATTATCTACACAAAAGACAAAGAGTCGAGCTGAAATTTACAGGCAGAATATCATCAGTTATCACTGAGCTCTAGTTCAAACAAGGAGAATGAAATCACTACAGGAGACATCATTACTATCACAGATTGAGCTGAAATGCCTTGATGATGCATTTGAAGATGAAAACGGTGATCAGGATATGAATGAAGAGCTTGATCAAATCGAGAAGAACCAGATATGGGAGATTGTTTTGAGGCCAGCAGACAAGAATGTCATTGGGACTAAATGGGTCTATCACAAAAAGATGAATGAAGATAGAACTGTGATTCAAAAAAAGCATGACTAGTGTGCAAGGGATACTACCAAATAGAGGGAATAGATGTGTATGAGGCATTTTCACTAGTTGCAAGGTAGGATACAATCAGATTATTCCTAGCCATTGCAGTGTAATGAATGTTCAAAGTATTCCAGATGGACATCAAATCAGCATTCTTGAATGGGATTCTGTAGGAAGAAGTGCATATCGAGTAGCCAAATGTTTTTCTCATTCATGAAGATGGGAATAAGGTTTTTTGGCTGAAGAAGGCATTATATGGGCTGAAACAAGCACCAAGAGTATAGAACTCAAGGCTACATCAGTATTTGAAGAAACTTGATTTCCAGCATGGTGGAGCTTCTTACAATATCTGTCTCAACCACAATAATAATAAAAGGATGATGGTGTTGGTCTATGTCGATGACATAATATTTGGTGGATTAGAATAATCTCAGTGCTGATAGTTTTCTGAATTCATGAAACATGAGTTTGAAATATCAATGATCGGAGAGCTAATGTGTTTCCTTGGTCTATAGGTGACACAAGGAAGGAATGGAAGATTCATTTCTCAATCTAAATATGCCAAGGAGGACCTGAGAAGGTTTGGAATGTAAAATTCCAAGGAGATGAAGACTCCGGTTCCTACCCAGATGAAATTATCAAAAGTTGAGGATGGAAAGGCAGTTAATATCATAGAATACAGGCAAATTATTGGAAGTCTGTTGTACATAACCACAACAAGGACTGATATTGTTTCCACCACATGTCAAGCAGCGAGATATCAGAGTAATCCCAAGGAAAGCAATATGCTTGTAGTGAAAAGAATACTTCGGTATATCCAGGGAACAGTGGATTTCGGATTGACATATACTGATAAATTTCAGGCAGAGTTATTGGGATATACTGATGCAGATTGGGCCGGTTCATCGGATGATAGAAAATCAGCATCAGGCGGTGCATTCTATCTTAGTGGATTGTGTATTTCGTAGCTTAGCAAGACGAAAGAGTGCATTTCATTGAGCACCACAGAGGCTGAATATATTGCGGCCACTCAAGCATGCACGCAGTTATTGTGGATGAAGCAGTAGCTTGAAGATATGGGAGTTGAAGTGAAGTCTCCGATCGGAATCCAATGTGATAACTCAAGTGCTATAAATCTTAGCAAAAATCCCGTCCATCATTCACGGACAAAGCACATTGAGATTAAGAAACATTTTATCAAGGAGAAGGTTGAGCAGGGAATCGTGAAGTTTGAGTATGTGCCTACAGAGCTACAGGTTGTAGACATTCTGACAAAGTCCTTACCCAAGGAAGCTTTTGAAAGGCATCGACTGGCTCTGGGAGTTCAATCGATTCCCCGCACTTGAAATAGTGTGGATGTGGAACCCCCCTCTCCCCGAGGTATGATGTGTTTTCCCCTAATGTGATGACATTTGTTCTCTACTCTATTACAGACTACAAAGGAGTGGCCTTTGGGTTCATTGACAAAGGGGGATAAAATAGTGATTGTTCAAGGGGGAGACAATGTGGAGATTTGATAAATCATGAATTATATGGGGAGAAGCTAACAGGTGGAGCAGACAGATAGGGGGAGTTAAATCTAGTTGAATGTGCTTAGCCAGAGCTTAACTTGGACAACACCAGAAATAGGGCTAAAGAGGTGTTGATGTCGTGAGAAGAAGGGGGGGGGGGGGCGTATTAAATCTGACGATGCTAGAAGTGTTCGATCAAAGAATAGATATCACGACAGCTGAGGATCGTGATAAAAGCAGAAGAGTAGTGTTGGAATGTGGTAAAAAAATTTCCAAACAAACATTGGTCCTCCAAGAAGTCCTTAAACAATTGGTATCAGTTTAGTAAAAATTGGTATCAGTTTGGTGTCAACAGTGGATGTCAGAGATAAAGTGATCCATTGATGAACTTTTCATTACTCTTGTTTCTCACGCCGAGCATTGCTCATGTGTGCTTAGAGTATGTGTTGAGTAAATCCTTGATCTCTATCAGAATCTCAAAAGGAGAATGGTGGCTGAAGAAGTAATGATGTATCTTTCCATAAAAGAGTTGTCAACAAACCCAAAGGGGGATATTGTTGGGAAAAAATCCCTCAAGGCATCATTGAAGCATTTTTGAGGTGATTGTGTTTGTTGACAAAGTGGACATCTGAGTGGTGATTGTTGATAAAGAAAAAAAATGACATAAAAATTTGTTGACAAAGAGGATTTCATGATGGAATGTCAAGTTCCAGAGCTGAGGTCAACAATCCATGTTTGATTCAAGAACGTCGACAAAAGGAATGGATGATCTAGAGGCGGTACAAAATGAATAGATGAAAGGTGGCACCGTTTTCCAGTGTTTGCCAAATTTTTGGGCCTGAAAATCGACAAATGAAGAAAAGAGTTTTTGGCAAAGGGAATTGCATGCCGAGGACTTGTATTATAAGAAACTTGCGCTCCATATGTTTTTAAATATCAGAAGATCAAAATATGGCTAAACAAATTGGTTCGCGCAAGTTTGGGAGTTGGTCGCGCAAGTGACTAAAAGGACATAAGACTTGCGCGCCGAGACTAGGTCACGCAGGTGAATTACACGCCATCGCACAGGGTGGTTAATTTTCCTATAAATACTGGACCACCCCTCTTCATTCAAAACTGGAGTTCAACACTTTGAGAAATCAGAGCTCCCGTCGCACAGGTGTGGTGGTCGCGCAAGTGGTGTGTGGGTCACGCAAGTGAAGTTGCGCGCTAGTGTGAGATGTCGCACGCTGGTTGTCAGTTGCATGCCAATGTTGGTTTGGGCGTAAAAGGAAGAGAGTCGTGCAAGTTTGGAGTTGGGGAAGATTGTGTCGCGCAGGTGTCTGAGGTGGACTTGCGCGCCGATACTTGTGCGCCGAGTTAGACTTGCGCGCCATGTAAGGTTTATTTCCAGCAGTGTTTTCGGGCTACGTGGATGCTAGAAGTTTTCCTGATACCTTCGGTGCAAAGAGATATTCATCTACGGGTGAAAATTGGGCTTCAACAGAGAATATACTTACAATGGAAGATTCATTCCTTCATTCAAATGAAGAGACCTACAGGTCTATAAACTGTGAGTGGATCCTTTCCGAAGCAGTGAGAAAAGGAAGAGGAAGAAGGTGATCCTCTCCACCGGTAGTGAGCCAGAGAGAGATAAATAGGGAGTGACCCTTGGGGAAGCAGTGAGATGACCCTAAATATTGTAAAGGCAGTGAGCCTAGGCATAGAAGTGATCTAGCCCGAACATTGTATCCACATCTAGTGAAGATTAGTGGAATTTGTTACGACCGACAACTTGTCGGCGTATGCTTCTTGGACGTAGCCCAGTGAGGGTGAAACAAGTAAAAATCTCCGTGTCTGCCTGCTTATTTGCCTGCATTGCATTTTAAGCATCATCATCAGATAAATAAAAAATTAAGTGATCATAAAAAACACACAAGTGCAAACAAAGTGACACTTGTAACAAAGAGGTCAAGATCCAGTGGGGCAGGAAGAATTTTGAAAAAGAATATCCATACCTTGATTCACCCCCCTCTCAGGGTATATAGGCCCTTATTGGTCCTCAAAATATTATTATATGATATTTGGTTATTACACCCAACACACTCATGGTACTAATCCATGATAAATCCCCAAATATTACACCAAATATAATGGAAAATGAAACCCAAAATTGACAAAAACCTAAACAAAACAACATAGTGACATACAATAAATCTAATGATGAATGGAAGTATGAAAACACCCTTTCAATAACTCCTATATAAGGAAGTCTCCATGGCCCCTTAATGTGGGATAATTTCACCATTATCTAGTGCAATCGTCCCCTTAAACTCCAATCCATTAAAACCATGGTTAGAGAAAATTAAAGGTGAAGAATAATAAAGAGGAGAGGAAGGGGTCTTAATAAGAATTGATGCATAAAAATTGTTATGAATGATCTTGATTAAAGTATGGAAAATTGAGAGACTAGGAAGAAAGGGATGGAATTTCACCCTCTCTAAAGTGGTTTTAGTCATGGAAACCTAAGGGATTCCAAATTGAGACCCTTAGAAAAGACCAAAATTCCCTTATTAAAAAATACTGATCAACATAAAAACCATAGTGTGGGATGTTGGGCCATGTTGTGAAACACCCCTATATGATCGTATTATAGAGAGACCAAAAAACCACAAAAAAGACCCCTTATAGGGGAATAAGGACTACCCTAGGAAAAAACCTACTACAATAAGGTCCATGTACTATTTAGAAACCACCACCCCATGGAAGATCCATAGTGTGACTACTATCACGGTATCGTGGGACTTCCAAACCCTTGACCACCGTAGACTTGTACCCTGTGGCCATGAAATTATATATGTGTTATCCTTCTATTCTAATAATTTTATAGTCCTATGTTCTTATTCTATGATCTATGTAGTTATATCATTTCTCATGGTTAGCTCAAATGATTTCATGATCATTTTAATCTAGTATATCTCTCCGTTCATGTTTTCTCTCAGGAATATGATCTAATTCAATAAGACTATTTAATAAGATTTCCTATACTAAGCATTTGATCTCAATACTTATTCTAAATTCTTTTTAACCAGAGAATTAGATCAAAATATATCTAAAATGAAGTCATGTGTGATGAATTTTTTGGGAGATATTGAAGATATAATTTTTAATGAGTAATTTGTGTTACTAATTTTCAATTTTAATAAAAATTTGGGTTCTGAGATTGTGTGTTTTATTTGTGTTATTTTTTGTTTAAATTATATAATTGATATAGTAATAATAATGTTATGCATTATTTATCTCAGATGGTATCAATGATTTGTTTATTATTTTTTGTGGATTATGTTAATATAAATAAGATAACTAAACTTAAATTGACCTAGGTTAAACCAAAATTACCATACAATTAATTAAATGTGTTATAAATTAAAACATTATAGGTTTGATTTTTTAAATTCATATGAGATTTTTCTCTTTTTTTCCAAAAATATCATGCTTTATTACTCATGTTAAACTTTTTGGGTTTATAAAATTGATAGATCCCTCAAGAACTGAGTAAAAATGAGTGTGATGGATAATTCAATGATTTTACCAATAGGAAACCAGATGGTATCAAAGATAGTGTTAAGATATTTATGGAAATACCATGTCAGGTTATGAATAATATCTAGAATCATGATGAATTATAATATCCCAAACCTTTTCAAACTATTACTTTGTGAATTTTGGGTGTTAGATATATCAAGGGGAGTTTGGATGAGGATGGGTTCTAATTAGAGTTAAAATATCAATAGGAAGTGGGAGGTCACAGTGTGGTTGTTTTTCTCACAACATGAGCAGATTTCCAACTGTGGAGGTCCATGTTTTTTTGGAGAAGTCATACTGTGGTGGATATTTTTTGTCCTTGATGTGTGGGCCTCTAGAGTTGTTGTTGGTGTTAGGGGTTTGATCACGGTGCGATAGGATGTGTTGCGGTGTGAGGTGTTTGAAGTGGGAATCTGGTAAATGCAATATTATTATGTTTAGATAATTAATCTTACATAGTTCTTTCATTGTATGGTGGGATGTTTTGCAATTTAAATGATTGTTAGGGTGTTGGTTCATGGTGTGATGGTGTCTATCATGGCGTGAATAAATTTTAGAGGACTATTTGGTAAAATATTTTTACCTTAAAACTATTACTTGAGTCTAACATTGATTTGGTTTTCTAATTAATTTGTTATAAAATGGAGGAATTTATCAGGGAATGATGTGTGTTTTGGGGAGTTTTTCTAGGTTCTTCTATATGTGGATTTCGTGGCATGAATGAGGGTTTTGCGATGTAGAGACCTATGGTTTTATTTTAGTGGTTTTATTTTGATAAGCATCATAGAATGATGTATGCGATCATTGAATCACTTTTCCATGATGAAATCATATTTAAAAGTTAAATTATAATTGAATAAGAGGGTACAGTGTGATTTATAATTTGATTTTTGATGTTTTCATTGACTTATCCCTTCACGGAGTGACATGGATCTATCATACAATGACATATCAATTTTCCATCATAGGTATAAATTGGGAATCCAATTGAAATTTCCCATAAATCCTTTTAATTTATCCCTAACCATTTGAAATTATAGGTTCACCATTGGAGGTCTTTGTGAATTTATTCAGTGACACTATCCCTTAACTTATAAATATCTACCGATCAAGATTTGAGGTGATGTTCCCAATATTTCACATGGGTTATCTCCCTATATTCCCTCTTTTGGGCATCAGGTAAGCTGTGTTAGTTTAGTTTGGGATATTTTATGTAATATGTTTTGATGTAAATTTTTACGATCTAGGATGATTTGGGATTTACATCATGTTGTCTGGTTTCATTGTTCATATATTCTATTGTTTCTTTTATAACTATTTTAGAAGGGCTAATTAAGGTGTCGGATTCAAGAAATGACTTTTTTATGAGTAAATTATGGAAGGTGAATTCTAGTTCATTCATTAAGTGGATGGTACGTATTTTATTAATAATGACAGGGAATCATTATAAATAAAATGATATGGATAAAGATTAATCACATGTGTATATGTGTTTTTTATGATATTTCTACTTATTGAGTGTTGTTTTTGTTTATATTGACAATTTTTATTGTTATTGTGATTTATCAGACACTTATATGTTTAAATGATAGAAAAAAATTTCATAAAAGTTTAGTAATGTAAATACGTTAATGAAATGGTTGTGAGGATGAAATAAATTGATGTGAAGCCAATTTTGAATAATTGGAAATGGGATAGTGTGTGATTATAAAATATGTTTTTGTGTTATATTGTAATTATTTTTAGTAATACCATGTTAGTGCCTTTAATGTGGGAGTTTTTATGTGGAAAATGTTGTTGTGGGTTACGAGATGTTAGTGTGGTTTTTATAAAGGGGCTTTGGATGACTCACCCAGTTGGTGATAAGGGATATAAATGTTGTTATGTGATGGTGGTACTATTGGTTATTTAGAAAAAGGAGGTGTTTATTTAAGATATTATTTTGGTGATGTTTGGGAAATTTTTTGGATGGATATTATGGTTGGCTTGGTATGTGATAAGAGATGTTTATGTAGCTTTTGGTTGATGTTTTTTTGGTTAATTTATTGTTTCTACTTAGTAATGGAATGTGATCGGTAACTAATGAAATTGGTAATGGTTGAGGGGATGGAATGAAATTAACTATGAGATTTGATTGAAAATTTAATGAATTAAATAAATGGGAAGGGGTTGAAATTTTTGTGAGTGTTTTTTGGACAATTGTTTTTCATTAAATATGAAATCGAGAAACATAATGATAGTAAATGGTTGATAAATAATAAATCCAGAGTCAAGTAAAAGATATTATATAATGGTTATTTGTGGGTAATATATGTATCTTAATTGAATATGAAGTGCGGATAGTGTTGTGTTTTAGTTATTTTTAGTAATGGGTGGTGTTTGGTAGAATTTGTTAGTGGAAGTTGCATAATTTTCATGATATATTTCATTGGTATTAGTGATGAATTGTTAAACCTGATTTGTTGGTATTTTGTGGGGATTTTTATACTTATATTTTAAATTATTTATATATGCACCCTAAGAAATTTGGATGAACTTATTGATTCCTAAATGTTATGGGTTCCATGGGTTTTCTCCGATATCTTTGTTATCATGGTAATAGATGAATATTCTCCACTTTCTCTTCCAAACATGGTATATTTGTGATTAGGATACTTGGTGGGTGTCATGCTTGGTTAATTTATGGAATGATGTTGATTTCCTATATGTTCATGATACCTTAATAATATTTATATGGATATTTATGTGGATGTGGATGTTGATTTAGAGGTAGATATAGTATTTTGGTAATAAACCAATTCCAAAATGATATGTTGGAGCCTATTAAAGGATAAGATATGAATGGATATAGTTTGAACCACATCAGTTGTGATATGAAGATTATTATTTATTTCTACATGGGTTTTTGGGCCCTGTGGTAGGAAGGGGTAGATAGGGATGTAGTTAGAGCCACATCATAAGTGACGTAGTCTGGAAATTATGTGTATATTATGTAATGATATAGAAGGGATGGGAGAACTATAACATTTGATGTTGGGATTTGATAGTGAAAAAAAGTGGCGATGTGCTGATGGGTAACCTTGATAATACATTCATTGATATTTTTTTATTGGATGTGATATTGGTTGAGTGAGCCTTGGTGAGGTTGGGTGGTAGTTAACCTATTAGGTGTTTGTTGGTTCTGTTGTTTATTAATTGAAGCATTAATACAATTTTTCCACATTTTATGAGATTTATTGCAGTGTGTCTTATTATAGCATCCCGTCTTTTTATAACATAACTTTTCATTCCATTACACGGAACTGAGGATCTTTAAGGTTTAGTGTCTTGGAACAAGGAACATAAAACATGAAACAAAAAAAACATTCTTCTTAAACACTTGAAAGGCTTCTCCTCATGTTCACCCTAGGCTCATTACTGCATCTCATATCCTGGGGACATACATCAAAAGGAAGGGTGAGCAGAAGGCCCAGCAAGGGAAACAAGTGAAACATTTTACATATGAACTTGAGATACATCAATAAAGTCACAAAAAGAACTTTAATGCATGAAAATGAAATCATAAGGCATATCATAATAAAAATAAAACTTTTTCATAACTTGAAGATGTGGCTACATAATTTAACATATACAATCATGAACATATCACCAAGGTCCATCCCCAAGGTGTCATTTTAAAATTACCAAGGTTATTCACCAAGGTATCGTGAAAATTGTAATCTCTAGTGGTTACATCATTACCCAATGCATTGGAGCGCTATCAGGGCACACCCTTAAATTTGCCTTTATTATCATGTGAGCCACATATATCATCATCAAACATTTCATAAATAACCCATATAGCATAAAATAAATGGGTTTCATTTCATAATCATAACGTTTTAAAAACTGCTTTAAAGACATGATCTTTACGTCACTTTAAACCCACGGAAAGGGAAAGAGGGTTTCATGTATGTAATTCCCAGAATTTAAAATAGAACATTTTGATATATATGTGAATACCCCTTTAGAAATAAGGGCTTTGAGTATTCACTTTATAACATAAAATAATTTTTAGAAAAGAGAGAGAGGCATTTTGAGACGAAAATTCTGCAGCATAACGGCTATGTTACAAGGTTTTAGAAAACATTGAGAAGAGAGGGGACATGGGTCAAACATTCATAAATGACCCATAAAACAGTATAGGGACAAAATATAAGGGATTTAAGAACATGGTAATGAAATTTGAAAATATACCATATGAAATGAAGAACATGAAAGGAAGAAAAAAAAGATTTCTCTTGTGAGAATTCGGCAGCCTAACGGCGTCACTTAAACATCAACAAAATTGAATTGACAAGGTCAAATAGGGTCTCTCATCATATGAACATAAGAGTCCAGTATGATAGATATAGAGATAATACCCCAACATAATAGAAAGGAAATTGAAATAATTGACATGAAAGTAGAACTTCAAAACGAGAATGGTGAAGAACCACTTAAAAATTCGGCAGCCTAACGCCGCCACTTAAACTTCAACAAAATACTGAATTGAAGAGATCAAATGGGGTCTCTCATCATATGAACATAAGAGTCCAGTATGATAGATATAGATATCATACCCCAACATAAAAAAAGGAACTTGAAAGAATTGACATGAAAGTAGAACTTCAAAACGAGAAGGGTGAAGAACCACTTAAACTTTCGGCAGCCTAACGACGCCACTTAAACTTCAACAAAATACTGAATTGAAGAGATCAAATGGGGTCTCTCATCATATGAACATAAGAGTCCAGTATGATAGATATAGAGATCATACCCCAACATAAAAAAAGGAACTTGAAATACTTTACATGAAAATAGATCTTGAAAAATGAGAAGGGAGAAAGAATCTGTTACAAAAATTTCGGCAGCCTAACGGCGCCACTTAAAACTTCATAAAACGAAATAATGAGAGTAAGAGGGGATCTCTCATTATATTAACATGAAAAGGGAAGTAAGAGGATTATAGAAGAACATCCTCCAACATAAGAACATGGAGCATAAAAGGAAAGACATAAAAGAGATTACTTGAAAAGAAAGAGAGAGGTCGGATCCCTTACCTTAAAATGTAACTCTTAAACCTCAAAGGTTGGGACCTTGAGGGCTTGGGGGAACTTTGGGAGGACTCCTTGGGAGGTAATGAGACCAGAAATTTTTTGGGAATGAGTGGGGAGTCGAATGGATGAGAGGAGGGCTTGGTATTTATAGGGAATGTGAGGGGACAAGGCATTAATGGCCAAGGGACACCTCACATGTGCTTTTCTCAAACCCATGTGCTCTCCCTTGTCATTTACCATGGAGTTAGGCCACATGGGGCCCCCAAAACAATAATTCATAACCCTTGGCTGGCCAACCCTCAAAAGATCTCATGACATCATCATGACACTTTATGATGTCATTAAACATACCGAAACCCTAAAACTGTATTTTTACTATTCACTGAAAATTCAACTTTCTCAGAAAAATCCCAGAATTTCACATTAACCAAATATCAATGCTCTGATTTAAAAAATGAAATTCATTTTATAAAAATAATTTTCTAAATATTTTTAATTTAATTTTTAAATAAAAACACTATTCATCGAAAATTCATTTTTTTCAGAAAAAACCCCAAAAATTACCATAACATAATATCGACGCTCTGAGTTCAAAAATAAAGTCATTTTTATAAAAATAATTTTCTAATTATTTTTAATTAAATTTTTAATTAAAAAAGACTATTCACCCGAAAAAACTAATACTTGAATAATAATTAATGAAACCGTTATTTAACTATTTTATTGAATCACATTACTTAATCAAGGTGCCTAGATTATTTTAAAACTTTCTTTAAGTGAGATTACTAATCCATTTGGTCATATTACTAATCCTAATCATAAAATCACTATTCATAATTTACTATTCATCAAAAATCAAGTTGATCTTATTAGACTCTAAATTTAGTACTGAACATAATTGCAGATGACCATTTTTTGAAAATCATTACACATTTAATTATTTAGGGTTTACATAAATATATTTAAAATATCCTTTTTCTAAAATTCATCAAAAATATGCATACTATATTTATCCAGTCATTTCAAAATTCATAAGCATCATCATAAGAAGAAATCCCAATTTTTATTTAAAACAAGGATTACACAAGGTAGTTACGGTCTCGTTATATAACCCCTTATAATACCAGCATAGGACCTAAGAGTAAGGTGTGCTAGGGTGATAGAAGCTTGGGGCGGCTCAGTCAACATTGCCCGAGTAGTAATTTCTATCAGTTTGAACTTCTCACGAAGGCGATTTCGTTCCAGCTTCACATGATGAAGTTCGGCTTGGATTTGATCCAGAGCAAAGCCCAGTGGTGCTACCTCCTTCCCAAGCTCTGTTAGATGGGCTTCGATCGGTCCAAGACTACTAGGTGAGGCCATCGAATCTTCTTTCTATAATAATTAACCAAGATTACTTATATTTAGAGACAATAATCAAAACATTTTGTTCACAGCGGTCATGTTGACCGATGGTTATATAATAGTCAAAAACCCACTGATCTCATTTTAATTATAATCATGTTTATAAAATAAAACATTTTTGTTGAGTATAACAATAACACATAAAATTTTAAAAAATTTCGGGTCGTTACAATCTTCCCCCCTTAAGAAATTGCGTCCTCGTAATTTTAAAATTGGGTTTTGAAATTTCATTGAAAGTCCCACATCGGAAAAGGAGTCAGTAAAACTATTACTTCAAAATAAAGAAAGGGAAGTACAATGGTCACCCGAGTTAACCCACACTAGGGTTCCATGTAGGAAAACATGGACATGGAGGAAAAAAACAAAGGGTCAAGTTCTGAGGGAGAGTGATAGAGAACATGATTAGGAGAAAGTTAACCATGAGAAAATCCCAAACTTATGATGTGTGTAAACAGCCTTTGATTACCTAGTAGGAAACGTAAACCAACAACATTTTTGTTTTACGTTTCTTTTCATAATTTTGAGGATTTCATTTACTACATAGAACAAAAACATAAGAAAATATACCTACCTTCAAGTAGAGTTTCATCCTTTAACAAGTCCCTACCAACACTAATCTTTTCTCCAAATGATGAGAATTAAAAAACACTTGGTCTCATAAAATCACAAGAATCATCTTCCATAGAATCGCATAATCTAAAAAAGATTAACTATCTATTTCTTCTATCTTTAAACATTATCCCAAAAACAGAAAGGTTAAGGTAAAACAACTCTTCAAAAAGAAAGAATCCCATAGGAATGGAAACTACTTTTAAATCATCAAAGTTCCATGGTACTACCCAAAGTTCATCATAGACCATTCCATAAATAACGGTCCTTAAAATTCCTCAAAACAAACCAAACTAAGATTGAAACCCAAATACAATAACGATTTGATAACATAGTCTTCCAAAACAACTTCATTGTTCATCTACAGACAACATCAACCACTCCTAACATCTTATAAAAAGTAGCTAACCTAAACATATTTTACCCAAGATAGGTTAGTCATTCCCATAAGTAACATAAATTACTATATGTTCACCTTAAATTCATCGATTCTTCAAAATATAAGTCAACCTTACTCCTCAATGAAAATACCGTAGTAATCTATTTACCTCGATCAAATATGGTTCCCAAAATAATGAACGTCTTCCAAAATAATAATCATATTTTAATCCCCTAATCATCCTTGTCATAATAATACGAAAATCGTCGCATTTCCTATCACATTGGTTGTCGGAACATGTTCTTCCATTTCCCACCATTAACTAAGAAGAGAAAGCATAATTAGGGGCTTAAGTACTTAACTAATAATCATGAAAAGGAACTGAAAGCATATAAGGATAACTTGTATATGAAAGGTATACCCTAACTTGTGATCTCCTATGTTCCCATCTAGGTTATGAATTATCATATATTCTTATGTGAACCTTTATTTTATTTTATCTTTGTTCCTTTAACAATGGTTCATACCAAGCTTATGAATTTATCAAAGCATATCCCCCGGGAGTGTCGTAACCAAGAGTGCAGAAAGGCCCGTTGTCATGTACCAGTTCCCGTTCGAGTCTAGATCAAAGCGGTGTTTTCGGGATTTACCCCTATGTACATCTGTGCCAGAGCCACCTCTACCTGCTCGTATCCAGACAGGGATGTATTTGCTTGGCAACCCCTTACTCAATACTCACCAAAATACCAGGATGATTTCCTACATTAAACTTTTATATAGGGTTCCTCCTAGAGTTTTCATATCCTAATTTCCACAAATAACTAAACCATCCTTTGATACCAACTATAGCATCCCGTATTTTTATAACATAACTTTTCATTCCATTACACGGAACTGAGGATCTTTAAGGTTTAGTGTCTTGGAACAAGGAACATAAAACATGAAACAAAAAAAAAACATTCTTCTTAAACACTTGAAAGGCTTCTCCTCATGTTCACCCTAGGCTCATTACTGCATCTCATATCCTGGGGACATACATCAAAAGGAAGGGTGAGCAGAAGGCCCAGCAAGGGAAACAAGTGAAACATTTTACATATGAACTTGAGATACATCAATAAAGTCATGAAAAGAACTTTAATGCATGAAAATGAAATCATGAGGCATATCATAATAAAAATAAAACTTTTTCATAACTTGAAGATGTTGCTACATAATTTAACATAGAAAATCATGAACATATCACCAAGGTCCATCCCCAAGGTGTCATTTTAAAATTACCAAGGTTATTCACCAAGGTATCGTGAAAATTGTAATCTCTAGTGGTTACATCATTACCCAATGCATTGGAGCGCTATCAGGGCACACCCTTAAATTTTCCTTTATTATCATGTGAGCCACATATATCATCATCAAACATTTCATAAATAACCCATATAGCATAAAATAAATGGGTTTCATTTCATAATCATAACGTTTTAAAAACTGCTTTAAAGACATGATCTTTACGTCACTTTAAACCCACGGAAAGGGAAAGAGGGTTTCATGTATGTAATTCCCAGAATTTAAAATAAAAAATTTTGATATATATGTGAATACCCCTGTAGAAATAAGGGCTTTGAGTATTCACTTTATAACATAAAATAATTTTTAGAAAAGAGAGAGAGGCATTTTGAGACGAAAATTCTGCAGCATAACGGCTATGTTACAAGGTTTTAGAAAACATTGAGAAGAGAGGGGACATGGGTCAAACATTCATAAATGACCCATAAAACAGTATAGGGACAAAATATAAGGGATTTAAGAACATGGTAATGAAATTTGAAAATATACCATATGAAATGAAGAACATGAAAGGAAGAAAAAAAAGATTTCTCTTGTGAGAATTCGGCAGCCTAACGGCGTCACTTAAACATCAACAAAATTGAATTGACAAGGTCAAATAGGGTCTCTCATCATATGAACATAAGAGTCCAGTATGATAGATATAGAGATAATACCCCAACATAATAGAAAGGAAATTGAAATAATTGACATGAAAGTAGAACTTCAAAACGAGAATGGTGAAGAACCACTTAAAAATTCGGCAGCCTAACGGCGCCACTTAAACTTCAACAAAATACTGAATTGAAGAGATCAAATGGGGTCTCTCATCATATGAACATAAGAGTCCAGTATGATAGATATAGAGATCATACCCCAACATAAAAAAAGGAACTTGAAAGAATTGACATGAAAGTAGAACTTCAAAACGAGAAGGGTGAAGAACCACTTAAACTTCCGGCAGCCTAACGACGCCACTTAAACTTCAACAAATTACTGAATTGAAGAGATCAAATGGGGTCTCTCATCATATGAACATAAGAGTCCAGTATGATAGATATAGAGATCATACCCCAACATAAAAAAAAGGAACTTGAAATACTTTACATGAAAATAGATCTTGAAAAATGAGTAGGGAGAAAGAATCTGTTACAAAAATTTCGGTAGCCTAACGGCGCCACTTAAAACTTCATAAAACGAAATAATGAGAGTAAGAGGGGATCTCTCGTTATATTAACATGAAAAGGGAAGTAAGAGGATTATAGAAGAACATCCTCCAACATAAGAACATGGAGCATAAAAGGAAAGACATAAAAGAGATTACTTGAAAAGAAAGAGAGAGGTCAGATCCCTTACCTTAAAATGTAACTCTTAAACCTCAAAGGTTGGGAACTTGAGGGCTTGGGGGAACTTTGGGAGGACTCCTTGGGAGGTAATGAGACCAGAAATTCGTTGGGAATGAGTGGGGAGTCGAATGGATGAGAGGAGGGCTTGGTATTTATAGGGAATGTGAGGGGACAAGGCATTAATGGCCAAGGGACACCTCACATGTGCTTTTCTCAAACCCATGTGCTCTCCCTTGTCATTTATCATGGAGTTAGGACACATGGGGCCCCCAAAACAATAATTCATAACCCTTGGCCGGCCAACCCTCAAAATATCTCATGACATCATCATGACACTTTATGATGTCATTAAACATACCGAAACCCTAAAACTGTATTTTTACTATTCACTGAAAATTCAACTTTCTCAGAAAAATCCCAGAATTTCACATTAATCAAATATCAATGCTCTGATTTCAAAAATGAAATTCATTTTATAAAAATAATTTTCTAAATATTTTTAATTTAATTTTTAAATAAAAACACTATTCATCGAAAATTCATTTTTTTCAGAAAAAACCCCAAAAATTACCATAACATAATATCGATGCTCTGAGTTCAAAAATAAAGTCATTTTTATAAAAATAATTTTCTAATTATTTTTAATTAAATTTTTAATTAAAAAAGACTATTCACCCGAAAAAACTAATACTTGAATAATAATTAATGAAACCATTATTTAACTATTTTATTGAATCACATTACTTAATCAAGGTGCCTAGATTATTTTAAAACTTTCTTTAAGTGAGATTACTAATCCATTTGGTCATATTACTAATCCTAATCATAAAATCACTATTCATAATTTACTATTCATCAAAAATCAAGTTGATCTTATTAGACTCTAAATTTAGTACTGAACATAATTGCAGAAGACCATTTTTTGAAAATCATTACACATTTAATTATTTAGGGTTTACATAAATATATTTAAAATATCCTTTTTCTAAAATTCATCAAAAATATGCATACTATATTTATCCAGTCATTTCAAAATTCATAAGCATCATCATAAGAAGAAATCCCAATTTTTATTTAAAACAAGGATTATACAAGGTAGTTACGGTCTCGTTACATAACCCCTTATAATACCAGCATAGGACCTAAGAGTAAGGTGTGCTAGGGTGATAGAAGCTTGGGGCGGCTCAGTCAACATTGCCCGAGTAGTAATTTCTATCAGTTTGAACTTCTCACGAAGGCGATTTCGTTCCAGCTTCACATGATGAAGTTCGGCTTGGATTTGATCCAGAGCAAAGCCCAGTGGTGCTACCTCCTTCCCAAGCTCTGTTAGATGGGCTTCGATCGGTCCAAGACTACTAGGTGAGGCCATCGAATCTTCTTTCTATAATAATTAACCAAGATTACTTATATTTAGAGACAATAATCAAAACATTTTGTTCACAGCGGTCATGTTGACAGATGGTTATATAATAGTCAAAAACCCACTGATCTCATTTTAATTATAATCATGTTTATCAAATAAAACATTTTTGTTGAGTATAACAATAACACATAAAATTTTAAAAAATTTCGGGTCGTTACAATCTTCCCCCCTTAAGAAATTGCGTCCTCACAATTTTAAAATTGGGTTTTGAAATTTCATTGAAAGTCCCACATCGGAAAAGGAGTCAGTAAAACTATTACTTTAAAATAAAGAAAGGGAAGTACAATGGTCACCCGAGTTAACCCACACTAGGGTTCCATGTAGGAAAACATGGACATGGAGGAAAAAAACAAAGGGTCAAGTTCTGAGGGAGAGTGATAGAGAACATGATTAGGAGAAAGTTAACCATGAGAAAATCCCAAACTTATGATGTGTGTAAACAGTCTTTGATTACCTAGTAGGAAACGTAAACCAACAACATTTTTGTTTTACGTTTCTTTTCATAATTTTGAGGATTTCATTTACTACATAGAACAAAAACATAAGAAAATATACCTACCTTCAAGTAGAGTTTCATCCTTTAACAAGTCCCTACCAACACTAATCTTTTCTCCAAATGATGAGAATTAAAAAACACTTGGTCTCATAAAATCACAAGAATCATCTTCTATAGAATCACATAATCTACAAAAGATTAACTATCTATTTCTTCTATCTTTAAACATTATCCCAAAAACAGAAAGGTTAAGGTAAAACAACTCTTCAAAAAGAAAGAATCCCATAGGAATGGAAACTACTTTTAAATCATCAAAGTTCCATGGTACTACCCAAAGTTCATCATAGACCATTCCATAAATAACAGTCCTTAAAATTCCTCAAAACAAACCAAACTAAGATTGAAACCCAAATACAATAACGATTTGATAACATAGTCTTCCAAACCAACTTCATTGTTCATCTACAGACAACATCAACCACTCCTAACATCTTATAAAAAGTAGCTAACCTAAACATATTTTACCCAAGATAGGTTAGTCATTCCCATAAGTAACATAAATTACTATATGTTCACCTTAAATTCATCGATTCTTCAAAATATAAGTCAACCTTACTCCTCAATGAAAATACCGTAGTAATCTATTTACCTCGATCAAATATGGTTCCCAAAATAATGAACGTCTTCCAAAATAATAATCATATTTTAATCCCCTAATCATCCTTGTCATAATAATACGAAAATCGTCGCATTTCCTATCACATTGGTTGTCAGAACATGTTCTTCCATTTCCCACCATTAACTAAGAAGAGAAATCATAATTAGGGGCTTAAGTACTTAACTAATAATCATGAAAAGGAACTGAAAGCATATAAGGATAACTTGTATATGAAAGGTATACCCTAACTTGTGATCTCCTAGGTTCCCATCTAGGTTATGAATTATCATATATTCTTATGTGAACCTTTATTTTATTTTATCTTTGTTCCTTTAACAATGGTTCATACCAAGCTTATGAATTTATCAAAGCATATCCCCCGGGAGTGTCGTAACCAAGAGTGCAGAAAGGCCCGTTGTCGTGTACCAGTTCCCGTTCGAGTCTAGCTCAAAGCGGTGTTTTCGGGATTTACCCCTATGTACATCTGTGCCAGAGCCACCTCTACCTGCTCGTATCTAGACAGGGATGTATTTGCTTGGCAACCCCTTACTCAATACTCACCAAAATACCAGGATGATTTCCTACATTAAACTTTTATATAGGGTTCCTCCTAGAGTTTTCATATCCTAATTTCCACAAATAACTAAACCATCCTTTGATACCAACTATAGCATCCCGTATTTTTATAACATAACTTTTCATTCCATTACACGGAACTGAGGATCTTTAAGGTTTAGTGTCTTGGAACAAGGAACATAAAACATGAAACAAAAAAAAAACATTCTTCTTAAACACTTGAAAGGCTTCTCCTCATGTTCACCCTAGGCTCATTACTGCATCTCATATCCTGGGGACATACATCAAAAGGAAGGGTGAGCAGAAGGCCCAGTAAGGGAAACAAGTGAAACATTTTACATATGAACTTGAGATACATCAATAAAGTCATGAAAAGAACTTTAATGCATGAAAATGAAATCATGAGGCATATCATAATAAAAATAAAACTTTTTCATAACTTGAAGATGTGGCTACATAATTTAACATAGACAATCATGAACATATCACCAAGGTCCATCCCCAAGGTGTCATTTTAAAATTACCAAGGTTATTCACCAAGGTATCGTGAAAATTGTAATCTCTAGTGGTTACATCATTACCCAATGCATTGGAGCGCTATCAGGGTGAACCCTTAAATTTGCCTTTATTATCATGTGAGCCACATATATCACCATCAAACATTTCATAAATAACCCATATAGCATAAAATAAATGGGTTTCATTTCATAATCATAACGTTTTAAAAACTGCTTTAAAGACATGATCTTTACGTCACATTAAACCCACGGAAAGGGAAAGAGGGTTTCATGTATGTAATTCCCAGAATTTAAAATAGAACATTTTGATATATATGTGAATACCCCTGTAGAAATAAGAGCATTGAGTATTCACTTTATAACATAAAATAATTTTTATAAAATAGAGAGAGGCATTTTGAGACGAAAATTCTGCAGCATAACGGCTATGTTACAAGGTTTTAGAAAACATTGAGAAGAGAGGGGACATGGGTCAAACATTCATAAATGACGCATAAAACAGTAGAGGGACAAAATATAAGGGATTTAAGAACATGGTAATGAAATTTGAAAATATACCATATGAAATGAAGAACATGAAAGGAAGAAAAAAAAAGATTTCTCTTGTGAGAATTCGGCAGCCTAACGGCGTCACTTAAACATCAACAAAATTGAATTGACAAGGTCAAATAGGGTCTCTCATCATATGAACATTAGAGTCCAGTATGATAGATATAGAAATCATACCCCAACATAATATAAAGGAACTTGAAATAATTGACATGAAAGTAGAACTTCAAAACGAGAATGGTGAAGAACCACTTAAAAATTCGGCAGCCTAACGACGCCACTTAAACTTCAACAAAATACTGAATTGAAGAGATCAAATGGGGTCTCTCATCATATGAACATAAGAGTTCAGTATGATAGATATAGATATCATACCCCAACATAACAAAAAGGAACTTGAAAGAATTGACATGAAAGTAGAACTTCAAAACGAGAAGGGTGAAGAACCACTTAAAATTTCGGCAGCCTAACGACGCCACTTAAACTTCAACAAAATACTGAATTGAAGAGATCAAATGGGGTCTCTCATCATATGAACATAAGAGTTCTGTATGATAGATATAGAGATCATACCCCAACATAACAAAAAGGAACTTGAAATACTTTACATGAAAATAGATCTTGAAAAATGAGAAGGGAGAAAGAATCTGTTACAAAAATTTCGGCAGCCTAACGGCGCCACTTAAAACTTCATAAAACGAAATAATGAGAGTAAGAGGGGATATCTCATTATATTAACATGAAAAGGGCAGTAAGAGGAGTATAGAAGAACATTCTCCAACATAAGAACATGGAGCATAAAAGGAAAGACATAAAAGAGATTACTTGAAAAGAAAGAGAGAGGTCGGATCCCTTACCTTAAAATGTAACTCTTAAACCTCGAAGGTTGGGACCTTGAGGGCTTGGGGGCACCTTGGGAGGACTCCTTGGGAGGTAATGAGACCAGAAATTCGTTGGGAATGAGTGGGGAGTCGAATGGATGAGAGGAGGGCTTGGTATTTATAGGGAAAGTGAGGGGACAAGGCATTAATGGCCAAGGGACACCTCACATGTGCTTTTCTCAAACTCATGTGCTCTCCCTTGTCATTTATCATGGAGTTAGGCCACATGGGGCCCCCAAAACAATAATTCATCACCCTTGGCCGGCCAACCCTCAAAAGATCTCATGACATCATCATGACACCTTATGATGTCATTAAACATACCGAAACCCTAAAACTGTATTTTTACTATTCACTGAAAATTCAACTTTCTCAGAAAAATCCCAAAATTTCACATTAACCAAATATCAATGCTCTGATTTCAAAAATGAAATTAATTTTATAAAAATAATTTTCTAAATATTTTTAATTTAATTTTTAAATAAAAACACTATTCATCGAAAATTCATTTTTTTCAGAAAAAACCCCAAAAATTACCATAACATAATATCGATGCTTTGAGTTCAAAAATAAAGTCATTTTTATAAAAGTAATTTTATAATTATTTTTAATTAAATTTTTTATTAAAAAACATTATTCACCCAAAAAAACTAATACTTGAATAATAATTAATGAAACCGTTATTTAACTATTTTATTGAATCACATTACTTAATCAAGGTGCCTAGATTATTTTAAAACATTCTTTAAGTGAGATTACTAATCCATTTGGTCATATTACTAATCCTAATCATAAAATCACTATTCATAATTTACTATTCATCAAAAATCAAGTTGATCTTATTAGACTCTAAATTTAGTACTGAACATAATTGCAGAAGACCATTTTTTGAAAATCATTACACATTTTTAATTATTTAGGGTTTACATAAACATATTTAAAATATACTTTTTCTAAAATTCATCAAAAATATGCATACTATATTTATCCAGTCATTTCAAAATTCATAAGCTTCATCATAAGAAGAAATCCCAATTTTTATTTAAAACAAGGATTACACAAGGTAGTTACGGTCTCGTTACATAAACCCTTATAATACCAGCATAGGACCTAAGAGTAAGGTGTGCTAGGGTGATAAAAGCTTGGGTCGGCTCAGTCAACATTGCCCGAGTAGTAATTTCTATCAGTTTGAACTTCTCATGAAGGCGATTTCGTTCCAGCTTCACATGATGAAGTTCGGCTTGGATTTGATCCAGAGCAAAGCCCAGTGGTGCTACCTCCTTCCCAAGCTCTGTTAGATGGGCTTCGATCGGTCCAAGACTACTAGGTGAGGCCATCGAATCTTGTTTCTATAATAATTAACCAAGATTACTTATATTTAGAGACAATAATCAAGACATTTTGTTCACAGCGGTCATGTAGACCGATGGTTATATAATAGTCAAAAACCCACTGATCTCATTTTAATTATAATCATGTTTATCAAATAAAACATTTTTGTTGAGTATAACAATAACACATAAAATTTTAAAAAATTTCGGGTCGTTACACTTATTGAGTATACATGTCATGATCACCCATGTAAATATAAATCTGATTTATAGGTTTCTAGGAGGGATATAGTGACCGAGATGGATAATATTATCTTGGAGATTGGGATTGGATATGGAGTTGCTACCTTAAGACCATTTTGATATTTTTCTTATTTGGGAGACATAACACCTATGGGAAATCACTTTAACTTATGGGATATTGGTAATATATATATTATGGCATTTACTGGTGGAATTATCATTATATTGGATGGATTTATGAGGGTAATGCATCCAATATACAAGATTTATCCCTTGGCGTTAGTCGCCACCCTGTGACCAATTGAATATTGGATTTGGGATTCAATCACATCTTCACTGCAGTCCTAGAGGGGTTATTATTTTCTTTGAGATTTAGGATGAAGTCTAGGGATAGAAAATAGTGAGGATTTCATGGGTTTTGTAGGGAAACATTTATAGTTCAACTTAGTGTGTGATGTAGAAAGGGTGACCAACCAGATCATAGGATTTTAGATACCCCAATGATCCAATATAATGAAATTATCCTTAATAAACACCCTTTTGGGTATATATATAGGATATGTACATGAATAAAAAAAATTTATGCTTGTGTTTAAATTGGTTATATTTTCATTGGAAAGTTAAATGGATATTAAATGAGTTTCCTATTACTCATCTTAGGGATTTATTTTTTGCTTACAGATATGCCTTCTTGTCATCATTAACATATAGATCTGGTTATCAAGGTTTAATAGGATGATCTGGTCAGTTACTAGAGGATTGATCTGGCTGAGGATGGTGAGATTTGGAGGAAGCTGTTATTTGAGTTCCATCGTGAGGGATTAGATAAGTATGAGGAAATTATATCTAATATAACGATAGATCAACAGTTATAGGATCTTGAAATCACATTAAATTTGATTGACACCATAGTGGAGTATCAAGACCCATTGTTCGTTGATCTAATGTGCGTAGCAACTGAAAGTGCATGATCTTATTTCTTGGGGTGAATAAGGACGCATATGTTTCTTGGGATGATTTATAGAGGCAGTTTCTGGCTGAGTTTTTATCATTATTGATGACGGTGGTGAAGAGGCATGAGTTTTTATCTATTCAATAGGGGATCCTAATCATGTAGGAATTTAAGATCAAATTTACGGATATACTTTACTTTTCTCTAGATCTTTTCCCTATTGATGATTCTAGAGAGAAATGTTTGGAGTAGGCATTATTCTTAGTTATTTGATATATTGTAACCCCATTTATGCAACCTATTTATTTGGTGGTATAAAGGAATGTTGTGGTGATAATGATTATGAATGGGAGTAGAAGATCATCTTGATAAGAGAGTAATCAAAGTACCCATAACATAATATCTATTAGAAGATATTCTCAAGTATCCAAGCTGTCAAGGTTCCAATTGAGGGGGTGATATCCTCAATAGTTTTATTCCCTTTTATCTGGAGGCTATATTCCTCATGAATATTTCAGGATCTCAAAGATGGTGTAAATTTTTTTCAGATGTAAATGCCATTATAATTATTAGTTATTATACATCATTGGGACCCAATATGGTGGAGGTTTTTTGATTCCACATCATCTATAGTATTAGTATCACCCAAGGTCATACAAGTAGTAGGGGAAGTAAGAATGTTTTCTTCTAAGTGGATATAGATTTGGTAGCGAAAATTCCCATGATGTCCCTCACCCTCAAGAAAATAAGGTTAAGTGTGTTTTGAGAGGTTTTCATTAAAAATATGTAAAATGAGCTCGACATGGACATTCATATTTTATAGAAGTTTCTGTTTTATGTGATATAGAGATAATATGAGGTACCATATGTTTTTTTACACCTTACCCTATAATATATTTTAATCTTTAACTTCACACTTGTTTATTATACTCACCTTGGTTCAAGGATTAGGACTCAAGGTGGAGAAGCTCATATACAATTTGTTTTCACTATGTTAGTTGGAGATTAAAAGAGTCTTATTAACACGTGTTTCATTTTTGATATGGTGTTGGGGAAAAATCAATCATGTAGGGATATATTTTGGAGTCATGTATAACTATACAATGTCATTATTATCATTGACTAGCTATATTTTGTGTTCACAATTATTGATGTATTATATAGGTGAGTCTGGTTTTGTGAAGAGGAGGGCTAGTGTGTTGTGTTTTTTGAAGAGAGATATTATCATATGGTCCATCATTACTCAGACCCTCTTTTTTCAATGTTGGAATCCCTGATGTTAGATATAGTTGAGGAATATAAAGTGTAGTTTCCTATATTTGGGGAGGATTTTCTATATGTTTTCCCTAAGGAGACTGTGACTCAAACCCCTAGATGTGATGTAAGTTTGGTATAGAGTTACTAAAAATTGTTTCTCTGATTTTCATGTCACCATAAAAAATAATTCATTATATTTTATGGAATATGAGGATTTGGGTTAATTATTTTACATGTAAGGGTTCCATCCATCACAATTAATCATAATGAGGAACTCTGTTTCTATTATACAATACGTAAATTTATAGTCTAAAGCTATGTATATTCTACTAGTGGTTGAATCATGTGACATACAAGAATTATTATCCCCTAAAGATGATAAATGATCTGTTCAACCGTTTGAAGGGATCTAGGTAGTTTTTAAATATTAATCTATTGTTTGAGTATTGTAAAATGAAAGTGAAAAAGGTGAATATCCAAAATACTATATTTAAATGTCGATATGGGCACTTTAAGTATGTGGTTATTTTGTTAAATGTCATGAAAACCCTAGATACTTTCATGGGACTCATGAACTTTGTGTTCCATAAGTTCTTGGATCAGTTTGTGACTGTGTTCGTCAATAAAATTCTACAATACTTTTGGTCAAAGGATGATCATGTTGTGATCCATAGTGACACTCTACCAGTCCTTCCACACAACCAAATATATTAAGAGTTATATAAGTATATGTTTTGGATATAGGAGGTAAATCTCATTGGGAAGTGGTTCCTTGGTATTGAGTGGTGGTCAATACCCCAAATACAGAGTCAATTGTATCTTTTAGAAAATAAGGAATTTTATAGAGTTTCATAGCTTCCTTGGAATTGTAGGATAATATCAGATGTTCATATACAATTTCTATAAAATCGCATCCATGTTGATATCCCTCAGTCGGAAGTGATAAGACTTTATCATGACTAATCAATGTCATGCAGCTTTCAATAACCAAATGGAAAATTTGATCAGTTCTCCCATCCTTCAATTTCCCATGGAGGGATTAGTTTTTGAGTTATTCAAATATTCCTCCCATATTGGTTTGGTATTTTTTGATGTAGTTGAGAGAAGTGATATCATATGGGTCAAGTTGTTTCAATACCATGAGCACAACTATGCCACCCATGATCTTGAGTTTACATAAGTAGTATTTTATTTATTATTATTACAATATTAACTCATTATGGAATTATTCATAGTCTTCATAGATCATATGTTCCCGAGGAATATTCTATCTCAACGGGAAATAAATTTGTGATAACAATATTGGATGGAGTTATTATAAGTATTTGAAATTGAGATCTCTAACACTCTATCTAAGGGGAATGTGGTTGCTGATTCACTAAGAAGAATGCCATGGAGATTTTTTATAAGAGATTATAGAGAAGATTAGAGGGAGATGAAGGAGCTTGTGGTGATGCATATTTATGGGTAAGAGGTTAGTAGTATAGGTTGTCTTTTCTATATTATAGTAGAATCATACCTGATTCATCAAGTGGAGGAGTCTTAGTGGGGAAACATGGAGGTGGATGTGATTAAATACTATTTCATCCATAGTGATTATCTGAAGGGATGTTTGATATTAGATGATATTTCAAGGGATTATGTATGAACCATCAGTGATATACTAGGAGGTTCTTTGTTAGTTTCATATATAAATAGTGGTAGTGTATACTGGTATATACAATATTCATCATTACTTAAAGCTTGGTGGACAAAGTTGATGTAGTCAGTAGTAGAGTTCATGTCACGATGTTTAGTCTTCTAGTTTTTGAAGGAAGAGCACATTGTTCTCGATTTATTTTTGTACTCATTGGATTTTTCCTAGTGGAAATAGAGTATATATTAATGTATTTTTTATTAGGTTTTCCTTGAATTTGAAGAGGATTCGATTCAATATGAGTGATTTTAGATCTGTTAATAATGTCATCCAATTTTTTATTAATCTAGGAATCAGGTGATGTGGATGTTCAATCGAGGCGATATATTGATGTGGTGGTGTGACTTCATGTGCTTACTGGGGACCATAATTTCTGACTGGGTTCCTTATTTCACCTTATGAGTTATTTAGGGTATTTATGGTGACTTTGTTTATTCTATTCATCTTAGTACTACATTCCATCCTCATAGAAATGGGACGATAGAGCCTACTATTCAGCCATTAAATAATATTTTATAGGTTTTCATCTATATTTTTGTTAGATATTGGATATGGAAATTTACCTTGGTTGAGTTTTATTATAATAATATTTATTACTCAACCATTTGAATGGATTTATTTGACTCATTTTATGGGAAACATTTTCAATATCTTTTATGATGGAATGAGGTTGAGGAGTCTTTGATCCTTGGTCTAAATGTAGTGTGATGTAAGCTGAATAATATCCAGATGATTAGATAGTTTTTAAAGATATAATAAGATCATAATGAGTCATATGATATTTTTTGTAGGATAAATATAGAGTTTGAGGTTATGAAATATGTGATCTTGAGGTTTTCCCATTATCATGTTCAGTGGAGGTTTGCTCAAAAGAGTATGTTCTCTCGTTGGTATATCTATCACTTTGAGGTGCTGAGATGTATCAGTGAGGTAGAATTTTAGTTTTATCTTTCCTTATAGTTAGAGTAGGTCAATGACTTCTTTTATTTTTCATGTAATTATAGTAATCTATATAAATATTTTCATGTTAATGACTGGAGAGAGTAGTATATTGAGATAAATTAAACATTCCTGGAATAGTCGGTCAAGATATTGGATCACCAAGAGAAGTTATTATATGGGATTTTTATTCATCCAGATATTTTCTTGTAGATCTACGGAGACATGAAGTAATGTACTTAGGAGAACAATTCAAATATGCACATTCAGCACCCCAAGCTATTTTATTATCTTTTTTTTATTTTATGAGATGTTTTATTTTGTGTTAAATTAAATTACATGGTCGCTATATATTTTTCCCATGTTTTTTCTCTAAATGAAATTTTATTTTTTATAGTGTCATTGTTCTATTTGAGTTGTATCACTTGATAAGGTATAAGGTCTTGGAGTATGTGTTTTTTTCCTTTTGGGTTGGTTCTAATTATTGGGGATGATAATTTCTTGAGAGGTATCTAATGAAACAAGTTAGATCATTACATTATTTTGTGGTTTTTATGTGATAGAGGAGTCTGGGGGAGTTTATAAAATGAGAGGGGCTAATTAGAATTAAAATATTAGATAAGATTAAGAGGCTATAATGTTATCATTCAGGTCGTATTTCCTGATGGTTGGAAAAATTGGAGTTCGGAGTTAATTATTGATATTTCTTGGTGTAGTATATATTACTCGACCATGATGGGTGAAATTATAGAGATGGTGTTGGTGTTAGGGGTTTGATCATGGCGTGATAGGGTGTGTTATAGTGCAAGGTGTTCAAAGGTGAAATTTTATAATGTAATTCTTCATGCATTATGAGAATGAATCATACATAGTTTTTTTTCATGGCTTGATTGCATGTATTGTATAATTAATCATTCTTATGGATTTGGTTCCTAGAATGATAGAGTCTTTCGTGGCATGACTGAGTTTTTGATGTATATTATTTTGAAATGGGATGAAACCATATGTTGTTTCAATGATTCTTATGAATATTTCACTTTCTAGATTTTTTTTTGGGTTATGGAAATATTCATCATGTAACACCATCTATTTGCAACAGTTTTTCTAGGTCTTAACCTAGATGTGATTCATAGAAAAATCTAGGTTATCATGGTGTGGAGTCATGGGGACCGATTTTTTGGTTCTACGTGGAATAACATAATGGTGTGTTAGTTGGGGTCACAATACAAACTATCCTTGATTATATCAGTTTGGAATGTTATTTTATTCACGATGGAGGGATATATAGGGGTATTAAAAATATGATTTTCACAGGGTTTGTGGACTTGACCCGTCATGATGTATTGAGGTTCTATTGCACTACAACACCTTGTTTCATTAACTGGTGCATAAATTGGACAACCAATTTTAATTTCCCCTATATAATTAGATTTTTATCAATCCTTGGGTGATTAGTGATGATACGTTATATAAATATCAGTATTCATAGATTTTCTTTAGCCCTATAATTTTAGATATCGATCGAAAGAAATATAAGGTGTTTTTTCACATATATTTGTCGAGTTCTCTCCATATTTTATTTTCATGAGATCATTTTTTAGAAGTGTTATTTTGGTTGGGAATATGTTGGGTTATATATTTTTATGGGTATTTATGGGGTTCAAGTTTTTTGGGATTTCCCTTACTTGGATTAGTCATTATGACAACTAATTAATTCCTTTCTTATATAGTGGTTTTGAAAGAGTATGTTGCAATTAAGGATTCAATAACTTTATTTAGTTATTTTTAAATTGTGTAAGTTGAATTCTATTTAATTTATGGGGAGGATGGTATGGATTTGATTAATGAATAGAATTAATCATTCTAAATGAAATGAATGGGTGAGGTGACTAACACGTGGTTATGTTTTTTCAATGATATTTACTAAGATTAATGGTTATTAATTCCATTTAAAATAAATATTATTGTTATTATTTATGAAACAATATTTTGATTAAATGATGTAAAACCATTTTATTAATGGTTCATAATTTAGTGGTATTAATGAACTGATTTTTTGGAATAAATGAATTGATTTGAAGCCTATTTTGAATAAGGAAATATGGGAATGTGTAAGATGTCATAATTTATTTTAATCTGTTCTCTTAATGATTTTTTTGTGAATATGTTTACTTTGGTTTTTAGTGATATTATTAGTGAAAAAATTCATGTTTATTTATGGGATTATAGTGTGGTTTGTGAAGCTGGGATATAACTACCTGGGATGGTTAGAAATGGAGGATATAGATGTTAATGTAGTATGGGGGTAAGTTTGGTTATGTTGAAATATGATTTGGTTATTAATGATTTTATTATGGTGGTATATGGTGTATTATGTTTCTAGATGTTATAGTTTCCATGAAATTTTATATGGGGTGGTTATGTGGTTTTTGATTGATGTTTCTGGGTTATTTGATAATTGATCTATTACAACAAAATCTGATTGGTAATTAATGAACTTAGTAATGAGTGTGAGTCTATAATTAAATTAACTATGGGTTATAATTTAAATGTTAATGAATGAAATTAGGGAGAAATACTTTTAATTTATGTGGGTATTAGTTAGAAAATGGGTTTTCAATTAAAATGGAATTTATTGGAATAATGAATGTAAATGTCTGAGAAATGGTAATTCTAGAATCAGGAATAATATATGATTAAATGAATAAATATGGATTGTTTTTTTATGTTTCTTTAAATGAGAAGTAGTGTTTTTTTGGTGGTTTAGTAAGTGATCGTGATGGGTGGTGTGTGGAAACATATTTTAGTGGAAGTGGTGGAATTGTTGTGATATTTTTAGAGTTATTAGTGTTGAATAGGTAAGCCTTCTAGGTTAGTCTGGTGTTAGGCTTACTGAACTTGTATTTTTTTTTAATTTTTTGCATATATGTATGAATTTATGAATGTATGTATGCATGTATAGATGGATTCATGGATTCATGGATTGATGGATGCATGCATAGATTAATGGATGCATAGACGTATGTATGCATGTATTCATGTATTCATAGATGCATATATTCATATAAAAATGTATAAATTTATGAATGTATGTATTTATAAATTTATGCATTCTTTTTTCATTTTATATTTTTGGATTTTTATATTTTTTCAGGTTTCCAAGAGGGTTTTGGTGACTGAGTTGGACAACACTAGCATGGAGCTTGGGATTGACTAATGAGTTAATGCCTTAGGACTATTTTGTTATGTTGTTTTTTTATAATTTGTACTTAAATGAAATTAATTTTCTTTATATGATATTGGTTATATTTATATTATGGTGTTTATTAGTGATTTTCACAATATATTTTGGGGATTTATTTGGGTAATGCCTCTCATATGCAAGATTTATAACCTTGATGCTAGTCTCCACATAGTGTCCTATTAGAGGTGGGATTTGGGGGTCACTATGATCTTCAAAATGAACCAAATATAAGTTCTTATAAGGTTATGGTCCTGAAACAAGCTCCAAACTAAAACAAAAAAGAAGAAACATACTATCAAGTTCTGTATGCATCAATGGACACCATCTTTTAGTGGCTTTGTTGGTCTACTAAATTTTGAGTAATGGATCTATATTAAAAGATATACATTTTATATTTCTTCAATGTTGGGAATGTGAAAGGGTTGTATTGGATTTTTATTGGATGGAAGGTGAAATAGACCAATTGTGGACTTTAATTAATACCAGAATGGAAAAGAAATAAATTGACTACTTTGAATGGAAGGACTTTTAAAAATTGTATTAAACAAACATTTTTTTCTTACTCTTCACATTAAAATGGGGAAATAATTCCTTGAGTTAAGGAAAAAAGAGTATGAATAGGTTCATTCAAATAATGAAAACTTTAAGATAATTTTATGCTATGCCTATAGTTTTATTATTATCCTTGAAAGAGAGATCATTTATTTATTTAGTGTCTTAAAAAAACCTTTGAAATGAATTAACCATATTGAAATTTTGCAGCTATGATGAAATTGTTCAATGTGAACATAAGGTGGTATTAGAAATCATAGACTCTCATTATCATAATAGAATTTGATTTAAGAAATGTAATATTTATTACTATATAGATATAAATGATAAATAACATAGAGGAAATAAAATTAAACTACCCACATGTCACAAATGTGAGAGGAAGTACCCAATAAATTATCTAAAAGGACCGGGAAGATATTCCATGCGGTAGAGTAGGACATCAAGGAGACAATTTCAAAAGAAATATGAAGTGTATAATTAACATAATGGTGTACTATAAGGTCCAAACTAATTCACCACTCATACATAAATAATTCAATTGTAATTAATTTTGTCACTATACAAATCAAATCACTAATCTATGGGATAATAAGGATAATCAATATAAAAAATCTCTAAAACCAAGGGTTCAAGGGAGGTAATATACTATCAAAACAACTGATGTAGATCATGATAATGATGTGGTGAAATGGAGAATTACTATCCACTTAATAACTATGAGTGTATTATTTTATTATTGTTCTTAACACTCCTTCATATCATCCAACTTAGATAAAAATATTGGTTCACCACCCCAAACATTGGATAATGAATTAATAGTGAAAATACATGTTAGTGTAAGGATTTAATATAAAGTGTATTAATTCTATCCAATTAATCTTTGTGGGGAGGAACTTCATTCAAATATTGTTATTCATCCCTTGTTAGAATTTGGTGTGATATTGGGAATACATTGGCTCTCCCTATATAGAGATCAAGTTAATTATTGAGATAAGTAAATATGAGTTTATGTATCAAATTATCACATGATCAAATATCAATAGAAGGATGATTATGAAGTCCTTTTAGAAACTAATTCCTTAATATGGGTCATGATAGCTAATAATAATGGAAAATTATATGTCTGGGAGGAAGTCAATATTTAAGATGTTCAAATTATGTAGGAATATATTGATGTATTTCTTAATGAATTACACGACCTTACCCTAGTATGTGATGTTGAGTTTTTAATTTAACTCTTACCAAGTTCTATAACTATATGAAAGAGTCTTTATAGAATATACCCCATTGAATTGAAATAATTTTATAATAAACTTGAAAATAATATTCTTATTGTTTTATATGCCCAAGTGCTTCACTGTGGGGTTATATAATCCTATTTATTGGGAAGAAGGATGGATCAATGCATCATTTCATTAATTATCATGAACTTAAAAACAATATGATCAAGAATAATAATAATATACCATATATTGATGTTGTTTTGGTAAACTTAGTGGGGATTAATTCATCTATAAGGCATATAATCAATCTAGATACCATCAATTAAGGTTAAAGATAGTACATATACCCAATACAACCATCTTAATAAGATATAAATAGTATTAATCGATTTTTAATCCATTCACAATTAAAAATTTCCATGCTATCTTTACTAAACTATCCCTAAGGACTTTAATTTTTATTTTATAAGATAATAGTCTATTAATCATGGATGATAGGTAATCCATACATGGCCTAACAATCCAAATTACATGACCTAAAGAATGATAAGAATAAATTCATTTACAATTTTATTAAAATCCATAAATGATACCTCCCAACACCACTTCCTATTTTTATGATTTTCACACCACTGAATATGATGTTGGAATTTTCATTACCCTGCAATGGTTTTCCTGATGCCAAAACCTAATAGAGTCTTTAAAAATTTCCATGAAATATTTATGGTAGTCATTATTGATGATATTATAATATATTCTCAGAGAAAATGAGAATATAATAAGCATATAAGGATTATTATAAAGTCTTTATAAATGGATAAAATATATTAAAAGTTAAAAAGTGTGAATTTTTGTTACAAAACGTATCATTCTTAGGTCATGTAATTACAAGTGAGGGTTTATCGGTGGATCTATAAAAGAAAAAGGTAAAGAAATAATTTTCTATACTAACCAATATGAAAAAATACATATTTTTATTGGATTAGCTAGATACTATTATATATATTTTTTAAATTTCATCCCATTTTTAAATACACTAACCAAGATAACATATAAGGGAGTGAAGTTCCTCCAGATAGAATAACGTGAATACAGTTTCAAGGATATTAAGAATAGGTTTCTCACTACAATTTTGATTATATTTACATACAATATAGAAGGGTTTGTGATATGAATTTATTCTTCAGAAAATGTTTAGGGATATTTCCTTATAAAAAATGGAAAAGTGGTAGCTTATGCCTTGTTCTAATTAAAAGAACATGAGAAAAATTATCTCACTCATGATCTAGAACTAGAAACAATAATTTTTTCATTAAATATTTGATTGAATTATATTTATGGTTCCCATTGAGATATATGTAGATGATACGAGTTTAAAATATGTATTCACATGGATGGAGTTGAAAATGAATCAAAGGATATTGTTAAAGTTAATCAAAGAATATGATTGCTCAATACATTATCACCTTGGAAATGTTTCAAGGTGACTAGTCATATAGAAATAAAGATCATGCTACCCTATTATTAATATGGATCAAAATGGACTCAATATATATGGATATTCATAGAATTGATAAGGAAATCATAAATGAAGGGATACGATCCTACTTTTCACAAATTATTTCTCAAATTTCCATATATGAGCAGATCAAAGAGTCCCAAATAAATGATATGAAGCTATAGTAGAAGATAAAAACCTTTCTAAAGTTCAACATTGAAAGACATGAATTTATAATATTTTTATCCATGATATGATTCCCATCTATACCAGAGTTAAAAAAGGATATTTAGATAAAATTCATAACCCATATTCTTTATTCACCTAATAAGAATAAATATGTATAGAGATTTTATGAACCAATTTTGGTGGGTCAATAAGAAGAGGGACATGGAAGAGTATATATCTCGATGCTTGGTATAACAAAAAACTAATTTTAAATGTTATAAATATAAGGAGATGATTTAACCACTACCTATACTTGTATGGAAATGGGAGAACATGACCATATATTTTTTCATTGGTCCTCATAAGACTTCTAAATCATAAAATGACATATGGTTAGTGGTGGATAAACATAAAATGTTATCACATTACATTTCTATTTGAGAGTATTTATCACTCAATTATCTTTTTAGGATATAAAAAATGGGATGGTAAGGACGTATTGAGTGCCACTTTTAACGCATCCTCAAACTGAGGGTGAAACTAAATGGTTGATTAAAACATTAGAAGATATGCTAAGATATTTTTCCATAGTTTTCAAATGGAATTGGGTTTAATATCTTTCTATAGTTAATTTATTATATACCAATTAATTCCAATACAGTATCCAAATGGAACCCTATGAGGATCTATATGGGAAGATATATAGAACACTGACATGTTGTGATCAAGTTAGAGAGAGAATGATATTGGAACCTAATCTTGTTCGAAAAATTATGAAGTTTTTTTGAACCATTTAGTGACATATCAAAGAATTAAAATATTAATAAAAGTGATATGTTTATAATAATTTTTCATATCTTTATTTTGAAGTTGGTGAGAAAATATTCATTTGATAACACTTAGGAAGAGGGTTGTGAGATTTAGGAAGAAAGGGAATCTGAGCCCAAGATACATCTATCCCTTTGAGATTCTTGAACATGTGGGTACTATAATGATATATAATATCTCCCATTAGTGCATGATATGGTATATATATCACTTTTCAAGAATTATATAATACATCCATCACATGTACTAAAATCAAAATAATTGAAATTACAACATGATCTCTCTTATTTGAAACATCAATCAGAAATAATAAATATTAGAGATAAGTGTTATGAAATAAGACCACAAACCTAGTTAAATTTTTATGTTTAAATAATATGTTTAAGGATTCCATTATGTAACTTGAAGATGTAATGATATAAAATTTCCTCATTTTTTTAATTTTAAGTTATTTTTTGGGGGGTGGGATATTTTAACACTGAAATTTTATAGTGGTAAATTAGATTTAATTAAAACCCATTTTAATGACTTATCATACATGAAATGCCATAAAAAATAAAAAATGTATTTTTTTTAAATACTATTGAATATTTAAATAAAAATTGAAATAGATTACAACACAACTAAATGAAACAAGATTAGGAAAATTGTGGTGGGTTTCTAGGGTGGATTGATCCTATTTCTGTTCTTAGTGGAAAGGGAAATGTTTGTGCTTGGGGGTTTGCTTTTAGTTTTGTGGTGTTTATGATCTAGTCAAGGGTGTGGTAATTTTTTATCTAGTTAAATTTTAGTGATGGTTTATTTTTAGTTTCATTTTTCAATATGGTTTTTTAGGGGTTTTATTCAAGGTGGTTGAGGTTATTGAAATTGATTGCAAGGTACCTGTCCATAGGTCATGAAATCAAGTAATCGATGACACATAGTATAGGGACTCAAGATACATTCATTGAGAGAAAATTTATTCCAACCCAATCCAGTTTATCTTATTTGAATTTAGATTTTTTATTTTGGGGGTTTCAAACTTGTTTTTCATTTTGGATCCCTATTTTTAGGTGGTTTTTCTTATTATATGGTTCCCATTCAACCTAAAAAATAAATTTATTCAAAAAAAATTGATTGAGGGAATAAAAACATAGTTAAAGAAATATATAAATATAGTCTTCATCCTAATATTATTTGAGTATTATACCACTAATGATAACTATGTAAAGAATATATAATGTTATAAATATGATAAGAAATCTTATAAATGAAATGAGAAAATAAGAAGAGTGATTTTAAGGAAGTTTTAATAGTTACATGGAGAATTTTAAAATAACCAATATATATATATATATATTAGGATTATATAGGTGTTGGGATTATATGGATATTGATACTATCATTGGATATAAGAATAACTAATTTGATAAATTATAAGTTTATTAAAATTAGTATTCAATTAAAATGTAATCTTTATAGCATAGTTTTTGAATTAGAAATTATTAATAGAAGTAATGATTTTATGAAATCTATGTAGAACAGACAATAAATGAAATCATGTGGTATAATTATTCCTTATGAGGATCATTTTTATGATCTTTTAAAGGAGGTAGCATTAGTATTGTTTTTATTCTACCAAGCCCAAGCCAAACTTAAACATGTTCTTCTTGAGTGTAATCATCCAATGGAAAAGTATATATATATTTTCATTATTACACGTATTTGTATAATTTTTTTTATTTTTATAAAATATAATTTTAAATATTTAATTTAATTAAATTTGAAAATATGTTTTTAATATAATTTTATTTTTAAAATTAAATTAATGGTTTGAAAATAAATAATCTATATTAAAATTTAGGAATAAAATCATTAAAATTTTAAAAGATAGATTTCTTAAAGAAATGTTTTTATGTATGTAATATATTTTTTAATTATTAAATAATAATTTTAATAAAATATATTGATAATACATATATAAATAAACTAATATTCAACTAATAATTATTTCTTGGAATGCAATAATAATAAATTCATTTCTATGCATAAAATACATTTTTCAAAAAATTATTTTTTACGTATTATACGTTCTTATATAAAAATTAATTTTTATTAATTTTATAAATTAAAAAAATAAAATATATTTCATATTTTGATTAACCCTGTCCAAAATAGGTAATAAGACATTTTTTTACCAAAAAATAAGTTGATGAGGTAAAAACGTAAGTTACTATAGAAAATATAAAATGAGATAAAAGGGTTAAATTAAGAGGTAAAGGCCTAAAATATCTTTAAACATATCTATAAATTTCATGGATTGGGGTATTAACTACCTATATACATTATGTTTTGACTTTGGATCCACTTCCCATGTAAAATCACATTCTTTGCACATAGAACAATTGCTATTTTTTTGGAATTTTTAATCAAGATCACCTTAAAAGAACCCCTCATCTACCCATCACAAAGAAAACCATTACTTTGGTTTCATCTATAATAAAAATCAAAATAATATCACTTAAAATCCTATCTCATGTTTGGTAACCTTTGGTCATAATTAGGATTACCAAATCCTTCATTTCCTAGAGGCACTCTAAGAGAATATTCAAGTCTTTAATGTAAGTGTTATCCTCTCCCCAGTCATTTTTTATTATCCTTTTCATCCATACAATCTAAAATATGATTTATCACTTTGATAAAATATTTTTTAAATGATTATTATTATTCCATAATGGGGAAATTATAAAAATAAAATAAAATGTAATTATTTATTCACTAGTCATAACATGTTTTTGTTTAGGTAGGTTCCACCACCAACATGAATGTTGATATAAGGTTTATATCATTAAAGATTAAGAAAAAATAAATAATAGTATTATGATGTAATTATAATTAATTTAAAGTGTTTTCATAGTACTTTAAAGGTAATATATATAGGTATAATCATTAACAAAATCATTTCTTTTTTTTGAATAAAAATTCACAACAAACATATTTTTTGATAATTATATAAAAGGTATCACCATAAATTTGATAAAATGACAATTAGAGTTAAGAAATAAATCTAACAATACTATAGAATCTATATGACCATTATAGAGGTGTTTAAAATGGGATAATGTATTAAAGATTATAACCTCCGTACTGAAGATTGAATAGAAAAATGGTACAATTAACAAACAATTATTAAATTTAACAAATAATGATAAATTAATGGAAAATAGGATATTATAAATTAGTGGTATAAAATAATAGAAATTTAGATATAGTTCTTGTTTAGATTAATAATAAACATAAATTTATTTTCCAATAGGTTATATTAGATCTGACTAGATGATAATATAAGGTAATATTTTTCATCTTAGTTTCATTTAATTGAGACAGACATATTTTTCGGAACTTTTTTTCATTTATATGGTGTAAATAATGAACCATTGAATTATTTTATTGTACAAAATATTTATTCTTATAATTTAGAAGTCCAGTTCATAATATATTTTTCATATTCTTTTGATTTAAAAATTACCAACACTGTATAAGTTTTGTTAACTAAATGTCCATTCTATTAGGCCATAATCTTTCTTCATTAACCATGTTATTTTATGCTTATTATATTATTAAATATCTCTATCTAATTTTTTATATAATATTTTATCTAGGTAAATTATTTTTTCATGTCAAATTTTTTTTCTTTGATCAATCCCTTACTTCATAAAAATATGAAATTTTAATAATACTTCTCATCCAATATATTTGTATTTCTATTTCATGTCCAATGTCACAAACCAATATGGGATTTCATCGAACTCGACACAAAACCTAGTCCAAAACATGGCATTAAGGGCTTTCTTGATCCCCAAAAGCTAGAAACTAGGGCCTGGGTATTAAAAATATGCTTTGACGACAATGTTAGAAATTTACATAAGCATAAGTGGTTAATAGAAATAAACATCGCAATAACTAATAAGTATAACCAAATGAGATACAAAAAATATTCATATTCAAAATTTTCAACTATAAACAAATCAAAGAGTAAATCAATAAAATTGGAACCCTATTTTCCCCCCAAAACCACTATGAAATAGGAGGGAATCACCCTAATCCCACAGTTGACAACACTTGTAAGGAGAGGATGAATATAATACAAATACACCATCTCCATGATACATCTTGACTTTACCTAGTTAATACATAACAATTCCAACATACACCCAAAGGTGTATGCAGGGTGTTAGAAAAATACCAGTAGTATTACACCCAAAAGAATATATTCTGTGCTATAATATTATAAGAAAAATTAAAAACCACATTTCATTTAAAACATTTGAAGAATTTCTAAGAAATCATTTTAAGGAAACATTCTTAAGAAACACTTTTCAAATGAAAACCTATTTTTACAAATAATCTTGATTGAAATAAAAATATACAGAAGGTCCACCATATATTAATGAAAAGAACCATATACCAAAATAATCACATTATAAAAGATCCCCAAAATCATATTCCTAAGGGTAAATAGTAATAAAGGGACCTTAGAAACCTTCTACCTTGATGATATATCATCCACTAAGCCACCATCAATGCCCTTGTGAATGAGGCATAAGAGTGGAATGTGTCCCAAGGAACAATATTCTCCAAAATAGCATTCCCATGCATGATCCACTAGAGGGGAATGTATCCAAAGGTCTAGAAGTATCTGATAATATCATATGTTTAGTTATTGTTTCAATTAAAAATTCTACTAGATGAATCCAGGCCTTAGCCACTTCTGAATCAACTAGCTTACTAGCTCTAGTTCTCCCTCCTAGATACCTGAGATAACCTTTGTCCTCAAATTCACATTTCATATATCACATAGATCAAACAAAATTTATATACATTCCAAGAATCATAAGCACACAAGGAAAACATTACATTCCACAAAAAAACACATTGGGAAATACATTTCGTTCTACTTGGAACATTTATGAAAACCCTTTTAGAAATAAAATAAGGATGATACATGTAAAATCTAAATAATTTCCATGGGAAAATACCCTTTCAAAATCATATTCACATCAAAAAAATTTATATCACTCTGTACAAAAGTTCTTGAATTCAAATACTCAGTAAATGTGAACATAAAGGATGTAAATATACAATAAACCATTTCCCTTAGAAAACTCACTTTCAACCCATTCACTACGTTAATCTCTTTGAAAAGAGATTCGATACCTTTTATACAAGGTATAAAACATTTTTAAGAAGAACCCAATGTAGCACACAAGGAATATAACCACATCCCTTTAGAAAAACAATTTTAATCACATGGGAATCATAAATCCATTCCAAATCGTATTTTTTCAGCGCATAAACAATTCATAGAACATATTCAAGCAAGAAAGAAAGCATATCAAAATCATTTAATAGTTTAAAATCTTGGAAACACATACTAGTCACTTGGAAACCTTTGTAAATTAGTGTGAAACCACAACCGCACCACCCCAAGACCCCAACAAGGAAATATTTAACAAAAAACATCATGATCTCTCTCAAAAACACAAGATCAAACCCTCCCTAGTTCAAACAACCAATTGAAAAATGAGAACCCAAAAAATAGATGGAATGAACCTTAGAAAGAAGAATAAACCAAGGGATAAAGGCACTTACTCGTATATCCTTGAAGAAACCATCGCAAATCCACAAAAAAATAATGATCCAAAGGAAGAAGGAGAGGCACTTAAGTTTGAGAATCCTAAATGGCAGAGAAATGAGGTGAATTAGGTTTAAATACTAAGAGGACACAAAGGTAATTTCTCAAATTTTAATGACCTGGGAAAGGCACACAGTTTTTCCACATGGTTTTCCAAACCATAAGAAAACCATGTGTCCCTCATTTTCTAAGAGGGACATGATGTATGGTTATACCACACAGTTTAAAAATGATGTGCTAACTGTGTGTTAGTCACTATCTAAGAGAAACATAAACGACATGATTACCTGGGAAAGGGTGAACGGTTTCCCCTAACCACGCACCAACCATACACCTCCCAATGTGAAGCCCAATTTCTCAACTTTTCACCAAGAATTAATTGGGAACCCATGGGATAATGGTAGAACAAATATAAATAGAAGAAATACCTCAAAATGATAAACATAGATGTGGAAATTATCCCCACGATGAATGATTTATACCCCCTAAAAGTCATCTTGAATCTTGATAGAAGAATAAAAATAAATACTCTTCCTCATCCGAAGACTTCCGCTCCCAGGTCTCATGAACATAATTGCCATGTTGCTAATGAACTTAGACTAATGGGATACAGTTCCCAAGAAGAACTTTCTCTTGAGAATCTATAATCATAAATGATTACTCATACAAAGATAAATTAGGTTGCAATTATAACCCTTCCCATTTCAACATGTAGGACGAATCCAGATTATACATTTTCAACCGGGTAACATAGAACACATCATGAATTGACATTAAATGAGAAGGAAAAGATAACCTAGATTCCACCTTACCAATCTTCTCGGTAATATCAAATAGCCTGACATACCTTATCATTATCTTTCCTTACTTACCCAAATGATTATGAACCAAGAAAGTTTCCACTTTTAGGAACACACAATCACCCATAGAAAACTCAAAATCTTGATGTCTCTGAATGGTATATTATTTATAATGACTTTGACCTATCAACAACCATTTCCTAATCAACGTAATTTTATTAGATGTTTCTTGCCCAAGGCTCGGTCCCAACAATGAGGTCTCACCAACCTCATCCAAACACCAAGGATACCAACATGGTTGAATATACAGTTACTCAAAAGAAACCAATCTAATTGAGGATTGGTAACTATTATTATAAGAAAACTCAACCAATCCCAAATGGATATCCCACAAGCCACCAAAATTCAATACACATGCTCGATGCTTGTGTTCCAAAATCTGATTCACCCGCTACATTTGACCATCCATTTGAGGTTGGTATGCCATTCAGAACATGAACTATGACTTCATCACCTTATGAAGTACATCCCTAAACCATGTGGTAAAATGGGGGTACCTATCAGAAACAATTTATAATGGAAAACCATTAAGTCTCATAACCTCCTAAACATATAACTTACCCATCACATCCACCTTCACTAAATCCTTGATTGGAATGAAATGTGATAATTTGTTCAAATGATAAACCATAACCCAAATTGAATTCCTCCCCTGTGGTGTACAAGGAAATATAACAATAAAGTCCATAGAAATATCGTCCGAATTCTAGGTAAGAATGGGTAGAGGTGGGAGAAAACTGGAGGGACATTGTTGCTATACCTTATACTACTGACATGTAAAACAATGTGATACAAAATAAGCTACATCTTGTCTCATAACTATCCACCAAAACTATCAACACATATCATAGTTTATCTTGTTATCATAAGGTTTAATGACCCACTAATACTAGTGTATATCCTACATCAATACCTTCCTTAATGATAATGGAACAATGAAGAGAACTTTGAAACAAAAAAAACCCCTTAGGATATAATGACCACTCACAAGGTGCCTCACCAATAAAGAAACTGTAGAGAAAATTGGAACATCTCATCTATCAGCTTCTCCTGCAGAAGAAACTTCATAAGAGTAGGTGTCATCTAAACAATATCCAAGAATACACTTCCAATATGCTCATTGTTCTCTATGTGTATCTGAGAAATGATCCCTATCAAATTCCACTCATCACTAAACGTTTTCAATGCTTTCACAAGCACTTTCCTACTCAAATCATCTACCACCACATTTCCTTTAATGAGAGTATATAATATATCAATTTAGAACTCTATAAGGTATTAAACCCAACGATATTACCTCAAATTCATATCTTTATATGAGAAAATGTGAGCCAATCCCTTATGATAATAATAAACCAAAAATTTCTCTCAAAAAAGATAATGGAGCCACAAATTCAAGTCATGGATCAGTTATGCTAACTCCAGGTCATGGGTTGGGTAATTTATTTCATGCGTTAAGAGCTGGAGAGAATCCTAAGCCACCACATGATTGTCCTGTATCAAAAAACACCCAATACCTATACCTAAGGAATCATAATATGCCACATATCCATTTCCAGAATCTGAAAAATTAAAACATGGGATGTGGTCAACCACTACTTAATTTCTTCAAAGGATTCCTGACACTATGGGCTCCATTAGAACATTACCCGTTTTTGGGAGAGTTCTATAATGGATGATTAAATAGGATAAAATCTTAAAAGAAACATCTGTAATACCAATCCAGTCACAAAAAGCTTCTGATCTCAAAAAAATTATTCATCTGCTCCCATTACATAATTACACTAATTTTATCAGGGTCCACTAAAACCCCTTGTTCAAAAATCAGATGACCTAGAAACTTTACTTCCCTGATCGAGAAGGTACACATGGAAAGCTTCTTATAGAGACGATGATCCAAAAGGGTACCCAACACAATTATCAAATTCCAATCATGATCTTTCTCGGTCCAAGAGTAAACCAAGATGTCATCTATGAATACCCTGAAAAAAAGAGTTGAGATACTAGTGGATCAACCTATTCATACGCACCATAAAGACCAATAGAGAATTTTTGAACCTAAAAGTCATGACCAAGTATTCAAAATGGATGTACATAATTCAACAGGATGGTTTTAGAACACCTGGACCTCTAACTCTGGCTTGATGATTCCACTAATGAAAATAAATCATAGAAAAACACATTTCCCCTTAAGATGATTGAAAAGGTCATAAATATGGGGTAAATGATATTTGTTCTTGATTATTTGCTTATTCAACTTCTAGTAATTAATGAATAACCAGAGATATCCTTCATCATTTTTCACAAACAAGACTGAGGTGACCCAAGAAGAGATGCTCTGGTGAATTAATCCTTTGGATTCAAAATCGTTCATCTGTAATTTTAAGTCCCTCAACTTGGTGGGGGCCATATGGTATGAGGGAAGAGATATCAGCTATGTTCCCAATGCTAAATTGATAGTGAACTCCATACCCTGATCCGAGGTAAATCCTAATAATTCATATAGGAAACCCTCGAGGAACTCATCCACTACCAGAGGCAATTCACTCTTAAGAACACCACCATCATTCTCCAACATGAGAAATGAGATCTGTTAGAAAAGGTTTCCCAACTATGGAAGTGGAAATCCTGCACGATCCGACCGAGGATTCCATTCTCACTAAAAATTTTTTGTACTACCATCAGGTTCCAAAAAACTCACTCGCCGCCAATAGAAATCAATGTTCACAAAAAATTGCACCATCCAATCCATACCAAGGATCATGTAAATGAAGAACATCTCTAAAACAAGAAAATATCACTCCAGCTTGACCCCTAACATGATGAGTGCACATGACATACACTTAAAACCCATCTCCAACTTATTACCAAATGGAGTTACTAACTCCATCACATACCACATAATCTTATTTGGTAACTTTAGCACATAAACAAGATGGGATGTAATAAAAGAAACTGAATCAGTAGTAGTGAAGAGAATAATATATAAAAATGATTCAATAATAATAGTACAAAAACTATCATAGGTCCTACATATGATTCAACAAGTTCTCGATCCACCACATGAAGTTGTCTAATCTCAGCCTAAGCCTGAAAATGACCACTAGCCTGTAAATCTTCCCTAAACTAAGTCTTCCCAGAAGATGATCCAGTCATGCCACCATGAACTCCAAATTGAGAAACCATTGCCCCAAATGGATTTGACTGGACTGAATTCCCTTTCGAATCCATTGACCGTTCACCACTATGACATGGGAATGTACCTTTGTAAAATCACTAAAAATTCCCCATTGTTCAAAATTGGTGATAATTATTTAGTGGGGAAGAGCATTTATGTAGTGTGTTCCCTTCCTTACCACACTAGTGCCACACCACAGACCTAGTGTCAGAATCCACTAATGAAGACATCCAGGAAGGATGGTTTGAACTACCACATCCCTTCTTCCCCTGCTCGTCTTATTTCCTCTTCATCTCATATGAACTTCCACTAACCACTACTGACATAGCTCAATAAAAACCATATTGGCCCTTAAAATCAATTTTCACCATCATACCATGATCAAACAGCTTAGTATAGGTTTTAAAATGGAACGAGATGATCTAAGATCAGATTTCTGGTTTAAATCTCATCTTGATATTCTGAGCCTTCATCTTCTCATTAAAAATGACCTCATGTTCAAATCAAACTAACTCTACTAAGTGGTTAGAGTAATCCATCATAGTTTGATCTCCTTGAAAAATATCCATAAACTCCCAGGACCAGGTGAAGGAAAAAATATTTGGATAATACTACTCATTGAAAATGACCTTGAATCCCTTCCACCTTCTTGAGCTTTCCAACTTGAAAAACTGAGTCCCAACACTTTCGACTGTGACCTTAAAATATAAATGAAGCACACTTCACTCTAAAAACCTATGTTTTATCAAGAAACTCAATCATTCTCTCTATCTTCTCTAGAAACTCCTCTGATTTTTGAGGATTCATGCTACCATGGATAGAGGGAGGCTTGTTCTCGAGGAACAATTGAGCCTTATCCTTTCTAGGATTGGGTCCATTTTATTTAATATAAGTAGGAAATATTTGCAATCCATTCCCCAATTCATGGATAGACCGAATCATCACTTATACCATACTTTGATCAAAAGGTGAGGGAGAAATATCTCCAGCCTCGTCCCACAGTTTCATAGGGACCCTTTGAAGATGCATATTACTAAAAAAAATAACCACTAGAAAAAAAATCAACATAACCAATATAAGAATTTTTAAGCAACAAAAACAATTAAAAAAACTTCCATAAACAAAACCATAACCAAAACAAACTCTACATAAATCCCAATCTTATTATCCCCCAACCAATGTCTATGTACAGTCACCATACTATACGTATCACTTGAAGGAGAAGTGAGACCAGTTCCCAAAGTACCATGGCGACTCGAGTCTTATCACGAGGTGTGATGGCGAAGCACCACCCTCCAAACTAGAACATCTATCCCCAGAAATCCAAGATCTAGTCTACCCTGAATCTTTACCCAAATAACATGACCTAAAATAGTATAACATGATTTGATACCATTTTTTCATTAACTAAGACATGATGTTGTTGAAACCCACACCTGACCTGATCCAATACATGGACCGAAGGGAATTCCCAATCCCAACAAGCACAAAACCTGTACCTGGGTATCAAAAATATTATTTGGGAGTGATTTTACCCATTTACATAGGCTTAAGCATTCAAAACAAAACACCACAATAACTAATAATCATAACCAAATGAGTTACAGAAAATATTCAGATTCAATGTTTACAACTTTAAACAATAACAAGTTTTTAACGAAAAAATGGAACCACAAAAACTATCCCAAAAACATCCATGAAACAAGAGGGGATCACACTTAAGCCTCCACCAACAACACCTACAATGAGAGGAAGACTAGAAACTATATCCACCATGACCATGATACATATTTCCGTTAACCGTGTCATACATAACAAAGTCTACATAAACCCAAATGTGTAAACAGGGTGTCATCCAAATCCTATTAGAATGACACCCAAAAGAAAATATTCTATACTATAACATTAGATGAAAAATTAACATTAATATTTCCTTTAAATAATTTTAAATATTTCTAATAAAACATTTTAAGGAAACTCTTTCAAGAAACACTTTTCAAAGGAAAACCAATTTTCAAAAATAATATTTCTTGAAATGAAAATGTACTCAAGGTTCATCTTATGCCAATGGATATAACCATATCACATAATCATTACATTACGAAAGAGAACCATGGAAAATCCTTAAGGGTACTTGAACTAGCTGGACCCTACAAACCTTTTACAACAATGATAAATTATCTAGTAAACTAAAAACAACATCTTTATGCACAATCCATTATAGGAGAACATATCACAAGGTTTAGTGGCCTCAAAAAAAGAATTCTCGTACACCATCTACTAGAGAGTAATGCATTCCTAGGTCTATAGGTCTTTGTTTATATCATCAATTTATCTACTGTTGAAACCATAAATCCTTCTAGAGGAATCTGGGCCTTATCCACTTCTGAATCATCTAGGTAACTGGCTCTAGTTCACCCACCTAGATACCCATGATTCCCTTTATGATCAAATGCCAATTTCACATATCATATAGATCTACACATTCTCATATAGATGCCAAGAACTATAAGAATACAAGGAAAGAATCACTTTCCACAACAAAAACATTTAGAAATACATTTCATACTACTTCCAGACCATAATATATTTTTTAATATATTAAAATACACTTTTTAGAAAAGTGGAAACCATACAAACAAAGCCCACCAGTTCATAACCCCAACTGCATGACACTCATTCAAAAAACAAGAATACAACATTCAAATATCAAAACCAAATTTCCAAAACCCACCAAAAGCAACTTCGAACCATGCACTACACACCTCAATCCACTTCTCAGGAGACCTCGAACCACACCACACCGACATCATCGTGTCACCGGCCTGCCATCTCATCCATCACCTCCATCACGTCTGCACGTCATCACATGCATCATCTTCATTAGCATAACGCCACCGACAACATTACCAATTTCTACTACTAAAACCTTGAAACCCATCACTCATCATTGCTGGGGCTGAACACAACCTTGCCATCGACAATTAAAGCTCACCGTCAACCTCCAGAAGACGTTCTTAGACTAAAATACCAAAGACCATTGAATACCTCCATGCATCTCCACCTCGGAGAGAATGTTGGACTCCTGGGTCTAGAGTAGAGAGAAATCGGGCTTCAGTAGGATGAAACAATGTCAAGAACATCCGGGAACCGTTGATGCTGAAGAAAGTCAACACCGTCATCGCCAGCTCAAACAACCTTGAAACGCCGTCCAAAAAACCTCCACCGTAGCCTTCACACCGACTCCAACACTAGAATTGAACAACCGGCAGAAAAATCGCCAGACCAAACCCATCACCAAAAAATAGTGAAAAAGATAGAAAACCACATCAAAGAAGGAACCATAGTGGAAATAGAACCGGGGATTAAACCCAAAAGGAAACCGGAAAAAGAAGAAAACAGAGGGAAACCTTGAAACCATATGGGAAAAAAAAAACAGAATGAGAAAACAAAGAGGAAGGGGGGGTAGAAACCGTAGAAAGAGACGTTGGGAGATCCACAGCCGCCAAACTGCAAATCCCAAAAACTCATTGAATCTGATGCTCCCAATATGACCTGAAAGGGAGCGACTGACTATAAGTTCAGAGTGCAGAAGAAGCCAAGGGAGGACCATAGCGCCATCACGGAAGATGAAATGGACAAAACCTGAGAGAAATCGGAGCGGACCAACCGGGAGAGAGAACTAGTTGATAAAACCCTAGGAGAACCATGCTAAAAGAAGGAGAGGATTTTGGGGGAATGCAGAACCAGATGAAAGAACCCTAGTGGAGCAAGAAAGTAGGAGAGATCTGAGAGCTAGGGGATTGCAAAGCCTTCATACTACTTCCACCATTTATGAAATCCCTTTGTAAATATAATAAGGATGATAAATGTGAATTCCAAATCATTTCCATGGGAAAATCTTCTTTCAAAATCATATCCTCGTCAAAACCATTTATAACATATTTCACATTATTTTTATAATTCAAAGACTCAATGAAGATACAAGACAAGTAAGTCAATATGTAAAAACCCATTTCCCTTAGAAAAATAACTTTAAACACATTCACACCTTTAATATCTTAGAAAAAACATTTCATACCTTTCATACAAGTTATATAACAATTTCAAGAAGCACCACAATGAAGCACATAATGAATAAAACCACTCCCCTTTAGAAAATCCATTTTCATCACATGTTTATCATATAACCTTTCGAAAAAATATTTTATACTACATAATCAATTCGTTGAACACATTTAGTCAAGAAAGAAAGTATATAAAAATCAACTAAAAATTTAAAAGCATAGAACCACCTACATCTCACTGAAGAAACATCCAGAAATTAGTTAAAAACCATAACTTTACCACTAAAAGACCTTAACAAGAAATGATTTAACAAAAAAATCAAAATATTACTCAACAAAAATAAGATCAAACCCTTCCTAGGTCAAGAACCCCATTGAAAAATTAGAACCCATGAAAGAGAGGGAAGAAACCCTAAAAATAGGATAAAACCAACGGAAAAAAAACTTACTTGTAGATCCTTGAAGAAACGACATGAAATCCACCGAGACAACTAAGATCCAAGGAAGAACGTAGATGAGGGAGATGCACCTAGGTTGGATAATCCTGAATTGGAGAGAAAGAAGGGGAACTAGGGTTAAATACTGAGAGGACCCCAAGGTAATTTCTCAATTTTTAATGAATTGGATAAGGCACACAATTAGCCTACATGGTTTACCAAACTGTGCTTTAACAATGCATACCTCATTATCCAAGAGGGAAATTACACATAGTTAGCCCACATTATTTAGAAACCATGTTCTAACTTTGTGCTATCCACTATCCAAGGCCAAGATATACCACAAAATCACCTTAGAAAGGGTGCATAGTTTCCCATAACCATGCGCCAACCATGCACCACCTACTATCAAGACCAAATTATCCACTTTTCACCAAGAATTTTTGGTAAATCCAAGGGATAAAGGTAGAACCAAAATAAATGGAAGAAATACCTCAAAATAAAAAACACATACGATATATCTATATTATTTATTTCCAAAAATGATTTCTTTTCTTATTTAGAAAAAATATGCATTCTATTTTTTACCCGTATTATTTTTATTTACCTATTTCAAAAAATAAAATTTATAATTATTTCTATCAATGTGGGTTTTCTTTAAAGTTTCCAATGGGATTAAAAATTTATTTATTTACATTTACATATATTTTATAAATTCCACTCTAATTTTCTTTACCTAAACACTATTTATTATAAAGGTTCCATTATTTTGAATTATTTTTAAGATAATGTTTTAAATATATTCTATTTACCTCTTAAAAATGAATTTTAAATTGACTTATATCTTTATTTTTATGACAATTTTACTAAAACATTTAGTAAATTATTTTTTGGGTTTCTATCTAATTTAACTTTATATATCCAAAATATTTTTCTCTTTTAGAGTAATATTTCATGTATCACTCTCCAAATTCTCCAATGATTAAATTATTTTTGGATATTGATTTTTTTGGGATCATGAAATCTAATTATTAATTACTTTTTATGTGAAAACACTAAAAAATATTAATCAACCATGTTTCTTTCAATGGGTTAATCAAGATTTAATATACGATTGATTTTATCTGACAAACATATATACGGTTTTTCATTATATGATGTGGGGATCCAATATATACCTCTAATGAATTGGTTATAGATTTTTATCTCTTGAGATTATTATGAAATGTGTGTATTGATTCTCGATCTACTATGGGATGGGGTTGTGATGCCTGATCCACTATGTTATGGGACATAAGTAGTGATTCATGATCTAATATATAATGATGGTCTTGTTGGTTAACCTTTAAATATTTCCTGATATTTATTCTTAGGATTTGGTTATATTATTATGTTATGTTTCCATGGTTTATTATTATTTCACATATTTTCATGCCATAGTGTATGTGTTATAATCCCATGATGATCCATTTTTTGTCCTATGTTCCCATTCTGTGATCCACGTTGTTTTATAATGTCTTCGGATCAAATATTAAGTCCGCATTATCATTTTAAGTAGGTATTTCTCCCATGTTAATATTTTCTCATATGATTATAATCTAACCTATTATGACCCATTGATAGGTTGTCCCCTTATTTAGTGTCTGAGATTACTCGATATGTTTTTTATTTCTCCATAGAATTACATGGAAGAATATTTTTATGAGAAAGTATTGTGTGGTGAATTTTGTGAGAGATATTTAAAAAATAATGTGTTATAAGAAATTTATAGATCTAATCTTAAAAGATACTAAACCTTTGGGTTTTAGGATTGTATGTTTTATTTATGAGATGCAATTCTTAAATTATTGTTTTTTTTAAAATATATGTGGCTTATGATCTAGTCATATACGAAACTATCTATGATTATCACCATCATATATAAAATTACATAACTTTTCTAATATTATGAAATTAATTTCCATGATGTGAAAAAAAATTACCAAAGTCATAATCACCACTAATTTATAAATAACCACATCAGAGCCTTGGGATTTTACCTTTTCTGGAATCAATGGGGACACATTTTTTTTTCAAATCCTTTTTAGGAGAGAGAATAAACAAATAATCCCCTTATAGACAGAGTGTATCACCAGAAAATACTTACCCACATAAAACTCCACTATAAAACAACATTTTATATTGTTTTGGGTACAATCACATCAAACTACTAAAAAACCACCCAAAGGTATTTTAAAACCCCCACTACTCCCAAACTCTTAACCTCAACCTACATATATCCTTTTAAAATCACCACCATATTTTAGTATATGAAACAAACAGTTCTTATTTATGATGATTCCAAAACATGTCATATTTTATACTTGAGGAAGAAACATAGGAACTCATGATAAATAATCAATGAAGGTATAATGTACAATAGAAATATTAGGAAAAACAAATTGGCCAAAATTATGATTCATCAGTGCCTCTCATTTCAGAAAAAGAACACTTACTAAATTCTCACAGCAGTGTAAACTAGACACTAATGCCACAACCACCTAGTTCCATATGTCTATTATCCAACATACATTCACCTTCTGGAATCCCTATCGAGATAAAAAAAACTCTATTTTAACACTATTCTCTAAAGAAAATCTCCTATTAATGATCCATATGACATCGAAAAATATCCACTCACTTCTCTATCAAATCATTGGAGTCACCTTGTTATTGAATGAGAATGTTCCAGACTCCTTTCTTCAATTACACTTTTATATAGAAAAACCACTTTCTCTAATGATCATGAGTGCTACCATTTAAAGGACCATATATAAAATAACTCATTCTCCCCTTCATAGATGTTTACTAATGAAACAGAAATTATAATAAACTATTACTGATGTTGGATAGTTAACACATGGTTTAAAAAATAGCCACCCCTCTCAGCTATGAGATTGGTAGAACTTCTAAATATATCCTCTTTGAATAAACCTTCCATTCCCAATAGTCTTACTATAATATCTTATTTATACAAAATTAGAGATATTCACTAATAAATAGATGAATTATATCCACTTATTCTTCCACTTAACTAAACAAGGAATAATTATTCCATCAATTTTATTACATAAAACTCCTTTCAGGCCAGGTTCCAATTCACCTACCTATACCTTTAAAAACTATTTCTTTATTATTTCCTTTCATGTTTTATCATTATATGGAACAAATTAAATCAAAATTTATTCCCATTAATGGGACATACAAACTCACCTTGAATATAAAAAATTAATCCTCCAAAATCTAAATTCTTCCCTAATGAATTGTTAATCCCCACCTTACCCATTTGAAGCACCATCCTATTGAAATAATGATCTCCCACTGAATCTAAAAAGAATAATGTATTGGGTATATCGTTTTGATGTCTTCAACATCTACATTGGTCTATTTTAAAGATATTACCCTGATAGGGGTTGAATCCTGGTAATACTAATTTAAAACGTTTTTCTTGAATTAGATCATATTCATTCCATATGAGAAACACCTCCTTCTCTTATTTAATTTTTATCATTTGGAGATAAAAGTATTGTAACAAAAAATAAGTTTTTACATGGTTTACCCTCACTGAACTAGAATGAACAGAATGCATATCAATGTACCTATTCACTTAAAAAACAAATCTCACTTCTTAACAATCCAAATTTCAGAGCATCCTCATGAACCCTCTAGGTTTATAACTACAGAAGGATATAATTACCACTGCTCTACTTAATAAGGGAGCTCAGTAATCCTCATGGTGATGTATTTTTATTCCTGATATTTTATTTAAAATACACACTATAGATGTAATTTATCTTTAGAATTATTATGTCAAATATATAGGGAGAGTCTCTTAGAACACACAATTATTTAAAATCGACATTTTATAATAATTCTAGAATCCTGTGCAATATTTATAGTGTGAACTATAATTAATTTTCTATTCTTCTCACCCTCTGATTTCCGTGTACTCTCATCTATTCTAGCGTAATGAAAAGCTCCACTTTTTAATTATCTATTTTTCATGCACACCCCTCTATGAAATTAATCGAATTTAATGGGGAATTAAAAATAATATATAATAATTTATAAACAATTTGGTACAAATTCAAAATATCCTTCTATAGGTGAAACATGTATTCTCCAGGTTTTGTATAATTGAACACAAAAACAGATGAAAAAGACATTCCTCTGGAAACCACAACATGAAATGTGTGTCTCAGGGGAAAAAACCCTTCAACATGACTCTTTCTATAGACTCCCAACCATGGTTCGTTTTATTGTAGATCTATAGATATCTCTTTCCAATGTCTATGGAAAAAGAATTCCCCATGAGTGAAACCACACCCATTTGGGGATCATCATTTCACACAGGTGAAACTATAATTAAAAATACTACTTTATATGGAATGTTGAAAAATAATTGGCCATTTTTATACTATATAACCACATATATTATGTGTGCCTCCTTGGATAGTCATGTTTCCATCACTAAAACCAAGCTTTTCAACGATCTTCATACTTGACCATGAGCTACCCTAAAATAATATTTTCTTTACCCATTCCTCTTAGGTGGAATTAATTGCCACCATATATAATTAAATAGTGTGGTGCACTTAGTTTGGTTGTTTTGGCCATCTCGAACTCCATATATTCAAAATAGTGTAGCTTCTTGACTACGACCTCCACTATAACCATTTGGGGCTACACTGTTTTACAGAGGTGATCTTACAACCCAAAATAACCACTAAAATGAAGTGTTCACCTGAATAGATAAAAACTACAATTGTTACACACAATAAAATGTCTTGGATGTGTTCATCATGGCATGGTCCAAACCATGGTGAAGACCTAACTAGTAAAAGATATGATTCTATGTTGACATTTTAACACTATATTTTCTAAAACTAATGTTTCAATGCATGCAGAGGGACTTTTAACATCATTTTTACTAAAAAATTACCTTAAAAGAACTTATAATAAAATTTATATGACGTTTTTAGTACAAATATTGTAATTTTTTACTTACTTTTGATGTTGGTTTTTATTAAAACTAACGAAAAGACTTTTATTAAATTTTTTAAATTATCTTTTACTAAAACTTAAGTCAATATATATATATATATATCATGTTTTACATCTATTTTTTTTAAAATGTTTGATGTGAAAACGATTCTCACTTGACTTTTTATCATTGGTTTCATACATATATGATGTCAAAAGTTATATTTCACATCAAGCAAAATTGGGATTTAATTTTTTTCACATCAAAAATTATAATTTTTTATTTTCCACCTAATATTTATCATAAATAATTAAAAATGTTCATGTGTATTTTATATTTTTTAACTCTCAACACATATTGATTTCTGATTTACCATATTGATCCTCACTACCATTCCACAAGTTTTTTATCTGGAGATTTTAGAATGGTTTTCATAATTATTATCCGATTACTAAATTTAGTTATGATTACATTCATCTATTAATTTACTTTTTAATGATTAAATTTTATGATGAAGGATACTTTATCCGAGCGAGTTAAAAATAATAACATTCCATATGAGATTTACATACTTGAGTCTAAAATTCCTTACAAACCAAAACTTTAATGCCTCATGAGATCTTCCCTATAAATAAAATTTTGTCGATGGAAACTACATCAATCATCAACATTAAATTGAATATTTAACTATATTTTCAAGGTTTCATTTGGTTTATAAAATTTTCAACATTATCTATCTTTTATTTTCATCCAAGTTAAAAAAAATCTTTATGTTAAATATTTATGTTTATATTTTTTTATTTCTTTATCTAGATTTTTTTAGTCTCTGCATTTTTATACTTCATAAATAAATTATTTTAATCCCCGTGAGTAAGGATAATTTAAATATTTATAAAAAATATTGAATTTTGACATAATTAATATTTTTAACTAATTTCAAAAGTCATTTAGTGGCACTTTCCACGTTAGGTAATACAAAAAAGTAAAAAGTAATCAAACGGAACATTAGATGTCAGATATGAAGAAAATTAAATCAAAATTATTGCCTTCTTAATATAAAAAAATTAACCTTGGTTTTAATAAAATTAACTAAAAATACATTTAAAACTTCACCCACAAAGATGTCACCTAAAAAAACCAATGTTAGAACCCCCAAAAAACCTATGTTGATGGAATTTTGTTTACAAAAAACCCAAGAATCCGTTTTCCATTCATGTATTCATTATGATTGAGAATAATTCATCAATTTTATCAATAAAAAAATCAAAAATTCTTAAGAGGGATGTTTTTTGACAATATACCCCTTTTTTATTATTGAAAACTCCAATACACAAAGTTTAAATAAAAAAATTCAATAACACGCATCACTGATTTCCTGATCACCAAATCTAAGACCATGTGTGGCATGATCAATGTGAGAAATAATATTTAAATAAAAATACACTCATTGGTATATATTTTAACTTCCTACACACAAATTATATAAAAGTATACATTCTTCCCCATATTCAATATCAAAATACTCTCTTCATTTTAAGTGTAATTTCACAATTTATTTAAAAATAGAATAGACATATTTCTACCCTTTTATCAAAGAACCCAAAGAGAGAACATATCTAAATTTTTATATAAAAATATTATAAATATGAAAATGAGTAAAAAAAAGTTCCATACCATGATCCTGAGAGAAATTTCCATGGAGAAGTGGGGGTTCTATCTCCATGCTCATCTAAAGATATGGATTTAGATGTAATCTAAGTGACAACATATGTTTTTCAAAATCCAATTTGGGTAGGACATGGTCATGATTCTACTGACATGGTTTTGGGTAGGCATATACTATTAATTCACTACTTTTTGGTCCACTTTTTGTTTCAAGAAATGGCTCTTAATCTTAATTTTCATTTTAATTAAGTTTTTAATGCATTTTTTTCTCATGTGTATCACACTTGAGTTATCACAAATGATTGGAATAAGAGACACTACTTAAATTACAATATAATAATGTTTTTTCATCTATATCAACTGAGTACAAGCTTGATTTTCAATGAAATATTCAACCACCATAGTTCTTAATGGAATGCGGCCCTTGTTTTAAATTTTGTCAAAAAGAGAGTTTCCAACATATAACATCCTTTAGAAGTTTATTTTTAGTCATCAATCAATCCTTAATGATCAAAATCTATATAATTTGATATATTTTTTGTTTTAGAACCAACGTTTTTTACATTGATTACATGTATACTTTAAGATTTAAATATTAATAAAATTTCTTATTATATATTATTTATTTTTCTACATTAATTTTATGTAGTAATGTCTTAGGATATCTGTCACATTAATAAGGTCATATAAGTTCCCCTCTATAATGATAACCTTGATGCGATATGATGATATTATTAAATATAGTTTTATGGTCAGAAAACACATTTTGATAGAGAACATAATAATTAGAATGTAAGGTAAAAGTACATGGAAGAGAATGAGGATTCATCTTATGAAGGTATCACTAGGTTATCTATAATATGAGAGATTATGAGAACAAACCCTTCAGAAGGAATTTGAGATATTCTTATGTAACTATATATTCCTATCTACGAGCATGTGTAATGATTATTATACATTAATATTATCATTAATACATGTCATGAACCACATAGTTAGATTTACTAACCAAAACCATGACAATGAATATTCACCAAAAGTATCGTACATTGGGTGTGTCATGAATGACTTGTTATTTATATAAATTTCATGGAAATATTTTTTCCTTCCATTTTTATAGAAGTTGATATATCATCCCTTCGATTGGAATAAAACTGTCACCTTAAATTCTATATCCATGTTTTGACAACGTGTTTAATTTAGCTAGTCAAAGAAAGACATACCATGTTTATAAGTTGATGACATAGAAGTGAAACCTTATTAATTATATATTGATCTAAAATGGATTATATTACTTAGTAATAATTCATATGTGGTTTCTAATGTTCCAAGATTAAGTCGTTTCTTGTTGTCTCCATTAATGATTGCTGGATAATAATCTTGGACCTTAGGAAAAATAGCCTAATTCCAATCTGAAAAAATCCTTGAGGATCACACACCAAGTTTTTCCTTTGATCTAAAAGAAATTATATTTGAATTTAATTATTAGAATAAATATTATTATCAATAATGAGGAATAATCATATGCAAGTTTTATTGATCACCAATTATTTATTGAATACTTAATAAATATTTATTCTCTAGAATACGAATAAAATATTTATTAATGGATAAATATTTATTTAAATATTAATTCATTTACTTAATAAATGACTAAATGACCAAGAATCTTTTTAGTGATAAATATTAAATTATAAGGAGTTAAAATAATATTTAGTGAGTTCTTAACTTTCTCATGCTATCAAGAATGAGAATAAACCCTTCAAACCTAAAGGATCTTAATGTAATCAAGATGAACAAAATATAACTATTGATCCACCATGCTAGAAACAAAAATTCAATCAGTGTCATTTAGAGATGAAAGGAGAATGTGTCGTTCACTAATAAAGGGATTCTACACTTGGATCCCACAGGCGCAACGACAGTAATCCAAAAAGAGTATTTTTAATGTAAACAATATATTTATCAAATAAAGTTCCTAAGAAAAGCTATCGTTTATTCTAATTATATTTAAATTAATTATAAATTTAACATGAAATGGCCCTACCCAATTTTTTGTTTTGTCTATGTCAATATTTGATGAATAATTTTTTTGACCTCAATTTTACATCGGGAAAAAGTTGAAAATGATCTATCAAATACAAAAAAAAAAATTATGGTTATACACCCACCAAGGATATTCGGTAACGATCAGAAACTTAAAGTGGAATTAGAGTGGTCACATTTTAAATTTGTAATTATTTATTTTATTTTTGATTAATTATGTGCAATAGTGGTTACATATTCAATTTATAGAATATTCTTTCTTTAATTTTATTTTAATTGACATGATTTTGACCTATTAATTATCATCATTCAGGTTTTCATTTTCTCAAAGGACTAAGAACTGATGATGAATGACCTGAGATTCCACTGGGAATTTCAATGGATTCTAGATGGTGATACTGGGTAACAAAACGTGTAGCTGGGGTACACATCGTGTACCATAGTGCACTTTACATGGACATGCCAAAAGATAAATTGAATTCTAATAAGTATCTAGTTGTGGTTCGTTTAGTGAACACAAAATGGAGAATAGGACAAAATGGAACATGACTTGTCAGATTACATGGAGTATAGTTAGCATACATGTCATTTATTCTACACTGTTTAGCGGAGAGATTCAAGTGAATCATGTGGCCAAATACGTGGTTAATCCATGTGTGATAGTAACAACCTAGAACAATAATGAATTACATGATGTGTATCCGGTGTTCAGGGTGTGTAGTTTTTTTATTATCAAATCCAAAATTCATTTTTATTAATTTTGTGAATCATTCGAACATAAGTCTAGAAGAATACATGATGAATAGTGGGAGTACACATCATGTGGTTACACATATAAAAAATATGTTGAGTGTTTCATTTGGTTGTATGGTAGCATGAAAAGTGTGTAACTAGATAGTTCACAACTTATAGTCTAACTGATGTATACACAAATTCTTCATAAGTTTAACTCAGGTACATGACATTTGAGGAACATGACATGTAGCATATTAGTACACACCGTTTATTCTCCCAATAAAAGATAGATCTAAATTATAGTAAATAATTAATTACAGTAATAAAACCTAATTATACTGATTGTAACGAGATTTGGTTGACAATATAATAAATAATATTATAATTTATTATATGACCAATTAATTAATTAATTATTTGTAATTATTTTTCATGCCATTTATTTTCCATGAATGAATTAATGATTGTATCTCCATAATAATTTAGATGTTATTTAAGATAAAAAGGAATTAATTAATTAATTAATTAATTACAGGATATATATCATAACAATAAATAATGAATATAAATTAATGTTAGTAAGTGTACTTTAGAGTATTTGATACACGTGTATAATCGTTTACGAGATTGAAAAAAACCTATGTGTGTATTGATTTAATTTAATTTATGGTTTTGAAATTATTATTTATTAAATTAAATATGATGGCATGTGAGACATACCTCCCTCCTTTATTATGTAAGAAAAATGTGTCTAATGTAATTTTTATAATTACCCTTAACTAATCCTTGGGTTCCTCTCACATATGTGTGATTTATAAATACATGTAATAAAAGGAGTATCCCAATGTTCATTTATATAGTTCAAGATGAAACCAAAATGATACTAACTCAGGTGATACATAGATGGAAAGATGGAATACTTCAACTCATGCCAAGATAGGAAAAATGAGTTCCCCCCAGGTCCATAGCTTGATTTATTATTCACTCAATAAATCAACCATTTGATAGCTCATGATCATGTCATTTATTTATTTTTATTAAATAATATTTATTTATGGATTTAATACCATGATAACTTAAATAAATGGATCGATAAGGAAAGAGAAAATTTAAATAAATATATTATGCATAAATGTTTAATTAAAATATGGTTAATCACTTATGAAAAATACACTTAATATTAACATTTCATATGAAAATTAATGTAAGAATAATTTATACATAATAAAATTGAATCCCTCAATCTAATATTATGCCAAACTAGGCCTTCCATTACTTGATTCATAATGAAACCAATATAAATAAATGTTTGAGAAACCCTTATTAGGACACATAATTTTATAAGATGAGTTCAAATGAATGTTTTTGGTTATGTTATCTATATGACATCAATAAAAGTATCCCTTTCTAGACAAGGTGTTACATGGATGGAATTTTTGAGAAAATCACATTGAGAATTTTAAGATTGGGGAATCCACTTAAAAATCAAGGATGTATAATCCTATAGTTGTAAATGTCCAAACTACCTAAATACATTCAATTATCTTGGAAAACCCCTATTGGGATTATGAGAAGGAGAATATAGATCCTTTCCACTAGAATATTTGAGAAGCTAGAAATATTGAGTTTAACGGTGAGGGATATTGGGTCTTGATAAAAAATTTGGGGAATTAATAAAATTAATTTCATTATGTCTCACATAAATCATAATAAATTCAAGTACTAATAATATGATATTTTTTAATTTTAGAAATATACAATTTTCTTAATTCATATTATCAATGTGTGAAATATTGGAGAAATCCCATCTATTCACTAGAAGTATCTTCTAGGAATGGTTAATACACCTATATGTTGCGTTACGTCATGAAAGAAAATCTTATGTTCCATATTCCTCATTACATGATCTGCTTGATAAAGAGGTGAGCGATGAAGAGTTTGTTTTCTATGATAAACACTTAATCAATGTGGTCAACATTCAGTGTTTAATTCCATAATCCTTGTCTAGTGAGCCTGTGAAGTCTCCAGAAGACATGGATGATTATTGAATGCTTGAGAATATATATGGCTTATATCATGATAGATATGGACATGTACATTTTGATATTCCCAAGGGGATCTTTCAATGAAATCTTCGAGAGGGTGCACTAGCTGAACCTAAGGTAGTCAAACTGATTGGCTATATTGAGTCTCTCTAGGTTCTATGATTTAGATTCTCAAAAGAAATGCACACCAATATCATTACTGCATCACTCCCTTAGAGGTACTCCTTATTTTTTTTGATAATTTTAATATGAAATACATTGGGTAGACTCTCTACGATATACTCACTCATCATCTTCTAGTTGATAAAGAGATGAAGGGTGAAAATCCGTATGTCCTTATGGTGAACAAAACAAAGGAGAAGGAGAAGAAATCTATTCCTAAAGACTTTACACAATATCCTTCTAGGAAGACAAATATCAAGGGGAATGAACAAGAACATTATTCTATCTATTTCACATGTTTCACGAAGGTCTACTAGAAGAAAAAATGCACCCAAGTAAAGTAGAAAGGGGGGATTCAAGTGTGTTTTTATTGAGTGCAATTTATAAATTTATACAAATTGGGTATTAGATACAACTTTTGGATTTCACATATGTGTTCAAATATAGAAACCAAGTATATTAAAAATGATTGACCACAAATATATAGGTCTATATTAAGCCAATAGAGCCAAACTAGTTGTTGTGGCCATTAAGGACAACCACCACATGTTACCGATGAAAATGATATTGGTTTTTGAAAGATTTTTATTATATACCATCCATTAGAAATATTATGTATAGAAATTACAGGGTCCTAGGATAACATTATATTGTCTCAAGAATAATAATTTATATTTTAATAATATAATCAAATATTTTAAAACATAATTTTCTACCTTCTTTGATAATAGTAAAAATTTAACTGGCTTGTTATTATTCTAAAATCCTGATATTTTTTGTATCCAAACATGATATGGATGGATTTATTGTCATGATTGGGAATTAATGTTGATTATTTTATAAATATATAATTTTTTATGGTAATACATATTTAAATAATGACCATTATGTGTTGGATTACATGATCTAATAAAAGAACATCAATAATTAAATTACATCACATGAATCATAACACATCAAACTATGGAATAACCCACTAGGACATGATATTTAAAATGACTTGAATGAATTAAACAAAGATGGATATTTATATCACATTTAACTAAAAAAACATGGTGCGTGACATGTGTGTCTATAAGGAAAAATTCCTAAAGTCCTATTTAATGGAAAAGGTGAACATGACAAGGAGATTTTTGAATTACTTCAGATTGAGGTATGTGGACCATTTATAATTTAATAAAATATTAGTTACTCATCATTAATAACTTTAATTGGTAATTTTATTATATATGAATATGTCTACATGATGAGGTTTATGTTATACTCATTTGATAGATTCTAGGAATATAAGAATGAAGTCAAGTACTATCTTGATAAAAAGATTAAGAAGATCCACTCTGATCACGTTGGTGAAAATATTAATCATGAATTCATTGATTATTTATAGGAGTTTTGGATTATATATCAAATCACTCTTCCTTATACACCTCAAAGTAATGGTGTAAGAGAAAGGAGTAATCACACCTTCTTAAACATGGTGAGATCAATTATGAGTTATATGAGTATTTCATTATCCTTTGGGGGATACAAATTATAGATAATAGAACATATAAATAACATAGTTCCAACTAAAGTGTAAAATGTTATACCAAAATAATTTCTTCATTGAAGAAAAAATATGTTTATGAATATACATGTGTGAGGTTGGGAAGCTTTTGTTAAAACATCTTCAGGTGTCAAACTTTCAGCCAGAGGCATAATGTGTTACTGTGTGTGATACCCAAAGGAAACAATGGGATATTACATATAAAAAACCTCAAATAAAATTTTAATAGTGGAAATAAATTACATATTAATTTAGAGGGAAAACGCCTCTAAAAGCGATAGTGGGAGTGGGATATACATTTATGACGTCTAATATAAAGGTAAACCATAGTTGGAATGGGAAACAAATACTCAAATATCTAGGGAAGAAGATGTTCAAGAGGAACAAGTACTATATATGTTAACATGAGAGGTTAGAGAAAATATAAATTATGGTTTTCTAGTCACCAAGGATGGTGACTCATTATTAGTTGATAATAATGATCCTCTATTATACAATTAAGTAGTAAGTGGAATAAATTTTTCTAAGTTGTATCATTCTAGGAATTTTAAATTAGATTCAATGTACCAAAACCATGTATGGATTTTAGTAGATTATCATGTGGAAGTAAAACCAATGATTTTAAATGGGTTTTCAAGAAGAAATAGGACATAGATGGACATGCCGGTACATATAAGAAAAAACTAGTTGAAAAAGGGTTAAAACAAAATCATAACATAAACTAGGATAAAATATTTTAACCAGTTGCAATGAAGAAATACATCCAGATTATAAATTCCAATGTGGAATTCCATGAATATTATATTTTTATTTTTTTTCAAAATAGACATCCTTAATGGGAACCATTAAGAAGTTGTCAATATAAGACAACTTGAAGGGTTTTAAACTCCAAAGGATGCCAACAAGGTATATAGATTGCGAAGATCTATTGATGGATTAAATAAAGTATCCAAGTCATGGAAAATATTATTTTATGAGTATATAATGGAATTTGGTTTCATAAAAATTAAATTCAAGCCTTGTGTCTATAAGTATTTTAGTGGGAGTGCAGTAACTTTATTAATAGTATTTCTCAATGGCATATTACTAGTTGGAAAAGAAATACTTGTCTTACAGTTTTTTAATTCCTAGTTAAATTAATTTTTCTCCATGAAGGCCTTAGGTGAGGAAACCTATATTATTGTGATCAAGATATATTTTGACAGATCTAATAGGCTGCTCAACCTAAGATATGGTATTCATATTAACAAGATACTAAATATACTAAGTATTGGACAATCCAATAGGGTATTTTTTCCACTGTCACTTGGAATTTATCTTTCAAGGAAAATGTATCCTTAGACACATGAGGAATGATAGAGGATAACAAGGATTATATATGCATATATGTTTGGGTTAGTTATATATTATATGTTATTTACTCAGCTAGATGACACATACTACATAAGTTCATTATGAAAATATAAATATTCCCCAATTGACTACCATTAGATATAAGTAATTAAAATCATTAAGAATCTAAGGAATACTGAAGATATGTTGTTGGTTTATGGAGGAGATGAGGAACCAGTCATTAGAGGTTACGATGATTCTTATTTCCAAATAGATCAATACAGTCTAAAATAATATAATAAATATTTCTTCACTCCAATTGAAGGAGATATGAGTTGGAAGATATCAAACCAAGATTTGGTTGAAGATTCTATAGTATATTATGAGTATATTGTGGCTTCTGAGGTATATAATGATTTTTTAAATATAAAACATCATTAAAGATCATGATGATGTTCCTAGTGTTAATGACCTTATCACACTATTGTGATAATACTGAAACAATGGATCTTGAAAAGGATCTATCGTCACATTAGTTGATGAAGAACATGAATCACAATCATCATCTCTTGGGGGGGGGGGTTCCCAAAGATTTGAAGTTTCATTAAGCGTGATATCAATGGAATAAAATGTTATTGACCCCATGACTAAAGCCTTAATTCACAAGAAACATGATTATCATGTGAGGACCTGCTGACAAAAAGTTATAGGCAATTGAATCTAGTTCAAGTGGGATTCTATTGGATTTGTGTTCTAGAACGAAATGTTTTTACTTTGATAAATTTATATTTTAATATTTTAATATTAATTTATGATCTGATTATATGTTTTAATTAGTATTCATAACACTAATGTAATAATGTCCTAAGCTATCTATCACATTGATAAGGTCAAAGCACTTCCCTATTATGATAATATACTTGAAGTTCCATGTTGATATTCTTAAATATAGTTCTAGAGTCAGATAACAGACAATAATCGGGAATATAATATATTTATTTTATAGTTCATTTAGTTGTAAGTGGGGAGACTTCATTTCTTGAAGTTATCACTTGGTAATATCGAAGATGAGAGATTATGAGAACAGACCCACCAGTAAGAAATATAATTATTTTTATGGCATTGGATATTCCTATCAATGAGTATTTGTAATGTTACTTAGAATATAGGATTATCATTAATGTATGTTTTGAATCACACACTTATATTTACTGAACAAAACCAAGACTCCATATGTTCACTACAAATTTGGTACGTTGGGTGCGTCACAAATTCCATGTTTTTGATGGATATGTTAAGGAAGGATTTGTTTATTATACCATTATAGATGTGGATATCACAACCCTTTTATTAGAATATAAATGTTTACTTAGATTCCATGGAAATGGTGTAATGAAATGTTTATTTCAAATGGAAAAGGAAAAACATATCAAGTATATAGGTTGACCACATGGATTTGAAACCTTCTTTATGAGATTTTTATATAAAGGGATTATATCAAACCATAATAATTCATATGTGGTTGCTGAAATTGAGAAAATAAGTCCTTTTTATTAGGTTACTTAACCTATTTCTAGACAATAATCTTGGAATTTAGGTAATCCAAACTAATTCCAATGAAATAGAATCCCATAGGGTGACACACTAAGGGATTTTGTTGATCTCAATGAAATTATCTTTGAATTTAATTAATAAAATAAATATTATTCTTAAGGAAAATTTTTTTTATTCATATCTTACTGATCAAAAAATATTTATTAAATATTTATTCTATATACTATGAATAAATTATTTATTTATGGATAAATATTAAATTAAACACTTATTTAGGTATTTGATGAATTCTCATAAGGATGAATGGACCAAGATTCTATTCAATAATAGATATTAATTTACAAGATTGTAAAATAATATTTATCATTGTGCCAAATAATACAGATTATATATTATTAATATTATTATTATATGAAATGGGTTGTGATAATGGTTTTTTATATTATTTAATTGCTGTTATGAAATTAAATACTATTTTAAACAAAAAATTATCTCTATAAATAGATGAAAATGTCTATTGTCTAGGGTTAATTGAAAAATCAAGAATTGAGAATCATTGGACACAACAGACTTCTCTCTCAAATTATTTAATTCTACCATCTTCTCATGAATAAGAACTCTTTCAAGCCTGAAGAATCTTGAACCAATTAAGATAAAAAAACACAAGATGATTGAACCACCACACTAGAACTTGGAAAACAATTACTGTCATTTGGGGTTCAAAAGAGTATGTGTGGGTCATTAGTAGAGGGATTTTAATCTTGGATCCTATAAGTGATATGATAGTAATCAAAAAATGGGTTATCAGATGATAAAAAATATATTCATCGAAGAAATATCCTAACATGAGGAAATATTTATTCCAATATATTATAAAATTAAATATAAATTCATTATACAAATATCCTCTTTGAGTTATGAGTTTTATTATTGTAAAAGTTCGATGGGAAAATTTTGTTGGTGATGAAGTTTATGTCTAGAATAATTAGTGAATGATCCATCAAATCTGAAAAAAACCTTTATAGTTTTACAACTACTAAGGAACATACATTGTTCCTAGAATATTCATACTCCATCCATTACTTATATAAATCCCTATAACAATACAACCAAAAATTCATAATTTTTTATATAATGTAATATCCACCTCATAAACTTCATATGAATTTAATTTGGACAACTATGATATAAAAAATATTGAAATATGGTGAGCATAATATATAGGAATTTGGCTGTCAAGTAAATCAAAATAATGATAATTTTCCTATAGATAGTCACATCAACTTTTATACCTTCAACATAATTTTAAAATTTTATCTCAATATCTTCCAGAGGGTCCATTGGTCAAGAATCATTAATTTAAAACCTCTCCAATACCTCCTTGACATAATTGGTTTTGGATATAAATGTATCTTATTTTCTTTGAGTAATATATAGACAACAAAAAAGGACAATTCCACAATTAGATACATCTTGAGGTCACACCTAATTAGTTCTAAAAACTGCTTTCATTGGTTGTCAAGAAAGACTCCTAAGATGATGTCATCAACATTTATATGCCCTACCATCAGTTGAACTTTATTCTTATTAATGTAGAGGTTGGCATTAACCCAACCATTATGATAACTAAGCTTTTTTATGTACTAATCTAGTCATGAGTACCTAGTTCTTGGAGATTATTTTATCCCATATAAGGATTTCATTGACCAAAAACATTGTTCTCATCATCATGAATGATAAATCTATTTGGATTATTGATATTGACTTCCTCTTCAAGGAAACCATTTAATAATGATTTTTTTCACCATTTGGTGAAATTTAAAACTCTTTATAGAATTCATAGAAAAAACAATCTTATAGTTTCAAGACTATCCACAAGTGAAAATATTTCAAGAACATCAATTCCATCAATATTAGAATAAACTTTTCACACAATTAATGCCTTATTACTTATCCAAATTACATCGTCATTGATTATTATCTAGGAAACCCATTTACTTCTAATCATATTATTATTTTTTTGGCCCTGAAAAAATTTCAAAAGTATTCTTTTTTCTCAAACTAGTGAAGCACCTCATTAATAACTTTGACCCAAATTTAATCCATCAAAGTATCACTAAATTATTTAGGTTCCAACTAAGATTATAATGTTTTTTTTGTTCCTTCATATTTCTTATTTTAAGAAGAGTTTTTTAGAACCAAATGATGTTGTTATTACTGATTTCCTTCCTACTTAATTTTCTTCATGAACCAATTTTCTCTAATACCTTTATTTCACCACCATATCTATCATAATATTTCATTTTATCCCTTTAAAATACAACTGATTTTAATTCATCACTATCTCTTTAGTCATAAAAACCAAAACTATTCTGTGTGAATTATACTCATTTAAAGCCAAATTCTGTTTACTTTCATTCAAAGTCACATCACGGTTTTCAACTATTTTATCCAACTACTTATTAGAGAATATATATTATTTTATCCTAGATACATATCCAAGAAAAATTCCTTAATATTTACATTCTTCAAAATTTCTATTCTTCTATTGCATTAAAATGAAACACTTATATCTAGACACCTGTACGCTTTTCGTGTGGATTTATTTCTACACCAAAATTCATATGGGGACTTTTCTTAATTTAGACACAATAATACCGAATTGGAGATATATAATGTTGTTAAAATTTATTATTTACTATATGTATCTATTAAGTACATTTAAATGAGTATAGTCCAAGCTGTGTTATTGATGATGTAATTTCTCCTCTCTATATATTTGTTATATTGAAGGGTTCTCACTACTGAAACTTGGTTCTAAATCCCACGATTTTAATGATATTCCAAAAATTAGTTATTTTTGAACACTATTTAATAATGGGATAAAATATTTTGATTTTTCACATAAATAATTTTCTAAGAATCTATTCAGTATCAAATGATGAACTTGTACACTTCAGTTCTATGAGTAATCACCATTAACCATGAAATCATATTGAAACCATCAAGAGAACAACTCATAATACCTTTTTTCGTCATATGTTTTATTATCTATTATCCCAAAAACATCCACATGAACTTGATTAAATACTCTTGATGATATTCATTTCATTGGCTTGTATGTATTATGAATAGTTTTTTCTTTTTGAAAAGAATCACATATATGTTTTTTTTAACCTGAGAGTTTTGGTAAATCTATTGCTTTATCATTCTCAACTATATTTTATAATTTAATTTAATCTTAAATTCCTAACCCATTTGTGTAAAATCCCATTTTAACTTCTTTGGATAATATGCTCTAATTTTCTTCAAAAATTAGATTAAGGTTCTCTTTGTTCTATCTTTATTGTAGAACAAGTTAATTATATTTATCTTTAATAGTGTACTACTTTTAAAAAATCGTACAACATGTCATGAGTCACACAATTGGGTCAAACTTAGAATATTTTGGTTAAGTCCTTCCACAATGAGAAAATATGTATTTTGAGATCCTTTCCAAAGCCTTTTCCTTCCCTGAGCCAATGTATTTGATTCCTTCATCATTACCAAATCATACAACCCCAAATGTTTCATATGTAAGGTTTATCATGTGTGAGGTACACCTATTTTATATAAACCATAAGAAAATATTGTTTGTTATTATTAAATAAATATTAGAACAATTTTACTTGTTATATTATTTTTTCTTCTTCCATTTCCATTAAGTATCCTCTCTTGAAGTTTGATAAGTATCTTTCCTCATCAGTCAAAAATTTATTCTTCTTACAAAACTGAGAATCAATTTTCTATTTTAAACTAGTTTATTAAAGTTAATATCTATTAATTTACTCCTTTCTGAATTTCCTAATACACTTTTAATTGAACACTAGAATAAAAATACACTACTTTTTTCATAAAACATTCACACTAAAAACAATAACCATTAATATTATAATAAAATGATTGAAAACTTCTTTCCAATTTTGGGTGTTGTTTCTATAAAAAACCTATTTACAAGGGATTAAACAAACTGAGTGTGCCCCAATTTTCCATGGGAATAACAAATAATGTTTTGTATAATTATTCTATTATTGTATTCTTGATTGGTAGCCTCTAAAATCACTTCCATGTAATCTTTCCTTCATGGAGTAAATGATTATGTTCTAGCATAATGTATAAATGACTTATCTTATAATCATGTTCCATTATATCTTTCTTTCTTTTTATTTTAGGTGTTGAACTTTTGAAATAGGAATATGTTCTTCGATATTCAATTAAATGAATTAAATAGCTTTAAATGGGACTAGTGTTTTTGATAATTTTGGATACCCTACAAGGTGTAAGGATCCTTTCTTGATCCTCACACTTTCATTGCTAAAGCATGAATTATTATTCAAGTTATTTAGTTCTTTTGACCCATTATTTCACTATATTGGTAAAGAAATTAATTATTTGAAATCTTTCTAACACTTCAATATTGTTCTTCATTTATTTTTTAGAGTTTCCATAAATTCCTAATTTTAACTTAACAATCACTTCTTTTAACGTTTACTTTTATTCCTCAGGTTATTTGATATAGTGTTTAGAGTCAAGAAGTACTGAATATTCCTTCTTTTTTCTTTCCTTTCATATGTCATGTTCCTTAATGGCAGCCTCAATCTCAACCGAATGGTTAACAATTACATCAATTTCTTCATATTCAATATCACTATCAATATATTATAACCTATCGGTCACATATACTTAATATTATTCTTTGAGGACCCTACAATTCTCAAATTCATCCTCTGATGACCCATCTGAAAATTCATATTCAGAATATAACATATTTTTTCTCTTCAAAAATTTATGTTGTTGTTTTCTGTTAAATTTTAAATCTTTTAAATATTTATTCATAGAAAATTCGTCCTTATTATCTTGGAAATTTTAAAACACACTTATCAGTGAGATGTCCAATTATACTGTATCAGAAACAATCAAGCTGAAGCTAGGAGTTGTTTTCCCATTTCCTCTCTTGAGGTTTGAGGAAAAGGATGGCGTCAATTCCTCAACTTCATCTTCTTTGTAATTTTTAAAAGAATGAATCTTCATCGCTTTGAACAAAAGATCATATGATATCTCTTTAACTATGTACTTATTGTCTTCTTTTCTAATTTCAGATGAAATAAGTGTAATGTAAAGGATATCCAGATATATATTATTTTGATCTCTGTCTTCAAGTACAGAAACTGTCACATTGAATGGAAAAGGTATAGTCCTCTAGATTCCTTTCCCCATTTTGACCTCTTTAATATTTTCAAAAATCCGTCATAAATATTCCACTAGATAATTTAGGTAATCAAAAAATGAATCAATAATTTTGGTTGGGCTCATCATTAAGTCTTCATAATTAATCCACCACACTGAATCCTTCCACATAAAACATTGGAATCAACTTATTATATACTCAAGAGGTTATCCTATATATCATGAGTGGTTTTATAGAACATTACCTTGGTAAAAATAGGTCTGGATAAAGCTCCCCCTAGTTCATTTATTTCCTTTGCATCGTCATCAAAATACTTGTGGTATTTTCTTAATAAATCCAAACATTTGATGTTTTTTTGTGAAACCATGAATTGTTTCTGTGTATACATCCATCCTCAATGACCCAAATTAGTGTTTCATCATGTTCTTATATAATTGGATTTTTTTTTAATTTAAAATTGGAATACCATTTTAATTAAGAACTATTAATATCCAATTATTCTAAGAGAGATACTTTCACTCTATGAACCCTTATATTGATATCAATTATTGGTCCCTTTCATGGAAATTACCCTGAGAGAGGGGTGAATAACGGTAATTCCAATTTAAAATACAGTACCTTGAATTTGATCTTATTATCTAATCATGAGGAATTCCTCTTTCACACCCTTACTTTCTATTTATAATTAATGAAAGTTATAATGAACCTTAGAGATTTTTATTTATTTATCCCTCACATGGATATACTAAAGTGAATCCTTGGAAATGTGTATATGCCTAAAGAAATAAACCTCCCTAATAGTTTATCATAGATTCAGAATGGACTCACTGACCCTCCTTGTTAAAAACCATGAATGGATAGAAATATAACTCCTCTCCTTCACTAGGGAACTCACTTGTCCTCGTGGTGTTGTATTTTTATTCATGAGTTGTTGTTTGAAATATACAACAGAGATGTTTTTCCAGTTCAACACTATTGCATCTAACTTATAGATAGAGAATCAAAAAATTCTTCATTCCATAAATTCAACCTTTTATAATAAATATGTAATCCTTTTTATTCTTTATAGTTAGAATATAAATTCTATTTATCTTTTTAGCACCCTATGATTTTTGTGCACTGTAACATATTCTTCCTTAATGATGAGTTCCTCTTTTAAAATATCTTATCTTCATGAAAATTTAAAATAATCCATTTATGGTGATTATTTTTAATTTCATACAACCCCATAAATGTTTATAAACCAATGGTTACAAATTCTTTAATGAACTTAATAATTTAATTGCGTGTTCTCTAGATTTTTATGACCTTAACACTGAAACATCCATCAAAACATATTTATTATGGACATAACGGTGTGGATTTTGGGTCACCTAAAAAAATACCTTTGAAATTCGTATCCCCATGGCCTCTCATAAATTTTTCCTTTTTTTTATGGTGATCTAAATTTTTATTCATGATTTCCAAGGAAAACTTCTTTACCACAAACACCAGCACACCCATTTTGGGATCACCATTTTACACATGTGGGGTTCAAATTAAAAAATCCATGTGCTATGGTGTGATGAAAATTAAGTGGTAGTTTTTCAGGTAACATGGCCACTGATATGGTGTTTTATTCCATGGTTATATATTGGTGCCATTTACAAATAAATGGTCTTTAAATATCTTCATGCTCGACCACAACATGTCCCATGACTATATTTTCCTTCGTTATTTCACTTAGGTAGAATTCTAGGCCACCATGGACAATGAAATAGATTTTTGTACTTTGGTTGGATATTTTGGCCATCTTGAACTCTAGTTGTTCAATATATTTCATATTATTGACCATAGAATCCACTCTATCCATTTTGTACTATACAATTTTACACCAGTGATATTCCAAACTAAAATTCCTACAAAAAAATCATGGTCACTTGATCCAATCTTCACTCCAGCTATTAAACACAATAAAATAGATTATATGTGTTAGCAATGACATGGTCCATTACATGGTGAAGAGATAATTCACCATAATAAACAAAAATCAAAAGTCTCCTTTGTCTAAATCACTTTTTCATTATGAGTTAGTTTCCTTTATAAAATTTCTCAAAAAAAAAGCCCAAAAAATGATTAATATGAGATTTTTCGAACAAGAGTTCCAACCAAAAACTGAATGCCACTGTTTTTGATGCTTTTGCTGGGGAACACGCGTGTCTGTTTGCTCAAGGACAAAGGGCACAATTTTGTTTCCCCGCATTCCCGCTTTACAAAGGCGCGCATCATCTGTTACTTACTCAGTGATGTTTGCTCCTTGATCAAAATGGGATGATGGGATGTTGGCTCCTCTTTATGTGGATTCTTCCTCAGAACTCGTTACCAAGTCCATGTCTCCCTCATAGATTTAATATGTTGTTCGTGAAACTCTTCCTAGTGAAATATCTGCTTGGAAGCTGGATAATTACCCTACTTCTATCAGGAAATTCCAAGGGGTCATGTTAGGGAAAAAACCTTCAGTTGGGGGAGTAGTCACATTGGGCATCTCTGGTGCATCTGTCTTTTCTCCCTTATTATAGGGCTTATCAGGGGTGCGGAAGCCCGAGGCATCCCACTTCAAATGAGTGGAATTATATGACATAGGCATGTTTCAGAGGTTTTACTCAGCTTCCCATGTTTAGCATAGGGGATTCTGTAAGTTTAACATCTAGTGGAGACAGACTGGACTGCTCAGAACACTACTAGGGTGGATCATATGAGTGTATCCCTTGGAGGGTAAACTGGGGTAGAGGGGTTGACATGACCTCACCAGGATGTGGTGGTCCGAATAAAAATCAGGATGGTTGATGGACGGTTAAGTGATGTAGGTGGAGAGTGAGATGGAACCACCATGAGGACGATGGTAATGTTGGGCTTGAGTCTCAAGGAGACTTCCTACGTATCCCCGTGGTAGGGAATCAAAGTCTGCATAGTTCAAGAGGAAAATGGGATATCTAAAGAGGTTACCCATGAGAATGGATGCGTGGATGTGACTAGGAGGAAGTGGAACCTCTAGTTTGGGGAACAACCCTCCCGAGACACATAGGATCGAGGGAAAGGTTATGCGATGAGCTTGAGGTGGGGTGTACACATAAGACAACAACCCGATGATGTGTATGGGGATTATGCGTGGTAAGAAGTAAGGAATATTTTGATGTTACTAGTATTTTAAAAAGTTGTGGGGACCAAAAAATGGGATTATAATGGATTTCCACTGAATATGAGATGCAACAACTTACCGCTGATCTGGGTACAATGACTTACCGTTGATTGAGGGACACAACGGCTTACCACTGCATGGGGCACAATGGATTGCTGCTAATTGAGGTACCTATTTTAATGTCATTTAGGACGATGGTGAACCAACATGAAGTTAGTCAGGATCAAGGTACAATGGGATTGAACCTCATGGAGGCTACCTATGTACCTTTCCTTGCCAAGGATCAATGTCCACGTAGTTTGGAATAGGGGCTTGGTGCACCGATGTGAAGATGGTCATAACCAATGGTTATTGGGATTGAACCTCATGGAGTCTTCCTATGTACCTTTCATTAGAAAGGATCAAAGTCCACATTGTTCGGAATGGGGTCTTGGTGCACCAATGTGAAGATGGTCGGGACCAATGGTTGTTGGGCTTGAACCTCGCGGAGGCTTTCTATGTACCTTTCCATGGAAAGGATCAAAATCGACGTAGTTTGAAATGGGGGCTTGGTGCACCGACCTGAAGATGGTTGGGGCCAATGGTTGTTGGGCTTGAACCTCATGGAGGCTTCCTACGTACCTTTCCTTGGAAAGGATCAAAGTCAACATAGTTCAGAAGTGGAGCATGGCGACCCGATGCGAGAATGGTCTGGGCCAATATATGGTGGTGGGCTTGAATCTTAGGGAGGCATCCTACGTACCTTAACATGGAATGGATCAAATTCCTCGTAGTTTGGTTTGGTTGTTTGGAGAACCGACGTGAAGATGGTCGGGACCAATGGGTGGTGAGCTTGAACCTCAGGGAGGCTTCTTATGTACCTTGACTTGGAAAGGATCAAAGACCATGTAGTTCAGGTTTGGTTGGGGATTACACTCTAGGTTTCCCAGAGAGGATGTCATGGCTGATTCTTACTCTAGGCCCACGTGAGTCATGCTCGGTGTGAGAAACAAGAGGCATCCGAGACTTGACGATGACGTTGTGAAAGGTGCGTTCGTGGGATGTGGAGTGGGGCTTATGCATGTTTAGTGACCCAAATAGGAAACATGGCCTTATGTGTGGTTAGAAACCCATGAAGATGAAGATTGGGACATACTCCAGGGTGGAGACCCAATGGTGACAAAGCACAATGGGAGAGGGATTTGGCACCGACGAAAGGAGGGGTAGGGTTGATACCTCCTGCAAGAAAAGCTAGGGGATTACACCGAGATGGTTTCCCTTTCCCTGTGTAGAATGCATGGGGGGAAGTCACAGTTTAATGTCATGTGCTGAGGATGATGATTCTTGGTAGTTTAACATCCTGATCTTGGACGAGGTGGGTTCACTCCATACCCCTAGGACTTACATAACTGGTACCCTCTGCACCTTGGTGAAGGGAATGCACCGAAAATACCGTGGTGGGGGGGGGGTGTCGTGAGGTGATCCCATTGGGGGTCCACATTAGCATGGATATGTGAAGAAGAAATAGCCATTAGTGTGCCTTGGTGCCAAAAAGGAGTGACAATAGTAAATGGGGCTTACACATGGTAGCTGCCCATGTGCCGCTATGAAGCGGGAAAAGTGAATGGGGCTTACGCATGGTGAGCTACCCGTAATGTCTACCTCATTTATGGCCACGCGGGCATCCCAAATCACTGGTGGGGTTGGGGCATATAATTTTGGCCAAAACCTATGCGCTAGTGCACAAACGGGATAACGCCAAGGGCATTGGAATCCATCCGAACAAAGGGAGATGAAAAGTGTGGATCACATGCCCAACATTAGGAACGTGGTGAGGGTGGAATGATGATAGAGGATAACTATTGACCATGTTCGAAACACAACATCTATATCGCGTTAGCCTGAAGCGGGGACAAAGAAATGAGGATCGACTATTGAACATGTTCGAAACACATGACCTTATTCGAAGTGTTGTCCAAAGTCCTATGAGGTATTGGCCCCGAATGGTAGGTAAGCTGAGGCGGCATGGGACCAGGCTGTAAGTGGGACACTTTAAACATGTAAGAGGATGAAGATCTGAATGAAGGATACGCAAAGCGTGAGGTGGTGTGATGGAATGTTTGAACAAATTCTTATGCTCTTGATATTATGACATTGTGATCATGGATTAATGCATCTTATGCTTGGAAGATAAGGAATCTTATATTTGGAACAAGAGGCATCCTATTATTGAATGATAGGGCATGCTACAGTTTATAGTCATGTAGAGAGGATTTCTGGCATCTTATGCTTGGAGCATAAGGCATCTCTAGTTTAGAGCAAGATGTATCCTATGTTTGTCATGTAGGGAATACTACAGTTTATAGTCATGTAGAGAAGACTGTTAAGCATAAGGTTCCTAGAAATGGTTGGTGTTGGGACTTACGCAAGGGTGGCCCTTTCTGGTTCATCTTGGCATAGGAGCCAAGTGATAGGGTTTGGAGGAGTATCTTGAGGAATGGTTTGACTCAAGGTACACAGGAAATTGATGATGAGAATCTCAACTCACGACTTGTGAAAAGGACCAAGAGGAATATGTCGACTCAAGGTATTTCATGGTGTGTAGAGGAGTATCTCAAATCATGTTATTTTATAGGTGGAAGAAGGCTGTGCATAATGGTGCAATGGAAAATCCTGACGTCCTGACATGAAAAGTTCGCGGTGTGACTCTCCATTTTTTATCGGGATCAGTGATGGTAGCGAAGCGACCGAGCGAGGGTATAGGGGAACAGTACATGCGGTATGGACCAATGGGAATAGGCCTAGAAATTTTCTCACATAATAGTATCGACATGCATGATGGGATGCGCACAAGAAGGAGGTATTGCACGCAATAGGGAAGGCCCGCGTGGAATAGGGCAGGCAGACACGCAATATAGGAAATGTGCACACAATAAGGGAGTGGTGCGTGCAATAGTGAAGAAATTGTGTGCAATATGAGAGATTTGCGTGAAATAATAGATATTAATGCGCAATAGGGGAGTGTTACGTGCAATAGTGAAATGTTGTGCACAATAGGGAAGGGTTGCACAAAATAGAGAAGGGTTGCACACAATAGAGAATCCCTACGTGCAAAATTGGGCACAGTGGCACTGTTGCGTGCAAAAATATTGTTTTTCATGAAAAACATGGTAGTTTGGCCCATTTACGTGAAAAAATGATGTTTTTTGTGTGGGATATGGGGTTTTACATGTGAGCACAGAAAATTCAGACTTATGCACATTAAAGCGGCGATCGACCCCGGGGTTCTCCCAGGAAGAAGGGGGTGCACTTGTATTTATATGCGAAGCCTGGGAAGTTAGTACATGTAAAATTCTATTCCAATTTCCCATGAAAAGTCTTTTTACACACAAGATTCTTTTTTTACACACAAGGTTCCCTTTTTTACATGCATGATTCCATTTTACATGCAAGATTCCTTTTTTACACGCAAGATTGGTTTTTTACCCGAATGATTCCATTTTTACATGAAAGATTCCATTTTTACGTGCAAGATTCCATTTTTACATGAAATATCTTATTTTTATGCACAAGATTCCTTTTTTACGCACAAATCCATACTTTTCCCCAAAATTGCCCTGAATGGCCATTTCCAGCAGTCTTCCTTTGAACAACCATAACTTCTGATCCGTACCTCCGTTCGAGATCCACAACCAGTCAAATAGAAGAATGTGGAACAAGCTATGCTCCGAGGACATGTCTTGAAGTATTTGGTGAACTTCATAGATGCATTTTCTAGTTCCAAAAACCACCTAAATAATAAAAACAATTACCAGACACAAGGTCATGAAAGTCTTTTGTAAAACCTATCATCCCTAGTACCACATATATCTTACTAGTGAAATCCTTTTAAACTCATAAATCCATTAAAATAGATGTAACCAACTATCTTCAAACTAAGATTTACTTCTATGAAAAAATGAAATACTCATCTGTGATTTGTAATAAAGCTCTAATAACACTTGTTAGTGGTATCATACATCAGAATAATAATAGATTGGATAACATGTGTTGGTGGGGGATTTTCCCTAACACATAGATCTAAATCCCATGCATCCCATACTACATATAGGGAATAATGAACCAAAAAAAGAAACCATATAAAATTTGGAACTAGAAGTTTCTCCCAACCTAGTAATGTGGAACAAGGAATCCATAATAGTTCAAAGTGACATAACACACCCATTAAGATGTAATGTATAGAACTAGGGAGACTAAGAACCATAAACACCATGTTGAACCACTATTCACTCTGATTATAGTAACTTCAAGGTCTTTAACAATAACTTCCATGAGTAATAAATAAGTAAGAGAAAAACACAAATAAATGGAACAAGAACAACAGACATGAATAATAAGGTTTGAATTTAGTCCTATTTCATAGGGGAACATTTAATCTTTTAATAAAGAGAGAAACACAGTTATAAGGGAACCCTACTTCCAAAAAACATACACATCCCAAGTTACAGTGGAGTAATGTCCAGTAATGTCCCATAAATGGGAGAGACTAAAAAAAATACCTCTAAAAAATACTCTTTTTGTAAAATATCCTTTTTACATTTAGAAACCAGCCTCAAATACTTTGGTTCTATACCACAACACAAAAAAATCCCCAAAATTTATCCGTTTATAGATGATGTTATCGGCACTCCGCAAGTTCCATGAGTTTCACCACCTTCCAAATATTACAAAAATTCCATCACTTGTTCACAATGATTATCTGAGCATCACCACCTCAACTGGACCTTCTGGTGAATAATGAAGTCTCTGAGTTCCCAATCAGTTTCCTTGCATCTGTTCTAGCTTTCAAAACATCATAATTCATCTTTTTCACTCCCATGCTAGTGTTTAGATACATCCTTCACTCACATATCAATATTTCACAAAATTAAAATTAATGTAATACAACATTTAAAAACTATGGTCACTCCTACAAAATATGAGTTCATTCATATATATTCCATAAGAATATAATATTTCTAATTCCAACACATAGTCCAAAACTTCCATGGAACATATGAAAATCCATATACATCACTTCATCCAAAAGTGAATATTTTTTTCAGTTCTCCATTTACTTTATAGAATTCAAACATTATAGTTGTGGGTGAGTGTGATTCCATCTCATTATAAAAGTGAAATTTTAGAAAGACATATTTTAAAAATTTTCACACTTAACTAAAAAATAGTTCTTACAAAAAAACCTTCAATATTTAATACTCATCAAACAAATTATATAAATGGAAATTTAACTTCCTTTATAATTTATATTCTATAAAAATGAAAAATTTAAAACAAATTTGATAAAATAATTTTATACATGGATGCATTTTTATTTAAGGTTTCATGGGTGCTATATTTAATGCATATTTTTGGAGTGTTTTAACATACTATACGATGATGAATTATATTGTCACATGTGTCGTGACTTGAATCCATTATCATATTATTTAATGGAACCATATAATACTTTTTTACCTAGATATAGATATTCAAGATGTCCAAGAGGGGGGGGGGGTGAATTGTAATATTTATATTTAAAGATAAAATAAAAAAAATAGAATAAAATTATATTAAGTAAGAATGACCGCATGGAATTTTTATAGTTGTAAGAATCATGAAGGATCCCCTATATACTCTTCACACCAATATCTCCTTGAAAGGTATGGTATTTTATAAAACAACTTGAATTATTATTTGGAGTCAAAACCCATTACAAACTTCCTTTTGAAAGAAAAAGAGAAACCACATAAAAACTTCATTTTTCAAGTGAAGGTGTACGCAATATTGAAACTAAATTTAAAAATGGAGGCGTAATACTATGGAAATACCTTTGATGGAGATATAACTTGAAATATCAATCTTTTTATTTAAAAAACAAACAAGTTACAATGAGATCATGATAAAATGGATAAAGAAATTATAACTGAAAGGAAAAAGAACCATAATAAATAGATAAAACCTGAATAGTTGATCCCCCCAAATCACATTCAGTAGTGAGTTCAAATATATTTAATTTTTCATAAAAATTATAGTATAAAAATAGTTATGATTTCAGTTCACCTAATAAATTCATCTCCAAAATTTATCATCAAAATTTCTTCTCTATCTATCACTCTTGATCATTATTTACAGCGAAAATGTTCAATTGTCCATCTATGATATTTCCAAAAATAAATTTCAATGGAAAGATAATTTATGGTTTAAAAAATATGATATGTATTTTGTCACTCTAAAATGGTGTCCATAATTCATCTATTATAACATTTATTCAAAAATACGTGTGAAAAATAAAACATTTCTAAAAAAATTGGTGTGTTAAAAATAAAAATAAAATAAAAGATGATGAGAAAGATGTAGAATCAAAGAAATATTAGTTATACCTTTCGATACTAAGATATAGTAAATTTTTAAATCTATTTTTTCTGATGATAAATTTTCCAAACTAAAGAAAAATACTTTTTATAATAGTTCTCATCTATACATAAGACTATGTACTTTGTGAAAATTAAAAAATAGATAGAAAACATAAGATATTCAACCCAGTATATTATATATTTAACAATATACAACAGATATTTTATATCTTCTAATAATATGTATGATATTTTATTTCCTATAATGATATGTATTATATTTTACTTATGCGGAAAACTTGAAATAATTAATATGTAAGATATATATTCAATATGTAAGATATTCAAATTTAATAAAAAATAATAAATAAGATATTCTAATTCTATAAAAAAAATACTTCAGATACTGAGGATCTTATGTAAGAAAATGGTCTATATATAAGATATGATACTTTTTTAAAAATCTAAAAAACATATTCATAAGACATTTAAAAAACCGAAAAATATGATACATAAGATACAAGAGTTTATTAAAAATATACTTTTCTAATATGTAATATACTAGAACAATAAAGATTTTTATAGACTCCCAATGTAAGATATTAAGTTGAAACATGAGATATATTTCATTATAAGAAAATTCACACATAAGTCATGGTTCAAAATCGAAAAAAAACATATTGCTCTAAATTTAGAAAACAAATTACACACATAACATAAAAAAATTAATAATAACAATTATATAGATAATGTTAAGAATAAATAATATAAATAATGGAGAAAAAATAAAAATAAAGTTAGGGAAAGAATTAAATTATAAAAACAAATAATTCAGACAAAACGTTAAAAATAAATTATCAAAAAAATTAAATCAAATAGTAAAGGATCCACATAATAATCTCCACTTTTATGATAATTACAGAATCCAAACAATATCACTCCATTTTTGTGAAAAAAAATGATGAATAGTTTACTATAAAAATTAGAAAAATGATATACAAACCAGAAGAAACAAGATCACAACATGTTAAAAAAACAACATGCTATAGTTGATCAAAAATGAATAAATAGTTAAGAAATAGAAAAATGTTCAAACAAGAATAATTCCCTAAATTCCACATATCCTCCTTGAGAAATATAATGTTAGTGATCACCCATCATGTAAAATATTTTCTTTGAATATAAGGATTGAAAAAAAATTAGTTAAAAAAGTAATAGTTTAGAAAATATTCCTTCTATATTTATGAAATAAAAAAAACTATTCTACATAAAAACTCATAAATCTATAATAGAAGGACTATATTTAATTCTTTTAAACTTTAATGAATATAAAAATTTATTAAAAATTTCTTGACTTCGTTCATATGTAGGTATAAACTCTAAACTAATTTATCATTTCATAACCTGATCACTTATAGAATAAACTCTATCATTGATATTATTTATTTTGGAATACTACAATGGTTTTTAAGAATATAAATGGAAGAGTAATTATCACATATAATCAATATTCTTCCAAAATAAATATGAAAATCAGATTAATTCAATTTAATACATAATGTTTGAGAACAAAAACCATCATCAAATAAGTATTCAACTTTTAATGTAGATGAAACAACTGATTATTATTTCTTAAACATCTTGAAAATATTTTTTTAATAACATGTTATAAATTCCATGAGTACTTTTTATATTAATGATAATCCTCTTAAATCAGAATTAGAATAACTAATCAAATAAGAAGAAGTTTTCTCTTGGTAAAATAAACCTAGATTGTCAATACCTTTATCAAAACTTATAATTATCCTTATAAATTTTCAGTGATATTTCATTAGGTATGCTTTAAATCTTACACCCATGCACGTTAAAACATTAAATCCAATCTATTATAATTTAAATACAACACTATTCTAATAACACCTCAAAAAACATTCCAATAAAAAGATTTGAAATATATTTACTCATCTAATTTACATGGAATACATATAGGGGTATACAAATATTTACAAGACTCAAGCCTAAATGTCTTTACATAATCATTACTATAATTAATCTAATTCCAAAATATTCTATCATTTTTTTGAAAATTATAAAATCCTAAAGGGAATTTAAATTATATCATAAGACTCATGCCATTATCATTAGTCATTAAGTCTAAAAAATATTTTAGTGCATATCACTAGATGAACCAATATAATATTTTTCAATATTTGTTAAAATAAAATTATAATGAGAAATTATAAATAGAAATAGTATAGTCAAATTTAGCTTAAAATTTTTTTTCTTCAAAATAATAAGTGTCAACATTTTATACAATGATTTCAAGGGATTATTGAGTCCATAAAGTGATTTTAAAATATTTAACACATGAACATGTTTATTTTTATTTTGAAAACCACGAGAAATTATAACATACAAATCTTCATAAATATATCCATTTAGAAATTCAATTTTTAAATCCATTTGATAATGATTAAGTCCATGAAAATTCACCAAGTCCAATATAATTTTGAATATATTATAATATATAAAGTGGTCAATACATATCAACACAATTAATAAATTATTTTGGATAATATACTCGAAAAACAAGTCAATATTTATTATTTATAAACCTTCTATATTTTTCAACATTATTTATAAAAATTCATTTAGTTATAATAATTTTTTGATCCATAAGTTGAAAAAAATTTCGAAACATTAATTCCAAGAAAACAAGTTAATATATTCATATACAGAGAAACCCCATTTAGGATCTCTCATAGACTCAAAAACATTAACAAAACACAGTCAGAAACAAAGGTAGAATTAACAAAAACTTTTGTTAAATAATTTATTGCCTAAAATCATGAATCTACGTCACTAATAATCCTATTAATATGTTGAAAACTACGATTTTTCCAAAATTTTTAAGAATCATGGTGATTCTCCCCATCAACAGGCGAATTAAACTATTTATTTTCTCCAAAATAAAATTATATAAATTAATATTTAATCTAATATTTATCAGTGATCTTTTCCATTGAATCATCATCATCAAATTTAACATAAATGGATTCCCTAACAATCATAGTTCATTTATTATAAACTCTATTAGTTTTAATAATACTCATATATCGCTAAAATATTCCCTTATTTAAACTAGCATAAAATTTATCAAAATAATCTTTCGTATTATGAATAAAAACATATCATCCAAAAACACTAAAATATTCAAATTTCAATTTATTTACATATAATAATGAATAAACAGTTTTCTTAAGAATCATTCCAACAAGATTTTTTTTAAAATATAACATCTTTCATGAACAACTTCTCCCCAAAAATGATTAGGTGAGAAAAATGTCCCTAACCATAGTTTCAATCATTTATTTAAGAGATTAGTTCTTCATTTAAACAACACTATTTTTAAGAGGTGATCTATGGTTAGATAAATAATGAGAGTAAAAATTCAATTCATGAAAACATTCAAAATCAACATTCTATAATAATCAATATATATCACTCTTAATAAAAATAATCAAATATCCATTAGATTATTCATTAAAGCATAAATAGACAAAACATTGGAAATAATTACCGAATTAGAAAAGCGGTCTTCAGAAAAACCGTTAACATTTCCTTTATAATTTTCTCCAAATGCCCTAGTGCCTTCATCAAATCAGTTTTATGGGATACACTTTTATGGATCTCTTTGAATTTGCATAGTTAAACTATATTCCATGTATTAAATATCATTCTTAATACTTCCATGGAATTTTTTCTAACAAATAAAATAGAATATAGTTTTAGTACCCATGAAACTTTGGGTCCAACTTTATTAATCATAGTATTCATAGAAACCCATATAGATTTTAAACATGTATTAATGGGTAATCTAGAATATATGGACATATATAGAAATTCTATAGCATGTCTTAAATATTTCTGAAATCTGGGTGAAAATTAGCTACCATAATTACAATGAATTATACATCTGAAATACATAATGGTAGAAATTCTTGGCTTGGTTATTTTCATAAATAAATTTATATACTTATGAGGTATTAGTTGATTATAACAAGCACTAAATTCATTTTTTTCACTTAGTTTATTGACATCATTTTATCATAATTTTATTTACCTTGAAAAAAGGTGGATATATTTCCTTTTAAAATTTAAATTTTTATCTTAACTCTTTCATTCTATTTTTGAATCATCTCTAAAGCATCATAGAATTTTTCAATTTGAGATGAATATAGTATTCTTTAGTGTCTTATTTTTTGGGTGAAAGAATATTGTTATCCATAATTAGTTTCTTATTACATCCATTGAGTTCCTTGTATAACTCATAATTTATTAAAATATATTGGTATTTTTAAACTATTCATTTACCATATTAATACATGTTTTTAAATGTTATAATAAAAATTATAATCATAAAAAAACAAAATCTAGAATAATTAATCTCATTAGTAGTGTCCATTATGAACCGGTTAGCTGAATACTTCTCAAACAAAATTCATTGGATAAATGTCAATCTTTAATGTAACTCAAACTGGTCGATAAAGTTATCTTTTCATTCTTATTAGTATTTTTATATTTTTTAATTTTTAATCCTTGGAAATCGAGATTTAGATGGACTTTATTTCTACATTAATGAAAATTTATATCTAAAGAATTATTACAAGAATTAGTATTACCATTTTTGTTTTATTTTTGATCATACCATAAATTATATTTTATTAATGAACATTTTAAATAATTATTTATTTTCATATCTTTGTACACTCCTTTCACCAGTTGTGAAACATTACCCTTTTCACTTCCGTAATTTTAAAAATACGATGAAGTAAAATTAATAGTTATATAGGCCACACATTTTCTTTTATTATTATTCTATTTATAAATAATTTTAAACTCTAATTCATATAAAGTGTGAATTATTAAAAAAAATAATTAATTAATGGAAAAAATCTTGGAATTATTCTTCTTGGGTAAAGATATAAAAACTCTGTCAACCAAAAAAGTGTTGTCTAAGGATTAACTAAAAGAATTCATTGCATTTATTATACTAAAAAATATGTGGGACATTTAATTAATTGATTCTTCTTCTCCCATTTTAGGTCTTGATATTTAGCTCTCAAGATACCTATCTTGGTTCTAATTAACTTGTTTGTAACATAGTGAGTGGTTTGGAACATTACCTACATACTATGAGCAATTTTTCAAGATAATACATGACTAAAATCATTCCCATTAATATATATATATATATATATATATGAATTTATAATTCAAAACATAATTTAATAATTCACTACTAATAAAATAATTAGGTTCAGTCTCAAGTAGTTTGTATGGATTTTTTGTGGTAGTCTAGTGTTCAATTCTGAGATTCTGGAGGTAAGATTCCATTCAATCTTGTAATTATTTATAATTATTACCATTAATGTAAGCTGGTTTTTCAGGAATGGATCCATACTTATTATTCATACCTACCATTTATGATTTGATCTTCCACTTTGTACTATTAAGGAATATAATAAAGTTGATAAATAGAAACATAAACCAAAAGAGGATCATAATTCCTAAACGGACAAGGCTTTGATACTACTTATTTACCCAGATATAGAAGGTTGAGATGGTCAATAGGGGGGATGAATTGATAAATTTATATTTTATGATAATCTTTAAAAATAGAATAAAATTTAATAAAGTAATACTAAAAGCTAATATTTTTTTATAGTAGTTCATATTTTAAATGATCCAAAATATTCACCTTACACCCCTATACTCCTTGATATGTATTTTTTTAACAAACATATTATGATTTTTTTTGTGGGGAATGAATTTACAAGTTAAAAGGTGATTATAATGAAATAATTAAATAAATTATAACTAAAGAAGAAAGAAAAATATTGGACAGATAAAACATAAATTATTGACAGATGTTGATCACATTTAGAAATGTTTTCCAACACAATGGAGCTTTCACTTGAATCACAGGAAAAAAGAGTCAAGATCAAAACTCCCACCAAAATGTTCTCTTCAAAAAAGTTCATTAAAATTTCTTCTCCATATGGTTCCCTTGATATTTATTTATAGAGAAATTTTTTGATAGTATATCTATGGTGTTTCCATAATCTTTTTTAATGGTAAGATTAGTAATAGTTTAAAAAATATAATATTTTTGTTGTCTATCAATAATGTGTTTCATGATTCATCAATGAGAATATTAATTTAAATATGCACATTAAGAAAAACAATTTCCAATAAAAAATGAATGATAATAATTAAAATAAAATATACCATGGTGTGATCAATATATATCGTCTAAAAACTTTATGTTTCACCTTTAGATACTCACACATAATAAATTTTGATATCCATGTATTCCAATGATAACTTTTTATAATAAAAGAAAATCATTTTGTGTAAGACTTCTCATCTGCAAGTAAAAATTTATACTTTACAATTATTTTGAGGCATATAGAAGTAATAAGATATTAAAATTAATTTATAAGATATTCATTATATTTTGACACCACATAAGATATTTGATATCTTTTAATGATATGTAAGATTTTCTACTTAATAAGGAGTCTAAAGATTATAAATACATAAGATATATACATGATACAAAAGATTTTGAAATTTTCTAAAAAATTATATGTCATATATTATACTTTGATAAAAACAATATGTAAGATACTATGGTTTATACCTTGAAAAATAGTTCATACAAAAGATATTATACTTTACTAAAAACAGATACATAATATATTAAAAAAAGAAAATATAATACATAAGAAACCACAATTTGTGAACATAACACATTTCCAATGCGTAAGAAACTAGAAATACGTATATTTTCCAAGACTCCATACATTAAATATTAAACTAATATTTATTTCATGATAAATTTTAAGAAAATCCATACATAAGATATTACATTTTGGGTCATACAACCATGTTAAAGTCACTCCATAATCCTATACGAAACCCAGTTTCATAACAGGGTGAGAGTGAATTTTTACATGCACTATAAAAGGATTGTAGCACAATAGCAGTGTTTGAACTATATTAGGTACTATATATGGTGTTTTAGTAGTAGTATTATTCTTCCTAAATGGGATTTCAGGCCATAGAAATGGGCATGTGGGCCATAAGGCCTCCATGCTGCAAAGGGACTTCAAGCCATAGGGCCTCCGATCCATAGAGAAAATCAGGTTCTACTGTACTAGGGAAAGCCCTTGAATGGTGGATTAGAGTAATAACAGTCACTGGATAGAGTTATCTAAACACTAGAATAAAGAAGGGACATGGTGTACATGAATCATTTTTTAGGACCCTCATAGATCTACATGGCTTAAAGCATACCAACATCATCATCTGGTGGTGAACTAGGTGAATATATTAAAGTGGGGTTGGAGAAGGGTTGTTTTAGTGCAATTAAGTCAAAAAAGTTATAACTACATTGCGTCTCTAGGACTTCGAGCCATATATTTCAGGACATTGTGGCTTCAGTTATTTAGGTCAGGTATAGGTTCCCACTCAACCCAGTTAAAAATATTGATTATCTTAAAATAAAAATATATAATTGCTAGTCATACAAAAGATAAGATTCAAAATATTAAAAAAATGTGTAAGGTTATGAACATAGAAAATAAATTAAAAATTTAACAAAAAAATAAATATGATTAATTCTAGAGAATATGATAATAATAAATAATAAATAAATAATAAATAACAAAGTAAGTGTGAAAAGTAAATTATAAAAGAAATGGTAAAGGTAAAAAGTAAATTTTATAAATGATAAAATCAAATAGGAAAGGTTCCATTCAACATAGTATACTTGTAATTTTAATTTCCTATATAATTATTAATTTATGTAAATGAATAACTATACATAAATTTGAAAAGATTATTTTTATAAATTCATGAATTGTCATTTTAGGTTTCATGGGTTCAATATTTTATTCCCATTTTTATGATTTTTTTTCTTATAATGATTCATGTCGAAACAAGTGTGGTTCCTCTAATACATTATCATATTTTTTGTGTGGAACCATATAATCCATGTAATGAGATAATTCGAGTACATGAAGAACATTCCCGCTTTTCTATGAAGGATTTTGACACTTCATTCTTGAAAGATTCTAGGGGAGAATGATTTTGATTGAAGGTAATTTAATGGATATACATTGACATGTGGGATAAAAATGTAAAGTACCATTACCCCTTATGAACCAACATTTATCAGATAAATTGGATTATAAAGGATGGTATGGAATGAAATTATTGTTAAATATATTGAAACAAGGGTGATATGAAAACCCTTTTCTTTATAACACATTAATTAATGATTTATTTCCTAGTAATACACATAATAAAACCTAGAAGATTGATAATACTAGTGTATTTGTTAAATTTGGTCTGTTAATTAACTACTTAATATAGATGGGGGTATAATGGAATTATTGAAATCTTCTTTATCATGCTCATAATTTTCCGTTATTCTTAAACCTGCATGGGATAACCTAAAGACATATATAAGAAAGGGGTGATCTTTAAATCCCTATAAGGTAATAAAAAATCATAACAATAATAAAGTGTTACCTGATAGACAATAATAATTTCATTGTTACATAAATGGGGTGAGAATCATAAAAATGAAATGTAAGACATGAAGTAGCGTGATAGCATAAAGGAAAAATTGAAATGTGGCAACAAATTTAAACCTGAAATCATAAGCACAATTCAAGGTTCACCACAAAGAAATGATAACATAATGTTCTTAGTATAACCTACCATGAACTATACATGGAATATGATGAGAATAAAACATTACCCAATGCACTAGATTATTATCTGGGTGAACCCATTATAATCATGTCATGTACATGTATAAGTATGCCACATAGATCATAAAACACCAGAACATATTTCATTAAATATAATCTTATTATTAATAGATATGGGTTAAATTCATGGATGGCACTAATAAATGAAGTAAATAGTACAACTATTTGAATCCCCTTGATTGGAAATTTGTATGAGTATACACTTCACAAATGTTTGGCATGGAAAATCAGAGTGAAATTTCAGCAGTATAATGATAAAAATTAAAGATTCATAAAATGGATTAATGAGAAAGAAATGGGTATATAATCCTTTGAATGTAAATAAATAATTTATTAGGGATATGAAATAAAATAATTGAACCTGAAAAGCTTTCATTTAAAAGGCATTAGAAAAAGAAAGGCACTTGAATAATAACATGGCATGTGAAAATCACAAGATATGTTCGGTAGAATAAAAGGGGTACATAATGAATTGTGGGAAGGATTTATGAGAGTGAAAGTAGTCACTCATCACTTATAAATCATACTTTAGTTAAGAGGTATGTTAAAGAGTATATCCCATAAATATGAATTATAATAAAAAGTGCGTTACATAGATAAGGTACTAGAATAAAGAGAAGAAAGAGTGGATCACTTACTAAATTATGTCATGGTAATAGATTAGAAAAATGGTATAATGAATGGGAATAATTGATATCTAATAATTGGGGAATACATTTTATAGTATTTGTATATTTATAAATTAATGATAACACAACCAATTTATAATCAAACTGCTAAATACAATGAAGGTTCTTGAATAGAAAAGAAGAGAGAAAGGTCCCTTACCATGTGAGGGTGATTAAAAAATCATGGGAGGAGTTTCTTAAGATATTGGGGGAATGTTGGAAGGAATAAAGAGAAGGTAGGGTAGATTAATTACATGATACAATGTTTTTAAATGAAGAGTAAGGGGATCTTTTGTGGGTTAATCTATGAATAGAGGGGTGTTCTTTATTATTTCTCAAAGTTAGGATTTGGACTCTATATAATAATGTAATAAAAACCAAACTCCCATCCCCATGTTTTTTCCCCAGATTCAACCTATATAGAAGAATTTTTATTTATTTTATAAGGAAACATTCTTAAATAAATAAAATATCCCCCTTGGTGATGTGAAAGCGAGTATTGTTTATAAAATAAACTTAAAACCTTAACATATAATATAGGTTTTTGGAGGGTTCATAAAGGCTTAAAAAAATATAATAACCACTAAAACTCATTATTTTAATGGTTAAAACATATTTATGGGTTTTTATTCCCTTTATATATTTTATTACAACACTTTTGTTTCCTTATTATACCATAATACACCAGTATATTTGTACTGTATTTATTTTTTACCCGAAAACTCAACTGTCTCAGAAAATTATAAAACATTAAATATTGGATAATTTAAATGTTATGATTCCAAAAATAAAATTTATTTTATAAATTTATTTTATAAATATTTTAATTTTCACTTTTAAAACATGAATCAATATTTATTGAGAAATATTGGGTTTTTTTGACAAAATTTTTTCTGAACCCTTCTAAAAAATTACACTTGAGTTCATAAAAATTATATTATAATTTTTATTTAATAAAAAGTATTTAATTTTATTATTTTATGAAAATATCCTTTATTTTAAAAATCCATGAATTTATAAAAAAGAAGGTCTTAATTAAAATTGCATATAACACAAAAATAAAATTTGTGTTTTATCATATCAAAGTCAAAATAATTTATGAAGTGACAAAAATAAGAAGTAAATATAACCATTATTATATAAAATATAAATATTATTATTATTATGGAATTTATATATAACACTTTATTTCCTTGGGAAAATTCCCTAATAGAAAGGTGTTTGATGGTTAGATTTTAATGAGCTGGTTTAACCCACATGGTTTGGGTATTGATTCTCGATGTTCATGAACTTCTCCCATAAACAGTTTCAATCGTGATTTAGTTGATGTATCTCAAATTGGGATTAGTTAAGGGAAAATACCATGGATTATATCTCCCTTAGAATCTTTATTAAATGTGATTTATAGGGTACGATCCCACTAGTCGAGGTCGTTGCTTATTTTTCCTATGTCAATTAGTTTTATCAAAACCTTATATTTATACTAATCATATGATCATTGTTCAATGAATATTTTATTGATGTTTATGATGATTAAATTTTTTTTAAAAATTTATAGGATATAATAAATCCAAATAAGAGCTTGTGTTTTCTAAAACCATAATAGGTAATTTAATTCAATCACAATGGGAATTTAATTTATAAAAGTTCAGGTAATTACATTCTTCCCCCTTTAGAAATTTCACCATTGAAATTTTTATTTCTCATGTTAAAATAGGTGAGGTTAATTATGTTTCATCACCTCTTTTAGTTCCCACATCACCATTTCAAAATTTTGGTTTCTCCATAGCACATTATTCAGGTGTATTATCTTATTTCATTGAAATTTACCTCTACGATCTAAGATCTTCATTGACTTCTCTTCATATGAAAGATCATTCTCCAATGCTATAAAATATGGATTCAACACATCTAATGGTTCTGGTATGTACTCCCTCAAGAGAGATACATGAAACACATCATGTACTAGAGATAGGTTAGGTGGGAGTTCTATTCGATAGATCTTCTCTCCAATGTGATCAAGGATCTCAAAGGGACTACTGTATATTGGGATAATTTTTATGTTCTCCCTAATGTGATTCAAAATTATCTTGACCTTTTTAACTATTTCATCTAAAATTTTAGGACCTATTAATTTTGGTTCCCCAACATCATCCCAACATACAGGTGTTCTGCACCTATTCCCAAAAAGGGCTTCGTAGGATTACATTTGGTAACTTTAGTGGAAGCTATAATTGTTTAAAAAATTGACCAAAGAAAGATTTAGATCACATCCTCCTTCGAAGTCCATCGACCAAACTCTCAACATGTCCTCCAGTTTCTGGACGGTTCTCTCAAATTGGACATTTGTTTAAGGGTGATGGGTTTCACTAAATTTCAAATTAGTATTTAGAGTTTATTAGAGACTCTTTCAAAACATGGAGGTAAATATTATATCATGATAAAATAAAATCAACAGTGGTGTAAAATGAAGATGAAACACTTCTCTAAGGTATATCCTTTCAAGTTGATAGAGTGATAAGTCCTCTTGGACTACATTGAATTTATTAATATTTGAAAGTTGTTCCACCAAAACCCCTATAACATTATTTCTTAAGGATGTATTTGGAATACTAGGAATTAAGTACATGGTTGTGTTATCCCATTTCCATGTAGGTATGGGTAATGATTTCATCATCCCCTTGGATTTTTTCCTTTCAACCTTCACTAGATGACGTAAAAGTCGCCTTAATATATATTATGTGATATACATCTTCATATTATCTGACTAATAGGGATTTTGGAGATCTTGATACATCTTTTTTCTCCATAGATAGATATATAAGGTCAACCTATGTGCATCATACAAAAACTCCTTTAACTCAAGATTTTATGGTACACATAATCATGACCAAAATCTTACAACTCATTCTTCATTAATTTTAAAAAATGAATTTTTCCATTTTTTACAGATACCACCTTCTTCTGAATTTCTTTATCATCTATTTGATAATAATTTGTTTTATTCATAAGGTATGGTTAAGAAATAATTTGTGAAAGGATTGATGATTTATATTCCTTTGTGATTCCCATGTCAATCCTTTTCATCTATAAAAAGATTGAATCCTTCTAAATTCTCATTAATGATAAAATTAAATGATCCATATACTATGAGTGTCTACCATGTTATTTTATTCCTTGGGATGGTATTGGATTGGGGAGTCATAGTCTTTAATTCACTCTAACCATATTATCTAGGGAATAATCAAATATTTCTATGAGAATATATATATATTTAATTCTTTTATTATCTATATATATTGAACACTTATCTATAAACTGATAATGATGTAATATTTTTAATGCGAAGTTTACTTCAACTAACTTTAGATAATCAATTAGTTAGTTCTGATAATGAATATTCAATTTCCATGATTCATTGGCTATCATTTCTTCATTATACATTAGTACATATCCCAAGCCCTCCTTTGAATCATTGATGTGCACCATGAAAAGTTCCTCACATTTGGGTAGGGTAACTACTGGTGTAGTGATATGCCTAATTTTTAACTCATTGATACTCTATTCACATTCATTATTCTATAAAACCCAGACTCCTTGCTGATTTAGCTTGGTTATTGGGGTTAAAAATCTTGTGAAATTTTTTTCAAATCATCAGTAATACCAAGCCAATCCAGGGAAACTGTGGATATCTATCATAGATGTTGGCATCGAAAATCCTTCAACAGATTATATCATTAAGGATATATATATACCTTTTCTAGTGATGAAATTACCATGGAATATTACTTGGTCTATGTATAAGTTTTATTATGAACTCGATGAATCGTTTTGGAGGAAGACCCAACAATTCTTTAGGAAATACAATAGCATATTCCCTCATAATGGGAACATATTCATGTATTATCTATTCCATAGTCTCAATCATCTAATCTAGATGTACTTATTCATAGGTAAATAATATCCACACTTGAAATGATGGTACAATAGAAGATTCATCCCCCACCTTTAACTTTTATAGGATCGAAGCCTGATTCATGGTATAGAGGGTAAATTTTTTCTTCTAAAAATATATCATGGATTTATAAAAGAAAACCCATTCCACAACTCGGGAAAAAAAATCAAAATTTACTAAATGGGGAATAATAAGATTTTTATGAAGGACCTTCCCACAAATTCAACACATGATACAATAATCATATATGTTTTTTCAATGTGATATCAAATCATTTAAGGTGGTGGCTCTATGTTCTTAGAAAATTTACAAGATATGATAATAGAAAATTTATTGAAATACAACATGGAATAAACTAATCTGATTTAGATGTCACATGTTCATCAATCATCATGATCCATATCATCCTAGGAATTTCCTTGTTCCCTTGTTCTTGGAGATTGTTGGTGGTCATCTTCATTTTTTATCCCTTAGAATAAAGGATCATCCGGGATAACACCCAATTGTTTTCATTTATGAAAAATAATTATGATTGTAACCTTAGATTGAAATTTATTCCCATATATCTTGTTATCCATTATTTCGTGGATATTGGATACTTTATTCCCTATGTTTCAATACCTAAATCATTATCCCGTTCCATTGTGATATTTCCCTTAGTGCTACTTTCCACATTTTTTTTTCACAAAGGAAATTGGTTATTTTATTCTTTATCACCTTTACTAGATGAAATAAATTGAGATGTCGTCTTCATCTCATTTTACATGTTTGTAAATTCATTTATGTGTCAGTTTTTAATAGTGATTTTTGATATCTAGTTTGGAATAATCACTAGATAACTTACTTGATCTCCAATAATGTTATACCTCTAGCCATAACATTTACCATTACATTGGTTGTAAATTCAGTTACTTCTATTTTTCTCCACTATTTAGAATAAAGGGAAAATTAGGGATAAGTAATTTTGAACTACTAAACACAATATGGTAATCTAATACCATTAATGGGAAAACTTATAAATGACATTAATTCCATAATATATGAATTTGTAGGATTCAATATAAGTTATCCATGATCTGTTTCCTAAAATAGACTCTTATGTGAATTTTTTTCCCATTAATAATAGTTCTTAATGATTTTTGGAATTTAACAAGGAGTATCCCTTGAGAGTTTCAAAAATAAATGTGAAGAAATGCCCATTTTCATGCACCAGGTGATGATCGAGTCCAACTCAATGTGCCCTTTTCAGGATTATTTCCCCTAGGTACCTCTGTGGAAAAGCCATATCAACTTATTGTATCATAAAAGGGGAGAATTTAATTAGAAACCATATAATCAATTCTTTACTAAAACATAGGGATGTTTCCCTTTACATAGTATTATCCTTATTTATTTTAATAGAGTTTTTTAAATCAAAATCCATAAATAACTAAATTTTAATCTAATAAAAACTATGGTGGTCAAGAATTATTTCCAGTGGACAATAATTGATACCTATAATAAAACTCCATGGGTTGATAAACCTCCTAGCAGGGAACAACACCATCCGTAGTGGAATATATTTCCTTAATAATCCCTTGTGTGGAGATCCATGCTTCATCCAATGCTCACACATGAGAGTTCCAAAGGATCATATTCATTATTTTGCCTCTGATACCAGCTATTAAAACCCTTATATTTATTACACATTAATGACTGATTTATTGTATAAGAATATACATAATTAAACCTAGTATATTTTGAATCCTAGTGTGCCTGGATAATTTGGTGCATTACATAAAAACTTATAACAGGGGTACATTGGCATTATTGAAAAAATCCTTCATATTATCATAATTTTCCGTCCTTCTTAAAACTACATGGGATAACCTAAGGATATACCTAAGAAAAGTGTGAAATATAAATCCCAGTAAGGGAATAAACAAATCATAACATGAAGATATTATTATTGGTTAGACAATATGCATTTCAATGGACCATAAAAGGTGTGAGTTTAATAAACATGAACAATAAAGAATTATGTAGCATGATAACAAAAGTCAACATTAGAATGTGGAAACAATTTTAAACATGTTATAAAAAGAATAAGTAAAGTTTAACCACAAATAAATCAAAACATAATGTTCTTAGGATAACCTCCCATGCACCAGACATTGCATCTCAAGATACTAAAACATTATCCATTGCATTAGAGTGCTATTTGGGAACACCTATCATAATGATATCACGTACATGAATAAGTGAGCCACACATATTATATGAAATAAGAACATATTCAGTAAAATTTAATCCCATAATTAAGGATTGAGGGTTACAAACATATATCTACAAATGAATTATGTATTGGTATATCTAGGTGAATAACCTTGAGTGGAAATGGGAATGGGTATACGCTTCACAACTTTTTTTTCATGTAAAACCATAGTGAAATTTCAAGGGTATAATGACAATTCATAAATATTCATAAAATTATTTAATGGGAGAGAAATGGTTCCATCATATGAGGTATATGTAAGAACATAATCAAACAAGAATGTTTAGGATTTATAATTCATAAGATAAGGAGGGTTCCTGAATAAAAATTTGGCATAAGATAATTGAAATATAATTTTTGCAGCATAACGGGGTACAAAATGAATCATGGGAGGGATTAATGATAGTGAATGGGTCACTATTCACTTTTACATAATATTTAATGTAAGAGGGATTTTTAATTTCATATCTAATCAATATTAATTAAAAGAAAAAGAGAATTACATAAATAAGTTTCATGAATAAAGAGTAGAATTAGAGGATCCCTTACTAAATATAGGCATAGTAACGACTTAGGTAAATGATATAATGAGAGGGAATAAATAATATTTCATTATTAAGAAATAAATTTTATAATACTGTTATATTTATAAAGTCAACAAAAAATTACCAATTGAGATTCAAAATTCTAAATACAAATAAGGTTCAATAATTTGATTGAAGAGAGAGCAGTCCCTTACCTTGAGAGGGTGATCCAACAAGCTTGGGAGGATCTTCTAAACAGCTTGGGGGAACCTTGGGAGGAATATAGAGAGGTTAGAATAGATTAACGACATGATAAATGGTTTTTGAGTGAAGAAGAAGGGGATATTGGGTGTGTTTATATAGCAAAATAGAAGGGAGTTCTTTATTATTTCTCAAACATAGGTTTTGGACTCTATAACAAAGTAATCAAAACCAAAAACCTTACCAAGGTTTATTCCCATGGTTTATATAAAAGGTGAGTGGTTTTATTTATTTTATAATAAGGCTAGAGTAGGAACTCAATAAATTGTCACCCTTGGTGATGTGGAAGTGAGTCATGTTTACAAAGAAATGATTTTAAAACCTTAAAATATAATATGAGTTTTGGAGGATTCATAATGGATTTATAAAATTAATTAAATAACTTAAAAAATGTTATTTTAAATTTGAAACATATATTTGGTTGTATATACCCTTTATATCATTTTTAGAAACACCTCCGGGTTAATGTGATGCCATAATATACAATATATATTTATACCATATTTAAATTTATCACGAAAATTTAACTATCTCAGAAAATTTTGAAAAATTCGCTATTGGACAATTTTGATGTGATAATTCAAAAAAATAATAGTTATTTTTTCAAAAAAAAATCTAATTATTTTAGTTTTCAACTTTAATACATGAAGGAATATTTATTTAGAAATGATTGCTTTTTTTTAAAATAATAATTTTCAACCCCTTATAAAAATTAAATTAAATTTCATAAAAATTATATAATCATTTAAATTTAAATAAGATTTATTTAATTTCATTATTTTACTAAAATATTATTTATTTTTAAAATCCATGAATTCATCAAAAATTAAGTTCCAAAAAAATTTCATTTTACACAAAAATACAATTTGTCTTTTATCGTATCAAAATAATAATAATTTATAAAGTAACAACAATAATAATTAAATATAACCAATATTCTATAAAATATACATATTTATATTATTAGGCTCTGGATACATTTCCTTCTATTACACTGAAAAACACCCTGAGGGTAAGTTTCATGATGGTGATATTTTCATGGGGTGGTTTGGCGTATATGGTTTGGACCGTGATCTCGATGAGCTTGAATTTCTCCAATAAACAGTTTATCTTCTACTTTTGTTATTGGATCTAGACTTGGGATTTTTCATGGGAAAATCCCAATGATGCTATCTCCCAAGGAATCTCTGATAAGTATGATTTATTGAGTATAACCTTAATGGTTGAGGCTATTGCTTCTTTTTATAGGTCAATTGGATTTATCATAACCCTATAATTGTACTAATCATATGATCACTATTAATGGATATTTTATCAACAATTATGTTGATAAATAGTATTTTAAATCTAATAGGATATAATAAAAACAATTAAGTGCATGTGTTTTCTATAACCATAACATGACATTTAATTCAATCATTAAAAGAATTTTATTTATAAAATTTTGGGTTATTACCGGTGAATCCTTCACAACATGGTAATTAAATTGATTTTCACTATATTATTTTTAAAAGATATACTTTAATTATAGTTTATTTTAATTATTAAGGGATCATGTCACACTCCTCATATACATATACGATCTTAAAGAAGTATTAATATTTGACTAATTATTCCTCCACACAACAACAATGGGACTACGAATTCCCTTTACTAATATATATGATAGAATTTTCGATGATATTACACAAGAGGTGAGTTTTGAGTTGGATATGTGGACTTCTAATTCATATGAAGATATAGAATAACCATGATAGTGATGTAGATTCCATATCACTCATCATGGTATGTCACTAGTCCAACGTACAAAGGTTGTAGTTTTTTCAACACAAACAAAACTTATGGTTAATGGGAATGTACGTGATTCTACTAATTATTCAATGAGAATAACTTTTCATCCCATGAAATATAAAGCATTGTTATCTAAATTTGGTAATTGAAATTCATTTTAGTTTTTATTTATTTCAACTACATATGGTAGTTAGATGTCAACACATCACTACCAGTCTTATTTCCATGTGGGTGAAAGTTCTACTCATTTGTCAACTTATTTCAAAGTGAGTGATGTCTCAGGACATGCCACTATAGATCACCCACTAGTGAAATATGATGACATAAATTCAGTGAATCATTAAGAAGACATTTATTATATACTTGTATAATAATAATATCTAGCCTCTACATTGCCAAATCTACTGCACATACACTAATACAATATATTTTGTTGCATTATTTAAATGTTCTAATGTGGAACAATGAATTTTATACATCAACATGGAAATCATTGATGATATTTTTGTTATTAATGTAATTAAAACTAATATATTTAAATTAATGAGTTTTATTTGTCACATTTTTTCTCCTAAGACTAAATGAAAAAATTTAATCGATAAGAATTTTGTTTAATTATTTTAATAAAAAGTATTGTTATAATAAAATATGAAATCAATAAAAATATATTATATATCAATATTTAAATTTTCTAGGATTCGTATTTTAAAGTATATCATATTCAACGTACATAATTTAATTTTTTGTTGATAATTAAATCCCATAAAAAATTTCAATAGTTTTAAAATATTTGAGTGATATAGTTTTGACTATTTTAAACATTTTTTATATTTTTTAGGTTCTATATATATTTATTTATATATTTATTATTATTCTCATATTAATAAAAAAAATATAAAAATACATATATAAATGTATCATAAATTAAATGAAACAAATTTATAGGGCGATTAAATGGTTTTTTTGTTTTATATAGTTTACATTAACCATGTAGAGTTAAAATGTTTAGACGTTTATATGGTTTTCCTCAATATTAATTTATTTTTTATAGTTTTAGCAAAATACTTTATAATTATTTTATTATAAAGTCTCTTTCATGACTTATTTTTTATTTTTTCCGAAATATTTATTTATATTAATTTATAATTATTATTCAGTTTTCTTATATTTTCTTATTAATGGTTTTCCTATATGAATCATGGGTGAAATATGTTCACGCATGATTCATAATTTTATTAAAGATTGTGCTACACCCATTTACCTAAAAAACATAATCTGATTCATTCATATTTAGAAAACCAAATTAAAAAAAAACCAAAGACATTAAATTAAAAAATACATAACATAAATAATGTCATCATAAAGAAAGTACAGAATTCCATTTTTGAAATAAATTTCACCATAATGATTTGATATTTTTTAATCATAAAATAATGATTCTAGTTTTTTGGAAATTATTAGAAATATATATATATATATATTTAGATTAACCTTAAATCATTTAATATTTTCATTATTGGGTATACATGATTAAGTCAATAGGGAAGGGGGAATCAAAAATGAAAATCTACGCTAATTGTCCAAAGTGAATTCTATCATGGGATTTTTTTTGAATTTGATTGTAATAGGAGATGAAATTAGAAATTTAGGAAACATGTTTTGAACACTATATAATCTAATTTTGTCGTAAAATTTAATTATTCAATCATATTTTATAAAAATAATTTTTAATTGTCTTTTTTATTTATTTTTAATTATTTTTTGGAATTTGATGACTATATAAAAAATGTCCAATTTCAAGAAAAGTGGACCAAATAAAAATAATGTTTGGACATAAAAACACATTTTTATGGTTAAATAAAAATTATTAATGAATTAAAAATATGAAAAGATATTATTGGATATAATATTATTAATATAATAGGAAAGATTAAAATTATTAAGATGAAATCATTTTAATGATAAACCTAAAAAAATTTAAGAATTAATGTAAATTACAACATACACAACTTGCACATTCATGGTGGGTCTGAAGATAATGTTTGGACCATTATCTTATCATGCGGTTCGGGAATTAAATTGCTCTAAAGAACCCCCTACTCAATGGGATCAGTTCAACCTTCGTATCCCTACATGGGATACATAATGAGCAATGGACGTGGACAACTCGAAACCAAATTACTCCGATATCGCAACTTTGATTCCATTCGGATCACAAATATATATTATTTTGAGTTTATTTTGTGTCATATGTGGTTATATAGGATTTTAGGTGTCGAGAGTTGAAATTTGTGAGATTTGGAAGAAACATTCTAGATGCATGCTCTGCCCAAAATTTATTTAACCATGTGGAAACTATGTGAAATTTATTTCTTGATTATAATATAATTTTTTACATTTTGAGCTTGATTTTTATAACTACATGATTTTTCATTAAAACCATGTAGGTGAATGGGGTTTGGCCCAAATTCTATCAAATTTATTGATCATGATTTTTATTATAGATATATTTTTCCTAGGGAACAATTTTGATTAGTTTTGAAGGGGTAGAATCTACCACATGGTTAGCGCATGGGTTATATAACTGTGTGGCCTAACCATGTGACCCATGTGAGTTTATTAAAATTATAAATTTACCCTGATGTCTTTGATCATTTTTATGTATAATCATCTTCTAATCACACATTATCTTGACCTAACCTCTCATTGGAATTCTAGAGGATTCCATCCGTGTATCTTTGGAGATTCTAATTCATTATTCGTGGATCTCTTCAAGGTATATTATATTTTTGTTCATATATCTTCTCCTCATTATAGATCCATACTTTAACTCTTTCCTCCTTATTTTAATGGAACAAAATTGGAAAGATATTTCTAGATATATTGGTTTTATGAGGAGTTAATTATTTTTCTTATAAATCTACTCAAGTGAGGATGATATCTCTATGATTCCAATATTTTTTTTCGAATGCGACTACTTCTACTCTGTTTGTGAGGTTGGTGTCTCTATTTAGCATCTTTATCACACAAATTACTTGGAATTCTTGTAAATTCATTTGTTTTTATTTATGAAATTTATTATTTTAAGTCTATGAGGGTATTTTCTGTAATTTAATCTCTTTCGGCATTAAAATGATTTTGGAAGGGGTTTTTCTTTAAGATTAGTTTTACGCACATCATGTGGCTGATAAAATGCCTCAAATATTTTTTTTACCCTTAATGGATTTTCAAGCATGGGACCCGTTATTCTTATCTTGTGAAAATGATTTAAAAAATTGTGACCATGGTTTAATTAAATGTTTTGGCTAACATATCACATTGGGAACCTTACGTGCGTCGGGTTATAGACATATGGAAACCTTAGGGAATGTGGCACCACAAGGTGTTATTATTGTGATATAGATAGACTATATAAGGAATAAGTATTGGTAGGATTCAAGGTATGCATGCATTAGTGTTCATTCATGTGTCTTTGTATGTATCCCTATAGGCTAGAGCCCAACATGTTCTTAGTTTGTTACATGACTGGATTTTTAAATATTTGATTTCTCACATGTTTATCTTTTGAGATATGGATAATTTTGGTTAATAAATTATTTTTAATAATACATGTTTACACTCAAATTCTTGTGGATTTAAAAATGGATGTTTTTAAGTAAAACCAAACTATGTTTTATGTAAATTGTTTTCAAATAGAATTTCTTTATAAATATGTGTTGTTTAAAAAATAAAATTAACAGTTACATGATGACATGATTTATATATATTTATGGTGGTATATTACTCGTTGTTTGACTCACACCCTATATATTCATTTGCGTGTATGCAGATCTAATTTTTCAAGACATGGTTAAATGGAAGGGTATCATGTAATTTTTTGACTTCCCTTCGATGTTTACAACTTCTTAGTGAGATTAATTAGTGGTGACAATTGGTCACATGGAGGCATGTTTAATTTCATATTTTGAAATGATTTCAGGTTTATAAATTTTTTTCTTTTCCTTATATTTAACAGGGATATCTAAATTTCATTCATATTATACTCGATGCTTTAATCTCCTTTCAGTAACTCATAAGACATGTTTTGGGTATTGTTTTGATCCCCTCCTCGCGGAGTATCATATTGGGTGATGTGTCATGCAAATCTGGGTTGATTTGTTTCAAATTTGAATTAGAGACAACACCCAACTAGAAGTGTAACACCTTAATATTTTGTAAAAAACTTTTTTTGAATTAATTTTATCTTTTCCATATTTTTCATTTTACACAATACTGAATATAGATTTGGAAAAACACAATGTTTGTATTGAATTATACACCACACCAAGTTAAGTTTTCACTATATAAAATAGTTTTATTCACTTAGGGTATATTCAACACTATGCTTGGATTGTGTTATAAAAAAATCCATGTTCTTTTGATAGCTTGTGTTACATGAAAGACTATGTTTTACAGAAAACCAATATACTATTAAAATACTATTATTTTATATTACAAGATGTAACCTAGATGTTAAATTAGAATTTACTAAAAATATCTACAAACTTATGAAAATATTTGGTTTATAAGATGAATTCATTAGTTACCAATTAATTATAAATTAAAATATATATACCATTTCATTATAAAGGAAATAGATTTATGCTCCCAAATTAACTATGACTTAATAAATTGAATTAATTACAACTATTGAATTATATTTATGAAATATAAATTTTATATATTCAATCAAATATTTTTTATATTCATCCATTTAATTCTATAAGAATAAGATAATAACAAACCTACTTTTATGCATAAAACCTTATATCTTTCAAAAGGGTAATTTTATATCTTTTTAATAGCGAAACAATTTTAAATATAATTATTTACACTTTTAGTATTTTTATAAAACATAATAAACTTATTATCTAAAATTAGTATAAACAAATTTACTTCTTATGAATATTTGTTAATTTTTTGAGAAACTACTTTTTTTGGATAAATAGTGAAAATACTGCATTTTATTTTAAAACTGCATTTTTTCAACTTCATTTATATATTTAAATTATATTTTAAATTTATCAAAGTATAATCAGTTTAATTATACATAAATAAAACCAATTCAGGTCAATTTAATATATTTCAATTGGAAATAAGATAAATGTTTTTGAAACTTTTCAACGTATCACTTTAAAAACCAATTTTTCATTTTGTCTATGAGATTAATTGTAAATATAATTTTTCTAATTTTGAGAAATGAATTTTGGTAAAATGGATTATATTTTAATAACAACAAGGAATAATTTAATTTTTATTTTAAATTTAAAATTTTTGTAAAAAAATTTACCATGGTAAAAAAAAATTATTTACCGCGGTATAGGTAAAAAATAAAACATGTTACAGTTAAAAAGGGTAACAACATAAAATACCTAAAAACATGAAAATTTAAAGTTTTTTGAGATTTTAATCAACCCCATATATCCTAAAAATTTTAATTTCCATAAAAATTCATTCAATTTAATTTCACCTCAAAATGGTTGGCATTAAAAATTAAATATTCATTATTTAATCACTTAAACCAACCTCTCCTCAACTATAAATACCTCCCATCACCACACCATTTCGACCCAAAAATCCTTTTAGCTCATAAAATTTATTCCAGAACCTCTCCTCCTACCTCTTACTACTTCAATGAGCTTATGTTCTCACCAAAATCCCAAATCCAAGGTCCTCGAGGTCTTTACACGGTGATATTCAAGAGGTAATTATCACAATGAACCTCTCTTAATTTATTTTCCTTTTTTGATTTCTCCTCACATACTTCATCCATAAATGCATGATAAATAAAAAATAACGTATATACCAGATTTTAATTTTTCAAATGCAATATATCATATAAATTTCATTTCTCATATCCTCTTATTAAAAAAAATGAAATTATTGTCAATGTTATGCCAGTTAATCACCTCCGTAAAAAATGTTTTTATATTTTTTCATTACCGCCTTTATTGTTGGTCTTAAAACTATTTTTATAGTTAAATAATATTTTGATATGAATATTATACCCTATTTAATATTATTAAACTAATATATACTCATCATATTAAATAAAATGAAACTAGTTCATGTTATTCGAAAAAAACAACCAAAATATACTAAATGATTATCATTAGAATTTTATCTAATGAATCAAAATCATGTAAGATATTAAAATGATATATGGGACCATTTACATTTATAAAAGTAAAATAATACTATTTTATTGAAATTTTTTAAATTTATTATCATATTAAAATAACATGAATAATTTTACACAAATGAATTGACCATGAAACACTGAAACAAACGCACCTAAAACCATGAAAAAAAAATATTATTAATGAATGGGTCAAAATATGTAATATAATAAATATATAAGGTACTATAAATATTAATATGGTTATATAATGAGTTAATAAAATTTTTTAAACCACTATATATGAGGTTTTATAATTTTTGAATGAAACTGAACGCGAGATAAAGGAATTTCATCTCACTTTTTATTTCCGTGAGATACACCCCTTATTCAGAACTCAATTATTTTGTGTGGTGTACATACTGACCATGAATTTATTCTATGACATTTATAATTTAATTTAGGGTTCTTTATATATCCATTTTATGATCTATATTTCTTGTCGTTTTATGGTTCATAACTTAACAAATGAGTAACATAGTTTTGTCTCAATTTTCCTCCTTTGAGTCACATTTTTTTGTTATTCACCTATAATATTTACGAGGAGTATATAATACTATTTTAAATTTTATATTATGAATAAACATATTTTAATTATATTTTATGATTCTTTTAATGTTATTATTTCATGGAAATTATGATTGAAATGTTTCAAAATTGTATGAGACACTTTGAAATGTTTGAAGATTATTTCCCTCAAGAAATGTTTTTAAAAGACCAATTAAGATCATTTTCAAGAAACATGATTCTAAAGAAATGTTTTATGTTTAAAATTGTATTTAAATTATTCCTTTATATGTTTTCAGACCTATTTTTAAATAAAATGGTTTACAATTTGTTTTTATTTCCTAAAAAGTGTATTTTAAGGAAATATGGTTTATTTCACAGTCTTATTACTTTTTGAGATTGTTTACTCGAATGTATTTATCATAAATGTCCACATTTCATAAAATTGTTTTCTAGATTATTTTTACTATTATTATAAAATTATTTAAAGTCATATTTACCAAGTTATTTTTTTTATTAAATGTTTTTAAAGGAATATTTTTTCATTTTCCTAGTGAGGAACTTTGTTGAATTTTTCTGCCAAAGTACAAGAAGAATGTTATTAACTTACTTGGCATGAACATATTTTTACGCATTCATGATTATATAATACCTTGAATCTTCCCTTAAAACATTACAATGTTATTTTAAGGTAAAATGTAATTCTTATAATATTGTGCTACATTTCAAGTAAAGAAAATATTTTTGAAGCATAAAAAGATTTTTTCTTCAATAATTGGGTTCAAGTGATATCTCAAAATTATTTTCCATATCAGATCACATTATTTAATGTTTATAATGTTTTACAGGGGGTATTATTAAAATTCTCCATTCTTATTCTTTCTATGAATGATTTATTTTTATTATGAAATTATATTTATGAAACCTATTTCTTTTCTCAGGGTTATGTTATGATTGAATGATGTTTATGAAACCCATTTATTTTCACGGGTTATTATATATTGATTGATTTATGTTCTTATTAAACACTTATGTATTATTTAATATTGAGATCGGTGGGACCTATATGTCCCTCTAATATATTGGGTAACGATTTATCTCTCATGAGATAGACATAAAGGTCATTTTCCTCCAAGATAGTTATAGGATTGAACCATGACTACCAAGATGGTTATAGGATGGAAACATGACCACTAGTATGGCATGATAGTGAACCCATACTACTAATATGTCCATGCAAGTTATGCCTTGAAAACTATGGACATAATTTTTATATGATTATATATGTGCCATAAATTTCATGTCTTATTCCTATGTTATTATTTAATGGACTATGTTCTTCATTTAATTATGATTCATGTCTTATGAACAACCAATGTTTATTCCATGATTTCTATTTGTGATCATTAACAAGAACAGTAGGATCTTCTATTTTCATGATCATTTTCTCAAACCCTTATGCTCACAATTGTATTTATATGTTTCCCTTGTTTACCCTTATTGAACATCTAAGAGCACCCTTTTTCTTAAGTTTTCTTTTCCCCTGGTTATAAATAATGGTTTTAGTTGGGTGTACTAAAGGGAAGATCTTTATGAAAAACATTTAAGATCTTTCTCCGGACTAGAAGTTTGTGTTCCAAGAATCCAAAGGCACTAAAGTAATACGATATTTTGGAGTTTTTTGTGTAATGTATCAATTATTCCAAAAAAGTGATGTAATGTCCATGTATGAAAAGTGTGGGTCACTATACTTTGTATCAGGGTAAAGGTTTTGTCAACCTTTGGAAACTAGTATGTGTATTTTTTATTGAAATCCATAGAGATATTTATAAGGGTATGTCTAGGGATGTCTGTATGGATAAGTCTAACTCTAGGTTACAATCTTAGAATTATAGAAATTGTCCTGAATAACTTAGGATTAAAACTATGGTGTCACAGATTGAAATAATATAAGTAATTTTCCTTTTTTTGTGTGATTTTCGCCTATGATAATTTTTGCTCACACATTTCGTTAGGGTCTTAGTCAATAGCCAAAACAAGATTGAACATGGTTAACATTGAGTGTTTCAGATGTGGAAGGTATGGGAATTATGAAAACCATTTTACTAAGTTGAAATATCATGAAATGAATCATAAAGTTGGGATGAGTATTTGTTATATAACTGAGGATAAAGAGACAGCAAATGACATGTGAAAGGTATGGGATGTTCTGGAATTATTGTTTAAATTAAACCTAATAAGATTGATTATATTAAAGGTGAGTAACCTTAACATAGGATTTAAATTTCATATTTCAGGATATAAAAACATCCTTGACTTAGTGTAATGAATTAAGAATAAATTTGGATGATTTAGAAGTATATGTTTTTGAATTCAAATATTATGTTATACAAATCCTGAAATATATATCTATTTTCATTATAATATTTTAATTACAAATATGAAATGATATGTTGAATATTTATAAATATGATTAAAATTTATTTAATGGTAAAGTGATATATTTTTGAGAACACATGATTAAGGGAAATATTACCCTTAATATGTTCCTTATGTTAAGAGAATGATGTTAGGATAAAGATATGTCAGATATGAATATGAAAATTGGATGATACTAGTTTCTTGAGAACTAATTACTGGATTTGTTGACAAGAGAGTAATTCTTTCATAGATGAAGTATAAAAAGATTTTCTACTTAAGTAACATATCCAATAAACTTCGGAATATGGAAATATTCATGTTTTTAATGAGTATGTATGGTAATTTAGGTTATTTCCATTACTCAAGAGAATACATTACGATGGTGTTCACATGTTTGGAATGTCATAACCAAGAGCTATAGTATTGTACATGGGAGATAAATTTTAATCCTATTTAGTAAAATTATTTCTAACATTTAGGATTTTTATCTTTTGGAAGGATTATAAGGTAAACCATTTATGGAATGGTATATGTTAATCATCAGATGATGTTTTATATGTTAAAGTACTATCTTTCCATTTGAGGATTTAGGTATATTTGATAACTTGTTCAAAAAAATTTGTTGTGATAAAGATAGATGGAATTACCTATCATTATTTTTATGGATAAGAAGATCTATTAATGCATCGGGAATGAAAAATTCAGATTCATTTCTAGGAATAAGAGATTAAGTGTAAATTTATCAGGGCACAAAAAAGGGTGAGGTTTCCCTGAAACTAATTAAGTTTATCTTTTCATGAAAATTAATCAACATAAGTAAAATAATATTGAAATTAAATTATATAATTTTATCATCATTATTTATTATATCAATGACCTCTTTAATGTTTAATTAGGTTATAGTTTTGTTATTGTTAGATTTCTATGGATCACACACTTTCTGGTGCTCAGTGGTCTTTATCAATATTTATGATTACTGAATCTTTTCCTCCATGCCCAAATATTTACCTATTTTATCCTATGTAGAAACATAGTTATGATTTAATTTGGGTAACTATTATTTTATTACTTTTCCTTTTTAAAAAAGGATGTTTTTGTATTTTTTTACGACGTGGGTTTCTATGAAAGAATGTTACAGTTATTAAACAATTAGAAAAACAATAAATTTCAATGGTAAATTCATTTTAAGGGGGTTAAAATATAACACACTAATATTTTGTGAAATATTTTTTTGAATTAATTTAATATTTTTGATATGTTTCCATTCACAAAATAATAAACTTTTCAAAAACCCTACGTTTGGATTTCATTATATGAAAAACCAATTCAAGTTTGCACTACATGAAACACTTATATTATCTTGCAGTATAAACAAAACTATCATTACATTATGTTATAAAAAATGTCAATTTATTTTGACAGCATTAGTTGCATGAAATATTATATTTTACCGAACAATAATATATAATTAAAATATTATTATTTAATATAATAATATATAACATAGCTATTTAATTATAATTTTTTAATATTATTAACTAACTTATTAAAATATATGTTTTATAAGATTAATTCTTATGTTTCTAATTAATTATAAATAAAAATATCTACACTATTTGATTATAAGAAAAATAGTTTTATACTCCCAAAGTCATTTTGAATTAATAAATAAAATTTATTAAAATTATTTAATGATATTAAGGAAATATATATGCTATATATTCAATCAAATATTTTTTATTCATATAATATATTTTATAGGCAAAAGATAAAATTACCCATAATTTAATGCATAACACCCAATTTATTTCAAAAGGGTAATTTTAAAGCCTTTTAATGGAGAATTTTTTTTAAATATAAATATTTATTTATTTTTTAATATTTATATGATAAAATAAAATTATAATTTGTAATAACAATATAAAAAATTACTTTGGGGTAATTTTTTGTATTTTTTGCAGAAACTTCATTTTTGGATGAAAAGTGAAAAAAATACTGCATTTTATTTCCAAATTGTATTTTCTTCTACATTATTTATATAGTTAAATTATATTTAAAATAGTTTTTAAAGTATAATTAGTAAAATTATTAATGAATCAAAAAAATTTAGGCCATTATAATCAATTTTAAATTGAAATTAGATATAAAAACATCTTAATCTTTTGAATGATTCACTTTAAAAACTCGTTTTCTCGTTTTTCTAGAGTGATTAATTTTAAATCTAATTTTTATAATTATTTAAATATAATTAGTTAAAATGGATTCCATTTTTTTAATAAAAATGTAAAAAATTATTGTTTAAGGTTATTTTCATTTTTTGGTATAAAAAATTTAAAATGGTAAAAAAATTTATTTACATCGATAAAGGTAAAAAAAATAAAACAAGTTAAAGTTAAAAAGGGTAAAGGATTAAAATAACTCAACTATACTAAATATAAAAGTTATTTTGAGGTTTGGTTAGAACTTATCCATCCTAAAAAATATTAATTTTCATCCAAGGTTTTTTAATTTAATGACACCTCAAAATGGTTGACATTAAATATAAAATATTCGTTATTTGATCACTTAAACCCACCTATTTTAAAGTATAAATGCCAACCATCACCACCCAATTTAAACCCAAAAAGCATTATAGATCCTCAAATCTCTACCCACAACTATCCATATAACTATAACCACGTCCTTGTTCTTATGGTATCTCCAAAATACCAAATCCAAGGTCCTCAAGGGTCCCTCAAGAAGGTGATATTCAAAAGGTAATTTTCCCAAAGTACCTCTATTAATTTCATTTCCTTTTCTACTTTATCAACTATTAATTCATACATAAATTCATGATAACTCCATAATCAGTTATATAATATAGTTTTATGTTTTTGATGGAATATCTAAGATTCATTTCATTTCTCATCTCCTCTTATTCATAGAAAAACCATTACTGTCCAAGTTATGTCAGTTAATCACCTCCCTAAACAGTGTTTTTGTTTTTTCATTATGGACTTAATGGATGGGAATAAAACTATTTTTATGATTAAATAATATTTTAAAATTTATATTATAACCTATTTAATATTATTAATCTAATATATACTCATAATAATAAGTAAAATGGAACTAGTTCATAGTGTTCAGAAAACCTACCAAAATAAACTAAATGTCTTATCTAATGAATCATCTATATGTAAGAAATTAAAATTGTAAATTAGAACATTTATTCATAATTAAGAAAATTAATACTATTTAACACCACTTATGTAGTTTTAATCTCATTTTATAATAACCACCATAATTTTACACAAGTGAATTGATCCGGAAACTATGAAATAAACACACCAAAAACCATGAAAATAGTGAAATATTATTAATGAATGGGTCATAAGATGTTATAGAATCATTATATAAGGTACTATAAATATGATTATGGTTTTTTAATGAGTTAATAACATTATTTAAACCATTATATATGTGTTTTTAACACATTTTATGGAAGCTCAATAAGAGGTAAAAACATTTCATCCCACAATTTATTTTTGTGAGTACATGACTTATTAACTACTCATTTATTTTTTTGTGGTGTACATACTACCCATCAATGTATTATATTAATTTTAAAATTTAACTTATGGGTATTTACATTTCAATTTTATGATCTAAATTTCATGGGGCTTTAATGTTCAATAGTTACCAAATGAGTAAGGTAGTTCTCTATCAATTTGCCTTCTTTGAGACGCATGTTTTGTTATGAACCTATGTCCTTTAGAAGGTGTATATACTTCCATTGGACGTTTTATATCATAAATATCCTTATTTTAATGATCTTTTAATATTTTTTTTAAGGTTATTATTTCATGGGGATTACGATACAAATGTTTCAAAATGGTATGGGACACTTTGAAATGTTTAAAGATTATTTTCCTAAAGAAATGTTTTTAAAAATATATTAACCTAATTTTCAAGGAAAAGGACAATAAAGATTTTTTTATGTTTAAAAGTGTTTTTAAAATATTAAATTATAATTTAAAAAATCTATTTTCAATGAAAAATGTTTTTAAAAATGTTTTATGTCCTGAAAAGGTTTTTTCAAAGAAAAAGTGTTAATTTCACAATCTCATTATATTCTAAGATTTTTTATTGGCGTATATTTATCATCCATATTCATATTTATTAAAACTGTTTCCTATAATTTTTTAAATGTCATTAAAAAATTATTTAATGTTATTTTTACTAAGGTATGAGTTTTTATTAAAAGTATTGAAATTAATCTTTTTTCTTTTTCTTAACAAGGAACTTTTTAACTTTTTTGGCAAACGAATGAGAAGAATGTTTTTTCCATTTATTCAGAATGAATGTATTTTTAAACATTCATGGTAAAATAATTCCTTGACGATTCTATTACAATATTTCAAGTTTATTTTCAACGAAAATTTCTTCTTTTAAAAATTTAATGGCATTTAAATTAAAGAAAATGTTTTCAAAGGAGAAATGATGTTTTCCACAACAATTGTTTTTAAGTGATATCTTAAAATTATTTTAAATATAAGATTACATTATTTAATGTAAATTTTACTTTAATGTTGGTATAATTAAAATTTTCTATTATTATTCTTTATATTAATGTAATATTTTTAATATGAAATTATATTTATAAAACCCATTTCTTTTGTAAGGGTTATGTTATGATTGAATGATGTTTAAAAAACCCATTTATTTTCATGGATTATTATATGATGAATGATTTATGGTATTGTGTAAATATTATGCAAGATTTAATTTTGAGTTTCATGGGACTTATATCTCCCTCTAATGCATTGGGTAAAGATTTATATCTCATGAGATAGACATAAAGTTCCTTGTCCTCCAAGATGGTTATGAGAGTGAACCGTGACTACCAATTTGGTTATAGAAGTGAACCATGAATACCAATATAGTTATGGGAGTGAAGCGTGACTACTAATATGGTTATGGGAGTGCACCATGACTACCAAGACTGTATGGGACTGAATCCATCCTACTAAAATTGACTTAGTTGCAATGTGTTGACTACTATGGAAATCATTTTTATATGATTATGTATCTACCAATAATTTTATGTCGTATTCCTATATTATGATTTCATGGATTAGGTTCTTTATTCCATTATGATTCATTTATTATGAAAAACCAATATTTATACCATGATTACTATTTATTATCATTGACACATAGGGTATGATCTTTTATTTTCATGATCTTGTTCTGATAACCTTATGTTGAGGATTATCTATACATGTATCCATTATTTACCCTTACTAAATGTATGAGATCACCCTTTTTATCATGTTATCTTTTCCTTAGGTTATGAATAAATGTTTTAGTTAGGGGTACTAAAATTAAGTTATTATTGGGAGAAATTGAATATCTTTCTATATAATAGAAGTTTGTCTTCCATGTTTCCCAAGGCACTAAACTAATACAGTATTTTGAAGGTTGTTTATGTAATGTATTAATTATTCCAAAAAAGTGATCTAATTTACATGTATGAAAAGTGTGGGTCAATATAGTTTGTATCAGAGTGATGTTTTAGTCAATATTTGGGAACTAGGATGTGTAAACATTAGTGATATTCCTAGAGATATTTCTATGGATATGTCTTGGAATGTCCCTATGGATTAGTCTAACTATAGGATAAAATCCTATCATTTTGGTAACAATAAAAAATAACCTAGTATTAAACCTAAGGTGTCATATATTGAAATATTATATGTAATTTCCCTTGGTTATGTGATTTTCATCAATGATTATTGTTTCTTACACTTTACATTCTCATCTTAGACAGTAGTCGAAAGTAAAGAGAACATGGTTAACATTGAATTTTTTAGATGTGGAATGTATGTGAATTATGAAAATAGATTTCCTAAGTTGAAATATCATAAAAATAATCATGACGCTGGTATAATTATTGGTTATATTGTTGAGGATAAATAGACTGCAAATGGTTTTTGAAAGGTATGGGATGTTTCAGCATTATTGTTATAATTAATCCTAAGAAGCTTGGTTTAATTAAGGTTGAGGATCCTTAAGACAAGATTCATATTTATTATTTCATGAAAGAATAAGATGATCAATACTAAGTAATGGTTTAGGAATAAAGTGGAATTATTGAGGTGTATATGTTTTGGAATTCAAATATTTTGTTATTTAAATCATGACATATATAATTATTTTCATTATTTTGTTTCATTAATGATTGGAAAGGATATGTTGAATATTTCTAAAGACCTAGAAAAGTGATTTAATGGAAATTTTATATATTTGGGGAACAAATGATTAAGGGAACCATAACCCTAAATATGTTCATTATGTTAAGATAATAATGTTTGGATAAAGATATATGGGATATGAATTAGTAAATTGTATGATACAAGTTTCTTGGGAACTAATTATTGAATTTCTTGACAAGAGGGTTATTGTATCATGTTTGAAGTATAAAAATTTTTAGACTTAAGTAATATATACAATAATAATTGGAATAAGGAAACACACTTGTTTTCAATAAGGATATACTGTAATTCAGATTATTACCATGACTAAAGAGAATAAATGATGACGGTATTCAAATGTTTAGATGGTGAAAACCAATATATACTATATTATACATGGGGGATCACTGTTAAGATAATTTATTACACAAAATTATAAAGATTTGGATGTTAAATTTTTTGAATGATTATAAGTTTAACTATTGATGGAATGGATTATGATAAACACCAGATGAGGTTTTAGAGAATAATGTATTATCTCACCATTTGAGGATTTTTGCATATTTGATAAATTTTCCTAACCTTATTTTTGTGAAAAATATTAATGGAATGAACTATAATTCCATATAGGGATTTCATGATCTAATAATGATTTTGGAATGAAACATTCAACTTAATTTCTTGGAATTATAGATTAATTTTAAATTGATCAAGTCACAACAAAGGGTGAAGTTTTTCTAAAACCAAATTAGTATATCTTCTCACGAAAATTACTCAACATTAGGAAAAGGGTATTTAAATAAAATATTGTCTTATAATCATAATTATTGTTGATATCAATGACCTCTTTTAAGTATCTATCAATTATGGTTTTGTGATTGTTAAATCTCACTATATAACCCACTCTCTAGTGATCGGTGATCTTTATCAATCTCTATGATTATTTCTTCTTTTTATCTATTCAAAAATATTCATCTATTTTATTATATTTTAAAACTTAGTTTTGATTTACTTTAGGTAACCATTATTTTCTAACTTTTACTTTTTAAAATGGTAGTTTTTGTAATCATTTTTACGATGTGGGTTTTTAGGAAAGAAACATTGAAGTATTAAAATTTTTATAAAATGAAAACTTTTAGGGAAAAAACCATATAATGGTGGGTATAATTTAACACCCCAATATTTTTTGATATATTTTATTTTGAATTAATTTAATAATTTTGATATTTTTCATTTATCTCAATAATGATTTTTTCTTTCAAAAAACACCAGGTTTGTCTGATGTTATATGTAACACCAAATCAATGTTGTGCCAGAGAAAACTCTTAGATTATCTTCTAATAAACACAAAAATATTCTTGTATTGTGTTATACACAATGTCGAGTTCTTTCAATAGAATGCACTACATAAAAGACTGTGTTTTACCAAACAACGGTATATTATTAAAATATTACTATTTAATATAATAAGATATAACCTAGCAATTAAATTAGAATTTATGAATAGTATTAACTAACTTATGAAAATATATGGTTTATAATATTAATTCATTGGATACTAGTTAATTAGAAATAAAAATATATATATCATATGATTATAAGAAAATAGTTTTGTGCTCCGAGAGTAATTTTGAATTAATAAATTAAAATAATTACAATTTTTGAATGATATTAATGAAATATAAATGTTATATATTCAATAAAATATTTCTTATATTCATCCAATAAATTTTATAGGCATAAGATATGAACAAACCATATTTTACTTATGAAACCCTATATCATTAAAAACGGTAATTTTACCGCCTTTTAATGAATAATAAATATAGAATATAAAATTTAACCATTTTAGAAATTTTATATGAAAAAAATTAATTTATTATTTTAAATCAGGATATAAACATTTACTTTAGATCAATTTTTTATATTTTTTTTGAGAAACTTCATTTTCATATCTAAAGTGAAAAATACTGCATTTTATTTGGAAACAAAAATTTCATCTACTTTATTTATATAGTTAAATTATATTTTTAATTAGTTTTAAAATATAATTAGTTTAATTATAAATAAATAATATTTATAATGTTCATTGGAATAAATTTAAAATTGAAATTCGATGTAAATTTTTTTTAATATTTTGAATGTTCTACTTTAAAAACACATTTTTTCATTTTGTCTACTATACTAATTTTAAATCTAAGTTTTTCAATTATGTGAATTTAATTAGGTAAAATGGATTAGTTTTTATGTAATAACAAGGTAAAAATTTATTTTTTAAGGTTAATTTTATTTTAAGTTATAATAAATTACCATGGTAAAAAACTATTTAATGTAGTATAGGGAAAAAAGAAGCATGTTAAAGTTTAAAAGGGTAAAGGATTAAAATAAAAAACACTACAAAATTAAAAGGTTATTTGAGGTGTGAATAGACCATATATACACTCAAAAATATTAATTTCCATTCAAAGTCATTGAATTAAATGCCACCTCATAATTTTTGTCTATAAATATAAAATATACTTTATTTAATCACATAAACCCACCTCTCCTCATGTATAAATACCACCCCTCACCACCACATTCCGACCCACAAAAGCCTTGTATATCCTCAAATATTTTCCAAAAACATTATTTCACACTATACCCAGTTCTATTTTCTTATAGTCTCACCAAAATACCAAATCGAAGGACCTCAAGGATCTCTCAAGGTGGTGATATTCAAGAGGTAGTTTTCAGAAAGCACATCTCTTAATTTCATTTATTTTTCTACTTTCCCCTCAACTCCTTCATCTATAAACTCATGATAAATCTATAATAATGTAAATATTATAATTTCATTTTTATTATGTAATATCTCATATCTATTTAATTTATTATCTCCTCTTATTCAAAGAAAAAAATTATTTTCCTTGTTATGCCGGTTAATCACCTACATGAATAGTGTTTTTGTTTTTTATCATTACCGCCTTCATGGAATGTCTTAAAACTATTTTTATAGTTAAATAAAAATTTAATACTTTTATTATATCCTATTTCACATTATGTAACTAATATATACTCATAATTTTGAATTAAATCAAACCAGTTTATCGTGTTTAATAAAACCCACGAAAATAAACTAAACATTTATCATTAATGTTTTATCTAATGGATCATCCTCATGTAAGAAATTAAAATGATAATTTTTAATATTTTATAATTATATAAGTTAATTAAAAATATTTAATTAAACTTCTGGAATTTTAATATCATTTTACAATAACATCCATAATTTTGCACAAATGAATGGATCATGAAACTACGAACCAAACACACATGAAACTATGAGAATAACGAAATCGTATTAATTAATGGGTAGTAATATGTTATCGAATAATAAAATAAGGTACTATAAATATATATATGGTTATATAATTAGTTAATAAACTTATTTAAACCATTATATATGAGTTTTGAACATGATTGAAGGAAGAAGAACGTTAGATAAGGGAATTTTATCTCACTTCTTATTTCGGTGAGATACAAGCCTTATTCCCAACCCAGTTCTTTTGTGTGGTTTAAGTAATATACATGAATGTATCCAATTATTTTTATAACTTAGTTTAAAGGTATTTATATATCCATTTTATGATCTCCATTTCATGGTGTCTTACAGTTCAAATGTTTCCAAACGAGTAAGGTAGGTTTGTCTTAATTTGTATTATTTGAGGCCCATGATTTGTTATACACATTTGTTCTTTTACAAGGTGTATATAAAACCATTTGAAATGTTATATCATAAATATTATTCATTCAAATATATTTTATTCTTCATTTAATTTTTTTTATTTCAAGGAGATTATGATAAAAATGTTTCAAAATAGTATGGGAAACTATGAAATGTTTGAAGATTATTTTCCTCAAGAAATGTTTTTAAGAGACATATTAATCTCATTTCATGTAAAATTATTCTAAAGAAATATTTTAGGCTTTAAAGTGTTTTTAAAATATTCATTTATATGTTTCAAAATATATTTTTAATGATTTTTCTTTTTAAAAAAGTTTTGAGGTTTGAAAATAATTTTTTAATGAAAAAGGGTTAATTTCACAATCTCATTACATTCTGAGATTGTTTACTGGGGTATATTTGTCTTCCATGACCATGATTCATAAATTTTTTTATAGTATATTTTTTCTATTCAACTACATTTATTTTATGTCATTTTACCAAGTTATTAGTTTTTATTGAATAGTTTAAAAACAATGTTTCCTTGTTTTCCAAACGAGGTATTTCTTAACTTTTTCAGAAAAAGTATGAGAAGAATGTTTTTTAAAATATTTAGAATTATTTTATAACAATTTAATTATTCCTTGATTTTTTTAAGCTACGATTATAATCTTACTTTTTTATTTTGAAATAAAATGCCTTCTTATTAAATTTCACGACATTTCAAGAGAAGAAAATGTTTTCAAAACTGAAAGGATATTATCCTATAGAATGTTTTTCAAGTGATATCTAAAATTTATTTTCTATCTATGATTTCATTCTTACATGTTACTCATGTTTTTATGGCATTATTATTAAATGATTCAATTTTTATTCTTTTGATGAATGATTTATTTTTATGATGAAAATATATTTATGAAACCCAATTCTTTTCAGTGGGTTATGTTATGATTGAAAGATGTTTAAGAAACACATTTATTTTAATGGGTTATTATATGATGAATGATTTATGCTATTATGGGACACTAATTTATGATCTCATTATGAGATGGTTGAGACCTATATATCCCTTCAATTCATTGGTTAACGATTTATATCTCATTAAATAGACACAAATGACCTTGTCCGGCAAGATGGACATGAGATTGAACTATAACTACCAAGATGGTCATGAGAGTGAACCATGACTACCACGATGGTTATATGAGTGAACCATTACTACCAAGATGGTTATGGTAGTGAACCATGACTACTAAGATCATTATGGGAGTGAACGATGACTTCTAAGATGGCGTGGGAGTGAACCCATACTACTAATATAGCCCTGGCTACGATGCATTGACTACAATAGAAATCATTTTTATATGCTTATGTGTCACATATCGTCCCAAAAGGGCGCATTACATGACTAACCCAAGACTACCACCAATATTCCAAGGACAAGTGTCTAGCACCATGTAGGAAAACTCACAAAAGAGAGGCCTTTTCCAAAGCACATGTACACACACACACATATCTAAGCCCAAAATTCTGAAATACAAAAACATTAAGCGAACAAGTATGCATACCACTAAGAATAGAAACAACATAGTATGATAGTAGAAAACTGGAAAGTAAATAGGGCCAGAATACAAACCCACCAAAAGTAAGAGTCTGTAAAAGTGAACACACAAGTTCTTGAAACTCATCCGATGAAAACCCTACCTGAAGGGTATGAACATGGACAACTTTATGCAATTTTCAACTGTCTGGTCTCCCTAAGCCCCACCTGTTCTTGGTCTACCAAGGAATCTGTCAATGAAATAATGGTCTTCATAAGACTTTACATGTGCGAAAAAATCCTATGTAGGGGTGAGTAAAATACTTCTTAGTAGGACACCCTGAAACCAAAATGGAATACAGCTAAGAAATAGACGAACTATACCACAATGAATAGTAATGTTAGGTCCATGTAGATATATGTCTATAGTACATATATCAATGAAATCCAGATATACTTATTTTAGAAACTATGTATCATATGGTTTGAACCTCATATCTAGGAACATGATTCTCATCATAGGATTGAATCGTAATGTGAAAACCAAGAGGATACACTCCACGAGCTCATTCATCTCAGATGGAAACTATCTAAGAGAGGTAATTCATTAGGAACAACTCTACCATTCTTAATGGTATGTATGAGATAGCTTACTCCATTAGAAACATGTTACTAGGTCCCAATCTAGTTCATAGCACCACAGGTCTTGTCATCGTTACCTTGCTCCCAACACAAGCTAAGAACCCCCAGTAAAGAGGCCTGCCCCTCCCCATTTCACATAGTTGAGGGAGCACTACTCCAAATTACTCACCATGTGAATCTTCAATATAAATATATTGTGGAGGTGCTCACACCTCTCCACTGCCCACAGTCAAGGGAGTATATCCCCTAATCGACCCGTGAAACTTCCGTCACTCTTGAAGGTAGTTGCTCGCTCCTCAGTCCATCGATGGAGCACTAACTTCTACATAGGTATCATTCACACCAAGTGAATGTACATCCTCGTAACTCTATCCAAAAGACGATGGAGATCCATCTCAAATAGAGGACCCATTCCCTACATGATATGACACATAGTCTGGGTAAGACACCCGGTCTTGATAAGACACCTAGTCCTAATAAGGCACTCAATCTTGAGGACCCACACTCTAAATAAGTAGGGGATAACAACTCAATGACTAGAGGACCCACACACTGGTTTGATAGGGGAGTACCGACTCAGTCATGATAAGACAAAAAATCTTGATAAAGCACAAAATCATTATAAGACGCACCATATCTATAAGAAACATAGTCTCAATAAGGCACAAAACTTATATAAGACAAATAGTCTCTATAAGTCACTTAGTCTCAACTTCACAACCATACTCTGGATTCCACTCATAGTGCGCACGTTTTGGGATAACCTACTCCTTGAGCCATCATGGAATAAAAAAATATTCACAAAAAATCACTAGGAGTATCTCCAAAGTACCGTCTTGTTGTAAGGGTCCCAATTCCATAAATATATCATCAAATGGACACACGGTTTAAAATTTATTGCTATTTTGAAAAAAGGTCCGACTGAACTCGCTGGACCTGGCCTGACCCAACTCATTCCAGCCAACCAAAACCGACCCAGTCTGTTCCAGCCTGAACCATTCCATCATGATGGGCCATTGGAGTGGCCCAACTCCCCTCTGGTCCACCCCATATGCATGCGGTCCGACCTACTTTTCCGCACGCGGTCCACACGGACCGTGTGCCTCCCTGCTCCTTGTTGTGCCGAACCGCGTCTCACATAGTCAGCCCATCCTCTGTCTGCCCCATGGCCTCACGACTGCCATGGTCTTCATGGGTATTGCCTACTATGTACGTAGTCTCCTCACTACTTCCTCTTTGTGGCCTCACCGCCTTCGTTACACTGTCCCACGACCGCCCCTAGCAACACCATCACTGGCCTAAACCAACCGCCTGGACCTAAGACTCCACTTTACTGGACCGACCGGAGATTCCACCTCCAACAACCATAGACCACCTATTCTGTACACCACTCTATAGCCACCACCATGCCCCACCAGACAGTGATGCTGGAACCACACTGGTGGTCCCTTCTTCGGACCACCAAGCCACCTCTGATATCTGTATCTCAAATCAGTTGTAGATTTATGATACATGGGTCCCAATCTACATAGTTATGGCCTCTAGTATCTTAATATTCATTTCTGGGGGTTCGATCATACTCGTAACCACTCGAAAATGTCGAATCATGGACATGGGAGTCCAACAACATTGAACATGATGAATGGAGGTATAAAGTACAAAAATGAAAGTTTTAACATAATGGTCCTTGCATTATTGTCTAAACAATCAATATTGGAATGTACAAGTTATAAAACCAAGATAAAACTCCCGATAACACGCAATATAATCCCTCCCACAATTTATGAGAGATCCAAATCTACTATGTTAGTGGATTAGCCCATGTTCATTGTAGAATCTAAGAATGGGAAAAATAAATCACATGGAAATAAAATTACCTACCTCATTGGGTTTAAACGCCAACAAAGAATGATGTCGCACCATTATCGTTGGTGAGATCCTTTGATTTCTTCACGTTCTAATCGTCAAACCAATATCTGATCACCTTTTTGAAAGGGTAAATTAATCATGATCTCCTTAGTGATTCTCTGGTGTTCCGATGGTTTTATATATCACCCTAGGATTTATGCATATGGATTATTTTAAAGTAAATCATCTCTTCGTCAATGAACTAATTTATCTTTAAATTATTTAATGAGGATTACGTCCTTTTCGGGGTTTTCAACAAAAGGCTTGTGTCGACTAACATTAAGTTGTGCCTAGGGAAAAAACCACATTACAAACTGAATGATGGTATCATATTTCCAATCTGAGTCTTCACTCATGAGTTATTAGGATTTTAGAAAAAAATAATTTTTGTTTACGTGTTTTATTTACGGTTATGTCCAAAAACAATCTTTAGCAGATGACCCATGCCAACCGATGTTAGGACTCGCCTAAGGTTAACCTACTACTGTGAACTCAAAAGTGACCTCATATTTTTGATTCAAGAATCTATTTTATATTTTTCCCCCTTTTTAGTAAAACCATGCACCCATGCTATTAAAAACATATTTTTTTCAATGAATTATTCCAGGCGCACCGAGCCTCGGAATCACACTCTGTCTCAGGGCATAGTCTCGAAAATTTTTCAAATAATTTCTAAAAGTAAATTAAAGGAAATAAAAGTCATTACATTCTCCCCAACTTAGGAATTTCTATCCCCAAAATCCAAACCAGGGGATACCCAAATATACGAGGGTACTGAGAATGAATTTGAGCATCTTTCTCCCTTGTGATCTCTTGGAAATTCCTATACCACCACCAAATGGAAACTCATGGAATCATTCACCCACAAATAATCATCCAAACTCTAGCAAAAAAATTAACATGCAAGATCATATCATTCTCTCCAGAACCTTAATGGTCCAGTTAGTCTGGTCATCCTTCGGTGGGTGAAATGCTTTTCTCAAGTGTAACTGAGCCCCAAATGCCTTCTGAAATCCCTTCTACAATCGGGATGTATTGCGAGCATAACGATCCACAACTATTTTTGAGGAGAATCCACTATATCTAACTATATAATGTTCATATAGGTGTCCCCATATCACTACTAAACTCTACTCCTAAATAGATAGGAGATGGGCCAACATAGCGAGTTAGTCAACGATCAACCAGATAATATCGTGTCCTCTGAATGTACGTGGTAAACCCTTAAAAAATCCATCAATATCCTTTCCCACTTCCATCATGAAAACCTATGAAAGAAAGTGAGAAAAACTTTCCAAGAACAAGTGTATTGACATGGTGAGTTGATAATCTAAGAATAGATTCAAATAATCACCCATCTTTCATATCAATAGGTAAGCCTAGCTCTAACCCATTCCATCAACCCCTTTGTCCTCATCAACACCCACATGAATATCCCGATGCATATTTCCACATAAGGTGTCTAATTAGACTACAAAACCTAGGCCTACTTTCCCCACATATCACAATATCCATCTAGGTTTATCCATCCCAAGCTCACACTATATCAAAAGTTGTAGGAAAAAAACATAGAAACTAAGCTCTCGACCCTAAATCAAGGAAATCTTCCTTCCCACATAATGAGTACTCATGGGTCTAAAGGGGATGCACTTCAAAAATGGAAAGTATGGAACTTCCTCAAACCTCATTCCTCAACATCATTGGTACTACATAGAAACCCTTGAAATTAATGACGTGCTCCCCACATTTCTAATTTCCATCAAGGGTATGCCCTTTGGACATCTATGCATGTAGGGTCTTATAGTAGGTATCATCATGATGCACCTCCTTGACTCATTGTAAGAGTATAGTATAACGACCCACACTTTACATACATTGTTAATACTTCAAAATTGAAGCACACTTATTACAACATATGACAAAACCACAAAGGACCGTATAGGTATAGTGTCTTTAGAAACTGGGAAACATAAACAACTGGTTCATAAATCTTCTACAGTGTCTCCCATTTATTTCATCATATCTAGGGTCCCTTTTAGCATATTCTACTTAATATCCATCTTCCTGACCTGGGGAAAAGAAAACATAAAAGGGTGAGCTCAAATGCTCAGCAAGGGAAAATAAAGGAAATAAAAATCATATCATATCTTTTTGAAAATCAAAACCTGCAAAAGAGATCATAATATCTTAACATGGAATAAATCATAGAAGTGAAAATGAGATCCCCAAAATCATAACATAAAACTTGAAACTTTGTGGCATGCACACATAATCATGGAAAATCATTTCTTGTTAGTCATGACTCATTGCCAAGACTATCTTAGTGGACAAAGTCCCTTTCTGAACCGAGTTCACTCCTCGTTTCAGTCCTGTATCACTGAACCGAAATAACCTTCCGTTCCAGCCATGTCTATCTCATGAGATATAAAATCATTACCCAATGCATTGGAGGGAGATATAGGTCCCACCCATCTTATAATGAATCCTTTCTTATGTGTGCCACATAATCATAAAACATACATCATCACATAACACATGTAACAAAAATGGGATTCTTGAAACATCATGACATCATAAATCAATTCATATAAGATAAAGGAATTCATAAACATAATTCCATCTCAACATAGTCAAATCAATGTAAAAATATGGATAGAAACAGAACCCTTTATTATCTTAGATGGAAAATAATTTTGATAAAACACTTGAATTGAATTCTTGAGGAAAATATCCTTTCTTCTTCAAAATCAATTTCTTTTCACAAAACATCATGCAATTTTAAAAGAAAGAGATTTTATTGAAAATAGTCATGAAATATTTTAGAGGAAGCTTCATTAAAATAAGGCTTTATAAAACAGTAGAAATCCGTTCGTGCCGTATAAGTTAAAAAAAACATTCTTCGTACTTTTGTCGGAAAAGTCAAAAAGTACCTCGTACGGAAAAACGACAAAAGATTCCTTTCATATTCTTTACTAAAAACTCACCTAAGGGTAAAATTGGATTTAAACTATTTCAAGTGGATGGAAACAATATTACATATTGAGGGAACATGGATGTGGATGATAAAATACACCCTAGTAAATACTTACGAATAAACAATCTCGGATAAAAATGAGATTGTGATATTTCCCTTACCTTAGGTCCGATTTGCTTTGTTCGTGTCCGAAGCTCCTGTATAATGGTTTAAATAATGTTATTGACTTATTCCAGAATCATACATATTGATATGAGATCAAATATGGTCATATTATTAGCTTCTTGTTAGTAATATTTCATTGTTACTTGTTACTCGGGTCTTTATAACTTTTTGTTCTTATGCGTGTTTTGTCGAATAAATTCTTATTCTTATCTTTAGGTTATAGATAATTCATTTCCAGAATGGTATTAGTGTATTATATACCATATTCATTCATTCAATTCATTTATATAATCATTATGAAATGAAGATCATGTAGAACGAGTCGCATCACATCGTGGAGACGGTATTCCGTACGTACGCACGAGTGATGATATCGTTCCTATGATCGTGGAATTGTATTGGAGTATATATATATATTATTTCAGTATCAATATTACTTAATAATAATCATACATAGTTACTGATTACACCATTATACCCATCCTTGTAAGGTGATGGTGGAAAATAGATTACACCACGGCGTGGAGACGGTATTCCGTACGTACGCACGCGCGGTGATTTCATTTTTCCGTAGGATGGATAGAAGGTGAATTAGGGTTGTTTCATATTTATAATAACATATCAGTATGTAAGTAATACTGATGTTATTACTTTATCATGAAACAACTAAAGAAGAAGAAGTTGAAGAAGAAAGAAATTGAAAAGATCGGTAATGGATATTACCTCTTCTTTGGAACGCCTTTTTGAATCCTCCACTTAAGGAACTAAGATTGGTCTTTGGAGAAGACCAGGACCTCTAGGATTATTCTAGGGAAGTGGAGAAGGGAAAATGGCAGGGGTTGGCCGAGCTTGAGTGCTCAAATTGGTGTGAGGAGGAGGGGGAGGAGGTGCCCTTTTATAAGGGAGGAGAGGGGCACCTTAGGAATATCTCAAAATATTATTTTATATTAAAGTCAAAATCGGTTTATAATGGTTCCAAAGGGTCTTATTTCGAAGCCAAAGTGGGGATGGGTCGAAATCCTATCAATCAATAGAATTTAGACAAGTTTAGGGTATTATTTTAACCTTATCAATTAGATTTAACTCTAAGTTAAATAATTTAACTTTTACCATGACTTTTTGTTTTCTTTCACTATATGGTTAATACACTTACTATAACATGCCAAACGAACCCCAAATTGTTTATTATTAAAATATATATCCTTATCTAAGTCATTTGGCCGAACCTTAGATTTTTAGGAATAAAATAACAATTAATAATATAATATTTGATTTAAAAACTATTTTGTGTCAATTTTGACACTATTTGATATATGATTTTTGTGAAAGTCATAACAGAATTATATGTTCGAACCAAGTTGATTAAATCAACACTAATATATCATATTAACCTATAAAATTAGTTGAATTCATAAAAAGTCTCAAATTATATTTATTTTGGTGTTTATAACATCAATTATGTCAATATTTCATTAATAAGATAATTACTGCATCATCATTGTGTCATAAATAAATTAAATTATTTGATGTCTAAAAATTACAAATAAAATACCATCATGTAGTAAATATTTTTAGCTTTCTAATGAATATTTACAATCGAATTTATCTTATGTATAACCCCATATTAAAAATGATTTACTTATTAAACTTTGATTTTAACTATTTTAACCCTTCTTTAAATAAATTAATAATAAATGTCCTAATCTAATCCAAGTGGGCCTAAATGGTCATATTTTATTCCTAAGTTGGTTTTTTGGTCGAATTACACTTGTCCAATAGAATTAGGACATGTGTTAGGGTAATATTAATATCATAATTACCCTTAGTTACCCTATTTACTATTAACCGCGGTAAAAATAGTAAAAAGTTACTATTCACCAAAAAATTATTTTCATCTCATTGAACCACATTTTAGTCCTTGATATTAACCGTGTCTCTCGGATTTTTGAAATTCCATTCACAGAAGCGGTAAAATTAAGTTTTATGCAAAATTCAGTTTTTAACCTACCACTTAGTGGTTTCACTATTCATCAAAAATTGAAAGTTTTCAGAAAAATACCAAAATTTCACCCTAGGCTAATTTCGATATTCTGAGTCCAAAAATGAAGTCCATTTTGAAAAATAAAATTTATAAAATTTCAAAAAGTGGTTATTACTATTCATAACGGCTAGTTTTAATAGCATATTGTTGTTTAGTGAAACTCGGTATTGCGTACGACGCAAGCTATCGAGGAAGGTCGCGATTGCGTGTAAAGCAAGCCAAGCAAGTGTTGTGTAGAAAAAGATTCCTTTGATGATTTATATAACATAAAAGTCTCGGGTGTTACATTCTACCACCCTTAAAAAGAATTTTGCCCTCGAAATTCGTCACTTTGCAACAAACAAATGAGGATACTTCTCCCTCATCATATCCTCAATCTCCCATGTAGCTTCTTCAAGTTGGTGGTTTCTCCATAAAACTTTCACCAAGCGAGTGGTCTTGTTTCGTAGGACTTTTTCGCTACGATCCAGAATCTCTATCGGCTGTTCTTCATAATAAAGATCTTGCTCCAGTGGTACAACTTCTGAGCTGAGTACATGTGAAGGATCTGGTATGTACTTTCTCAGGAGAGATACATGGAACACATCGTGAACTTGAGAGAGATTCGGTGGAAGCGCCAATCGGTAAGCTACCTTCCCAACACGATCCAGTATTTCAAAAGGACCGATATATCTAGGGCTCAACTTCCCCTTCTTTCCAAATCTCATAACCCTCTTCCAGGGAGATATTCGTAAGAACACTTTATCACCCACTTCAAACTCTAGGTCTTTTCTTCGGTTGTCGGCATAACTTTTCTGTCGACTCTGAGCTACTCTTATGTGTTGTTGAATAGATCTGACCTTTTCTGCCATTTCATCAACGAGATCAGGTCCTAATAGCTTTCTTTCCCCAACTTCATCCCAGCAAGTTGGAGTCCTGCATTTCTTTCCATAGAGAGCTTCATAAGGAGCCATCTGAATACTGGAGTGAAAGCTATTATTATAAGAAAATTCCACCAAAGGTAGGTGTTGATCCCAACCTCCTTTGAAATCCATAGAGCAAGCTCTCAACATATCTTCTAGGGTTTGAATTGTTCTCTCAGACTGACCGTCTGTCTGGGGATGATAAGCAGTGCTGAAACTCAACTCTGTATCCAGAGTATGCTGAAGACTTCGCCAGAACTTCGAGGTAAATCTCGGATCTCGATCAGATATAATAGAAAGTGGTACTCCATGCAATCTTACCACTTCCTTTACATATATCTTGGCAAGCTGATCTAGAGAGAAATCCTCTCTAATAGCAATGAAGTGTGCAGACTTTGTAAGACGATCAACTATGACCCAGATAGCATTATTTCCTTTGGATGTTTTAGGAAGTCCTGTGACAAAGTCCATAGTGATGTTTTCCCATTTCCATTCGGGTATGGGTAATGGTTGTAACATCCCCTTAGACTTCTGTCTCTCAGCTTTAACTTGTTGACAAACCAAGCATCGAGAGACATATTCAGCAACATCTCTTTTCATGCCATCCCACCAGAAGTACTCTTTCAGGTCCCTATACATCTTCGTGCTTCCAGGATGAATAGAGAATGAAGAACTATGAGCCTCATCCAGCAGCTCTTTCTTTAATTCGGGGATGGGAGGAACACAAACCCGATTCCTGAACTTTATTATCCCATCACAATCAAGGTTGAATTCAGGAACATTTCTCACCTTCTTTTGTAACTCGACATCTTCTTTCTGTGCCTCTTTAATCTTCACATGTATAGATGGTTGAACATTCATTTGAGAAAGATAAGATTTTTCCCCTTCCATTATAATTCCAAGATCCATCCTTTGTAAATCCATAAATATTGGATCTTTTGTGATCCTCATCATGGATAAACTAGCATGGTCTTGTCGACTTAATGCATCTGCCACCTTGTTTGCTTTTCCAGGGTGGTAATGGATTGAGCAGTCATAATCCTTAATCAGCTCCAACCATCTTCTTTGGCGCATATTCAGCTCCTTTTGTGTGAAAATATACTTTAAACTTTTATGATCAGTATAAATATCACACCTTTCACCATAAAGGTAATGCCTCCAAATCTTTAATGCAAAGATTACCGCAGCCAACTCCAAATCATGTGTTGGGTAATTTTGTTCATGGATTTTCAACTGTCGTGAGGCATAAGCTATCACCATATCATTTTGCATAAGAACACACCCCAATCCCTTCTTGGATGCATCACTGTAGATCACAAACCTTTCTCCACTACAAGGCAGTGTGAGAACAGGTGCACTGGATAACCTTCTTTTCAACTCCTTGAAATTCTCTTCACATTCCTCTGTCCAGACAAACTTAACTCCTTTCCGAGTCAACTTGGTGAGTGGATTAGATAATCGTGAAAAATCTTTTACAAAACGTCGATAATATCCAGCCAAACCAAGAAAACTTCGGATCTCAGTTACTGTTGTTGGTCTTGACCATCTTTCGATAACCTCTGTTTTTGCTGGATCCACAGATATCCCCTCTTTTGAGATTACATGACCCAAAAATGCAACTTTTTGAAGCCAAAATTCACACTTGGTAAATTTGGCATAAAGCTTCTCTTTTCTCAGGGTCTTCAATATAATTCTCAAGTGATATTCATGCTCTTCCTTGCTCTTTGAATAGACAAGAATATCTTCTATAAAGACTACCACAAATTGATCAAGATAGTCTCTAAAGACTCTATTCATTAGATCCATGAAGATAGCAGGGGCATTAGTAAGACCAAATGGCATCACTATAAATTCATAGTGTCCATACCTTGTACGGAAAGCCGTCTTTGGTATATCCTCCCTTTTGACCCTTAATTGATGATACCCTGAACGAAGATCAATCTTGGAAAAGTATTGAGCTCCGCGTAGTTGGTCAAATAAGTCATCAATGCGTGGGAGAGGATATTTGTTCTTGATAGTGATCTTGTTAAGTTCTCGATAATCAATGCAGAGTCTCATTGATCCATCTTTCTTCTTAACAAATAGAACAGGTGCTCCCCAAGGTGACGCACTAGGGCGTATGAATCCCTTATCAAGATTCTCTTGGAGTTGCTTCTTCAATTCCTGCAACTCAATTGGGGCCATTCTATAAGGTGTCTTTGAAATAGGCAAAGCACCCGGTACGAGTTCTATTGAAAACTCAACTTCACGATTTGGTGGAAGACCCGGCAATTCCTCCGGAAAGACATCATCAAACTCCCGTACAATGGGAATATTCTTAATCGTGAGTTTCTCACCAACCATTTGAGATAAATAACCTTCATTTAGTGGAATCAATACCCATAAGATGGAAGAAATTTCCACTGGAAGGTTATGTTCATCCTTGCATTGATAGACGATCGTAGGTTGATCTGGAATATGAAATGTGACTTCCCTTCTTTGGCAATTGATATGAGCTCCATGTAGAGAAAGCCAATCCATGCCAAGAATCACATCAAATTCCACTAAAGGAAGGATCACAAGATTTGCAGGAAGCACTTTCCCACAAACTTCGATCGGAGAAGAATTATAAACTTTTGATGCGATTGATGTGCCATTAGGTGTTGTCACAGCTAACTCAACATCTAATTGTTGAGGTAGTACGGTGATACCCTTAGAAAAGTCTTCAGAAATAAAAGAGTGGGTGGATCCAGAATCAAATAAAACATTTGCTACTTTAGAGTGGATGGTAAGTGTACCTTTCACCACATCGTTATCGTACTCCACATCGCTGATAGAAATTGCATGTGACTTTCCTTTGTCTTTAGCCTTAAGAGTTTGTTGACGTCGACCATCATCATCAACCCTTGGATTGGGGCATTGATTGGCATAATGCCCCATCTCCTTGCACTTGAAACATTGAAGTGTAGCAGGTTCATTCTGTGTATCCCTTCCTTTGTTTGCATCATTAGACATCTTCTTCCCATTATCACGGCATTCAAATGCCCGATGACCTTCCTTTCCACATTTAAAACATTTACCTGTCCCTTTAAGACAACTCCCTCCATGTTTCTTTCCACACTTTGAGCATAAGGGAAAGTTTATCTTCTTTTCCGTGTGCTCTTTAGATTTTTCTTTGAATTCCATCTTCCTCTTCTTATCAAACCCATGTGACTGATGGGTTACTCCAATCTCCATCTCGACTTTGAGAGCACATCGAACGATTTCTTCGTAGCTATTGAAGTCCCTTATGGCTAACGCCCTTCGAAGACTTGGTTTTAAGCCACTAAAGAATCGATCGATCTTACTCTCAGGTTGGATAATAATACCAGAAGCGTACCTTGCAAGTCTTGTAAAATTTGCTTCATAGGTACTAACAGATTCATCATCCCTTTGCTTCAGTTCAAGGAACTCTTTCTCCATCTTTGTTCGGAGAATACGAGGGAAGTACTTATTGAAAAATAAGTTCTTGAACTCGTCCCATTCCATAGACTCAATTTCATCCCTTTGCCTCGTATTCTTAACAAGATTCCACCATTGATCCGCATCTCCTTCCAAACGATACACTGCTAGGATGACTTTATCATGCTCAGAACATTGAAGAACTGAAAATATCTTTTCAGTAGTACTAATCCATTGTTCAGCAACTAATGGATCAGTAGACCCGCTGAAAGATGGTGGACGCTGCCTCATGAAGGATTCAACAGAATGTTGCTCCCTTCTTTGTTCGTTTGGAAATCCTGCATGATTCATAGCTTGAGAAAGTTGTGTGAGCATGGCTACAAGATTTTTCATTCCAGCTCCCATATCGTTTGGTTGCTCAGGGGGACAATCATTGCATTGCCCATCGCATTCCGCATTAACACGGTTCCTTCGGGTTCCAGCCATTGACTAAAACCAAGAAGAATAGTGTGAGCAACACTAATTATAATAGGAAACCACATAATTCAAGAATAAAATTTTCATGCTTAAGGTCTTATCCTAGGTTATTCAAGGCCATTTCTAAAATTGTGTTCTATGCTTAGACTTATCCTTAGGGTTATTACTAAGGCTTTCACATCCTAGTTTCCAAAGGTTGACTATACCTTTCCTCTGATACCAACTATAACGACCCACACTTTACATACATTGTTAATACTTCAAAATTGAAGCACACTTATTACAACATATGACAAAACCACAAAGGACCGTATAGGTATAGTGTCTTTAGAAACTGGGAAACATAAACAACTGGTTCATAAATCTTCTACAGTGTCTCCCATTTATTTCATCATATCTAGGGTCCCTTTTAGCATATTCTACTTAATATCCATCTTCCTGACCTGGGGAAAAGAAAACATAAAAGGGTGAGCTCAAATGCTCAGCAAGGGAAAATAAAGGAAATAAAAATCATATCATATCTTTTTGAAAATCAAAACCTGCAAAAGAGATCATAATATCTTAACATGGAATAAATCATAGAAGTGAAAATGAGATCCCCAAAATCATAACATAAAACTTGAAACTTTGTGGCATGCACACATAATCATGGAAAATCATTTCTTGTTAGTCATGACTCATTGCCAAGACTATCTTAGTGGACAAAGTCCCTTTCTGAACCGAGTTCACTCCTCGTTTCAGTCCTGTATCACTGAACCGAAATAACCTTCCGTTCCAGCCATGTCTATCTCATGAGATATAAAATCATTACCCAATGCATTGGAGGGAGATATAGGTCCCACCCATCTTATAATGAATCCTTTCTTATGTGTGCCACATAATCATAAAACATACATCATCGCATAACACATGTAACAAAAATGGGATTCTTGAAACATCATGACATCATAAATCAATTCATATAAGATAAAGGAATTCATAAACATAATTCCATCTCAACATAGTCAAATCAATGTAAAAATATGGATAGAAACAGAACCCTTTATTATCTTAGATGGAAAATAATTTTGATAAAACACTTGAATTGAATTCTTGAGGAAAATATCCTTTCTTCTTCAAAATCAATTTCTTTTCACAAAACATCATGCAATTTTAAAAGAAAGAGATTTTATTGAAAATAGTCATGAAATATTTTAGAGGAAGCTTCATTAAAATAAGGCTTTATAAAACAGTAGAAATCCGTTCGTGCCGTATAAGTTAAAAAAACATTCTTCGTACTTTTGTCGGAAAAGTCAAAAAGTACCTCGTACGGAAAAACGACAAAAGATTCCTTTCATATTCTTTACTAAAAACTCACCTAAGGGTAAAATTGGATTTAAACTATTTCAAGTGGATGGAAACAATATTACATATTGAGGGAACATGGATGTGGATGATAAAATACACCCTAGTAAATACTTACGAATAAACAATCTCGGATAAAAATGAGATTGTGATATTTCCCTTACCTTAGATCCGATTTGCTTTGTTCGTGTCCGAAGCTCCTGTATAATGGTTTAAATAATGTTATTGACTTATTCCAGAATCATACATATTGATATGAGATCATATATGGTCATATTATTAGCTTCTTGTTAGTAATATTTCATTGTTACTTGTTACTCGGGTCTTTATAACTTTTTGTTCTTATGCGTGTTTTGTCGAATAAATTCTTATTCTTATCTTTAGGTTATAGATAATTCATTTCCAGTATGGTATTAGTGTATTATATACCATATTCATTCATTCAATTCATTTATATAATCATTATGAAATGAAGATCATGTAGAACGAGTCGCATCACATCGTGGAGACGGTATTCCGTACGTACGCACGAGTGATGATATCGTTCCTATGATCGTGGAATTGTATTGGAGTATATATATATATTATTTCAGTATCAATATTACTTAATAATAATCATACATAGTTACTTATTACACCATTATACCCATCCTTGTAAGGTGATGGTGGAAAATAGATTACACCACGGCGTGGAGACGGTATTCCGTACGTACGCACGCGCGGTGATTTCATTTTTCCGTAGGATGGATAGAAGGTGAATTAGGGTTGTTTCATATTTATAATAACATATCAGTATGTAAGTAATACTGATGTTATTACTTTATCATGAAACAACTAAAGAAGAAGAAGTTGAAGAAGAAAGAAATTGAAAAGATCGGTAATGGATATTACCTCTTCTTTGGAACGCCTTTTTGAATCCTCCACTTAAGGAACTAAGATTGGTCTTTGGAGAAGACCAGGACCTCTAGGATTATTCTAGGGAAGTGGAGAAGGGAAAATGGCAGGGGTTGGCCGAGCTTGAGTGCTCAAATTGGTGTGAGGAGGAGGGGGAGGAGGTGCCCTTTTATAAGGGAGGAGAGGGGCACCTTAGGAATATCTCAAAATATTATTTTATATTAAAGTCAAAATCGGTTTATAATGGTTCCAAAGGGTCTTATTTCGAAGCCAAAGTGGGGATGGGTCGAAAGCTTATCAATCAATAGAATTTAGACAAGTTTAGGGTATTATTTTAACCTTATCAATTAGATTTAACTCTAAGTTAAATAATTTAACTTTTACCATGACTTTTTGTTTTCTTTCACTATATGGTTAATACACTTACTATAACATGCCAAACGAACCCCAAATTGTTTATTATTAAAATATATATCCTTATCTAAGTCATTTGGCCGAACCTTAGATTTTTAGGAATAAAATAACAATTAATAATATAATATTTGATTTAAAAACTATTTTGTGTCAATTTTGACACTATTTGATATATGATTTTTGTGAAAGTCATAACAGAATTATATGTTCGAAACAAGTTGATAAAATCAACAATAATATTTCATATTAACCTATAAAATTAGTTGAATTCATAAAAAGTCTCAAATTATATTTAGTTTGGTGTTTATAACATCAATTATGTCAATATTTCATTAATAAGATAATTACTGCATCATCATTGTGTCATAAATAAATTAAATTATTTGATGTCTAAAAATTACAAATAAAATACCATCATGTAGTAAATATTTTTATCTTTCTAATGAATATTTACAATCGAATTTATCTTATGTATAACCCCATATTAAAAATGATTTACTTATTAAACTTTGATTTTAACTATTTTAACCCTTCTTTAAATAAATTAATAATAAATGTCCTAATCTAATCCAAGTGGGCCTAAATGGTCATATTTTATTCCTAAGATTGTTTTTTGGTCGAATTACACTTGTCCAATAGAATTAGGACATGTGTTAGGGTAATATTAATATCATAATTACCCTTAGTTACCCTATTTACTATTAACCGCGGTAAAAATAGTAAAAAGTTACTATTCACCAAAAAATTATTTTCATCTCATTGAACCACATTTTAGTCCTTGATATTAACCGTGTCTCTCGGATTTTTGAAATTCCATTCACAGAAGCGGTAAAATTAAGTTTTATGCAAAATTCAGTTTTTAACCTACCACTTAGTGGTTTCACTATTCATCAAAAATTGAAAGTTTTCAGAAAAATACCAAAATTTCACCCTAGGCTAATTTCGATATTCTGAGTCCAAAAATGAAGTCCATTTTGAAAAATAAAATTTATAAAATTTCAAAAAGTGGTTATTACTATTCATAATGGCTAGTTTTAATAGCATATTGTTGTTTAGTGAAACTCGGTATTGCGTACGACGCAAGCTATCGAGGAAGGTCGCGATTGCGTGTAAAGCAAGCCAAGCAAGTGTTGTGTAGAAAAAGATTTCTTTGATGATTTATATAACATAAAAGTCTCGGGTGTTACATATAGGGTTGTCATCCATTGATTAGAGATAAGATTACCTATCTCTATCTAAAAAGGATAACTACAATGTGGTCTACTTCATTGACACCTCATTCGGTAAATGCGAACTAGATCTCCCACTGAGAGAATTTTTCATTACACCGCCTTCCCATGTTTATAGAAAAACTCAATGTTATAATCCTGGAGGAACTCTATCCAACACTTATTTATTAACCTTTGTTGGATCCACTACAATTCTGCCACCACTACATGAACTTGAGGACACATAATGCCCACTCCATTGAGATTTAGGCAAGCTAATTGAGGAGAAATATTCTTAACCCTCCTTTGTGTGAGTCTATTCTATGATGAATGGATTTCCATTTCACCAAAAAAGAAGACCTCATTCCACCACTATAGACACACCACATTCTTTCCTAAAATAGTCAATATAAGAATGTAATGTAGATAACCGGTTTTTACTGAGAATGAATACCTACGACCTCGATGTCGCTACGAAGATCTCCCAACTGAAAATATCACCTCTAAGCATAGGGTCACACTGTTGGTACTAGTTCCTAATCACTAGGTCTCATCCAGTAAAAGTGTCTAAATGTTAGGGTTGAGTTAACGGTTCATCCAGAATCTCTAAGTATCAAAATAATATTCACGGCAAGGAAAGAATGAGTAGTTCTTATTTCCATAAATATGGCAACCAAGGTAGAATATACATAGACCATACCTCAAATCCTTCCTAAAGCCCTTGGGTCATACACCTTGACTGCATGAAGTTATCCCCTTCCATATCTTGAAGCTCCCAATGCCTAGTTTGGATCACCTGGGGTGGTGGTGGAAGCATGTAGAAATGTATACCACATTCTATTCCTCTCGTAGATCATCTACCACATCTACCTCCCTGCTGATTTGACTGCTCCTGGTTTCCCACTCTGGGATACCATCATCTATATCGGCCCAGCCAAGGAACTCTCAAGAAAAAAGGTTTTCTCTAGCACCCTAGAATAAGTAGGATTGAACATATGGATATCACTAGCTCATATTTCCCTATGCTGACCTCGCTCAAAGGTCTGAGCCCTTAAGCACTGGTCGTGTATCATATCCATTGAGTACATGGAACATTTGGTATGCCTCGATGAATACTTAGATACCGACAGGTTGTCTTTCCAGAGGTGTAGAAGATCTAGGATAGGAATAGCCCATAGATTATAAAGTTATAACTCCTCTATGAAAAGGTAATCAAACTCTGTCCACGGAAGAGTTTTTTCATTGTAAGATCATGTAACCAAACACCACTATTACCTTGCTGAGCCACATAGATGGCTTGCTGCTAGGACTTCCATCTGATCTGATAGAGTCCATATTAGATGAAAAACATGGGTCACACCTCAATCTAGTACTTATCTACCTATGCGTCGGTCTCACCTCAGATCCATAAGTGTCTCTTCTACTAACACTCTATAAGTTCAATAATATTACACATATCATTCGTCGGTACCGCACGTACCATGTGCTACTCTAATGGTGGTGGTATAACTGATACACCACCCAGAGGTGTTGTTTCCAGTACAAATACCTGTACTTATATATCATCACCCCGCGTATCATCCTCATGATCACATGGTGGAATCCTAGATGGTTGTTTACATGGAAGCATCTTGAAGTAAAATAAGATAAACCACATTCAAAAGAGTGTATCTAGAGAGCTGACTCAAGAAGGACATGGAACCACAACCCATTCCTATATAATGCATACACCATTTACATCCCTATGACTAGTGTTTTCATGTAATGAGTTGAAATGGAGGTGTCTAGAGTCCTAGTTTAAGGATACGTGAGCCACTACACAAACATTTGAATCCATTTCCTGATGGACAAACTCAAAACACTTAACACTATTGCCCCAAACCAACCACATAGCCTCTCGGTCCATAAGTATAACTGAGAACTCTGATTACACTCTATCATGACCCATCCCAGAGGGGTTCATGCAGTGACTACCCCAATCCCACCTCCAATAGGCCAGTGGATAGCAACTAGTGATGAGAATGCATATCCCACAAAAGAGAAGAATTTTACTAATTACCTTTACACACACACACCCAAATTCAAGCATAGAATGAAGAAATGTAAAAACACTAAGTAAACAAGCATGCATTCAACTAAGAGTACCAAAAAAATAGTATTCCAGTAGAAAAATAGAATGTAAATTGGGCCAGAATACAAGTCCAGCAAAAGTAAGAGTCTATAAAAGTAAAAACATAAGTTCCTGAAACTCATCTGTAGAAAATCCTACCTGATGGGTAGGTATAAGGACAACTGTCTATAGTCATAGGAGGGATCCTCAACTATCTGATCACTCTAATAACCATTAGGCCCTACTCTACCTTGGACTGTGTCAAAGAATCAATCATCTGCAAAAGACATAACATGTGTGGTAAAATCCTTGTAGAGATGAGTAATATAATACTCAATAGCACACTCCAAAACTATAATGGAATACCACTATGAAATACAATAATTTTACCCCATGGAATAGTACAGTCATCTTTACAGAGATATATGTCTACAAGACAAATATAAATAATATTAATATATACTTAATTCAAAAACTAAGTGTCATAAGGTTCCAACCACATAGCCATTAAAAGGATTATCATCATAAGATCAAATCATAAAATGAAAACCGGGAGGACACACTCCAAGAGACCAGACATCTCAGATGAAAATTTTCTGAGAGATGCAATTCATTGGGAACAACTCTACAAATCCTAATCATATTTATGAGAGAGAATACTCCACTAGGAACATGTTACTAGGGATAGCTCTAGTTTCTAGCACCAGAGGTCCTACCATCACTACCTTGCATCCAGATCAAGATGAGAAACCCAACTAAAGAGTCATTACCCTCACCACTTCACACAGTTGAGGGAGCACTAATAAAAAATATGCACCACATGCATCTTCTCTAGAAAAAGAGTTAGGGGGGACTCAAGGCTCACCACTACACTGAAGTTTAGGGAGAACATACCCTAATTAACTTATGAAATAGTATTCTCTCTTGAATATAGTAGCTCTCTCCTCATTCCATCGAGAATCACTAACTCCTATATGGGTATCATTTACCCCATGTGAATAGTCCTTCTCCTCATAACGGTATCCAAAAGCTAAGGGAGCTCTGTCTATAATGGAAGACCTAATATCCACATGATAAGACACACAATTTAGTAAGATACCCAATATCGATAATACAACCAGTATTGATAAGACACTCAGTCTTGAGGACCCTCACCCTAACTCAGTAGGGTATTACCACTCAGTGACTAGAGGTTCCTCACCCTAGTAGGATAGGGGAGTACCGAATCGGTCTGGATAAGACACCCAGTCTCAATAAGATACACAATATCTATAATTTATATAGTCTCAATATGACACACAATCACTGTAAGACACACATCCTATATAAGTCATGTTGTCTCAAGTTCACTACCAGCCACATGATTTCACTCGTAGCGTGCTCATTCTGGGAGAACCTACTCTTTGAGCAATTAGTTTTTTATTCAAATTTATAAAAAATATCACTTATAGTATCTCAAATGTTCTGTCTTCTTGTAAGGGTCCCAATTATACCAACGACTCATAAAAGGGACACATAGTTTTAACTTTATGGTTGTTTTCATAAAAGGTATGACCCAACTCATTTGACCCAGCCTGACCCGACCTAGTTTGGCTAACCAGACCCATCCCAGTCCAGCCTAGACTAAACCATTCTGAACCACTAGGCTACTATAGTAGTCTGAATCCCCTCTATTCCAGCCCGTATGCACGCATGCTGGCCTTCTGTGCCGCACACCGTCTACCCCAACCGCTTGCCTCTCGACTCCAAGCGATGTTTTATTACATATCACACGGTCATCACACCATTTGCATGCCCTTCCACCTTGCCACTGCCATGGGCTCCATGCGGATACCCTAACATGTATGTTGATTCCTCACTACATCGCCCTCACGGTCTTTCCACTGTCTTCACCTGCTCCCATGGCCGCCACCAACCAATGGCCTGAACAGGTCCCCTAGACCCGAGTCGCCGCTTGCCTGGACTGACCAGAGCCGCCACCTCCGACTATTACTGACCACCTCTGATGTACATGACCGCATATCCATCTCTGTGCATCACCGGACTTGCACAAATTGTACCTTCTGTGGACCACGAGGACACCTAAAATGTTAGGAATTTCAAAAAAGTTGTATATTTGGGCTCCACAGGTCCCAATATATATAAATCCTACCCTTGGTGTCAAATCTCCTTGAGTCTCGTGGTCCAATCATACTCAGAACCACCCGAAAATTTCTTAATGTTTCCATAGGGGTATAAAAGTGTTTAACATGAAGAATATATGAGAAATGAATAGAAATAAAGGGTTTTACATTGTTGTCCATGAGTTCTTGGCTAACAATCAATATTGGATTGTTTGGGTTAGAAAACCAAGAGAAAACTCTAGATTACACAAAATATAACCCCCTTATAATATATGACTAATCCACATGATAATATTTTCATGTATTAGCCCTTGTTCGTCATGTAATCTATGAACGAGGAAAGGAAATCATAATGAAATCAAACACCCTACCTAGTTGGGTTCAATCACATATGAAGAATGAAGTTGTGCCATGATATTTGGTGAGATCCTTCGATTTCCTCTTGCTGGGATCCTCGATCCATGATCTGGTCATCATTCACCAAGGAAAAATCCTTGATGCTTTCCCTAGTGATTCTCCAGCATCCCCAGGGTTATGCAGCAAACCATGATATTTTTGCGTAAGGATTCTTTTAAAGGAAATCGTCACTGCATCAACAAAATAATTTATCTTTACATTATTTAATGACAATTACATCATTTTTGGGGTTTTTCTACATAATACCTGAACCAACTAACTTTTAGTCATGCCTAGAAAAAACACAACATTACAAACTCAATGGTGGTCTCAGATTTCCAATTAGAGTCTTCGTTCATGAGTTATTAGGGTATTGGAAATAAAATATATATTTTTAATTATTTTATTATTGATTATGTCCAAAAACTATCATTCAAAGTCAACCCATGCCGGCTGATGTTAGGCTTCACCTAAGGTAAATATGCTGCTCTAAACACAACAGTGCCATCATATTTCTGATTCGGGAACCTGTTTAAGAGATATTCCATTTTTTTCAGAAAAACCACATGCACATGCTCTTAAAAACATAAAATTTTTAAAAAACTGTTCCAAGCACACCATGCTTATAATTTCACACCATCTCAGCACCCGACCTTTGAATTTTCCAATATAATTTCTAAAAATAATTTCAGGAAAATCTAAGTCATTACATTATATTTCTGACAAATATTTTAAGACTTATTCCTATGTGATGATTTTATGGTTATGTTATTTATTTCATTATGATTCATGACTTTTAACTACCAAACATTATGACATGATTCCTATTTGAGATTATTGACATGCAAGGTATGATATTATATTTTCATTATCATGTTCTCATACCCTTATGCTCACAGATATGTTTACATGTCTCCCTGGTTTACCCTCACAAAGCATTTGAGCTTACCTTTTTTCTTTTGTTTTCTTTTCCCCTAGTTATAAATAATGATTTTAAGTTGGGGTACTAAAAGGTAATATGTTTGTGGGAAACATAGAGAATGTTTTTCCAATCTATATATTTATGTTATCTTTTTTCAAAAGCACTAAACTAATACATTCCTTAAGTGTTTATTTGTGTAATGTATTATGTATTCTACAAAAGTGATGTAATGTACATGTATGAAAAGAGAGAGTCTATATAGTAATTTTAATGAAACTCAATGGGTTTGGATCGATGTTTGTGGTATAAAGGAGTTAGGACTATCAAAATTCAGTTAGTAAGTTAGGACAGGTTCTTTTCTAGCTCACTTCTGGGTCTGAACTTGGGTCACCCTGGGTGGTCATAGATGTTCATTAATATTGAGTTTTTTTGAGGTTATTTAAATGAACTTCATTTGGGGTTTATTTATATGAACCTATTATTTTATAATTTTATTTTCTCTCTTTCTTTGAATCTGTATTTAAATTAATGTATTATTTTTAATATCTTTAATTTAGAATTATTAAATACTTATTTTGATTCATTTATTTTATATTAATCTAATTGGATGTTGTATTTGGTGTTTACTATAAAATTACTCATATAAGATATCTTCCAAATATAAGAGAGGAATATGTGGGGAACATTCCACAGGTAAAAACTCCAGTAGACCCTCTACTGGTGGAAAAAGTTATCCACACAATCCATACATTGGTTCAGACAAGTGTTGGAAACCAGGGATGAATGGTGGATCATGATTCCTAATTTATGAAGCATAATCCACCTATATTCTATGCCGACAAGGGAGAATTAGGAATAAGAAGAGTGGATCAAATAGATTTATTGGATTATAAACTTATTGAAGACCCTGGAAGACTCTTAGGTGAGTTTTTTCCACTTATATGCTTGAAGGATAGGGATAAAAATTTTGGGACTATATTGTGCAAGATAAGTTAAACTAGAATGACACCAATAATTCCTTTAATAAGGTATTGAATCATCAATTTTATCCCTAAATTTTGACTGTGTAAACATGTCGAGAATTTATAACCTTGTAGAAAGGGGGGAATTCAGTTATAGAGTATGACACTCATTTCGTAGAGTAGGTTCACTTATCACCTATGATTTTTAATGATCAGCTTAGATCTCAGAGGATCATGATGGGTTTGAGAGACGATATTTATTTGATGATAATTATATATTTCCTAATAAAATTTTCTAAAGTGGTTAATGATGTGGTTATAGATGAGGTAGACATGATTTAAAAATTAGGTTAGGTGGAGCTTCTGTTGCAGCATGAAGTAGTCAATGTGTGTCACCTAGCAATAAAAGGATGCATAAGTGTGCCCAATATACATTGGGACAGAATTTATGATATTATTTGGAACAAACCTGGTATTTTACTATTAGTGTGAGAGGTCTTATAAACTAATCTAAAATATATAAAATCACCTATGACATGCCATTTTTTCTTATAATCTAGTTACCTTAATAATTTTTGTGGAATAATTCTCCATGGAAGTGGAGTTGGATCCCCTATTTGAAAATGATATCATGTTCATTTTGATGTATCAATGACTGTTGGGTCTCATTATCCTACCATGGTGGATGCTCACATAGAGAAGAAATATTAAGGAGGAGCTGATGCTAGAAGTATTTATCTAGTGAAGCACAAACCATAGGAATATGAATCAGGGTTAGATACTGTTATAGGTACTATGTTCATTTAATCATCTATGTTCCTTGATTTATTTGATATAGTTACATCTAATTATTTAATATTTTTAGAGTTAATTGAGTTATTGGGATTATCATTAGATATTATTATATTCATGATGGATATTTCTACTCTATTGGTAAATAGGAAGTAATAAGGTTTTAAATTCATCAAGTTTTAGGTGATTATTAATGACATCAACGTTTTTTGGGACATCTTAGTTCTTTATCATGATATTATCAACCTTATTATTGGAATGGATTTGGTGATCCTTATTGAGGACCATATTTTTTTTATCACTAGTTTTGGTTTCTACCTCATGAATGAGTCTCACATGTAATCCAAGGTGATTGGAACCCTAGATTAGGAAGACTAGGGTTTGTTGTTCCTTATGATGAAAAAATATCAAACTAGTTTTTGAATATTTTTCTTAGATTTTTTGAACATCGTTTGAGTAGTATATTTATAAAATAGGTGAGTGTGTACCTTGAGGTATTTCCTGGTGATTTTTTAGGATTACCACACTAGAGAGAGGTTATGTTCACTATTTACCTGCTCTATGGGATGAGTCATACTTCTATATAATCATATCATATGAAAGATACTATGTTAAAGGATCTCAAATTAATTTTTTTGACCTTGAGGAAAAGAGATTTATTCATCCTAGTCTGCCACCATGGGTTTCAGCAATTTTATTTTCGAAGAAAGAATATGGAAACCTCATGAATTGTCTTTATTAACAGAAGCTTAATTCGGTTAATGTTAAAAAAAATAACCATTTCCTATGATTGGTGATATCTTTGATCAACTTAGATGAGACTGATTGTTTTTTACGATTGACCTGTAATTGAGGTACCATCAGTTAAATGTATGAGAATAAAATGTAACTAAAGATTATTTTCGGTTTAGATATTGGAATTTTTATTTCCAATATATGCCGTTTTATCTTACTAATGTACACATAGTGATTATAGTGCTGATGAACTGAATCTTTCATTAGTTCTTGGACTCTTTTTTTTCATTTTTGGTGATGAATTTTTGGTGTATTCCAAATCATAGGAAGAATTTATGGATCATTTGTATATCATAAATATAATATTGATAGAATATTTTGAATGTGTATTTTTTGATCTAAGATATGATGTTTTTGGAATACATCATATTTGAGATAGGAATGTCAGTGAATCATGAAAATATTCTAGTAGTGATGTTATTGAAGCAACCCAAAAATGTTTTTAAGATTCAAATATTCTTAGGCATATGTGGTTATTATAAGTGGTTTTTTAGTATTTCTCTAACCCTTCATCTAAAATGATCTAATTAACCCATAAGGTTGTTATGTTTTAGAGTAATGATAAATGATAGAGAACTTTTATGGATTTGAATGTGTAGTTGACATCAAATCTAGTTCTGATTCTTCTGAAACGAGGTTTTGGATATGATGTTTTCTGTGATGCATTATGTTTGTGATTAGTATGTTTCTTGATATAAGGGAAATGGGTGGTGGCATATAGATCTCTCTAATGACATCATCATGAAAAAAACTATCCCATCCATGACCCTTCTTTGGATATTGTGATAAAAACTCCCAAAAAAAGGTTCCGCTATTTCTTTTTGGAGTGATGTATGGTATATTCAAGATCTAAGAGAATGATGAATTATTTTACATTGAGGGATACATAGATAATAGGTTTAGTATCTTCAAACTTTATATTTTTGATATTACATATATTCTTAGAAAGAGAAATGTGGTTGTCGATGTGTTGATCCAGAAGATATAGACTCAGGGCATGAAAGAATTATTGGAAGAGTGGTCTCTCATGAGTTTGTTTTATGAGGTGGGATTGGATTTGCAAGAGGTTGATAGGTAGGTTTTACTATCTTATATAAATGATGAGTCATCATTTGATGATCGAGTGTAGCTTAAATAGGTTACATGCACTGATTTACACAATTTTTGAAAAACCCATAATGGTGGGGTGTAACATCCTGGACCAGGTCCCACACATCTATGAACCGATCTAGTTCAACACATGACCTTAGGCATTCCTCCCTATATGATAGAGGCTACCTACTAGCATCAAGGGTGTAATATCAATCATGGAAATACATACCCTCTTTTCTAAGAGTAAAACACTAGAGGGAATAAATAAATAAATATAGAAGCATATGTAAGAATGAAGAATACCAATGTTACCAGATATCAAAAAAATACAATATTTAACTGAAAGGGGAAGCATGCTATGCCAATGTAAGGGTCAAAGTGTCTAAGGTGAAACACAAGTAAAGACAATAATTCCTCCCTAGTGTGTCCCAAACCAAACTTAGTTCCCTCATCCATGCTCCATCCCTAATAAGGAATCTAATCCAAGGCCTTTGCCCTAAACATATCCTACAATAGTAATGTTTATTCGGGTACCGATCACACATCTTGAGTAGGGTATGAGTAAAACTTAGTAGGCCACCACCAATGGTGTTTAAAACTAATCCAGTGAACAATAGTGTATGTAGTTGTATGAAGAATAAAATTAATGTGATAAAGTAAACAATTTAAATTTATTCAATTATCCATTATTTAACTACATAAACCCTTGGGTTCCCATGGAAGATTGTATCTCAATACCTACTTCAGCCCACGTTAGTGTCTGAACCATTTCTCATATTCAGTTCACTATTATTATATCACATGGGAAATTCCTTATCCATTTAATTCAATTCATATAGGGCCAATTGGATCCATAGTCCAATGTCAATAAGTGTGTATAAAATGTCATATCTAGCACCATCATGAGTATTTGGAGCATAAGTCCCTATATCACACACCATGGGCATTTGGAGCTGTACTCCCTATCCCATACAAGAATATTTTCATGCATGATGGGTGTAGAACACTCTGTCTTTCACCCTGTGAGTATTTAGAGCATCATTCTCTTTCACACACCCCATTTATCAATCATACATATATATCATGGGGGTAGAACATCATTTCTAGCACCCCGTGATTATTTGGATCATCAATCTTTATCTCACGCCCCATTATCAATTGTACAAGTTTTTCACAGGTGTAGAACGTCATCTATATCACACCATTTCACAATCATTCACAACATATCACAATTTACAAATTTCACAACAATCAAGGTTAATCAACATTATCCCCCTTATCAAATTTCACTTCACAATGTTAGATTAATTAATTTAAAAATTAACTAATCAAAATATAACAATTGAATAATCACATTGTTCCATTATTTCAACAATAATTAATCACATAAAACTTATTAATTAATTTAATAATTAATTAATCACATCAATATTATTAATTAATTCAATAATAATTTCGTCACAAATATTCCATTAATTAATCTGACAATTTAGTAGTCACAACCCTTTCATTAGATAACTCAAAAATTAAATAACCAAATCAATAACATTAATTATTTCCCATAATTAATTAATCATAACAATACCATCAATTAATTCGTCAATTAATTGGTCACTTAAACTCTGTTAATTAGTTCAAAAAATAGTTAACCATATAAATTCCATTAATTAATTCAACAATTAATTAATAATTTCACAACTCGACATCTCATAATTAATTTACCAATTAATTATTCACAAATTATAATTCCACAATTTGATAATTATCTCAAAAATTAATTATCCTACAATTCTATTAGAAATTCATCAATTAGTTTATAACATAAATCCCCTTAATTAATTTCCCCAATTAATTAAGCATGTCAATACCATTAAATTAATTCATCAATTAATAAATATACACAAACCCAATATCCTATAATTAATTCAAATATTAATTAATAAAATCAAAAATCTCAATATATCATAATTAATTTGACAATTAATTATCCAATTCACATATATTAATATGTGATAATTAATTTATCAATTAAATATCTCACAATTGTAATAACACTACATTCCCCATTCATTAATTCTTTAATTAAATTTTTTTATCTCATTAAATTGTATCAACGCAACAGTCCCCATTAACTAATTCTATAATTAATTAATCTAACTTGTCAAGTGGTGTCAACCCACCAATCCCCATTAATTAATTCTTCAATCAATTAATCACACTTATTCAACTGTGTCAAAACACCAATCCACATTAAACAAGAAGGAAAACCATACCTGGGAGGTTCACAGTGGTTATTCAGTCTAAGATGGTAGTGCACAGAGAAGATTCATTCCAAAGTGGAGGTGTGTGGGGATTTTGCGGCAAAAAAGAGAGGGTTCAAAAGGTTACACAACGTTGAGGATGTGTCTTTAATAAACCAAGAATTAGAATTAATCTACATGAATTCACATTTCATTTCAGGTAAAAAATGTAACATATTTCCCATTTTCCTCATGGAAATCCCATCATACTATTTAAAAACTTGTATTACAGATTACACCTAGTGAAATGCAATTTCAGGTGGTAAAATATCACATGTGGTGAAATCTAATTTAACATAGTGAAATCTTACACATGTTGAAATCCAATTCCATGTGGTGAAATATTACACGAGGTGAAATATAATTACATGTTGTGTAATACAATTTTATGACATGTCGAAACCTGGAGAAAGACAATTAATGGGTGTGTTGTCTACTTCTCTGAGATGACTTAATGTCGCGAAGACCTTATTCAAGGGTGTAAAGTTTTAATTTTTCGAATTAATTTTTTCTATAAAATAATTTCAAAACAACCCATATTGAACAAAAATGTTAAAATAGTCAAACCTAGGAAAATAAAATATATTACATTGGGAGACCTTTGGTGTTAGGTCTTAATCTTCCACTAGTGAACTGTATTTCGAATGTAGTTCAGTCATTTTAAAATCTTGTAGGTAGGAGTGGATGGATAGTGGAAACCAATCTTGTTGGTCCATACACCCTGGTACTACCAAGCTGTATCATGATTTGAGACATCAATATTTGTAGTTGGGGATGAGGTGGTTGATAGTATATTTCGTGTCACGATGGCTTAGTTTATAGAAGATTAAAGTGGAGAACCCGATACATTCTTGTTTTTTTGCAATGTTTACCAATTATGGTTTGAAAATAAAATGAGATTTCAATGACATTCATTGTCATTTAACCATATAATACAAGTGGAAATGATGTTATTGGGGTTATCATAGACCGAATAACAAAATTGATTGATTTATTAAAAATTAATGAGACAATTAAGGTGAAAGAGCTTGAGAACTTTTTTTGTATAGGAGATCATGAAGCTACATGGAGTTCCTTATGTAGTTGTTTTTGACTAGGGCATATGGTTCAGATCAATTTTATAAATAGGTATTCATCAGGAGGTGGATATGTAGTTTAAATTAAACACAATTTATCACCCTTATATAGATGGGTAGAACTAGAAGCCATTTTAATTCGTGTGGACATGAATCAGTTGTGTATGCTTGATTTTGTTGGTTCCTATAAAAATTAGCTTTCTTGGGTTGAATTTAACTATAACAGTAGTTATCAATATTTTATTAAAACTATTCTTTTTGATGAATTGTATGGGAATCTATGTCTATATCTGTTATGATGGGTGGAGTTATAAGAATGGTCTTTGGTGGGATTGAGTTTTATTTAAGAGAGGATGGAAAATGTGAAGTTAGTCTGAAAGATGTTTTAGATGGATTAGAGTTGTCATGAATCCTATACAAATAGTCATAATATCCCATTAGAGGTTGAGTTTGGTGATTGGGTCTTTCTTAGAGTGTAACATCCCGGCCTGGATGCCACTAATTTTGTTCCCTGAGTCCGTTCTCCATAAGACCTCAAGAAAACCGTTCCATATTCCAAATTATTCTTGTTAGGATTGGCGACCTAGGGTTGGAAAATAGGTAAACTACACCGTTATATCAATGTAAAAAAAAGAGAGATAAACAAACATCATCCACTACATTAATAATTAGTGTGTAGAAGTAATAAATAAACTAAAACTGTAGAATGCTATAATAATAAATTGAATGAAATAAAAGCTCAAATGTCCATGTCATACAAAAAACACTAACTTTTTACTAGGCCAATAATATATAAAAGAATAAATAAAAGAAAAATAAATAAATTTATATATATCAACTAATAACTCTAAGATGAAATAAATACCCATATACACACACATATCTGATCTATCTCACACAATCATTACAATATCTCATCCCATTAGGTTCCTATAACAAAGTTAATATCTTCTCAGGTTCCCCAATGCAGTGAAACCCGAGTAGTGTGTGGGTATAAATTTTAGTACAGAACAACCAATGAGATCCCATAAATAGCTAGTAAATATAGTGTATGCATATGTGAGTTACTCATAAGTTTAATAGTTATAATAATATCTAAAAGTAGAGAATATATAAAGAACAAGATTTGTACAAGGAATTATCAATGAACATTCTCATCCTAGACAATTCATAAATGGGAAAATGCTTAGGTTGAATATATATTGTATATATGCCTCCATAAATATATATTATATATATATATCTCTCTCTCTCTCTGTGTGTGTGTACGGAATGAAATAATACGAATAAAACAAGTCTCTAGACAATCCTTGGGTCGGTGATCCTAATAATCTAGACATCTAATGAATAATGCATTTGGTTGCATGTCATTATACTCAAGCTATATATAATTAAGTCGATCTTATGTTTCATAATCTTGATCAAAAATACTTTCTTTAGAAAAGATTGGAAATCTATCTTAGTAAGTTATGACCTCAAAGGGGGAAACAAGTCATATCCATGGTATCACCCATATTCTCCTCTAATCACTATGATGATGGATTCAAGGTGTCGACTATTGATCCCTTAAATTCGTCATCGAGATAGATGTCCTAATACTCATTCCATGTGTAATATGGTCCAATGTTTGATTCCTAGGTCCTGGACGATAGGAAATCATGAAATCACAAATCAGATAATACCTAAGGGGTTTACACTTAGGTGAATTGCAAGGAATTCTCTCTAGAACCAAAAAAACACTCAAAATACATTCAATAAATGGATCAATAGCCTCATACCCAAAAAAGTATAGTATTTACTATAATCATGCATCCAATTGACCCTAGAGAGCATCCTAGGAATCATATGGGGAGATAAAATCAATCATTGGAGAGATCATCAACATCCCACTGCTCATGGTAAGTGTGCAAACCAAAAAATGTTTGGCATCCCCTGGGTGCCAGTGAGATATCCATCGATAAAGTGACCTAGTGGAAGATGGGGTTCTAAGAAAACTCTCCATCCTACCTCTGTAATACCCAGGGAGCGAGGAAGCCTAGTGAGAAAAGATACTTCTAGTGTTAGTAATAGTACCTTTCAATCAAAATGTCTCATATGGTGGATCCGAGGGAGTATGTTTGGGTACCATAATAATAATGTCTCATTATTCCAAGCTCATCAACTAAGTATCTAGAATCACCTATATAAATCATATCATCATCAATAGTAACCAAGTGAAGCATAATATAAGAGTGAGGATGAATGTATGCCTAAACCCCCCACTACTCCATAGCCTCATAGGAATACAAGTTTAGTATGAGTTCTATGTGACACCTGCAACCATATCCACCCAAACCCATAAGCACTTTGTTGGGGTTGGTTAACCACTAGGGTACCAACTATGGTCCCCTAGATCAATAAATTAGAGAATAATCCTACTTGGTATCCTATAGTTCTATACAAAAGAAGTTGTATTCCTATTATAATCGTCTATGTTAGTACCATGGTCCTTATGTGATAGTCTAAAAACCTCACCCAGTTCTGTTCTATCTAAGGTTCATCCACCATGTCTTGTATGAAGGCTGACATGCCTTTCCAAGAACAGTGTCACCTCTTGAGAGGCATAGAGGCTACCTAATGTCTCAAGGGACTATGTCTTGTCCATGGGGGTCCAGTGCATGAGACTGGTGCACTAGGGTTTTTAGTGACCTATGGAATTTAACCCCTATAATCAACAAGTTCAAATAATTAAATATACATTGGTATAAATTAAACTAGAGGTGTCTCCCTCATGGTAGAGATCAATCATAAACATAATATGATAAAAATTCATAATACTAAAATAGTAGGTACAATATGACACCCACCATTAAGAAACCATTCATTTTTAAAAATATCTCGGAAACTCTGTCCATGATCACCGATGTCTGAGCCAAGCCGTATCAGCTTCCAAGATCCTACCAGACAGTGGAAAACTCAATCATAATCTAAAAAAATCTATTGAAATAGTAAAAAATTAATTATAAGATAAAATACAATAGGTAAAATAGGTGATAACTCACCAATCACCCATCACATGATGTAAATTTGAGTAACAATGGGTTGAAGGTTTACTGGGTGTCTTGACACTATTCCAAGGAATGACCCTAACCAACGGTCTCAAAAAACATATTTAAATCTAATAATTTATACATTAAATATTTATAAATACACAGTGGTTCCATACATCAATAAAACACCACATGGAAATGTTAATATTTCCTCTAAAGTCTTCCTATCCATATAAATAGAAAAATCAATAACATCGGTATCTGATTCCACCAGGCTCTGGTTGAATTAGGTCCAAAATCCACAACTGCGGAACCAAAGTTAGTGGAAGGATGAAAAAAAATACAAATGAGGGTATTAGATTTAATGGATTACCTGTAGAGACCCGAAGCATGATGTACATATACATTACATTACATTTGCGGAATACTTAGTACATTACAAAAACAAACACACAAGGATCGTAATATTTTAGTGTCTTTGGAAACTCAGAATGTAATCATCTAATCATGGTGAAATATCTTCAACATCAGCCATAAAGATATTTTTTTTCATACCTAAAACCTTTATTTATATCCTAAGGAAAATAAAACATAAAAGGGTGAACTCAAATGCTCATTAAGGGTAAACAAATGAAATATCAATCACATCATATTCATAAGAACATATCTTTTGGAAATCTTATCCTGCAAAAGAGAGCATAATTTCATAACATGGGATAAATCATAGTAGTGAATATAAATCCCAATAATCATAAATTAAAACATGAATCTTTGTGGAATACACACATAATCATAGATAATCATTTCTTATTAGTCAAGACTCATTGCCAAGACAATCTTAGTGGAGAAAGTCCTTTTCTGAACCGATTCACCCTCATTTCAGTCCTGTTTCACTGAACCGGTATAACCTACCATTCCAGCCATGTCTATATCATGAGATATAAAATATTTACCCAATACATTGGAGGGAAATATAGGTCCCACCCATCTCATAATGATACCATTCTTATGTGTGCCACAAAATCATAAATCATACATCATTGCATAACCCATGTAATAAAAATGGGATTCTTAAACATTGTGACATCATAAAACAATTCATATAAGATAAAGGAATTCATAAAAATAATTCCATCACAACATAATCAAATCAATGTAATAATAGGTATAAAAACATAACCCTTTATTATCGTAGATGGAAAATAATTTTGATAAAACACTTGAACTCAATTCTTGAGGAAAATATCCTTTCTACTTCAAAAACACTTTTCATTTCTTAACATGTCATTAAATTATAACTAAAAGAAGTTGATTAAAAAAAACATGACAACTTATAAGGGAAGATTCTTTGAAATAATGTTTTAAAAATCCATTCATGTCGTATAAGTTAAAAGAAAACATTCTTCTCGTACTTTTGTCGGAAAAGTCAAAAAATACCTCGTACGAAAAACGACCAAAGATTTCTTTCATATCTTTTACTAAAAACTCACTGAAGGGTAAAATTGGATTTATAAAATTGTAGGTGTATGGAAATAACATTACATATTGTGGAAACATGGATTTGGATGATAAAATACACCCCAGTAAATACCAATGTACAAACAATCTCGGATAAAAATGAGATTGTGATATTTTCCCTTACCTTATGTCCAATATTCTTTGTACATATCCGAAACTCCTGTATAATGATTTAAATAATGTCATTAACTTATTAGAGAATCATATTCATTGTTATGATATCATATATGGTTCACTTATGACTTTATATTACCCGTTCTTTTGTAAATTCCATGTTAAAGAAGCGTTTTGGGTAAAATCGTTTCATTTATCGTAGGTGTTTGGACTTGTTGTTCTTGAAATTATTACTACTTATATCATGATTTACTTACTTACAGAGTACAAAACATGATTTATATATCATATATATTCAATATATATATATATATATATATAATAGATTGATAAATGAAATGAAACACACCGTTCATGGAGACGGTAGTCCATGCGTACGCATGAACGCTGTTTTTCTTTCCTTATTGTATTGAATGGAAGTAAGTAGATGACATAAATATATAAATAAATACATTAGATTTATAATGTCATATATTTCATTATTATTGCTTATATATAATTTATAATCATTCTTAAATGGTTAACATGGAGAATGAGTCTCATCGCGTCGTGGAGATGGTAGTCCGTACGTACGCACGAGTGATGATATCGTTCTCATGATCGTGAACTTGTGTTGAAGTGTATGTATACTATTTCAGTATCAATATCACTATATAATAATCATATATAGTTACTCATTACACCATTATACCCATCCAATTAAGGTGGTGTCGGAAAATAGATTACACCATGGCGTGGAGACGGTATTCCGTACGTACGCACGCGCGGTGATTTCCTTTTTCTGTAGGATGGATAGAAGTTTAATTAGAGTTGTTTAATATTTATAATAACATATAAGTATATAAGAAATACTGATGTTATTACTTTATCAGGAAACAACTAAATAAGAAGAAGTTGAAGAAGAAATAAATTGAAAAAGATCGGTAATGGATATTACCTCTTTTTGACGCGCCTTTTCTTAACCTCCACTTAAAGAACTAAGGATGGTCTTTGAAGAAGACCAGGACCTCTATGATGATACTAGGGAATTGGATAAGAGAGTTTGGCAGGGGTTGGACGAGCTTGAATGCTCAAATTGGTGCGAGGAGGAGAGGGAGGAGGTGCCCTTTTATAAGGGAGGAGAGAGGCACCTTTGGAAAATCTCAAAATATTATTTTATATTAAGGTCAAATTCGGTTTATAATTGTTCCAAAGGGTCTTATTTCTAAGCTAAAGTGGGCATGGGTCGAAAGCCTCTCATCCAATAGTATTTATAGAAGTTTAGGTTATTATTTTAACCTTATCAATTAGATTTAACTCTAAGTTAAATAATTTAACTTTTACCGTGTCTTTTTGTTTTCTTACACTATATGGTTATTAAACATAATATATCAATCCAAAAGAACCCCATGTTGTTTATTATTAATATATATAACCTTATATAATTCATTTGGACGAACCTTTGATTTTTAGGAATAAAATAAGAATTAATAATATAATATTTGTTTTAAAAACTAATTTATGTCAATTTTGACACTATTTGGTACATGATTTTTATGAAATTCATAAAAAAATGATAAGTTCGAACCAAGTTACTTAAATCAACAATAACATGTCATATTAACCTAGAAAATTTGTGTAAGTGATAAAAAGTCACAAATTACATTTATTTGGGCATTTATAACATCAATTATGTTAATATTTTCTTAAAAAGGTAATTATTGCATCATCGTTGTGTCATAAATAAATTAAATTATATAATGTCTAAAAATTACAAATAAATTATCATTATGTAGTAAATAATTTTATCTTTCTAATTAATATTTATAGTCGAATTTATCTTATGTATAACCCTATATTAAAAATGATTTACTTATTAAACATTGATTTTAACTATTTTATCCCTTCTTTAAATAAATTAATAATAAATGTCCTAATGTAATCCAAGTGGGCTTAAATGGTCTTATTTTATTCCTAAGGTTGTTTTTGGTCGAATTACACTTATCCAATAGAATTAGAATATGTGTTAGGGTAATAATAATATTATTTTTACCCTTAATTACCCTATTTACTTTTAACCATGGTAAAAAAAGTCAAAAGTTACTATTCACCAAAAATTATTTTCATCTCATTGGACCACATTTTAGTCCTTGATATTAACCGTGTCTCTCAGATTTTAGAAATTCCACTCACAGAAGTGGTAAAATTATGTTTAATGAAAGATTCATTTTTTTTAACTACCACTTAGTAGTTTCACTATTCATAAAAAAATTAACGTTTCCAGGAAAATACAAAAAATTAGGCCTAAGCTATATTTGTTATTATGAATTCAAAAATGACGTCTATTTTACCAAATTCGAAACATATCAGTTACATTAATTAATTTAAAAATTAATTCCCGTCGTCAAAACAAATAGCGTGTTTTTGAGAGATAATAACTATCAAAAGATTGACACTTTTTTATGTCTGGTTTAAATGTGAAATTACATCCAATGACCAAAATTGTATTAAATTGTAAAAATATATTCTAAATATACTTTAAAACCACTCAAATTAATAATTTATCACTATTAATTATTTCTATTAAAAAAGTTGTTTTTAATTAAAATTTAGTAATTTTCACTATTCATCAGAATATGAAAGTTATTCGAAAAGCACCAAAATTTCACCCTAAGCTAATTTTAATATTCCAAATCAAAAAATGAAGTCCATTTTGAAAAATAAAATTTACAAAATTTCAAAAAGTGTTTATTACTATTCATAACGGCTAGTTTTAATAATATTTTAATTGCATATCGTTGTTTAGTGAAACTCGGTATTGCGTACTACACACTCTATCGAGGAAGGTCACGATTGCGTGTAATGCAAGGCAAGTCAAGGATGCGTGTTGTGCAAGCTCCTTTTGGTGTAGCATACAACAGAAGACATGAAATTAAAAAGAATATTTTTCATAAAATCTTGGGGGTGTTACATTCTACTCCCCTTAAAAATGAATTTTGCCCTCGAAATTCGTCGGGGTTATAAATGGATTACTATTAGAAAGTTTCTTTAATAGAAACCCACATCGTAAAAAGGAATACCAAAACCAATATCTAAAAAAAAAGTATGAAACGTAACGGTTACCCAAATAAACTAATCACTGGGTTTCCACATAGGTGAAAATATGGATATGGAAGAGAAATCTAACCATCATGTTCTGATGGAGAGTGGTAGAGAACATGGCTATGAAAAAACCAAAAATCACAAAGCTATTGATTTGTGATGGTCTAAGGTATCATCTGATTAATCGAATATAAGGGAACTAGGACAACATTTTTTGTTTTCAAGATCGTTTCCCTAAAGTTGATGAAATTGGAATTAGAAGAAATACATTCATGATTTCGGTATAGTCTCACCGTTGGTCGTTCTTTGGACAATTTCCACTTCATCTCTTAAATAAATGAAGTTGAATTTGTCATTCGTGATGTGATAGTAGATCATGTGATAGAATGATGGGTCATTCCATCTGTCACAAACAAAAGGTTATAAAAGTTATCAAAAAATACATAAGTCCATCTATAGTGAGATTAATCATATATGGTTCCTAAAATGGACTTATACTTCATATATCATACTACTTAATATAATAAAACTAGTTTCTTCTAAACAGGAACTTCCTGTAGGCCAGTGGTAGGTGATAAAGGCCAGTCACACTTCGGTTGTGGGTTCGATTCCCACGGCATTGTCCGACGCGATGAGATGTCGCCCATCCTGTAGGTTTTCCTTTTTCTAAAGCTATATTACTATAACATCCCATCAATAATATCAAAAAAAGTTCTATCCTTAAACAATACTAACTTATTTCCAACATAATCATTTCCAATCTTTATGGTTATCCAAAATACTGTTGTCCAATATTACAGTGAAAATGATTACCAAAGAGTTCATATAAAAAGCATGTTAATACCATCATTGATCCCCATATATCATGAGATATGTCTTGTTGGTCACATTCCAAATATTCGAAGGCCTTAATCATGTATTCTCTTGAAAAATGAATACCCATTAAACCTTAGTGAAAACATGAATGCTGTCAAAAGTTAACTCTTTCCACATACCAAAATCTACAGAATTCTATATACTCAAACCATGATATCACTTAGTCCTTATATCAATCATGAGCTCATGAATACAATCAAACATCTCATTATCTTCTTATTCCTTCATTATGCGCATATCATCTACTTTACAAAAATATCTGAATAACATTCCATGGTTACTGGTAACATTCAACATATACTTTCAAATACTTTTAGGAAAAACAATAGTGTAACAATCCTTAGATGATTCTTTATTCCATAGTACCATTAACTATACAACATAAATCTTGATAAACATACAACCATTCCACTACATTCTAAAACAACCGACTGAGCTTCAACACCTCTTTCAGCTCATATATCATTTGTAGTCTCCTCATCATCATCCACATAAATACTACCCTTATGACCATACTGATTCTCATCATGAGACTTTCCCTTAGGGCATTGGTTTGCATAATGCCCATACATTCCATATTTAAAACATTTATCCATTGTTGATGTCATAGGAAGACCATTATCCTCATCCCTGGTGTTAACTGAAGCTTTTCCTTTGCACTTACTGGCTTTGTGTCCTTCTTTTCCACACCCAAAGCATCTTCCAGTTCCTTTGAAACATTCTCCTTTATGCCTCTTTCCACATGACTTACATAGGGGAAATTGAACCTTCTTTCCTCTATGATCATCATGAAACTCCATCTTTCTCTTATTAGCCAAGTTAGGAAACTTACCAAATTTTACTTTATTAATCATATTATGAGATTGCTGATTCGACATAATAATGATGTTTGGACCTCCAAATCTCATTTCATTTGGTTTCTCATGAAGAATATCATTCCATTGTCCATCATATCCTCCATTATCGTGAATCAACTTGATTCCAGCCATTTTCTAAAACCCAAAAAGAATAGTGTGAGAGGAAAAATCATAATAAAGGGGGAGTAACTTCAATATCTAACATCTTTGGTTTAATCTAATATCTTTACCACAGTTCTAGGACTATATACTATATGTATACTTATCCTTAGGGACATCCCTAGACTTACCATAGAAATATCTCTAGGGATCTCACTAACGTTTTCGCATCCTAGTTTCCAAATTTTGACTAACCCTTTCCTTTGATACCAACTATAGAGACCCGAAGCTTGACGTACATGGACATTAAATTACTTTTGTGGAATACTTAGTACATTACAAAAACATACATACAAGGACCGTAATAGTTTAGTGTCTTTGGAAACTCAGAATGTAATCATCTAATCATGATGAAAGATCTTCAACATCTCCCATAAAGATCTTTTTTTTCTTACCTAAAACATTTCTTTATATCCTGAGGAAAAGAAAACATAAAAGGGTGAGCTCAAATTCTCAGTAAGGGTAATCAAAAGAAATATCAATCACATCATATTCATAAGAACATATCTTTTGGAAATCTTATCCTGCAAAAGAGAGCATAATTTCATAACATGGGATAAATCATAGTAGTGAATTGAAATCCCAATATTCATAAATTAAAACATGAAACTTTTTGGCATATACACATAATCATAGAGAATCATTTCTTATTAGTCAGGACTCATTTCCAAGACTATCTTAGTGGACAAAGTCCATTTCTGAACCGAGTCACCCTCGTTTCAGTCCTGTTTTACTGAACCGGTATAACCTACCGTTCTAGCCACGTCTATCCCATGAGATATAAAATCTTTACCCAATGCATTGGAGTGAGATGTAGGTCCCACCCATCTCATAATGATACCATTCTTATGTGTGCCACAAAATCATAAATCATACATCATTGCATAACCCATGTAATAAAAATGGGATTCTTAATAATTGTGACATCATAAAACAATTCATATAAGATAAAGGAATTCATAAAAATAATTCCATCACAAAATAATCAAATAAATGTAATAATAGGTATAAAAACAGAACCCTTTATTATCTTAGATGGAAAATAATTTTGATAAAACACTTGAACTCCATTCTTGAGGAAAATATCCTTTCTACTTCAAAAACACTTTTCATTTCTTAACATGTCATAAAATTATAACTAAAAGAAGATGATTAAAAATAAAATTGAAAACTTATAAGGTAATCTTCTTGGAAATAATGTTTCAAAAATCCATTCATGTCGTATAAGTTAAAAGAAAACATTCTTCTCGTACTTTTTTCGGAAAAGTCAAAAAATACCTCGTACGAAAAACAACCAAAGATTTCTTTCATATCTTTTACTAAAAACTCAACGAAGGGTAAAATTGGATTTAAAAATTTTTAGGTGGATGGAAATAACATTACATATTGAGGAAACATGGATGTGGATGATAAAATACACCCCAGTAAATACCAAAGTATAAACAATCTCGGATAAAAATGAGACTGTGATATTTTCCCTTACCTTATGTCCAATATGCTTTGTATGTATCCAAAACTACTGTATAATGATTTAAATAATGTCATTAACTTATTACAGAATCATATTTATTGTTATGATATCATATATGGTTCACTTATGACTTTATATTACCCGTTCTTTTGTAAATTCCATGTTAAAGAAGCGTTTTGGGTAAAATCGTTTCATTTATCGTAGGTGTTTGGACTTGTTGTTCTTGACATTATTATTACTTATATCATGATTTACTTACTTCCAGAATATAAAACATGATTTATATATCATATATATTCAGTATATATATATATATATAATAGATAGATAAATGAAATGAAACACACCGTTCATGGAGACGGTAGTCCGTACGTACGCATGAACGTTGTTTTCCTTTCCTTATTGTCTTGAATGGAAGTCAATAGATGACATACCTATATACATATATCCAGTAGCTTTATAATTTCAAATATTTCATTATTATAGCTTATATATACTTTACAATCATTCTTAAATGGTTAACATGGAGAATGAATCTCATCGCGTCGTGGAGACGGTAGTCCGTACGTACGCACGAGCGATGATATCGTTCTCATGATCGTGAAATTGTGTTGAAGTGTATGTATAATATTTCAGTATCAATATAAATTTATAATAATAATATATAGTTACTCATTACACCATTTTTAAGTAATGAGATTCAATAAAATGGGTAAATAACGGTTTCATAAATTATTAGTCAAGTATTAGTTTTTTCGGGTGAATAGTGTTTTTTAATTAAAAATTTAATTAAAAATAATTAGAAAATTATTTTTATAAAATGGACTTTATTTTGGAACTTAGAGCATCGGTATTATGTTATGGTAATTTTTGGGGATTTTTCTGAAAAAAATGAATTCTCGATGAATAATGTTTTTATATAAAAATTAAATTAAAAATATTTAGAAAATTATTTTTAAAAAATGGAGTTCAAATATTTAATTAGAGAATCGATATTTGGTTAAGGTGAAATTTTGTGATTTTTCTGAGAAAGATGAATTTTTCAGTGAATAGTAAAAAAGCAGTTTTAGGGTTTCGGTATGTTTAATGACATCATAACTGTGTCATGAAGATGTCATGAGATATTTTAAGGGTTGGCCGGCCAAAGGTGATGAAGTATTGTATTTGGGTCCCCATGTGGACTAACTCCATGGTAAATTCCATGGGAGAGCACATGGTTTTGAGAAAAGCACTTGTGAGGTGTCCCTTGGCCATTAATGCCTTGTCCCCTCACTTTCCCTATAAATACCCACACTTTCCTCCTTTAGTTTTCACTCCCAACTCTCCCCCAACTAATTTATGGTCTCCTTACCTCCCAAGGAGTCCTCCCAAGGTGCCCCCAATCCCTCATGGTCCAAACCATTGAGTTTTAAGAGTTACGTTTTATGGAAAGGGATCCGACCCCCTCTCTTTCTTTTCAAGTGATCTCTTTTATGTCATTTCTTTTATGCTAAATTTTCTTATGTTAGAGGATGTAATTTTATATTCATTATACTGTCATTTTTATGTTCATATGATGAGAGACCCCCTCTTACTCTCATCATTTCATTTTATGAATGTTTAAGTGGCGCCGTTAGGCTGCCGAAATTTTTGTAACGGATTCTTTCACCCTTCTCATTTTCAAGTTCTATTTTCTTGTCAAGTCTTTCAATTTCCTTTTTATTATGTTGGGGTATTATATCTATATCTATAATACTGATATTTTATGATCATATTATGAGAGACCCCATTTGATCTCTTCAATTCATTATTTTGATATTTTAAGTGGCGCCGTTAGGCTGCCGAATTTTTAAGTGGTTCTTTCACCCTTCTCGTTTTGAAGTTCTACTTTCATGTCAAGTCTTTAAAGTTCATTTTTATTATGTTTGGTATGAACTCTATATCTATCATACTGATATTTTGTTTTCACATGATCAGAGACCCTATTTGATCTTGTCAATTCATTTTTTGAAGTTTAAGTGACGCCGTTAGGCTGCCGAATTTTCATAAGAGAAATCTTATTTTTTTCTTCCTTTCATGTTCTTCATTTCATATGGTAAATAATTAAAATTTCATTACCATGTTCATATATCCTTCATATTATGTCCCTTTACTGTTTTATGGATCATTTATGGGTGGGTGACCCATGTCCCCTCTCTTTTAAATGTTCTATAAATCCCCGAAACAAAGCTGTTATGCTGCAGAAGTTTCGTCTCAAAATGCCTCTCTCTTTTCTAAAAATTATTTTATGTTATAAAGTGAATACTGAAAGATCTTATTTCTACAGGGGTATTCACATATATATAAAAATTTTATATTTTAAATTCTGTGATTTACATACATGAGACCCGCTCTCCCCATCCGTGGGTTTTAAAGTGACGTAAATATCATGTCTTTAAAGCAGTTTTTAAAACGTTATGATTATGAAATGAAACCCATTTATTTTATGCTATATGTGTTATTTATGAAATGTTTGATGATGATATATGTGGATCACATGATAATAAAGGAAAATTTAAGGGTTCTCCCTGATAGCGCTCCAATGCATTGGGTAATGATGTAACCACTATAGATTACAATTTTCACGATATCTTGGTGAATAACCTTGGTAATTTTCAAATGACACCTTGGGGATGGACCTTGGTGATATATTCATGATTTTCTATGTTAAATGATGTAGCCACATATTCATGTTATGAAAAATGTTATTTTTATTATGATATTCCACATTATTTCCTTCTCATGCCTTAATGTTCTTTTCATGACCTTATTGAAGTATCTCAAGTTCACATGTAAAATGTTTCTCTTCTTTCCCTTACTGGGCCTTCTGCTCACCCTATCTTTTGATGTATGTCCCCAGGTTATGAGATGCAGTAATGAACCTAGGATGAACATGATGAGAAGCCTTTCAAGTGTTTAAGAAGAATGTTTTATGTTTTCATGTTTTAAGTTCATGGTTTCCAAGACACTAAACCTTAAAGATCCCCGGTTTTGTAAAATGTAATGAAAGTTTATGTGATAAAAAGGAGGGATTCTATAATTATCATCCGAATCAGACACCAAGTAGTCTTCTATCAATAAGTCCAATATTTCCATGCTACAAGAAATTTAGGACTCATTAACAATGAATATCCACAGTAAATCCTCTAAAAAATCAAGAAATTCACATATTACATCATTTTACCCACTATTTATCATCATTCAGCTTCATTTTTCTGAAATTTAAGCATTAACTGTAAAATTATTGGTTGACTAGGCAAGAAATGAAAACAATAATGCACCTCAAATCTAGTATTGAAACACTATCACCCATGGTTCTTCTTTATAATTTAAAGGCATCATCTTGCCTGCATCGCAAAACCCGAACACTTATCATGCCTCAACCTCATAATGAGCACACAACCAAACTCATTACATTAAAAGGAACCTATAAAACCAACCTATAACACTCATAGGATTCCCTAAATCAAACTAAACACCTATCTTTTAGGGTTCAAGTTACAACTAAGGGTCTCTAGTTATCCCACCCAGCTCTCTTAATCATATATCATAATGGGGTCATTGGGTTTGACCACCTAGCCCAAAATATCAAACCTATCCCAAGGATGTAAAGATAACAAAATCATACAAGGGTCAAAGCCACCAACCTAGAATACAAGGGAAAAAATAATCTCCATGAATAATCATATGTTACTACTCATCAGATGGTCACAATACAAATGTATAATGTAACGGTGAAATAACTCTCACTGGGCATCCATCTATGGTAATACCCCCTCATGGTCCTCATTAACTACAATTTTATAGGTATCTATCGACATAGTACTATGTGACCTAGATATATCACATAAAATAAAGGTATCATCTTCCCATGTTTTCCTATGAGGGTCAATAATATGCAAACAAAATCATGTCAATGATCTATGTCGTGTCATAGGCATGAAGTTCAGTTTAATAGAATTTTATTCCAAGATATGTAGTAACACACTATATAGGTTATTACTGATACTCTAAATAAATTAAACTAAGTAAAAATAAACTCTACAAGATATTCCACACATGGGAATCATATTCCATATCGAATAACAAGGGCCACTGCACCTCATATCCACAAGGACAAAGTTATCAGCCTCACTATCAAACATCTCACCAAAGATCCACATAACCATCTATCAGAATGATATACATATATATAAAGTAAGAATAATTTGGTATAATTACACCAAGAACCTATATAGGAAAATAAAATTTAGGTTTTTATTGAATCATTAAACAGTTTTCCTCTATCATCAATAATAATAAAACACCTGTTGGCTTATTACACGTGAATCCAATATACAAAATATGATGCATGAGATGCCTATTGAATTTGATGTCCAAGAGTCAAAATCCATAATTATCCTATTAACGTAGGGTTATCATCTAGAACCCACAATAAATCATAAAATTTGCATCACATGTGCATCAATCAAAGAGAAAATCATATAAAATTTCAACATCACAAATCATGAATAAAAATAAAAAATCATGGAAACTTTATATTCATATCAGAACATGTGTTCTTCACTCCCTAGTATGATATACATCACCGATTTCAACACATTACTAATAGTCATATATACCATATCCCAAATAGTAATATAAAAGGAAATGAACAACTATAGTGCCAATTTATAACATCCCGTCCTAGATGAACCAATGCAGTTCCCCAATATGGTTCACTACAAGGAGTCAAGAGGGCCTCCCCATCTTCCAAAGAATTCCAACAAGAAGAAATGGCCTAAGGTGTAATAGTGGGGAGACAATGATCCCATACCAGAGTTAGAAAATCATTTATGTAAGAAAACATCATTCATGACACAAATAATCTGAGTGAGGAATAAATAAAAAAATAGAAACATCTGTATGATGTAATAATAAATTAAATGAGTAAAATCCCATATGACCATGTCATACACACAACACTGATTTCCCACTAGGATGATCATATATGTAGGAGTAAATAAAATAAATAGAAATAAATTTACAAGTATCTAATTATAAAATTGAGATGAACCACACACCCATATTGATGTACATATCTGAGATATCCTAGTCAATCCGTCTTGGGCCCTAACCCATCCCATTCCTTAATGAAAGTGAACATTTACTTGGGCACCCAAGTCTAATGGCGGACCAAGTAGGATGTGAGTAAAAAACTCAATAGAGGACTATGAACATGATCCCATAAAAATATAGTAAATGTAATTCATATATATGTGTGCTACCCATCCGGATAACAATAATAATGATAAATAAAATTAGGGAATAGATAAATGAAAAGATTAGTACAGGGCATTCTCATGGATTGTTCTCAGCCTTGTTGAGACAAAACTATAAAAAGGTGGATTTATTTATATATATATCAATATTTTATATATAGACTCATAAATATATATGGGTATATATATATGCATAATGAATCAAATAATATGAATACAACAAGTCTATATCCGATCCTTGGTTTCATGATCCCTATCGTCTAGGCATCCTATGAATAAGGAATTAAATTGGATATCAGGTCACTCAAGACATGTGCAATTAAGACGATCCTTAGGTCTATAATCTCAATCAAAAATAACTTCTTCAATAAGAACTAATATTTTCACTGATCAGGCTATGAAACCTCAGGGGGATACATGTACTACCCATGAGATCACCCATATTCACCTCCAATCACTAAGATGAAGGGTTATAAGTATCAAACGGATATCCCAAAAAATAAAATTTAGATATATTTCACACTAATACTTACATGTTTAATCTAGTATGATGATTTATTCCAAGGTCTTGGTCGATAGGAAATCATGAAATCTTTACTCAGATAATCCCTAAGGGGGATGCAACATACGGAATTTGTAAGGAATTCTCAGCTGATCCAAGATGGCACTCAGAATCCATTTAAAAAACAACTAAAAAAACACATACCTAAAAAATTATAGGTTTTAAAATAATGGTTCATACTTCTAGACCTAGGGGGAATCCTATGAATCATATAAGGAAATCAAGTTAATCCTTAGTGAGCTCATCATCATCCCACTGCTTAGGGGAAGTATGTCCAACCTGCATCCTTTGGAATCCCCTAGGTTCTAGTAAGCTAGACATCCTCAGAGAGACCCAATTGAAGATAGTTTCTATGAAAACTCAGTAATATACCTCTATAATCCATAGGTAAGGAGGAATCGCAGAGAAAAATAGGACTTACAGTAACAAAAATAGTACCATTAAATCAGAAGGGATCATAATCTGGATCCTTGGGAGTAAATATGGGTACCAAAATAAAAATAATGTCCCATAATTCCAGGCTCCTTGTCATAGTACCAAGAATCACATATGGAAATAATATCTACCTAAATGATAACCAAGTGAAGTATAATATAAGAGTGAGGGATGTCGAACTCCTAAACCCACAACCACTTCACAACCTCATGGGATTAATATTTGGTATGGCTTCTATTTGACACCAAATACAATCTCTACCCAAACCCATACACAATAGGTAGGGGTTGGTCAACAACTATACTACCCACTGGGGTCCCCTAGATCAATACACTGAGGAGGAATCCTACTTTGTATCATTGAGGTCCACACATAAGTGGAGGTATTCCTCTTGGAATCCTCTATGTTCGTGCCACGGTCTATTTGGGATGGTCTAAATAACACTCTCAGTTCTAGTCTGCATAATATTCATCCACCTAGGCCTGTATTAAGGATTTCATTCCATACAATATTCTTTCACACATCCTATGATTTATGGAGGACACTCGGAGTCTTAAGCGACTATGTCTAGCCACAAATAGACCATACATGAGACTAGTGCACAAGGATTTCTAGTGACCCCTATCATTAAATATCAACAATATACAAGTTAAAATAATTAAATAGAAACTGTTATATATTAAAAAAGAGGAATTATCCTTAGGGGAGAAAACAACAATACACATAATTCCATAAAAATGAATAATAATAATTTTTTGGTAAAACAAACCACCCAACTTTATGAATCTTTCCATTTATAAACAACTCTCTATAGCTCCGTCCATGCTTGCTGAAATAATATCCTTGGAATATCAGATTCAAAGCTCTTACAAGATAGTTTAAATCTCACATATAGTAAAATAAAATCAAATATAACATTAAATTAATAATTACAAGTAAAAATACAAAAATGAGTAACATGAGATAACTCATCAAGTGCGCATCACATGATATAAATGCGAGAAACTATATAAAGAAGGTATATTGGGTATCCCTAAAAAAATTCTCAATAAAGGCCATATAAATTTTTATCAATACAGTTATTAAAATAATTTAATTTGGGATTTAAAGATTTAAAAATTCCCTACGTCGACATACATAAATGAAACGACACATGGTAAAATGATGATGACCTCCTGGGTTGTCATGAACCCATCTCACCAAATATACCACAATGAAAGGAGAGAGATAATGAACCCTGGTCCTGCCTCTAGTAGGCCATGTGTTGGGGACTAGCACGTATTTTATAAAATTCTCATTGTATGGGAGGAATTACCCTCTAGTAGAAAAAATGATCGAGACATGTGATGAATCAAGTATAAGAAACTCTATGAAAAAATATAAATAATCCAAAAATCCTCCAATAATACAAGTTTCAATAAAAAACATTCTTATAAAAGTTTCCAAAAACATGTACCAAAATAAATGGTAAGGTATAAACGCATCGACTATCAAAATATTCAAGATAGTAATGTCTCTAATGGTCATTTTAGTCCTTCTAGAAACCTAAAAACATGTTATATATATGCGGGTTGATCATACATGTATACTCAATAGGAAAATCAATGTCTATCCTACAAATGCAAAAAGAACATAAAAATACACCCCTGAGAAAGAAATAGGACCAAAAGAACCTAAAAAAATCATTTATACCTCCCCAACCCTAGTAATGCTCGCTCACTAAGTAACACATTCATGTATAATAACATAATATGAAGCATATCGATGGAACGTACCCCACACCACTTTCCAACTGATTAGCCGCTATCTCACAAAGAGGAAATCATCCCAAAACTCCCACCTCTTTTTTATCACAACACATCACATCATACCCATCCAATAGAAACCTTGGATATCATATAACATTTTATCATATAACTAGTGTAGTAGGCTGTCTTCATCATGAATGAAATCATCCACATGCGCTCCTCTAACCATGCATGACTCCAACCTTAATCCCTCTCATCCCATCTCACCATATCCTTCCTGAACACACTAGTTCTATCAAACCATATCAAAATACATCTCAATAATGGATGTTTTAACTTCTGGCCATCATATCCCATGCATATCATCATCTCCTAGAAGACGGAGTAGGGAAGTGAATGTGGCCAACCATCCATACTCTTCACTGAGATGCTGTGAAAAAACACTCCCATACAAATATATGGGTTTCATAATGTGGTGATCGACATGGGTGGGGTGCATATATAAAATCATAAGGAAAGATAATGTTTATATATAATGTCATCCGCAAACACCAACCCAACTTATGGGTTCACAACAATCACTAACCGGCTCAAAACATCACCAATTTCATTTGAAATCGATATTCACAACAAAACAAAACAATCATAAACTCTCATTAAAGTTATCAAATTATCATAATAAGACAAAAAAATTCATATTTCTATTATAAACACATTTCAATTAAAGAAACCACTTCATTTCATATTTTCCAGCCCATTAATTTATATTCTTCCACCCACCATTAAAACCCCACAACCATTTTCAATTTTTTCTTCTCTTATCCAAGACATACTAAAACATTTCATTCATTACTATCAAGTATCATTCCATCACTGTCTTGGAATATTACACAAAAAATAATCCCAAAAAGACAATACTAACAAAAAAACAGTCAATCAAGCAATCATAAACCTCATGGAAACAAGACCACACAAGCACCATCACATCCACATCCACATCCCCATCATAACCACCAAATCACCATAACTTTACATCCCAACCATGCCATAGAAAAACCTCACAATCCATCACACATCCACATGTCACAAAAATTTCCACAACATGTGGAATATCATTTTTTCAAGATTTATCAAGGGGGATTTTATCAATTCGACCTCACTTTTAAGGGTATTCTTAAAAATTCATATTCATCTTGTGGAAACAATTTCATTAACAGAATATAATTGAATATCCAATTTCCATTTTGGGTGATATCAATAAACCAAAAAAATATGGATTCCATGACACCACAATAATAATACATGAAACACCCCCCAAAACCATGATTTTAATCGGTACAACATGCATAGGTAGACTCAATATCACAATATTAAAGAAGGTATAAAAATTAAATATAATCCCCATTCCCCTTTAGCTCAGTTATACTGATTAATTTATCTTTGTTAACATGGATTCAAACTATCTTCCCAAGGATAAAAAAACAGACCCATCCCACATGATAAAATGAAAATAGAGATGAAGGATCCCCTACTTAGAAGAAAGAAGCACACCATGATACACTGTACAAATAATAAGGGGTGTGAAAATAGGTGGTAACCACTATAGGTAGAGCTCGAACCAAAGATAAGTAGTAGAAATTGGTTTCCATGACTACCAGGGAATGTCTTAGGTACCATATGTCTCACAAGAAGAAAATAAGGAAATAACGAAATAAATATCTTCACATTAGAATTAAAATATCTGATATGAGTGATATTTTAGATTGAATACATCATATAAATTGACCATAATTATGGATCTCATTAAATTATTCATGGAAGGAGTCATTAGTGGACTAGTTCAGCATGAAAATTTAAGGATTAATTATCCTCATTGAATTGAACATAAAATTTCATAATTTTATCATTTAAAACCATATTTTTGTTAAAAATTTATATTTATGTCTTTTAGGGGCATACTGGGAAAAAGGAAAATATTAGAAATTTGTCTATGTCTCAAACTGACCATACCAACCTACCTATAATGTGAAAATAGGTGATAATTATATCCAGTTGCATGACTAACCATCCTACCACATTAACAAACATGTGACCATGCCAGTCAACCACACAAGAAACCATACATCCATGTGAATATTCTAGTGACCATGCAAATTGATCGCATGAACAACTAACCTATTGAAATAATAGACCTGTGACTATGAAAACTAACTATATGAGCAAACACCCCACCACAATAACAAAAAATTTGATATGATTACCAACTACATGACTAACCACCCTAAAACCTGATAACACAAGTCACCATTTTAACTAACCACATGACCAACCAACCTACCGCATGAATAGACATGTGACCATGCTATCTAACTACATGACCAACCTCCCTTCGTTATGATTAGAAAATTGACCATTCTAATTGACCACATGACCATCCATCCTACTACATGAAGAGATAAGTGACCATGCCAACTAATCACATAACCAAATTGAGAAAAAAAAGGAAAAAAGACTCCAAAACCCCTCTTAATCCCAATGAACCTATGGTAATGAAATGAAAAGTTTATTAGAAGTATGAGACATTACATCAGATACCTTTAAAATGACTCTCATCCTTGATAATCAAAACAAAACATAGGGATGTAAAAGAAAGGGTTAAAATAACAACCCTACAAGATACCTCTCAAGGATCTCATCATACCGCAAATGCTACATCTTGCTTAAATTTACTTCCAACATTCCCAAAAAATCAAAATAATATAAATTTCCCAAAACATATGAATTAGGAAATTCCATAATCTATTTCATGATACTATCTAATTTAGGTAGATCACACTCAACCACATGAGTTTGATCACATCATAGTATAATGCACCTCAATTATGAATTAGGGTTTTCCCTTCTTTGTATGAATGGAATCATTAGTCACACATTATATCAACAAGGATTAATCACATATCATATAAAATAGTAAGTTCTAAGCATTATAACATGAAATAAAAATACAATAAGCCAAAACTAAAAAGAACTCTGAGTATTGGGAACACATCTGTATCTCACACTCCCTTGTACTCTCCTTCTAGACACCATTCCTCCACAACACATGAACCAAAGGAATAGTTCATCCTTACCACACCTTATCTTGATTATCTTGAATGTCTATTGGACAATATATGAACGTCACATTATCCTCGATATCCAACTCCCCCCATTCAATAACAAGGAAGATATCATGAAGATACCAATGGAGTTAAGAGATATGGAAGAAATTGTGGATTCGGTTCAGTAAGGGAGGAATTTATAACCAATAATCAAGTACACCAATGTTCCCAAACACCTTTAATGTCCCAAAAATCACGAGTAAGGGATTAATAACCCTTTTGTAACTCAATTTCCCACATTGAAGGGAAACCTTCAAAAACACTAAATCTATAACCTCAAACTCTAAGGGCCACCTCCTAAAAATAAGAATAAAACTTATTATTATACCATGATTCTTTCGTACTCTCTAGAAGAAACTAAACCTTGTATTTCATTCTCTTCACCACATCAGGTCCATGACCTGCTGACTCCCCAACCTCAGCCAAACATAATAGAGAACAACACAACTACCAATATGAATCCTCATATGGGGCCATACCGATGGATGAGTGACAACTGTTTGTTGTAGGAAAACTAAAACACATGAAATTATTTTCCAAAGAACAAATAATGTTTATGATATATTCCCACAATATATCCTCCCATGTTTTGATAGTTCACTCCATCTATCCATCCATCCGAGGGTGGAAAATAGTGTTGAGGTGTAACTGAGTTTCAAAATCATGTTGTAATCCCATACAAAATTGGAAAGTCAAATGTTTATCTTGATATAAACCAATATTCCTCAGAACTACATGCAAACAAACAACCTCATCCACATATGTATTATCCAAAACATCCATTTTGATTGACTCCTTCATATATAGATTATGATCTTATTTTCTCAATTGAACTATGATTACCAAGATAAGAACAAAAACTCCCATATATCATGGTAATACAATGATGATTTACATTGATATGTCATTCCATTTCCTCTTGGGAATATCCTTGTTTTTATAGAAACCACCAGGAATACGATTCTGAACTTTTACAAGTTGGAAAAGAAAACACCGAGCTATAGACTCCTCCATAACCTATTTCATCTCAGGCCACCAAAATTAAATCATTACTCAATGAATCTTAGAAACAATCATGTGTAATTCCAAAATTTTGATATGAAACTCATGAATCACTCCCACATGCATCAATATTAGAAAAAATATCATCCCCAAAAATAAAAACTAATACTGACCACCCAATGTCCATCCTTATAGTGCATCGCCATGACCAACACGATCGTGCGTCACCTATGCCTCTGAGTCTCCCCACCGAGACTCCACAACCTTCTTCAATAAGGAATAATTCACTATAATTTTAAATAAGAATACCCAACCAAATAAATACCCTTGGATTCATGTGTAAGGATACAAACACCTCCATCGCTTTCCAAGAATCCCCAGAGTCCCGAACAAAATCCATTCGTGACTTATGACTCAAAGCATTGACCACAATGTTCCACTTTATAAGGTGTCAGAGATCCTAAAATCTTAATCTTTAAGAAAATATATCCACCTTCACTGCCATATGTTTAGATAACCAGAAAAGACATACCTAAAACTCTTTTTATCATTGAATACCATAAAGGGAACCCTAATGAGGTGATGTCACCAAAAATATAGCACAAAAAACCACTAACAGCTCTAGATCATGGGTGGTATATTTATTCTCATGGGGATGTAACTTCCTAGAACCATACATGATCACCTATTTTCATTGCATAAAAAACTCCCCATGTCTTGAAGGGAAGCATAGTAAAAAAAACTCAAGTAGAAACCCCTCTATCAAAAACTGGAGCTGTAGAGCACTCGCCCACATCCCATTCATGTAGTCAATTTATACTTGACCCTAATCAGTGCATATAATATTCAAGTCCTTCATAGTCAATGCTTTCAATAGGGAATCAATCCCTGATAAATCGAATATGATCCTTTGGTAATATTTTACAAGACCAAGAATGCTATGAACCTACCCAAAATTATTGAGTGTTTACCAAGAAAGAATTTCCCATACCATAAATGGTTTCACTGCAACTCCCTACTGGGACACCACATTCCCAAGTAAATTTACCTCTTATTTATAGAACATACACTTGGAAAACTTTCGAGAGAGATGATGGTGTCAAAGAACCTGCAAGATAACTCATCAATGATCAACATTATCTTTATATAAACTTGAATAGATCAATATTTCATTGACAAAAACAACTATGAACTGATCTAGGAATTCATGGAACATGAAGTTCATGATCCCCAGGAACACAACTGGTGTATTCATGACACTAAATGACATGGCCACAAACATGGAGTTCACATACTTTCATCTGAAGGTAGTCTTTGGGATATCAACCTCCTTCCCCCTGAAATGGTGATATCCTGATCATAGATTGATCTTAAATGAAAAAAACAACCCTCTTAGTTGGTAAAAAATATCATCAAACCTTAAAAGAGGAAAGTGATTCATGATCATCACCTAGTTCAACCATTGGTAGTCTATACATAACCACTGAGTACTACATGCCTTCTTCCACCCACCAAGATACAGTGTCCCCCAATAATGTGCATATCCTCACATCTGAATAATAACTAATGGGACCTAATACTCTTCCAGGTAAAAATAAAATTAAATAAAATCTCGATCTCCTCCATCCATCTCACTATCATTACATCTAAAACACTACCCTCATACTTTTCTAAATATTTCCAAAAAATGGTTCAACACCCTCTACAAATGGTCATCCTCGTCATCAAAATCAAACCTCCAATGATCAAAAAAATCAGCTTGATGAACCTCTAATGCATAAGATTCATAGAAAAGAAACTAAGATCCATAGATGAATGGGAAACAATGATTTATTTATCCCAATATTTTGAAATTTTATTAAGATTTAATTAATTAATTAATACTTATTTTGACATTACATGAACCAAAACAACCCTATTCAAACAAGAAAACAGGTCACCATGATACATGTAACTCTTTTACATCTCTACCCTTTAAATATGTCCACCTCATTTTTCCCATAAATAATCTCAAAGTCTTTGCACTGGATCATGGAGTCCCTAAAATCTTGTGTCCAAGCTGGCCTCACTTCCTCATGTCATCCACAATGGTCAACTAGAATTTTTCCATACCAATCCTTGAAATCCTATCCATGATTATCTATAAACTTCATCCTATATCCCAATTAAAATACTTTGAAACCATTCTTTGATAACCCCCATCACCAAAGATACCACTATGAAGGGATATAGATAATGATCCCAATGACTCTCCTCCAGTGGGACTTGGGTTGGCGTCTAGCACCGAGGGTATAAACATATCATGATATGGGAGGTTTTACCCTTTATAAGAAAACAAGATCGAGATATAGGAAAAATCAACTTCAAAAAACTCTATGAAATAATATAAATAAACCTAAAATCATTCCATTTAGCAAGTGTAAATAAAATAGATACATATAAAATTCCCCAAAATAAGTAAAATAAATAAATGCTAATGTAGGAACACAATAACTATCCCAATAACCAAGCTATTAATGTCTAGAAAGGTCAATGTAGTCCTCTTGGAAACCTGAAAATAGTTCATATATATATGGAGTGAGCATAATATTATAATGAATTGTTAATCCAAAGTATCTCATACACATGTGAAAGAAGCATAAAAATGTACGTCTGAGAAAATAGAAGAACTAAGAATGCATAAACAGGTCATCGAGCCTAAATCAACCTCAACATGGTTCACTCAACATGTAACACATCCAAATATAATAACATAATATGATGAATATCTATGGAAGATACCCCCACCACTTTCCCACTGATTAACCTCTCTCACACCCCAATGAAAAAACATCCTAGTTCTCCCACCACCCCCATATCAGAATACATTACATCACATCCTACCCATAAAAACCCGAGTGATCACAACACATTTCATTATATAAATAGTTTAATAGGGTATCATGGACATGAAATACATTAACCTCATACCCGCATCCAATGATGCCTGAACCCCACTATATGCCATCTCATCGCATCTCCCCATATCCATCTCGAAGACACATGGTCCACCACATGACATCACAACACATCTTGACAGTGTCAATTTTGAATTATGGCCACCATATCCCATGCATGTCATTATTTCCTGGAAGAGGGAGTAGGGAAGAGTGGGTGGACAGATAGCTATCCTCGTCACTCGGATGTTTGAGAAAACACTCCCATATAAATATACGGGCATCGACACAAGGTGGTCTATATGGGTGGGGAGTTTATAAAAAATCATAAGTAAATACTATGTATATATAATAGCATCCACACACACCAGCCTAACATATGAGTTTACAACAGGCACTAACCATATCACAACGTCACCAATTTCGCTACAAATTCTACATGCACAACACAACACCATAAGACCCAAGTAACAATACACTTTTTATCTTATTATTATAAGCCAATAAAAATTATTGATTTACATTGCAAACTCATTTTAATTAAAATAGAAAATTTTTACAATTTTTCTTTTCCATTAATTTATATTTACCACCCCACTATTTAATCCACACAACTTATCTCAATTCTTTCATCTGTTATCCAAGCCAACCTAAACCATTTCATTAATTATTGTCAAGGAATATTCCAAAACTTCTTGGGAAAATAGAATATGAACTAATAATAAAACAACATAGCATATCATCAACAACTCCATCATCAACCTTTTTCCAATAATCCCACAAATGAACATCCACCTCCTCTTCAAAACCACCACATCACCACAAATTTCCATCCCAACTACCCCACAAAAAGTCCTCACAACCCCTTACACATCAACTGCCAAAAAAATATATACATCACAACAAAGATCATTTTAACGTATTTATTTATGGTATTTTAATCAGTACAACTTCAATTTTAAGGGTATTCTCACACAATAAAAAATTTTTGTGGAAATAATTTCATTAACCAGATATACGTGATTAGAGAATATCCATTTAAGGTGATATCAAAAAATCCCAAAAATAGGTGTTCTATAACACCAAAGATACAAATAAAAATAAATGGATCTCAATAGACAAGAATTAAAGTTGTATAAAAAGCATATATAAAATAAATATTACAATATTAAATACTGCATAAAAACATGTGATCTCACCCCCCTTCCCCTTCAATTCAATTAAACTTATTAATCTATATTTTTTTACGAAAAATAAAAACTATCATCCCAAGGAAAAAAACCCCTAACACATGGTAAAACATTGATAGATACAAATTATCTCTTACATAGAAGAAATAAGCTCATCATGATCAACTATACCAAGAACAGGGTGTGATTTCATAGGAGGGAACCACTATAGGAAGGGATCAAACAAAAAGAAATAATGAAAAAATGGTTCAATGACTCCAATGGAAGGGCCTCAACATTGACTATCTTAATAGAAACAAGGCATGGAATAATGAAGGAAATATCTTCACTTTATAATTAATAGATCCGAAACGATACAGATTTTAGATCATAGTATGGATTTCAATTGAACGTAAATAAAGACCTCAATGAATTCCACATGGTTGGAATCATTAAGGGACTTGATCATCAAGTAAATTTAAGGATATAATAATCCCCCATGAATCAAAATTTTAATACAAATTTTTTTTCTTTAAAATTGAATTTACATTAAAATATTTGTATTTATATCTTTTAGGGACATTGTGAGAAAAACGGTAAATCTCAGAAATCCGGATAACTACTGAACTGAAAATAAAAAGCAACCAACCAATCAGACAAATAAGGGACCATACCAACTGAACGCATGCCTAACCATCCTTCTACACAAACTAAATTGGTGATTGTACCAATTGACTGCATGAGTAACTGGCCTATCGCATGAATAGGAAAGTGACTGTGCCAACTATCCACATGACCAACCGCCCTACCATAATAAAAAACAAGTGACTATGATAAATGAATTCATGAAAAACCACCATACCACTTGAACAAAAAAATGATCATACCAAATAACATCATGGCCAACCACCCTACCACATATACATACATGTGACCATTTTAATTGACCACACAACCAACCACCATACTACATGAATAGACAAGTGATTGTGCTAACTAACCACATGAACAACCAACCTACCACATGAATATAAAAGTTACCATACTAACTGGTCACATGACCAACCATCCTAACCCATTAATATAAATGTTTTCTTTCCAACTAACTATGTGACCAAACTATGAAAAAAGGAAAAAAGACTCCAAACTCCCTCATAATCCTACTAGGCCTCTGCTAAAGAAAAGAATGTGTATTATAAGTCCTGGAAATTACAAAAGTCAATATATTCCTAGGAAGATCAAAATCCCTAACATTGGTCTTCTATTCCACCATGATCCAGCGGAATTGGGACTAAAATTCCTAACCAATGGATGCACAGTTATAGGAAGAAGGAAAATAATTCAAAAGGGGATAACAGGGTTAAAGGAGTACCCTGAGGTTTCTAATGAACATGATGGAATACGATTCCAACAAAGAATAATGGATAAATCTCATGAAGGAAGGGAGAAGGTGGTAGCATGAACAGAGGATAAAGGGGATGAAAAAAGGGGTTTAACCTCTTAATAAAAACATGATAAAAAGATTATTTCCCCCTTTTAAGTGAGCCACACGGTTGGCCAAATCATTGTAAAACAATGAATATCGACTATCTGAGGCATGCAACACCATGCATGGTTAATAAAACCCTATACCAACTGTTTCCCTCTTCTATTTGAGGCACACTCTACCTTGTATGGTTGAATTTCATGATTAGTCAAACAATGGACTAATGGTGCATCATGTATGTTTTAAATTGTAGAATCCTTGCATGGTTTATCTTTTCCCACAACATATTTTCTAAAATCAAGCGCTTGTAAAAAATGGCATGCATAGTTTGGAAAAATGGTTTGCAGTAACCATCTTCCATCCATGCACCATTAGTTGTGTCATGAACCGTCCCCCGAGTCCCATTTGGTGACTACCCCATTCCCTCCATCCATATTCCAAGGATTGGCGACTAGCACTGGAAAGCCGAATCCCTAAAACGGGAAGGAATTGCCTTTGAACCTTCAAACACACAAACCCAGAACATGACAAGATGCAATCCATGTAGTAAAACTGTAGTAGAAAAAGTGTGTACTGAAAGTAAAGGGGATGGAATAAAAGCCGAACTAAATGATAAAAATATAGCAAAAAATAAAATAAAAAAATCTCTTGAGATCATCCAAAAAGTAACCTACCTGAAGGGTACGTATAGCTCGTCTCCCTAGCTATCCACATCAACCAGTCACCTCCGTGTACCCCCTAGTTCTAGCTCCCTAATGTCTCATCCAAGATGCTCGTTGTCGGCACAAGACACAACAAGGTGCAGGAAAAGCCCATGCAGTGGTGAGTATAACAATACCATGTTGGTACCCTGATACCCCCAAAGGCCTCTCAAAATTAAACAAAGGAAAACAACAAAGCATGATCTCAATCATAATTCACTAAAAAATGACTCATCTCAAACCAGGTATTCAACTCAGAGATCATGAATAAATAACATTAGTCTTAAGCTATATCATTTTTTACATTAGGAGTTTCCACAACTGAACCATGATGGATTTGTTACAATTTCGATCCATATAGGGTCATAAGTCATTGATCCACGATGGGTTGTTCTAAGGATAGTTCCCGTCGGGGTCACACACTGCTGATCCACACAGGGTTGCTAGAATGTTGATCCACCCAGGGTCTCTATGAGGTCAATCGACATGGGTTTACTAGAATGCTGATCCAAACATGGTATCTATGATGTTGATCCACACAGGGTCACTAGAATACTAATCCAAAATGGGTCTCTATGTTGTAGATCAACATAGAGTAGCTTTAAAAATGATATCCAGCCACATGATTCCCCACACTTGGTGTGCTTGAGATCTGTAGTATCTACTTCACAAGATATCAGTCATTCTTTAACTTCCCCGATGTTCCAAGAAGTAGTAACCCAATGTACCGCCATGTCTCGAGGGTCCCAACGTGACGGACAGAATGTATATCAGAGGCCCGGTCTATGAGTTATAGGCATTTTAGTGCTGAGGGCCCAGTTGGATTTGGGTTCGGTCCATCCTGGCCATACTCAAATACTCTATAAAACTCATGTGGAATATCTCAAAATACCATCTCATTCCAAGTATTCGAGTACTGGAGGTGGTTCGTCAAACAAACGTCTGGTGTGTGAGATATGGCCTTTTAAGCATAACTAGGCTATAAAGGGTCTGAGGCCAATCCGACCTGGTCAGACTGACCCGAACTGACCCAATCTTGGTTCGACTTAGGTCTGACCTGACCTGGCCTGAACTGGATGGGCCGGCCCGAGTGGGCTGGGATGCGGGCTCAGCCTGCTGGGCCGCAAACTGGCCCGTCCTACTTCAAGTGGGCGCAACCCGCAGGGCGACCTGGCCCGGGTGGCAGACCACCTTTTCAAATTGGAAATCCATTCGGGTTATATAATTGGTGGTGCCGCCCACCTTCCAGTGGGATCCATGGGGTGCGAGTCCCCTTCACCTCCTCCATGGATTTGATGTCGCGGCCTCCTCACCGTGGAGCACGACGGCGCACTGCTTTCCACCAACGCAACCGACCGAGAGTCGGCCCCCTACCACAGCGACTCAATGTTGCGACGTCCCTCCATGGCACGAGACACCGTGCCACATGATGCCACCATGGGTGGCTGATACTGGCTACCACCGACACTAGCGGAACTTCCACGGGCCACCGAGTGAGATCCAGTGGTCCATTCTCCCTTCTGAACATTCCTATGGGCCTCCTGGGTTGCTGCGGTCACTGTGTGGATCCTGGATTCAAGTTGTCATCGAGTTCAAACTTCACCCAAAAAGAACATCACAAAACCGAATCGGCGGAGGGTCCATGCCTTGTTTTCTTGTGTCGTGCCCTCTGCGTTATCATCATAACAAGTGGGAAGCAATTAATAAATCATGTAAAAAAATGATAAATCCCATTCAACACTTTTTTAATTCATCATTATTTTCAATAACACTGAAATGAAACAAATTCTCAATAATTTAAACATAAACATCCCTTACCTTAGAATTTAAGATGATGTCATGGTTATAGAAGAAGATTCCTCGCTTGATGATGCCGCCAACGTTCATTCATCCTGGAACGATTCCTCCAACGTTGTTTCCAAGCTTCCATTATTCGTCGGTGGAAGAAGCCAGAACACATTTTTAGAGGTTCCTCACATCCATTTCAAAATACCAAGCTCCAACCTCATTTAAAAATAGGGGAAAATGTGTTTAACACAATGAGAGATTAATGAGGTTCATTAATGAATGAACCTCTTAACTCTCAATGGTGTGGTTAACAAAATAATGAGTAAATCCATTAAATGGATTTAAAACTTAGCATTCCCACCACTTCCACTGAACCAGTTTTAGAATAATAAAATAACAATATTAGGTTATATTTTTATTCTATAAAATGTCTGTAAAACTAACTTTTTCTCCCGACCTACTGCGGTCGAAGTTAATCCTCCCTTAAGAGAATCCCGACACTATGGATTAATTGGAGCCCTCAGATTTTTAATTCGAGGAACTATTCAAAACATAGAAAACACCACCCACATTTTTACTAAACCTACCTTAAAAAAATGTTAAAAATTTAGTTCAGGGCAGACCGGGCCTTGAAATCATCCACCGTCAATTTTTGCAGACTCGTAATAATCACAAATAATTTTTAAAAATAATATATGGAATTTATCAGACATTACATTCTCCCCAACTTAGTGCTTTTCATCCCCAAAAGTTACAAAAAAACTTGGGGAACAAATGGGCGTATTGCGCACGTATCTGACCCTCCCACTCCCATGTTCACTCCTGGTGGTTCATGTGCTACCAACAAACTCACAATAGAGTAATCAACCACCAACGAAGGACCTGCTCTTGTTGTTCCTCTATATCCACTGGGAACTCCACAAACATTGCTCCATCATCGATGTCCAACTCTCCCTATTCGATAACTTATGATAGATCATACACATAACTCCTCAGCTGTGACACAAGGAAAACATTATGCACCTAGTTCATTTGTGGGGGAAGAGATAGATGGAAAGACACCTCACCTACTCTATTGAGGATATGAAAAGGTTCGATAAACCTCAGAGATATCTTGCCTCCCCGACCAAAAATCCATAATCCTCATCGGGGTGAGGCCCATAGGAAGACCTGGTCTCCCTCATCAAACTCCAAGGGTCTATATCTCTTATCAGCATAAGACTTTTTTCGTCTCTATGAAGACTTCATACCCTCCTGGATGATCTAAAACTTCTCCGTGGAAGCCTGTACCAACTCTGGACCTACTAGTGTAGACTCTCCTGGGTCTGTCCGGCATAGTGGTTATCTGCAAGGTCACCTGTTCAAGGCCTAAAATGGAGCCATGAAGTTGGTGGAGTGATAACTGTTGTTGTAATTGAACTCCACCAGTGGCTGGTGGTCCTCCCAACTACAAATAAAATCGAGGCACAAGCACGAATCATGTCTTTGAGTGTCTAAATGGTCTGCTCCATCAGACCATCTGTCTAAGGATAAAAGGTAGTTCTCAAGCATAACTGAGTCCCGAATGCCTCCTGTAATCCTATCCACAAGTGGGATGTAAAACGTGTGTCATGATATGATATGATCATCGTTGTCACCCCATGAAGTCGTACAATCTCCTTTACATAGAGGCATCCCAAGCTCTATACTAATCCCTGCTCTCAGATGGGTAAGAAGTGGGATGAATTGGTGAGTTGGTCAATGATCACCCAGATGGAATTGTGTCCCCTGAATGTATGTGGTAGTACTAGCATGAATTCCATGGATATAACATCCCAATTTTATTCTGGAACCTCAACTGGATGATCTAAGTCTGCTGGTACCAAATGCTCGGCCTTCAATTACTTACAAGTGAGACATTGTGTTACGAACTCCGCCACCACTTTCTTCATTCATGGCCACCAGTACTGATTCTAGGGGTCGTGGTACATATTTTCCCCTCCAGGACGTACCACAAAAGATGATGTGTGGAACTTCCTCAACACCTCCTCCCGAAGCATCACTGGAACCATAGTGCATCCTCTGAAATGGATGACATGCTCCCCACATTTAAAAAATCCATCATGATCCTGTCTTGAGGATATTTGAGCATGTCGGGCCTCACAATCTATATCCCCAAGCTATTCCTCCTTGACTCATTGAAGGAGTGGGGGAGTAACGGTCATAGACTAGAGGTAAGATCATTCATCACTATCCACAATGGATAACTGCAATGTGGATAGATGCTTTTTTACCTCACTCTGAAACTGTAGACCAGACCTCCTACTGAGTGTGTCTGCCGCCACGTTCCCCTTCTCAGGTGAATAGACTATCTCAAAGTCATGGTCTTGGAGGAACTCTATCCTTCTCCAATGTATCAGAGTCAGGTTTTTCTACAAGAAGATATAGCAGATACTCTTGTGATTAGAGTAAATAGTAATCCTTTTACCCATCAAGTAGTTTCGCCACATCTTCAGCACAAAGACCACTGCTGCTAAATATAGGTCATTGGTAACATAGTTCTGCATGTGATGTCTCAAATACCATGAGCCATAGGCGATCACCACTCGCTCCTGCAACAAGATACAACCTAGTCTAGTCCCTAATGCGTCGTAGTAGACTTGATACGAAATGACCTCATACTCCCATATGCCATCATGGAAAACAAAAATAGGGGATTCCCATGGTGAAACACTGGGTCTTATGAACCCCTTCTTCTATAAGTCCTCCAACTGTACCCATAACTCATGAAGCTCTATAGGAGCCATCTGATATGCTTTTGTAGACATCATTTTCGTCCCGGGGTACAGGTCAATGTAGAATTCTACCTCTCTATGAGGTGTTAGTCCTAGAACATCATCAAGAAATACATCAGCATACTGGTCCACCACTATAAGATAACTCAGACTCCTCCCATAAAATTCTCTGTGGGTAAGGCTTACCAGTGAAGAGTGATCGACTGCTCCCTCCTCTGAGTAAGTCCATATCATGCTACAAAGGTTCCCTTCTCAGTGGTGAAGGAAAACCTGGTCCCATCCTCACGAACACAATGAACTTTGTGCAAAAAACAGTCAATCTGAGTATGGACTGTGGATAACCAGTCCATACCCATGATGACATCATAATGCCTTGATGTTGTTACTATGAGATCCAGCCAAATCTCTCAATTCCTAGTATAGGCTCACACTGCAGGCAGCGGTATCTAATTGTCAAATTCTCTCTCGTAGGAGTCTCCGATCGTAAGGACCGAGAAAATGGTTCTATTGGAATCTCCGAGATCCGAATGAAAGACATGTAAATGAAAGATTTACTGGAACCTATGTCTATAAGTACTATATATAGGATGGAGTAAAGATATATTATACCTCGAATCAAATATGGAGTACTGTGGTCATTGGCCTTAGCTGCCTGAAGTTGAGCTCATCCCTATCTGCCTGCTCGCTGAGATAGGAGTGGACCTCCTAGAGGTGCTGGCGGTAGAGCCTTAAATTACTGACCACCACTAGTATCCCGACCTACTCGTATGCCACATCTTCCACCCTGTGGAAATCCTCGCTCAAATCCATGTATTTGCCTCATCGGCCCCTTGACTGTCCACTGACCGTCGGTATGGTGGGTCGGGCAGTCACAATCCATGTGGCCCTGCATGCCACACGTGAAGTACTCCATGATACACTACTGGCCTACTCTACTTCGTGAGATCCGCACCTCCAACCCTGCATCCTGGGGTCATCCTCTAGAAGGTCTGGGCTTCTTGGACCTTTGTTTCATCTGCCAACTACTTTCTGCAGATGACTCGGCTACCTGTAATCCGGTAGTGACTCTCACCATTGATGCCTGCCCAGCTAAGTAGCTCCCAAAAAATAATGCTCACTCGAGCACTCCAACCTACATCATGATATTGAGTGATATCATCAATTCTATGATCTCCCACCAGAGACCCTTCTCAAAGGTCCGGCCCTGAAGAATGGGTCACACGCCATATCGGTGGAGTAGCGCGGGAGGTCGATGAATCACATTGAGTATTGGGATACTATTAGATTTCCTTACTGTAAGTCCATGATCTCCTAAATAAACAAACATTGTAGTGTTTATCATACAAAATCCACCCTAAATAGGCTCTCGAAGTCTATCCAGGTGAGGGTCTCCTCATTGTGTAACTAGTGCATCAAGCTCCACCATCTCCCTACTATGCCCTGGAAGATGCTAGCAGCTAAGTTCACCATCTGATCTATTGGTGTCCCAACATGGCGGAAAACTCTAGCCACATCCTCTAGACTGTCCTTAGTTGCCTGAGGATCTATTTTTCCTCGAATCCTTGGTGGCCTCTTCCACTAGAACTCATGAAACGTGTTCAATCAGTGTGCACCATCCGTTAGTGGGCTGATGAAAACTACGGCACAATGGGTGGTGGTGCATTTGGTGCACCATCTGATGGTGATACCACTGTAAGAGGGCCATACAATGAATCCTCATCACTCAGTGGTATGTCATCATAATCTCTCTTTGGAATCATGGCTAGCTGTCTATGAGGTGGCATACTAAAAGAAACAGGTGTGTTATAGTCTATAATTTATACCACGTATGCTGAATCAAAATAGAAAAAATGTAAAACATTTTCAAAGCACATGTAATTAGTATTTTCATGCACCAAGTCAGAAATCAGAATTTAGGTTCCTGGTGTATGAATATGTCAGTAGCTACACTGACACTGGACTCCCTGAATGGAAAACCACATTCAAAACACTTAACACTATTGCTCCATTAAAAAGACCAGAGTCGTAGTTATTTGGTATAAATGACTTCTCTGATACCAGTTTGTCCTAAACCATCCCCCGGGGTGCATTCCGTGACTACCCCAATACCTCCTTCCATAGGCCAGGGGTTGGTGACTAGCACCGGAAAGACATATCCCTAAAACGAGAAGTCATTTCATTTGAACCTGAAACACAAAAACCCAGAACATGAAAAGATAAAAACCACATAGAAAAACTGCAGTACTAAAAGTGTTTACTGAATGTAAAGGGGATAGACTACAAGCTCGACTAAAAGATACCAATACAACATTAAAATATAAAGTACCTCTTGATATCATCAACCAAGGATCCTACCTAAAGAGTAGGTACAACTCGTCTCCATAGCTCCCCACGTCAACCAGTCAGCTCTGTGTACCGCCTGGTTTTGGCTCCCTAAAGTCTCAGCGAAGCTGCTCATCATCATCACATAACACAACAAGTTGCAGAAAAAGCCCATGTAGGGGTGACTATAACAATACCTAGTAGGGACCCGGAGACCCCTGAAGGTCTATCATAATTTCAGAAAGGAAAACTAGAAAGCATGATCTCAATCATAAAGCAAGAAGCAAAATACTCATCTCAAACCAGGTATTCAACTCAGAGATCATGAATAAAGTTGATTAGTATTAAGTTATATTATTTTATTCCATTAGGTAGTTCCACAACTGAACCACGAATGAGTTGTTCCATTTTTGATCCACACTAGGTCGTAAGTCGTTGATCCACGATAGGGCGCTCTAAGGCGGGTCCTCATCGGGTCACACACTGTTGATCCACATAGGGTCGCTAGAATTGTGATCCACATAGGGTCGTTATGATGAAGATCCACATAGGGTTGCTATGATGATGATCCACACATGGTTTTTATGATTCTGATCCATAGAGGGTCACTAGAATTATGATCCACATAGAGTCTCTATGATGCAGATCCACACAGGGTCTCTCTTCAATTGATAGCTAGCTACAGGATTCCCCGCACTCGGTGTGCTTGAGTTTTGTAGTATCTGATCGTCAAGATATCAACCATTACAAAACTACCATGAAGTTCCAAAAATGAGTAAACCATATGTCCTCCATGTTGTGAGGATCCCAACACGATAGATGGCGCGTCAATCGGGTGCCCGATCTGTGAGTTATAGGCATTTTAGTGCTGAGAGCCCGGTTAGATTTGGGTTCGATTTGACTCGGGCATACTCCAACATTCTCCAAAACTCAAGTGAATTATCTCAAAAGCACAGTCTTGTTCCACGGATTCCATCTCCATAGATGGTTCTTCAAATGGATTTCTGGTTTGTGAGATATGGCCTCTTAAGCGTAACTGGGTTGTAAAGGGTCTAGATCGGGCCTGACCTGACCCGACCCGAAGCTGTCTGGGTTTGACCTGGGTCTGACCTAGCCTGGCCTAAAATGTGAGGGCCGGGCTGGCTTGTGGCCCTACGAGCTTGCCTCGGCTGGGTGAGACCATCTAGGTGACACTGCCAGGGTGGGTGGGGCGGTCCACCAGCTGGGTGGCAGACCGCCTTCCCAAACCGCAAAGTTGTTCACGTAATTTAATTGGCGGTGGAATGCGGCGTCGCCCACCTATTAGCGGGACCCGTTGGGCATGGGTACCCTTCGCCTCCACCGCAGATTTGACGACGCCGCCTCCCCACAGCGGCATGTGACGGCGCACCACATTATGCCAATGCGGCCTACCGAGAGCCGGCTGCCCCTGCCACCGCATCTCGATTTCGTTGCTTCCCTCAACTGTGTGCGATGGCACACCACCTAATGTCGCCATGGTAGACCGATACAAGCCACCACCATCACCCCCTGGTGCCGGTAGCTGGCACCGCCACACCAATGCCTGCGATTGGAACTTCTACGGCCACCAGGTGAGCTCTGGTGGTGCTTTTTTCCTTTCGAACGCACCTACGATCCTCTTAGGTTGATGCCATTACTGCTTGTCTCACTGATTCAAGTTGACATCAATTCCAAACTTCTCCCACGAAGAACGTGACAAAACCAATGCAGTGGAGGGTCATGGCCTTGTTCGATTGGTCCACACCCTCCGCGTTAGCATCCTAACAAGAAAGTAGCAATTAATATATCACATTAAAAAATGATAAACCCCATTCAACACATCCCTAATTCATCATTCTTTTCAAGATCACATAAATGAAACAAAATAATTTGAATTAAAACATAAAAAAACCACACCTTAGAATCAAAGATGACGTCGCGGTTGTGAAGAAGAATTCACACTTGACGAAGCCTCCAACGTTCATCGATCCCATATCAATTTGTTGAACATTGCCATCTAAGCTTCCATTATTCATCGTTGGATGATTCTGCAACACCTCATTAGAGGTTCCTCACCTCCATGTCAAAAATCCAAGCCCGAGCCTCATTTAAATATAAGGGAAAAGTTTTTAATGCAACAAGAGGTTAATAAGGTTCATTAATGAATGAACCTCTTAACTCTCAATGGTGTGGTTAAAAAAACAAATTGTCAAGACATTAAATGTATTGAAAAGTCTTCGGTCCTTCCCCCACCTCTCAACCATTGGTTTAAGAATAAAATAAAAATATTATGTTATTTTATTATTCTTTAGAAAGTCCGTAAAACATAATTTTTCTCCTGACCAACTACGGTCGAAGTTAATCCCACCTTAATTGAATCCTAGTGTAGTACATTCATTAGTGCCCTATGATTTTTAGTATGAGCACTGGTTCAAATGGTTGAAAATGTTTCCCATACGTTTACTAAATGTACCTAAAAAATGTTCAAAATTCCATTCCGGGCACACCGGGCCTCAGAATCTAGCACCGTCGATTTTTGTATACTTGTAATAACCACAAATAATTTAAAAACAATTATATGGAATTTATGAGTCTTTAAAAGTTTTATATATTCATAACTCTAGTTTCAGGCCCCAAAAACATAGTATGATCTCAAAACTATCATTCTATCTTATGAGCCACAAAAAATATCTAAAAATGCTATTTAGTGGAATTCCAGCCTTAGAAATCCAATTTCGAATATCAGATAAATATTTTACCCATCTAATAATTTATAATTCAAAATCCTTCTTCAATTTCCAACTCAAGACAACATGGGATCTTACATAGAGTTTCACATATCCTGGGATGCTATCGATTAGTTAAGGAGCGTATGTTGGAACTGAGGTTTGTTATCCTATTTTATATCTTTGAAAATCTTAAAAAACTATCTTATTAGATGGAATTTGTTTCTCACCTGACACCAATCTTCGATTTCTTTCATGGTTCCCAACTGAGGTGGAATCAACTGACCCCCCTACATGTTAATGAATGTGATGATGTTGAAATTTAACCCAAAACCTCTATGTTTGAGAATTCAATTCATATTATGGATCACCAAGACAAGGTGTTATGTTTTAAAATTATACACTTAGTCCATTTATTATGGTATATAGGAAAAGATAACCATGTGACATGGGGGTGGGAATAGTTGATGAGGTAGTAGTGATGTTCACTTTTTGTGAGTCTAGAATGTTGAACACATTTTGGGGGTAGAATAATTCCTATTGGGGAGGATTATGACACCCTTTGGATGATAAATATGATTAATTTATGTTATTAGTATATCAATTATGTGGTTCTAAAGGGTTTTTGGAGTTGGGGTTCAAAATTTGGGATATTTTGAAGAAACAGGTCTGGTGCATGGTCTGCACACTTTTTGTGTAACTATGAAACCTAACCATGAAACACCTGAAACATTCTTAAAAGTGTAAATATACCCAGATTCACGTTTTCAATTTTAAGTATAACCCTCTCCAAATATATCATTAGCTCTTCCTAACCCCTCCATGGAACTATAGGTAATTCACTCCTTGAATATTTGGGGATTCCCCATCATTTTTGGAGAATCTCTTCAAAGTATGTTCTTTTTTTATATGATCTCTTATCCTCTTTCTAGATATTCCCTTAATATATTTCCACTTATTCCCTTAGAGCCTAAATGGTATGCGATTAATAAATATAGATGCTTTGATGGGAAATATATTATTTTTCTTGTGTATCTTGGATTGTGAGGACCAAATCTCCTCAATTCCAATATCCCTTTTCCAAGGTGATAAATTTTCATCACTTAGAGAGGCATGTGTCTCTAATAGATAGTTCTATTACATGAATTAATTAATTTAATCATAAATTAATTAGGTTTTATTTATGAAATTTGTTGGTTAGAAATCTATTATATCTATTTTTTATAATTTTATCTTTATTGGCATTTGAAATGATTTTAAAAGGGATTTTTCTTTGAAATTAGTTATACATGAATTATGTGTTTTAGAAAATTCCTCAAAGATTATTTTTAATCTTAAATTGGGTTATATTAATGGGATATGTATTTTTTATTTTATGAATAATGATTTATAAAATTGTGAGACTGGTTTATTATGTTTTTTTGGATAATATAGTGCATTGGGAGCCACGAGTGCATTGAGTTATGGACATATTAAATCAATAGTGATTGTGGCACCACTATGGGTTATTCTTGTGATATCGATAGACTATGGTATGGCTATATATCAGTAGGATTCATGGAATGTTATGACAAGTGTTACTATTTGTGTCCTAGTATATATTCTATTAGGGTAGAGCCCTGATTTTTCATGGGTTATTACATGATGGTATTGTTTTATGTTTGATTGATCACAACTTTAACTTTTATGATATCTTTTATTTTTATTAATTCCCTATTTTTATCACTCATGTTTATACAAATATTCTTATGTATTTTAATGTGTATTTTTAGGGAATACCAAATGATATTTTATGTATAATTTTCTATTAGTAAATTCATTTATAAATTTTTTAGTTTTAAAGATAGATCTAATAGTTTGATGGAAACAGACAATGTATAGATTCATGGAGGTTTACTACAGGGATTTTTCCTCGCACCCAAAATATTCCTTTATAAATATGATGTTATGGTTTTTTAGAACATAATTAAATTGAAAAATTCCAACTGTCTCTATATTTTCTTAGATGTTTTCATCTTCTTAGTGGGATGGGTTGGTGGTGATTGTTTTTCATATGTATACATTGTCTTGTTATTTCTTTTATATTCTTTCTAATTCATACTTTTTATATTTTACTTCTATGAATCATGGTTTTGTACTTTTATTCTCCATTTTTCACATATTTTAATCTCAATTTTGTTACAAATGATATATGTTTGGGGTTTTCTTTTGATCTAATTCTTCGGGAGATTCATTTTCAGTGATGTGTCTTGTCGACCTAGGTTGGTTTGTTATTGAAATGGTTAAATGTGGATGACCCATAACTATTGAATTATTTTTATCCAATTATTTCTGATGCTTCATGACATCATAGGATTCTATATCCATTATTTAACAAGCTTGATCCAATTTCCAAGGTATTTCCACACCTAAAATATTGACTATTGAAAACCATAGTCACTATCAATCTAGTCCTAGACCCACCACTATCATACCCCCTATAATGCCCCTCCATTACACTTTAACTCCATTATCTTTCTTTACTATAATTGGTCACTGATCTTACCACCTTCACTTATGGATCATCCTCGATAATGCTAAAACCTCCAACAAAGTTGTGGCCTACCATAACATTGTTTATTCACCACCACACTACTGGTAGTGGTGGTGTGGGTGTTAGTGGGTTTAAGAAAGTTCACTAAACTAAATGAGAGTGTTCCACAGTGATCACATATTACAATGATAATGAGGGTCAAGGGAAAATACCTTCATCCACAATAATATTTTTCCCATTTTTTGAGTACTTCTATTATTTTCCCCATGTGTTTCCATAGTCTTCATATCAACAAAAAAACTATATATCATATAATTAATATACAATAAAAATTGGTCTAAAATAGATTTTATAACATTAAAATATATAAGTGATACATTTAAAGTATAATTTGATCAAATCAAACACTTTTTGATGAAAAATGAATGAGTAATGAAAATAGAAATGGTAATATAAAATAAATGAAAATAAAGTTTAATTTGATGGGGAAAATTTAAAATTTTAATATGAATTGAAAATTATAAAATGATATAATATTTGACATCATTCAATTAATCCCACCAAATACCCCTCTTCTATGATATATTTAAAAAAACTCACCAAATATCATCATCATTGCTTATAGCATGTTGTATCTTGCTGAATCCATCATTGGAATTCTATTATACCAATGATCATTAAACCTACTTGAATAAGACAAATATGGACCCCAATTGATGCACTTTTGTAACACCCCTATGGAAAAATACTCAATAGTGTCGTAAATGGCATGTCATAGGACCTCAGACACACCTCCCAATACTCTATAGGTTTCATTCTAGAATGTGAGGGCCTAAATCATACATTGAGGAGACTATTTCCATGATATCATAATCATAAATAACAATAAAATAAACAAACATCATCAAAAAAAGATAATCAAAGTATTAAGAATAAATAATACATTACCATGTTTTAATATATGAAAATGTGACATACAATCATATATTACGTCTAATCATCCACTCATACAATAACATATTCAATGTAAAACAAGAATAAATATGTTAGAATCATCTTACATCTTCTAGAGTCACCCCTCCCTATATAAAATACACTATTGAGGTGATCCGTCCTCATGTAATTCATATTATGAACTCAAACTATAAAGTGGACACAAGGTATTATCACACACCACAGTGTCTGTGCTGGGTGTGAGAATAAAACTTAGTAGGGTCTAAGAAAGTTAAAAAAAATAAGAGTCATTATATGCATGTGTATTCCTGAAGAAAATAAATAAATAAAACAAATAACACAATAGGAATGACCAGACCCCATTTGTAACCCCTCTTGGGAATGTAGTGAAGATGAGTGTGACCCCTAAAGCCCACCTCTAATAGACTGTGGGTTGGTGACTAACACTGAGAGTATAAAACATGAAAGTGGGATGAATTTACCTCATAAACCCTAGAATAAAATAAATAATATCTCTAAACAACACCATAATATAAATTAAATCCAAAATCCCATGATATATGTGATTGAATATAGAAAAAAGTCTCCAATACTCAACACTAGAAAAAATTATTAAAGAAAAAACTAAAACCACTGCTCTTGAAAACAATATAGAAATGTTCATATGAATAATCAGACCCCTCCTATAATCCTGAATATATATATATAGGGTTGATCATACATGTATACTCAATAGGATCCTCCTTAGGTCCACTCATGAAAATTTGGGAGAGGTATACTAATGCCTCTACAAATAAAAAAAAGACCCAACACACATCTACAATAGATCATCTATCACCCAAAATTACCAAGGTTCACTCACCTAATAATAAAGCCACTTATAGCAACATAGTTTCAACAAAATATCAATAAGGCACCCAATATCACTTACAAACATATTTTTCATCATAATTCTTTAATAGAAAATGTTATATGCTTCCATTCATTCCATAATAATTAATTTACAAACCATATACATCATGCCACAAACCATAGTGGGACAGACTAAAAACATACCTTCCCCAAATATCACATTGTCAAATGTTCTCATTAGCACCAAATGAAATCTAATGTCATCATAAATGTGGGACATACCATAACCCTACCATCCCAAACCCATTCTGGGTCAAATGTTTTCATGGGTGTTAGTATGTAATAGCCATATTGTATCCATAAAAACATCTATATTCTAAGCACAAATCACATTTCCTGGAATATAGGGCATCATAATTAGGATGAACATAAAACTCATTCCATTATCCCACCATATATGACCGCATAATATATCATCATATCACAGCCTCATATCAATGTAATAGGCATGTATCATAAACATTAAGGAAATGAACCTTATTCCCTCCTCCCACCATGTATGACCCCCACTGTATATAATCATATCATGGTATATCACATAATACAACTTAAAGTAATTATATATCATATAATTATACCTACATTGGTCCATAAAAATATTTACTATGTCTAAATGTCGAGTGGAGAAGAGGGATTTGTCATCCATTCATTACCTTATTAACATGGATGTCTGGGGAAAACACCCAGAACCTAAAAAATATTATCAATAGAAGAGTCCACCTTGGGTGGGGTGCATAAGAAATCATAAAGGAAATATATATATGAAAACAAGGAAAACCTAATGGTTGAAACCAAACCAATACTACAAATCATTCACAATTGCCTTCGGTATAACCACTTGTTCATCTCTAAAACCACTTTCGACACTACTTTAAAAATAATTCTCAACCAAAAAAATAAAACTACCATAAAAAATAATTTTCATCCCACACATTATCTTATTCTAAAAAAATTATGCTTACCATATACCATCCATATTATGTTCATTATTTTTCTCATTTTCCAAATTATTGAATGTCATCCACTGGCCATCAAACATGAAGACCTCAATCACTTCCTATTTATTTTAATTATTAAATTTTGTCAATGGTCACTAATTATTAAATTTTATCTCATTACCATACTCATTATTACCAACCATATTCCACAACACCAAGAGACAGTAATATAGTCCTCACTATTGACAACCATCCACCGCAATATTTGAATCATAAAACATTCCAAAACCCCCCAAAATTCATCATTTTCCCATAAAACCAGCGGTTACACAACTTTTGTATCACATGAAAACTAATCCCCCATTACCACATGAACATTTCGTAACATAAAATTTATATTCCCATTAAACTAATTTATTACAAACTCTATGTTACTTATCCAATTCTAAAACTAAAAGAACATAAATTATATCTCCCCTTTATTAACACAATAGAATTCATCAAGAAACCAAATTTATAAAAAAATAATTGAAACCATGGAAAACCAGAAAGATATACATAAAATGACATATCTTTAATAATTCTTTTCATAAGAAGTAGTGTGGCAAACATTGTTTTTTTTACAAAACATTTAGATTTATTGAAACTTGTTTTAACACCATCATTACATGATTAACAATTTATAAAGGCTAATTCAAAAAAATTAATCAAAAAATTAATACACATATCACAAAAGAATGTAACATTCAAGGAAACAACAGAAAAAGGCCCCTCAAACATAAATAATACCAGGGAAACATATAACCACATGAAATCACACAAATTCAATTAAATTTTGTTTCTCTTGGTTTTTTGTATTTAGTAAGTCAATCCTTATCATCAACCAAGGTAAAAAGATAATGGTACTTCCATATTATACCCAAAATGAAGGATACTTCTCAAATAATCTATATCAATCATATATTAAAATATCACTACTAAAAGATGAAAATGGAATTCAAATAAAATTCCACCCAAAGGAAAATGATCACCTATTAATACTTTGGTTAATTATAAACTATAAAACCCACAACATAGAAACATGAAATATGACTAACACTATATTCAGAAACTCTCCAAGAAGGAAGGAATAAGATAAATTAAAGAAAAAGAGAGGAGAAAACAAATTAGATGATGTTGAGGTTGAACTCTAAAATCAAAGGGAAAAATCCAACCAAGGGTCACTCAAATATCTCCAAAGATGAACCTCTTGTATGCTAGAGTTTTACAGAAATTAGTAAAAGAAAATAATTCAAGTTAGATTTTGAATTTATATAGATGCTATAAATATATAGATTTACAGTGTTATTAGAGCTGGTCACACTACAATGAGGCTAAATTGAACCACCCCCTAAAAATAAAGCCATGTTTCCCCCATATATCAACATGTAAATTTTATCTATCCACCTTTAATTTGATATAAATGAGGAAGGTTTTTGTGTGAAGATTAACACTATGACACAACTAAAAAACTAATAAAAATATCAAAGCAATTAAGTTGAAATAATAAATGATATAATCATCATGGTGAAAAGACTCCTAGAATCGAATAACTAGATATTAATGTCCTTTAGGACTCATGTCATATCAAAAATGGTAATTCCATGAAGTTAATTTATAGGAAAATAAAATATTTCCATAATGAATATTTCACCATGATTGTAATCACCATACAACACCTAGATTCCAAACATGAAACAAAAAAGATTATAACCCTCATTGCCTATATATTAGAGTCATAAAGCCTCCATGTGATATAGAAAAACCACTTAATTGACCTACCATGGAAGAAAACATACCTCTAAACTATGAATCATATTTATCAACTAAAATATTAGCTCAACCTTTAACTCCCATCATCTATACTTTTGGGTCAGAAATCCCAATCCTCTTGGATAAAATTGGAAAAAATTAACAGTGGCATATATTTAACAACAAGCCTAAACCTTATGTAGTTAAACCTCTATGGAGAGGTTTCTAAGGGATACATTGGGTATCACACCCATGTGTAGGGGTCCGGGGGATGAAGGCCTTGACCCAAAATTTGGAGGTACTATAGAAACAATGACTACTATAGTAGATCTGATCAGTGACATTGATAAGGGAATGTATTAGTGAATACAAAATGTAGAAAATTAGGATAGTGATATTGAAATTCCATAAACTTATTGGAACTAGTTATTATTTCATCTTGGACATGGTTGACTAGGTCAATGTATTACCATGTACTTCCTTCCATTAGAAACTCTTGAAAAATGGACTTACTATGCAAGAACCATTTCAATATGGGTTACAATGAACAATAATTCATTAAGAACTCATTCTATCTAGTGTTTAATTATACCTTAATAATCACCATGTAATTCTAATCCTAAATTAGTGAAATCAATTTTTCTTTTTATGGGCATTGGGAATATTCCTGAACCACATAAATCATTGGTTCATGCGATCTTATTCTTTTTATTTTTCTTTTTATCCCTCTTACCCTTCTTCTAAAAATCATCGATCATTTTTTCATCCTTTATCTTCTATAACACATCCTTCTCCAAACACAGTTGGTTCTCAGAAGATGCAATATAATGGGATTGGATGGTAAAACAATATTTGTAGACATCTCTCTAATGATTCGCATCCCTAAAAATAAAAACCAAATACCATAAGGAAAAAATCACCTACCCAGGAACATCCCCTAGGGATACCTCTAAAATAATGGAATCATTATTGCAAAGCATGGAAGTTAATCAAGGAAAGACAGACCCAAAAATAACAACAAAAAATAAATCATTTAAATATCAACTCATCATAGGGAAAGAACCTCATAAAAAATAACTGATAAAAAATACTTCCCTAATAGTATCGATACTACCTAAGAAACTACCTAAAAATCCATGAAAAGAATAAATCAAATAAACAAATCATCTTTCCAATCTATAGGGATTTCTGTACTATAGGTATAACATATACCATTAACCACCACCCTTAACTCAATAAATCCACTCCAAAACAAACCCTACCTTAGCATAGTAAATACCTTTGGCCTGATAACCATGAAAGATACATCTCAAATAGGAATTACATAACCAAATGTTTCAAATAAACAGATAAATAACCCTGAAAACATTGGCCATTCCATTCAAAAACTCATCCCCATTTTACCAATGATTATTCCCTTTCATTATGTAGAAACTATTTTATGAAATAATGTTTAAAAATTATTTTATTCCCAATAGTATAATTTTTCAATTTAAAAAATTATTAAACATTTAAGTAGAATAGAAAGTAGTATTATTTTTTTAGTTATGAACTCATTTAATATTTAAAAAACCATACTCACCAAAAATATAAAATATAAATTTTAAAAAACCAATTTATTAAAAATAGAGTCAAATAACTCTATGAAAAAACACATTGAACTGAGGTTTAGAATATTATTTACAATGAAGGAATTAATTAGAAAATATTATGGTCACTGACTTAGAACACACACACTCTTAGACTCCCACACAAAACTCACTTCAACATATCAACATATGCCTCAAAAAACTACCATCCTATTGACTAATCAATCAACTTTACTATACCCATGACTATATAGTCATTGGGTAGTCAAACCATTAATTCCCAAAAAACCCATAAAAAAATCAGCATAATTGAAAAAAGACACATAGATCAACTCAAACCCAATGCATAAGGACACACCCAAATGCTAAGAGAAAACAAAACCTTTTTCTATAACATAACTTAGGACCCAAAAATCATGGTTCTCGATTTAGAATTCTGAAAACACTAGATTATAATCCTCTAGAGAACCACAAAATGATCCCTCACTTTTAACCAAGTCATAAACTGTAATCTCACCACCCCCATAAAATTTTATTCATAATATAAGACTCCAAATGCCGAGATCACATATATTAATTGGATAAAAAGTCCAAAAACTAGGAAACCAATTCCAAAACCTGATTGTGGGCATGAACAATAAATTATCATTTTTGGAGATTTAGGAGGTCATCTCTATATTTTATCCCATGCACTCAGGTAATGAACTATTTATTATCCAAGAAAAATAATTCATTCTATGAAACATCTTTGGTCTTCCATGATTTATTTACTATCACAGTCAATCAAAACCTCAATGTGAACCCACTACAAAGTAAAATATTAATTGACTAGGGATCTTCAGGAATTAAAAGGTATCCTCAACCTATTATAACTATTTCTTAACTTTGAGGCCTGACACCCCCACCATGGAGAATCCATACATTCTATTTCTGAAACCTCGATAACATCTTCTCCAATAAATCTATATTCTACTTTCTATGAAAAATTATATGTTCATGTCTTTTTGAAATATATTTTACTGAAACATAAAAATAAATAATGTTTAATCAAATAACTAAAGGACACAATAACATTATAAAATCACTAACAATACATATGGAGCACATTCAACCCATAATCATGAATGTAACTCATTCTCTATGAAATCATCTCATAGTATTCCCTATCAAAACCATCCTCCCCATTAATAATGAAATATCACCATAACGTTTATACCACCATCCATAAATCCATTGACAAATAAAACTACCCTTCATACTCCCAAAAAACATATATATTACAAACTATAAAAATCCCATTAAAATAAAACACCTCATCCTTACTACCCAAGGAATCTGGAATTCTATTTAATGAAGTTAAATCACTTAATGAATTCATAATATGATATTAAAAAACCTTTTTTTAAACATGAAAATTTTTAAATGGAATTGATCCATTTAAAAAATTGAAAATCTATCACGTGCTTTACTTTTGAGATTCCAATTTTCCCTAAAACCATTCAAACAAAAAAAAATTAATATTTCATTAAAACATGTTATAAACTGTGCCACATATAAAACACTCCAAAATAATTTTCCAAGACCACATTTTAGAATTAACAAAATTTTTTTGAAAAGGAATGAATCATTTATTTAATAAAACATGTTACTAATGAAACACATCATTATTTAAACATATGGAGTAAACAATACCAAACATTACTACATACATTAATACATAAAATGTAAAAATTTCTCAAGATCATTATTAAAAAATAAAACCATAAAAATCTCATTATAGAATAAATAGACTCAATAAAGTTTCCAATTTATCTTGTCATTATTAACAATATACTAACAGTTCAACCATTTATTCTTTAAAACCATAACATACTTCTCATTAAGTCAATGGAAAACTCTAATAAATATATGATATGACAAATTTTATTACTAAAATAACACTTTAAACAAGATTCCATTAATATATTTCATATCTAATAAATAAAAATGTTTACATTCTTCTATAATATTCTTAGTTCGATTTATGTAATCCTAAAAATCACATTATCTGAACAGTCTCAACATTCTTAAAAACTAGGAATTTAATACGGAAACATAGCATGGTTTGTAAGACATGAAGTTGAAACAATTTTTTTTATCCCATTCAATGTTATAATGGATTATTAACATGTTTGAAATTATGAAAAAAATAACCAAGGTGAACGCTCAAAATTTCAAACAATTAAGGTTGATTTTAACACCATCAAGGTTTTTATTAAATATTTACTTTAAGTGGAAGCCATTTCTTATTAGGGTCTCAAGTTTATAATAACATTATATTAATTTAAATAACTAAAGACCAAAAGATAATAAAAATTTCATTAGGCATTTTTTTACATATATACAAATCAAGCAGATAATAATTATCTCACAATATAGGGAACATACTACAATAAAAACATCTCAAGACAAAAAAAGAAATAATAATGAGAACCATAACAATCCCACTTTATATATCTATTACCTCTAAAATTTGTATTTCTATGACCCAAATTCCCAAGATCAGGACACAAAAAATATTAAAGCCCGATTAACTAGAATCATTTAAATGTGTACCCAAGAATAATCTCCATTCAAACAAAAACCTAGTAAAGTATGATGCATGCACCTATCATAGGTATCTACCATAAAATCAAAATAATATTTCCCAACATGATTAGTAATCATATGGTTCATTAAATAGATTAAAAGGGTCTATAAATTCATATTACCTAGGCAACCTCCCTTGATATTTCACACACCATTTTCTACTAATATTGTTTCTTGACCAAACCCATACAATCCTTACTATATATTAACAACACATTCCATCCTAACTCTCAACCATAGCTCCAATACCACTTTTTCATTATACATCCCCACTAGGAACCATTAATGGTTCTATAATTAATATGAAGTGACCCTTGAAGACCACTTTTAATAGACAATAGGTCATAATCTAGCTTCGAGGTTATAAAGATAAAATTCGGAGGAAATCCCTTCATAAACCATAGAATAAAATAATGAATACAACCACCAACACCATAATTGAGCATTAAAATAATGACCTATCATACATGTGATGTCATAGAAAGGAAAAAGTTCCTAAAATAAAATACCAAAGGAAATTTTAAAGGTAGATACTCGTAGCCTAGCTTCAAACCATGGGCAAGGAATGTTTAGCTTGATCATCAAACCCCTCTTAGAAACCTGAAATAACAATATATATATATATATATATATAGTGGTGATAAAACATGTACACTCAGTAGGATCCTACTTAAGAGAAATTTTAAAAATGTGAGATATGCATACTTATGCCTCTATGTATTAACATAATAAGTAATATAAACCTAAAAAATATCTTATATCACCCAACCACACCTAGGATCACTCACCCAATAATGCATCCACGAATAGTAACACTGTTTCAAAAGAATATATATCTAGGAGGAACCACATATCCACTTCCTCCTTGGTTTTTTCACTCTCATTCTAAACTAGAAATATCTTATGATTCCATCCCTTCCATACCCATGTATCCATTCACTATTTATATATTTCCACAACCTATTAGGGATGAACCACAACCCTACCATCCTCAAAATATGTTGGGTCTAAAATTTTCTTTGGAAATAATCCAGATAATTATTCTAAAACCAATGTGGGACAAACCACAAACCTACCTTCCCCAACCCATAAAGTGTCCACCATTCAATTTTGAACTAGTCTGTAACAACCATACCATAACCATAACCACATCCACATTACAATCACAAATCAAATTACTATAATAGTGGAGTATTCTTATCATAAAATAAATAAACCTCATTTCATCATCCTAGGATGCATGAAATCTACCATATATCATTATACCACAACTACATATCCACATAATTATAGGGTATCGTGATCATGAAGGACATCAACATCATTCCATCCCCCTACCATGAAATACCCATATCTTATGTCAATATATCATGGTATATCACATAATATAACATAAATATATTATAGCATATATTTTTACATACTTTCATCCTGAATAAGTTGTACTATATCTAACGGGTGATTGGGGAAGAGTGCGAAGATATAAATATGCTCCCTTAATAACATGGAAGTTTGGGGAGAAACACCTATAAAAAAATTTTACATTCAAAAGATTATAACTCATGTGGGGGGCATAAGAAATAATAAGTGAAAAATAGACACCCAAGCACACACACAAAAAATCATTACATAGTGGTTCCCACTAAAACCACCATACTGATCATTCAGAACATCTTTCTATATTTCCACTAACTCAACCAAAGAACTGTTACCAACTCTAATACAAAAAACCCATCCTAACTAATCACTTAAAAAATCCACAACCCATCATTTAATTCCCATGCATTACTATATTTTAAAAATATAATGATTTAATATTTACTAGACCCATTATGTTCATTATGATGTTCATTTGACCGAACCTATCATAAGTATCCCGTTAACCATATATTGTGTAACTAATGGTCCATACCCATTCATTTTAATCATTTTAGTTCATCAAAATCCATTAATTATTAAATTTAGTACCATTATAATATTCATTTTTACCAAGAATGTTCCATTTCCGTAGGAAACTATAACACAATCCCAATATTACACAGCAAACCACCACACTATCTGTATTAAAACTCATGAAAGAATCCACCATAACTCTCCCCTTTCACACATCACTAGCTATACCACCTCTTTCATATCAAATGATATAACATCCCCCATTACTACATTAATACCCATTAATATAAATTTTATATTCATACACAATAAATATGTTACCCTTTTTTTGTGACATAACTATTTTAAATGTGAAATACTAACATAAGTAGCTCATATTTATTACCAAAAAAACAAAAATGAATCAACCGAATTTTTCAAAAATGAATCAAGGAAACCACATAACACTATAAATAATCACATCTAGTAACCTTACATTAATCACTATTTTCATAATAAGTATTGTAGCTATCATAATTGTTGTTACAATACATCTTTATTTCTAAACACCAATTTCATTACCATATTTACATGACTAAACTTTTAGGAATGGTGATTCCAATCAATTAATGAAAAAAGAAATAAACATATCACAATAGTAAATAAATCTCTATGTAAAAACATCAAAAGGTCCATCAAACATAAATAATATCTTGGAAATATATAACCACATAAGAATCAACCCAATTCCCTTTAGTTTCAGTTTGACTTATTCATTAAATTCAACAATTCAATTCTTACCATAACCCAAGGTAAAAAATAATGACAATTTTTCATTATATAGAGAATAAAATAGATTTTTTGAATTTCCTACGTCAACCAGAGCTTCAATGACCGCTACATAATGACAATAAACAAACTCAAATCAGGCACCACATAAGGGACAATGAACACCCATGAAGAAAAATCTCAATCATAACCCATGAAATACAAAATATAACAATATAAAACCTAATAAATAATGATCTCAAAACATCTCTATAAAGGAAGGATAAAATGAAAAGAAATCATAATAGAAGAGAAATCCAATAAATCACAGGGAGGTTGAACTCTTGATGCCATGGGACAAAATAAACAAAGTGGTTCTGAATGATATCTAATCATACACCTATAGTCATATAGGGTTTGAGAGAAATCATAAAAATAAGAAATATTTATATTGGATTCTAAATTTATAAAGGTTATGGAAACCTATAAAAACAAAATACTATAGGGGATCATCATACCACAATGGGGATGAAAAGAACTATGCTTTTAAAATAATGTAATGTTTCCCATATATCTATCTGAATAAGTTTCTATCAACCAAATTTAATTTTTTATATAGAAGAAATCCCACATGGTAAGATTAATAAGACACTATGACTTACAAAAAAATAAAAGTCTCAAAGGAATAAATCAAAAACAACAATTTAATGATACCCAGAGTGGAAGAATGAGTAAACCACCCCTTAGAGCCTTGTTCCACTATAAATACAGAAATTCCACAAAGTCAATTAGCTTGAAAATAAAACAGTCTCTCAAATAACCATTTCAATGTGACCTAAAACACCATATTGTGAGAATACTCCAAACCAAAAATAGTAGGGAGCTCTAAATCCCGTGTCCTATGAATCAGTATCTTAAAATCTCTACTCACAATGACACAACCTCACAACTAGTATCCTGTGACAAAAAACATACTAAAATGTCACACTTTATCTTTATCATCTAAAATATTATCTCAACATTCATCCCTATTTCTCCAACCCTCTCCCAAAAACTAAAAATCTTTGAAGAATCAAAAAATAATCCCGGAAATTATAATGAATTATATAAATATATATATTGGGTCATTTTGTACTAACTGTGATACCCTGGTATCGAACCCCACCTAACATGGGTAATTCTATGGAAGAATCCATATCATGGTAAGAAACAAGTATCCCAATCCATACACAAATGCTAAAGGCACGACATCTCACCAAGCCCAAACATGTACTAAAATCTGTTGGGTATGGTAACTAGAAAACCGCAAACTATACCCAATGATGTTGGGTATGGTGTCCAAAAATATAGTGATGAAACCTAGGGCACAATTATAGTGTAAAAAATTCACAATTTAACATTTTGGTTTTGGATTCATGTTAAAATCACATAATCCTAAAAAACCTCGACCAAATTTCATAAATGTTCACATGAATTTCAATTTAGCCATTAAAATAATAACCAAAGGATTCCATAAATGGTAACATATTAATTTGAAATTACTGATTGGATTCACATATCATCTATGTGTCATGTCTTACTGGAATCCTCTAGATCATCCACATATGAACCACATCTCTCAGATCAAAAATATTTTATTCCTGGGTTATAGAATGGGAAATCAAATTGATTTAGAGAATCCCGTTGATCACATGAATAATATAGACTCAATCGAGAAAAAAGGATCGATCAAACATAGTTATTACTTCAATTTAATGCTTTAAACTTTATAGAGATAATGGGAGAGATCTCCAATCAATGAAGATGGTTTAGTGTACTATTCAAGAGGCTGCAACAATCTTTTATATCTAGGTTATAATTTCAAAATTTCACTTTTGTCACAAGAATGTAATAACCTTCATTTTAGATACATTTTCACATATATTAAATAATTTAGCAATTCATAAATTTCACAAAAATTTTATCACTTTATTTTAACAATTTTACATGTTACCTGATAAAATAAAAACCATTATCAAAACTCGTTGTCTCCCCAAATAATTTAAGAAACCTTGAACATATCATATTTGTTCAAGAATTTATATTTTATAGTATTAGATTTTATGATAAAAAAACTTGTGAATACATTGAGAAATAAATGCGATCATAATTATTTTAAAAGCATATAATATAATTGAATTATTTTACGTTTGATAAATCTCAATTGGGAATTCACCAACCCTAGGATATAGGGATTAATTCATCTTAAATATATTTTCATCTAAGTAAGTAGAACATATGGCTACAAAAAGTATGGGAACATCAAGTTGCTTATCTTGATAGATGTGATTCAAAACCATATACCTATATCGGAGTATAGAAACCCATCATGACCCCTAAGGAGATAAGGAATTTCATAGATATTCATAACTCGTATGAACACACTCTATGTATTATAATCTATCTTTTTTGGGTGTATTATCATAAATTAGGATACACACTTGTGTCGTCATCCTTTTGATGATTTATACATTTCTTTACCTTACCAGATGGACATAACTTCTTATTTCATGTACATGGATGTAATGAAGCTATTACCATCCTAGTCAACCTGAGTCCATGAGATATATCTTCCTCAACTCAGAAGAAACAAATTATATATTGAACATTCAACCAATATCATACCACCAATGATTCATCCAAAAAAACCTACCTCACCATGAATTCATTTTCATATTTTTTCCTTACATCAATGTACACAATCATAATTTAAATATTTATAACAATCTCAAGATAATAGATGAATACACATGTTCTGTAGAGAAACCAAACCTTGACGTACATGGACATTACATTACTTTTGCAGAATACTTAATACATGAAAAAAATATGCCCACAGACCATATTAGTTTAGTGTATTTGGAAACTCGGAACGTAATCTTCTAATCGTGGTGAAAGATCTTCAACATCTCCCATAAAGATCTTCCCCATTGGGTTTTATTACCTAAAACCTTTCTTTATATCCTGGGGAAAATAAAACATAAAAGGGTGATCTCAAATGATCAGTAAGGGTAAACATAGTGAACATAATACAATCCATAATAATTTGAATAAAAAACCTGAATATAAAATCTAAACATCAAAATCTTGAGCAATGACAGAAATCTTGGAAGTACGTAAGGAATATATCATAATGGAACATGAATAATGATTAAGTAGCATGGGAATAAGACATTTAATTATAGAAAACTATTAAGCACATGATATGATTTCCATAGTATCCAAAGCATTACTGCCAAGACCATCTAAGTGGACAAAGTCCTTTTTTGAATCAAGTTCACTCCTTGTTCCAGTCTTGTATCACTGAACCGGATTAACTTACCATTCCGGGCTTGTCTATCTAATGAGATATAAATCTTTAACCAAGGAATTGGAGGGAGATATTGGTCCCACCCATCTCATAATTAAATCATTCTTACGTGTGCCACAACATTAACATAAATCATTCATCATAACCTAAAGAATAAAATGGGTTTCCGAAACATCATCCCATCATAACATAATACATATAAAACAAATGGATATCATTTCATTATAATAAAAGTTAAACCATGTAAATCATAGAGACGTTATACATGAAACATACACATATGAAATAATTTCATCTTAAATGGAAAATGGTTTTGATAAAACCCTTGAAATGAATTTTTGAGGAAAATATAGTTTTTTTCAAAATCATCTTATTTTCAAAAAATGCCATGAAATTTTAAAAGAAAATTAATTTGTTTAAAATATAAATTAAATCATATAGAGTAAGCTTCATGAAAATTAGGCATTTTGAAAACGTAAAAATCCGTTCATGCCGTATATGTTAAAAAAAACATTTTCCTCGTACTTTTGTCGGAAAAGTCAAAATGTACCACGTACAGTAAAAAAAAGAAATATTCATTACATAACATGGGGTAAAAGTCAAAAATTGGTAAAAATGAAATTAAACATACATGAAAACACTTTTAGAAAACCGGTACATTGATGATAATAATAACCCTAGTAAATATTTACGAATAAACAATCTCGGATAAGAATGAGATTAGAATAATTATCCCTTACCTTATGTCCAATTTCTTATGTATGTGTCTGAGACTCATGTATAGTGGGTTTAAACATATTATTAAATTGTAACAGAACCATAATAATATTTATGATATCATATATTATTCACTTACGACTTTATATTATCTGTTCATTTGTCAATTCCATGTTAAAGCAGTGTTTTGGGTAAAATCGTTTCATTTATAATCTCTGTTTTGACTTGTAATTATTAATATTATTACTTATATAATGATTACTTAATTCCAGAATTTAAAACATAATTTATATATAATATATATTCAGAATATACATATATATAATGGATCAATAAATGGAATGAAATACACCGTTCATGGAGATGGTAGACCGCACGTACGCATGAACGCTATTTTTCGTTTCCTTATTGAATTGAATGGGATAAAGTAGATGATATATATATATATATATATACATACATAAATCTAGTAGTATTATCATGTTATATATTTCATGATTACTTATTATATATATTTTATAATCATTCTTGAATTGTTAACATGAAAAAATGAATCTCATCGCATCGTGGAGACAGTAATCCTTACGTACGCACGAGTGATGATATTGTTCCCATATTTATTGAATGGTATTTTAGTGGATGATATAATATCATATAATTAGTATGATGTTATAATAATTATATATAGTTATTCTTTACACCATTATACCCATCTAAGTAAGGTGGTGGTGGAAAAACTGATTACACCACGGCGTGGAGATGGTATTCCGTACGTACGCACGTGCGGTGATTTCATTTTCTGTAGGATGGATAGAAGGTGAAATAGGGTTGTTTCATATTTATAATAACATATCAGTATATAAGTAATTCTTATGTTATTACTTTATAATGAAACAACTAAATAAGAGGAAGTAGAAGAAGAAAGAAACTTGGAAGAGTCGTTAGAAGAGATTACCTCTTCCTCGATGCACCTCCTTTAATCTTCTTATTAGGTCCCTAGAGTTGGTCTTTTGAGAAGACCAAAATCTCTAGGATGTAACTAGAGAGGTTTAGAAGAGGAATTGGCAGGGTTTTTCTGAGCTTCAAGGCTCTAAAGGGTGTGAAGAGAAGGGGGAAGGGGTGCCCTTTTTATAAGGGAGGAGAGGGGCACCTTTTGAAAAACTTAAAATATTATTTTATAATAAAGTCATATTCGGTTTATAACAGATCCAAATTGATTTATTTCTTAGATAATATGGGGATGGGTCTAAATACTCACAACCATTAGGTTTTATACAAGTTTAGGTTACTATTTTAACCTTATCATTTAGATTTAACACTAAGTTAAATAATTTAACTTTTACCGTGTCTTCTTGTTTTCTTACACTACATGGTTAATAAAATTACTATAAAAAGACAAACTAACCCCAAGTGGATAATTATTAATATATATAACACTATATTAAAAATGTTTTAGTTATTAAACTTTGATTTTAACTTTTTTAACTCTTCTTTAAATAAAATAATAATAAATGTCCTAATCTAATCCAAGTGGACCTAAAGGGAAATAGTTTATTACTAAGGTTTTTTTGGTAGAATTACACTTATTAAATAGAATTAGGACAATTTTTAGGTTAATTATAATATCATTTTTACCCTTAATTACCCTATTTACTTTAAACCCTGGTAAATAAAAGTAAAAAGTTACTAATCACCAAAAATTATTTTTATCTTATTGAACCACATTTTACTCCTTGATACTATCCATTTCTCTCAGATTTTTGAAATTCCATTCACAGAGGCGGAAAAATTAAGTTTTATATATGTTTTCAAAAAGCACCTATGAGGTAGGTAAAAGACGGTGAAAAGTTCAATAAAATTTATTTATATCTAAAAGTTTTATAAAATGACTCCAATGAATTAAATTAAACTTATATAGGTATTATGTATCAATTTTTAGCTAAAATAAATTTAAATAAAATAAATAATCATTTAAATAAAAAGTCAGTTTTTAAATAGTAACCTAGTGTTTTCACTATTCATCAAAAATTGAATGTTTTCAGAAAAATACCAAAAATTCACCCTAGGGTAATTTCAATATTCAAAATCCAAAAATGAAGTCCATTTTAAAAAATAAAATCTCAAAAAGTAGGTATTACAATGCATAACGACTAGTTTATATAATATTTTAATAACATATCATTGTTTAGTGAAACACGATATTGCGTACAACACGCGCTATCGTGGAAGGTCGCGGTTGCGTGTAAAGCAAGCCAAGTAAGGGTTGCGTGTAGTGCAAGATTCCTTTATTTTTGTGTATAATAGAATCCAACCGTATTTAATTTATACATTGAATATATATATATACACTCAATGTTGCGTAGAATAACTTCTATCAAACGAACTTGAAATTTTGTGTAACACGAGCCAAGAATAATGTTGCGTATACGATGTTGTGTATTGACCAAGATAATTTTGGAGTCGCGTACAATAAAAGACATTAATGAAATTAAAAATAATAATTCTCATAAAATCTCGGGTTGCTATATTCTACCCCCCTTAAAATGAATTTCGCCCTCGAAATTCGTTGGGGTTATAAATGGTTTACTACTTGAAAGTTTCTTTCATAGAAACCCACATTGTAAAAAGGAATACCAAAACATTACTTTAAAAAAAGTATGAAATGTAACGATTACACAAATTAACTCATCAGTGGGTTTCCACATAGGAGAACATAGGAAAAAAAATTGCTATGGAAGAGAAATATAACCATCAGGTTCTGATGGAGAGTGGCAGAGAACATGGCTATGAAAAATCCATCAATCATAAGGCCATAAATTTGTTACGATCCAAGGTGAAATCTGATTTATTAGGTATGAGGGTACTAGGACAACATTTTTGGTTTTCATGATCATTCCCCTAATGATGAGGAATTGTTGAATTAAAATAAATACTTAGTTGATTTTGGTAAAATCTCCCCGTTGTTCGTGCCTTGAACAATTCCCACATCATCTCTTAAAGAAGTGAAGTTGAATTTGTCATTCGTGAAGTGTTAACATATCATGCGATAGAATGATAGGTCATTCCATTTGTTTCTATCGCAAAAAGTTTAGCACAATTTATTAAATATACATAATTCCATATATCTTGAGATTAATCATATGTGGTTGCTAAAATGGACTTATACTTTATCTATCATAGCGCTTAATAAAATAAAAGAAGTTTCTACTAACCAGGGACTTCCTGTAGGCCAGTGGTATGCGATAAAGGCCTGTCGTACTTCAGTTGTGGGTTTGATTCCCCCAGCCTTGTCCAATGCGATGAGTTGTCGCTCGTCCTATGGGCTGTCCTTTTTCTAAAACTATACTATTATAACATGACATAAATAATATCGAAAAAACAAGTTCTATCATTAAATAATACTATCTTATGTCTAACATAATCCATTCCAATCTTTAGGCTTATCCAAAATACATCTGTTCAATCTCATAGTATAAATAAAATGATTACTAGAGAGGTCATATACCAAGCATGTGAATACCATCATTTATCTCCCATATATCATAAAATATATCTTGTTGGTAATATTCCAAACATGTGAATACCTTAATCATGTATTCTTTTGAAACATGAATTACCATAGAACCTTAGCGAAAACCTGAATTCTGTCAAAAATTAACTCATTCTCCATACCAAAATCCCAAACTTTCAATACTCAAACCATGATATCACTTTGTCCTTATATCAGTCATGAGCTCATGAATACTATCATAATTTTATTTTCACTTTATCCCTTAATTATGCGCATATCATCTTCTTTCCAAAAATATCTGAATAACCTTTCATGGTTACCAATACCATTAAACATATACTTTCAAATACATTATAAAAAACAATAGTGTAACAATCCTAAGATGTTTATTTATTCCATAGTACCATTAAATTACCTATACAACATAACTCTTGATAAAAATAGAATCATTCTACTACCCTCTTAAACCATTGACCAAGATTCGACACTTCTTTCATCTCATATATCATTCGTAGTCTCCTCATCATCATCCACATAAATACTACCCATATGACCATGCTGATTCTCTTCATGAGATTTTCCCTTAGTGAATTGGTTTTCATAATGCCCATACATTCCATATTTAAAACAACTAATCATTGTTGATGTCATAGGAATACCATTATCCTTCTCCATGGTGTTAACTGAACCTTTTCCTTTACACTTACTGGATTTGTGTCCTTCTTTTCCACACCCAAAGCATCTTCCAGTTACTTTGAAACATTCTCCTTGATGACTCTTCCCACATTATTTACATGAGAGAAATTTAACTTTCTTTCCTCTATGATCATTATAAAACTCCATCTTTCTCTTATTAGCTGAGTCGGGAAACGTTCCAATGTTGAGATTATTGATCATATTATGAGATTGCTGATTAGGAATAATAATGATGTTTGGACTTCCAAATCCTGTTTCATTTGGTTTCTCATGAAGAATATCATTCCATTATCCATCATATCCTGCATTATTGTGAATCTTCCTATTTACAGCCATTTTCTAAAACCCAAAAATAATAGTGTGAGAGAAAAAATCATGCTAGGGAAAATGACCAAATAAAGGGGGAGTACCTTCAATGTCTAACATCTTAGGTTAAATTCTAGGATCTTTACCTTAATTCTAGGACTATAACCTATACATATACTTATCCTTAGGGAAATCCCTAGAGATACCTTAGAAATATCTCTAGGGATTTCACTAAAGTTTTCACATCCTAGTTTCCTAAGGTTAACTAAACCTTCACTCTGATACCTATTGCAGAGACCCCAAACCTTGACGTACATAAACATTACATTACTTTTTTGGAATAATTAATATATGAAAAAAAAGATGACCAAAGACCGTATTATTTTAGTGTCTTTGGAAACTCGGAACGTAATCTACAAATGATGGTGAAAGATCTTCAACATCTCCCATAAAGATCTTCCCCTTTTGGGTTTCTTACCTAAAACCTTTATTTATATCCTGGGGAAAAGAAAACATAAAAAGGAGCTCAAATTCATAGTAAGGGTAAACATTGAAAACATAAAACAATCCATAAACATTTGAATAAAAAACATGAACATAAAATATAAACATCAAAATAGTGAGAAAAGACATAAATCTTGGAAGTACGTAAGGCATATATCATAAGGTAACATCCATCATGATAAAATATCATGGGAATAAGACATTTAATTGTGTCAAAACATTAAGCACATGATATGATTTCCATTGTTTCCAAGGCATTGCTGCCAAGACTATCTTAGTGGACATAGTCCCTTTCTGAATCAAGTTCACTCTTCATTCCAGTCGTGTATAACTGATCCGGATTAACTTACTGTTCCAACCATGTCTATCTCATGAGATATAAATCTTTACCCAATGAATTGGAGGGTGATATAGGTCCCACCCATCTCATATTGAAATCATTCTTATGTGTTCCACAACAAAACCCTAAATCATTCATCATAACCCATAGAATAAAATGGGTTTTAGAAATATCATCCCATCATAACATAATCCATATAAAAAATGGATATCATTTAATCATAAGAAAATTGAAACCATGTAAATCATAGAGGCATTATACTTGAAACATACACATATGAAATAATGTCATCTTAGATGGAAAATAGTTTTGATAAAACCCTTGAAATGAATTTTTGAGGAAAATATCGTTTCTTTTTCAAAATCATTTTCTTTTCAATAAATGCCATGAAATTTTAAAAGAAAATTATTTTGTTTAAAATAAACATGAAATCCTGTATAGGAAGCTTCATGAAAATTAGGCGTTATGAAAACGTAAAAATATGTTCATGCCGTATAAGTTAAAAAACATTTTCCTCGTACTTTTGTCGGAACAGTCAAAATATACCACGTATGGTAATAAAAAGAAAGATTCCTTACATAAAATGGGGTAAAACTAAAAAATTGGTAAAAAGGAAATTAATCATATATGAAAAAACATTTATAAAACATGGTCATGGATGGTAATAATAACCCCAGTAAATACTTACGAATAAACAATCTCGGATAAGAATTAGATTGGAATAATTATCCCTTACCTTATGTCCAATATCATCTGTATGTGTCTGAGAATCCTGTATAGTCGGTTTAAACATATTATTAAATTTTTAATAGAACTATAATAATATTTATGATATCATATCTGATTCACTTATGACTTTATATTATCTGTTCATTTGACAATTCCATGTTAAAGCAGCGTTTTGGGTAAAATCGTTTCATTTATCATCCGTGTTCTGACTTTTAATTATTAATATGATTACTTAGATCCTGATTAATTAATTATAAAATATAAAACATGATTTATATATAATATATATTCAGAATATACATATATATAATGGATCTATAAATGAAAATAAATACACCGTTCATGGAGACGATAGGCCGTACGTACGCATGACCGCTATTTTTCGTTTCCTTATTGAATTGAATGGAATTAAGTAGATGACATAAATATATATATACATAAATCCAATAGAATTATTATGTCATATATTTCATGATTACTTATTATATATACTTTTTAATCATTCTTTAATTGTTAACATGGAAAATGAATCTCATCACTTCGTGGAGACGGTAAAACGTATGCACGCACGAGCGATGATATTTTTCAAATATTTATTGAATGGTATTGGAGTGGATGATATAATATAATATAATAAGAATGATGTTATAATTATTATATATAGTTATTCTTTACACCATTATACCCATCCAAGTAAGGTGGTGGTGGATAAACTGATTACACCACGGCGTGGAGACGGTATTCCGTACGTACGCACGCGTGGTGATTTTATTTTCCATAGGATGGATAGAAGGTGGAATAGGGTTGTTTTATATTTGTAATAACATATAAGTATATAATTAATACTTCTGTTATTAATTTATAATGAAACAACTAAAGAAGAGTAATTAGAAGAAGAAAAAAACTTGAAAAGAGTCGGTAGAAGATATTACCTCTTCCTCGACGCACCTCCTTTAAAATTATTCTTAGGGCCCTACTGTTGGTCTTTTGAGAAGACCATAACCTCTATGATTTAACTATAGTGATTGTTAAGAGGAATTGTCAGGGTGTGGACGAGATTCAAGGCTCAAAAGGGTGTGAAGAGAAGAATAAAGGGGTGCCCTTTTTATAAGGGAGGAGAGGGGCACCTTTGAAAAAACATAAAATATTATTTTATAATAAAGTCTTATTTTGTTTATAATTTCTCAAAATTGATTTATTTCGAATATAAATTTGGGATGGGTAGAAATAATCTCAACCAATAGGTTTTAGACAAGTTTAGGTTACTATTTTAACCTTATCATTTAGATTTAACACTAAGTTAAATAATTTAACTTTTACCGTGTCTTCTTGTTTTCTTACACTACATGGTTAATGAACTTACTATAAAAAGCCAAACTAAACCCAAGTGGCTCATTATTAATATATAAAACCTTATATAAGTCATTTGTCCCATCCTTATATTTTTATTTATATAATAACAACATATAATATAATATTTGTTTTAAAAACTATTTTATGTCAATTTTGACACTATTTGGTAATTGATTTTTTTGAAAATCATAACAGAATTATTAGTTAGAAAAAAGTTAATTAAATCCATAATAAAATGTCATATTAACCTATAAAATTAGTGTAATTCATAAAAAGTCTCAAATTACATTTATTTGGGCATTTATAATATCAATTATTTTAATATTTCATTATTTAGGTAATTACTGCATCACCATTTTTTCATAAATAAATTAAATTATTTAATGTCTAAAAATAATAAATAAAATACCATTAGGTAGGACATATTGTTATATTTTTAATGAATATTTATAGTCTAATTTATCTTTTGTATAACCCTATATTAAAAAAGTTTTATTTATTAAACATTGATTTTAACTATTTTAACTCTTCTTTAAATAAAATAATAATAAATGTCCTAATCTAATCCAAGTGGACATAAAGGGAAATATATTATTCCTAAGGTTTTTTATTGTCGAATTACACTTATCCAATATAATTAAAACATGTGTTAGGGTAATAATAATATCTTTTTTACCCTTAATTACCCTATTTACTTTTAACCATGGTAAATAAAAGTAAAAAGTTCATCAAAAATTATTTTTATCTTATTGAACCACATTTTACGACTTGATATTAACCGTGTCTCTTAGAGTTTCGAAATTCCACTCAGAGAAGCCGTAAAATTATGTTTTATATAAGTTTTCAAAAAGCTCCTAGGAGGTAGGTAAAAGACGACGAAAAGTTCAATAAAATTTTTATATATCTAAAATTATTATAAAATGACTCCAATGAATTACATTGGACTTATATAGGTATTATTTATCAATTTTTACCTAAAATAAATTGAAATAAAATAAATAATTTTATAAATAAGATGTCAGTTTTTAAATAGTAACCCAGTGTTTTCACTATTCAACAAAAATTGAATGTTTTCAGAAAAATACCAAAACATCACCCTAGGAAAATTTCAATATTCCGAATCCAAAAATGAAGTCCATTTTGGAAAATAAAATTTCAAAAAGTTGGTATTACTATTAGTAACATCTAGTTTATATAATATTTTAATAACATATCATTTTTTAGTGAAACTCGGTATTGCGTACAACACACGCTATCATGGAAGGTCGCGATTGCGTGTAAAGAAAGCCAAGTCAGGGTTTCGTGTAGTGCAATATTCCTTTATTATTGTGTATAATAGAATCCAATCATATTTCATTTATACATTGAATATATATATATATATACACTCAATGTTGCTTAGAATAACTTCTATCAAACGAACTTGAAATTTTGTATAACACGAGCCAAGAATAGTGTTGCGTATACAGTGTTGCGTAGAAAACAAGCTAATTTTGGTGTCACATACAACAAAAGACATCAATGAAATTAAAAAGAATAATTCTCATAAAATCTCAGGTTGTTACATGTTCATAGATAGGAACAACTAATGAAGCCTGAAATATGTGGTGTTCCTATTAACGGGCCAGTCTTCATGATCTCATATACTTGATATCACTAAGTGTGAACTTCATCTAACTAAGTATCAATGAATATGATCCCCCATCACCCAATAGTTAGATATTATATTTTCCCATCAATATGTTGTATCTAAACCATATGACATTTTTTGAAGATTACTATCATAGTATCCCAAGGTTCTCTTTATAACCGAGAACTACTATAAATTTTGATATGATACTCAAACTAAGAAAATAACCATGTAAAAAGTGGAAATAGAAGCATAAAAAATTATTTTATGAATAAAGACATTCATATATTGAAATATATACCTAGAATGGAAATCAATGTTTATAAAGTACATGAGTATAGGGAACCCACTCACAACACTGTCACTTTCACTAGGGCCATTCTCAACCAACTAGATCTCACATTTATGTCATTGTTATGAAGAGATATGTCTTTAGTCATGGTTTATACCACGTTCTCCTCTATATATACTTTTCTAAATGTGACATCGCCTCTCTGACTAAAATCCCTTGAGAGATTAAAATGATGAAGTACATTCATTGTCCTCTAGTGTGACCTAGGATCTATGGAAAGAACCACTATCATAGTGTTTTGACAATATACTATAACATGGGTTTCACTTATAAGTACAAAAAAAGATCAAAAATAAATATGTGTACGCAAAAATATTCCTTAATTTAATCAAAATTCACTATATACTTGGATTCTATAATGTAATAGACATCCATGGATTGCTTCAAGCTCCCCCATCCCACTTCACAACCATCCAAGAAAAATATGTAGCCTGACTGTGATTTAAAATAATCCTGATCTTTCTGGAAGCTAGAACTAGTGTATCCCCTCATGATTATATCCTCATCTCCTCTATACACCAAAAACATGCCATTTTTATTTTTGAAGTATACTAAGAATGTTCTTATAGCTTCCTAGTGAAACTGTACAATATTTTCTAGATATCTACATAACATGCTTATATAAAAGGAAACATAAAACCTAGTACAAAAATTTTTATGAATAATAGATCCCATTGATGAATCCAAAGGGATTTTACTCATTAATTCAACCTCATCCTCTATCTTTGGACACAAACTCATAGTGAAATTAATGCCACATGACACTGGAAAAATCATTTCTTGTATTGTTCTGTATTGAACCTTATGAGTACCCCATCAACATAGGTACCTTGACGTATCCCAAACCATTTCTAATATCTATCTCAATAGATAATAACCCCTATAATATTGGAAACTTCTCCTAATCCTTTAATATATAATAATTTCATTAAACATTTATTTATAGACTGCAAGACTTTCACTTTGTTTCCCATTAATAATATTCCATCAACATATAATAATTGGAAAATGATATCACTCCCACTTACTTTATTATAAACACATGTATCACATTAATTTTAAATGAAAAAAATTATATTATGGCCTCATCGTAAAATACATTCCATTATAATGATGCATTAATTTATCCATAAATAGATCTCCATAGCTTATACACATTATTGGCACTCTTTAACATTAAAAAACATTCCCGTTGTGTCATATATATATCATAAACCAAATTACTATTTAGAAAATAAAATTTAACACCCATTTTCCAAAACTCTTAATCATGGAAGGATACTATTTCATGTAATATTTTGATGAATTTCTTCATTGCGACAGGGGATAAGGATTCATCATTGTTGATTCCTTGATGTTTCCTAAAACCCTTAATTACTAATCATGCCTTATGGGTACTCACTTGACCATCTATTTCCTTATTTTTCTTAAATAACCATTTATAACCAATAGTTTTTACATTACATTACAGGTCTATAAAAATCCAAACATTATTTTGTATATGTACTCTATTTCGAAATGCACGGATTCTTTCGATTTACCAGTATCCTATCCATCCTTTGATTCCTTAATGGTTAGATGTTCACCACTCTCTATGATTAATGTGTCACGTTACTTGGTGATAAGAAAAACATATATATCTGGTTCTCTAATCTATCATATATACCTAAACATTACTTTTTGTCTCAAGAATATATTCCTATCCCAATGCCTCTTGTAGATATTATTCCCACACAAACTCTTGTACATCGGAAAAATAAAAAATCATGGTCAATTTGAATCTCACTATTTCAATTTTAAATGACTTTACTTTATAAAAATGTAGAATGTCTTTCTATAATCACCCCTCTATCTAGATAGATATATAGGTAATATCTTTTATCCCCCATAGTATAACCTACAAAAGGAAATTCATGCTTCAAGATGCCAATTTTTCACTAGGTATAGTCTTGGAAAATTCCTCATATCCCCATATATGTATATGTGATACAAAAGGATTATATACATAAAAAAATACATATAAAATCTCATATTCTATTTTGTTTGGTACTAACTTTAGTTTATATGTTTTTTTTGTAGTGCGTATCCCTAAAGGGATAATTGTAGTGTTTCATGACATCTAATTGAACTGACTATGTTATATAGGGTTCAATTCCTCCTTTCTCTAACTAAATTACATGGATGTGTACAAGGAGAAGTGAGTTAGAAAACAAACCCAAATTCATTAAATTATTAATGAAATCCTGGTAATGATATTCTCCATCAAGATCTGAGTAGATTTTCTTAATCTTTTTACCAAAATAATTTTACACTTCATTTTGATAATCCTTAAACATAATATATGAATATGACTTATAACTATTTAATTACATTTATCTATGTATATTATAGATATCAATAAAAGTAATAAATTATAAAAAACACCTATTTAATTTATTTGAAATATACAACAAACATAAGTATGAACCAATTTCAATGGTTATTTGGAACTTTATCTATTACCATTGAATGGTGCTTTGGTGATTTAACCCTATAAATAAGTGTGGCATACAACAAAGGGTTTTAAATCAATGGAGTCTAAATACAAATCATGATATATTTTTCTTAATTTATTCTCTTTTACATGAACTAGCATGAAGTACCATATACAAGTACCCTATGTGCCATCCTAGATTGATTTTCTATTTATTGATGAAAATGGTTTTTATAGTTCAACTATATATAATCCATTGTTTAGATGCTCCATACCATAACATATGTTTCCCTTATACATAAGAAAAAATATATTTAAAAACTAGAAATAAAATCCCATAGTGTCTAAAATTGACACAAATATTATGTTTTGAGTAATAAATGGCACAAAAAAATAATAATTTAGTAAAAGAACTATACGACTATGAAAAGTAAGATGATAATATCCCACTACTAATGTTGCTAGTATTGTACCATGTTCTACTCAATGGTCTACTTTCACATTTTGAATTTGTCTTGAATATTCTTGGTTATTTTATTTTAATACTGATGTGTAATCCACATGAAATATCCAATACCCAGCACATAAAAAGTGAAAGATTGCATTCAATGAAAAATATACCAAAAATAGAAGCATCACCTGCATTCTATTCTTAGATATGAAATTATTTTTCTAGTGTATTTTTATTCCACATAAAAATAATAATTCCTTTATGTTTTTTATTTTCGTATATATTTTTACCTTCTTGGAAGGTAGGTGTATCATATCTATAACTTAAAATTAGTCCTTTACACTTTATCATTTAATTTTTTCCACTTGTTCACCATAAGGATTGAAGAATTGTAATTTTTTATATCCTTATTTTCTTGGAGAAATAAAGCCAAAATAATTGAGAGTGACTTAGTCATGTAATTTATATTATAATTAATAGTGAAATTAGAGATGGTATGTGGTAAAGATGCAAGTATGATATTAGTTTCTAGTTATTGGTTAAATTTGAATACAATGGTCTCAAGTTTTTCAATGTACCTGATCATATTAAGTACATGAGCTCCTGATTGATTCCCTTTTACCAGCATAGATCTATAAAGATAACTGGTTATCACATATCCTTGATAGTGAGCTCAATCCTAGTATTATTCTTAGTGATAAGAGAGAATTTGGGAAAAATAATTTTCCTTATGAATTTTATATAGCTTATTTGACATAGATGACAACATGAAACACTAAACATCCAGTTCATCATCTATATGCTTCTTGTATATTTATTTACAACATTTCTCACTACCCATGGGGGATAATTAGGAAATTGAGATTCTGATAGATATTGGTTTCTCTCTTGGAACATTAATATGATAAATTTCTTGTACCACTCCTGGATGTTATGTATTGACATAATATTTTACTTATATAATATTAATAGTAATGAAATTAAATTTTTGGTGGTTTATGTCTGATCAACACTAAATAATCTTATAATATTAGTAATTTATCTTGATTACCAGTAAAAACATTCAAAATTTACATTTTAAATTTATCCCAAAATATTTTCAAATTCTAGTATCCCATAAATATGAAATTAATAATACTCAGTCAGATGAGTATTCTAGTGGAAATTATCCTTAAATCTATCTTCATATCATGTTCTATTGTCTCTCCACAATTTAGAGAGTCTAATAAAAGATTTTTTATTAGAAAAAAATAATAATTCCTGACTCTATGGTCTATTGAGTGGAGTCTCATCTCTTGTAATGGATTACATTTCATTGCAAAATTCTCTGTCTATAATGTTTCAATAAATTATCTATGGGTACTTATATGCCTCCAAATTTACTAAAGTCAACACACCACACTCATCCAAACTCCCTAGAAGTGGGAGACACCCTAAGATATGGCTGATGAACACCGTAAAAAACCGGTTATGTCCAAATTTAGGTAATGTAAGGCATGTGATGACTTAATATTTTCATTGAGTGTTTTTTAATTTATCTCAGAAAAAGTCCTTTTTTATTTAACATGTTTTTCCTATGTGATTACACTCACAACCTAACCATGCTTTTAAATTGAAAAGATTCACCACACATGTTCATTTTATCTATCACTTCTTTTTTTATTGTTATACCATGTGATAGCACATAGTTGATACTCTTTAAAAAAATAATAAACCATGAATACAATACAATAAATAATTATGGATGTGATCATGAACCAAGAAGTATTATTAAATCCCTGGGGTCAATAATTCATCAATCAAGACCCTAGTGGACTTCATTGAGTTGATACATGACTTAAATTTTAGTGCCCGCAACATCCGCACACTTCACTTGTTTTGTTTATGCAGACTCTAGAACCAAACAACTTTTCTGTAAACCCTCTTGACATTTACATTGTATATACACACATAGGTGAGGGGAACTCAAGGTGTGAAATTAAGATTTATTACACAAATGTGGGCATGCAGTCCCTTATAAAAATTTAATATGGGGGGACAACATACATATCATCAATGAAAAATAATTATTACACTTTAAAAAATCAAATGAAATAATTAAATTAAATAAATAATAAAACAACAAGCAGATGTTGGTCTCATCTCATGATCAGTAAACATAAAAATATATTCTATTAAAAAAATAAATTTTACAAAATTCAACATGAGGGTATTTGTAATTATTTAACATTCATTAGAATAATTTTCAATAATTACCAATGTGTCCCACAACTCCCAAAATAATTTTATGAAATTATAAAAAATTAAATTTTATTTGATATTATTTTTTTTAAAAAAATTTGGTTGCATTTGGACAAAAAATATACCCTCATAAATTAATTTGGGGCTTTTGATGGGTTTAATGGCTAAGGAAAGTCAGATGCAAAATTTCTCAGTTCAACCCAATTCTAGTTATGGCATTCATTTGATAATGTATAAATATAAATTATATATATAACATTATAATATATATTTTATCTAATATATATTAATATATATATATATATATATATATAATGATTATCAGCACCCTGATGATGGGGTGAAAAATCAATCATTCATCCACTATATAATTAGGGAGTTCAATAATCTCATTTATGTGGTATAATCTTATGTTCCAGTTTTTCATTTTATTAAATAAATATTATCCTTCCATTTTGAAGGATAAGATTTTATTTTGATATTTGGATTATCAATTAGGCTACCATTTTAAGACTTATTACCAACAGGCTACCCCAAATAGATTTGGGTATCTCTAGAGAACACATAACTTTCTTTCATCATGCTACAAATAAAAAATACTTTCACCCGTAGTTATTAAAATGCAACCAAAATTAATCCTGTAAATCCTATCACATATTATACCAAAAAATCAATAATAATCAATTAGCCATATCTTGGAGATACAAAATTGGATCATACTCCTATCAGTTCTGTTGGTATTATATCAAACCTCTATTTCGGAAACACAGAAAAGTTTATTTAAATTTCCATTTTTTGGCTAAAATAACTGCATGTTCTCTTTGACACCAATTGATGGAACCCAAGGAATAGTAAAATCATGAAAAAAATATATTTAAACTTTTAGTATTATATTTATTTTTCAAGAATTGAGTCCACATTTACCCTTTTTTGAATTTCTTAATAGATCACATGGAATTCAATTTAACCATGAAAACAAATCAATGGAAACTGTAAATGGTACCATGTTCGTTTGAAATCAAATATTTTATTTGATCACCATCAGCATGTTGTGGATCGAAGTCACCATGATAGGTGTCTTAACAAACATATTCACATGAACTATATATCCTAAGTGACCAATCTTAGATTCACAGGTGCTAGCATGGGAAATCGAATGCGTTACAATATCCCTTTGATAACATGGAGAACACAAACTTGATCCAGATGATGAGATCAATACCACCATGTTATTCCCTTGGATTATAACTCTATACATGATATATAAAAATGGATATCTCTAAAATTATTTAAAATGGTTATGTTCACTATTCAGTAGACTAAATGAGATTTTATAGCTATTTTATACTTTCAAAATTACACTTTGGTCCCTAGAAAGAAAAATACTTCATTGTAGACAATGTTTTACACTTATGAATTAATTAAACTATTAATAAATGTAAATAACATTTTATCACTTTATTGTAACACGTTAAAATTTTACATGACTAAATACGAACCATTAACTAGGCTGGTAATCTCCCCAAACCATTTAACGAACTGTAAATATAGTATGTTTGTTTGAAAAATTATATTTTATCATATTTAATTTTATGAGAAAAAAACATTTGAATGACTTATAAGTATTTATAATGATCCTCATTATAAAATTGATTAATACAATTGAATTATTTTACTTGTGATCAATTAGAAAATACGGTACCAACTATATAGTAAACTCCCATTGATCCAATCTTGTGAAAATTTCGGATACACTTAGGGTGTGACGCTCTAGGTCCTTATCTTGGTAGTAGTGATTATAACCAAAAAACCAATAGAGGAGTCCAAAAACTCATCATGGAACCTATGGAGGTATGAAATGTCATAACTATTACTACCTTATATGAACAAAGACGATGTCATATAATCTCTTTGTTTTATGATATCTCATAATGTATGGTTTACACATGCATCCCCATATTTTGTGACCTTATCAAATATGATTTTTTTTTGTGAAATTCTAATGGATTTAATGAATATGCTACTATCCTAGTAAATCAAGGCCCATGAGATATCTCTTTCTAAACTCAGAAGAGGAAAATTCAATCTTGATCATTAATACAATACCATACCACCAATGACACACCCAACATATGCTTTCCCACCGCTACTTTAATGTCACGGTTTTAGCCATGCATCAATGTATGAAATTAAATGTTTCACATTGATAATAATGTCAAGTAAAGAGACCAATACCCATTTTTGCAAATTGGAATAACTAATGACACTTGAAACATGTTGTTTTCTAAATAGAGGGTTAGTCCACAAGATCTCATTTAATCAATATCACTAATGTCCGAACCTCAAAAGAAGAAATATAAATGATTATGTTCCCCTGACACTTGATTTACATATATTATTTGTGTCCCATCAGCATAATATATCTATACAATAGAAAATATATTTTAGATTGTCATGATCTGTCCCCTAGGGCCAGTGCCGTGACTACCCCAAGCCTGCCTTCCATAGGCTAGGGGCTGACGACTTGCACCAAAGTCATAATTCCCTAAAACAGGGAAGGCATTTCCATTATAACCTATAAACACACACATTAGATATGATAAAGAGTAAAATTAATAACCCACAAGTGAGTACAGTAAGTAAAAAGGGGCCAGAATACAACCCCAACTGGAAAGTACAAGAAACTAAAAGTAGAAGTACAACTAAGGAAATAGGAAAAACATCCACTAGGTTGTCCTCTGAGGTTCCTACTTGAAGGGTAGGTACCGATCGCCTCTTCAGAACTCCATTTCCATCCATCTCCTCCGTGTATCGACACGCCATAAGATCCACCTCCGGGTACAGTCCAGTCCTGGTACTCTCAGCCTCGATCAGTACTATTTGTTTTCTGCATCCAACACAATGTGGTGCGGGCATAGCCCGTGTAGGGGTGAGTATAACGATACTCAGTAGGGACCCAGATACCCTCAAGGTCACACAAAATCTAAAAAGGATAGACTATAAGGTATGAAAACAACAGATAACCCCACTTAGGTATATTCCCATACATATACCTAAGTTATCAAGTAATCCATCTCAATCATGAGGAAAACACAAAAGTTACTGACTCAGCTCTACCAGGATTTCATTCAAATTATAGAAACCGTGACTTCTAGAGAACTCATCCTCTGTTGAGTACAGTGGGCCTTCCGCGCCACCAAGGCGCTTCCCACTAACCTTGGACTACTGAGGTACTCCTCCTCTTGAGTATTGTGGGTCTACCGCGTCCCATAGAGGTGCTCCCCACCGTGGGTCTACTGCCACAACCAGGCGCTCCCCCTAATAGCATGCAGAGGTATTCCTCCTGTCGATTACCGCGGGACTTCCACCACAACCAGACGCTCATTTTCCGTGGGTATACCGCCACAACCAGTCACTTCCCACTAGTCTAGTCGAGTCACTCTGAGTCAATTGGTCAGCAGTCGTCATGTCTCAGCCAGCTACTAGGTCTCCTGACTCTGTCCTCTCATCTCTGGAAGGATCCGCTCCACGAGCTACTGGTCGATACTCTATCTTTCATGAAGTCCCACGAAGAAGTATCTCAATGGTATGTCATGTCATAGTGGTCTCAACGTAATAAACGGCACGTCAATCAGGCGCCTGGTCTGTGAGTTATTAGGATTTTAGTCTCGAGGGCCCGGTTGGATTCGTACACGATCCAACCTGACCGTATCTCAACTATACCCCAAACTCTAGTGGGGGATACCCAATGGGACCGTCATGCTCCAATATTACCAGTTCCACTGACGGTTTATCAAATGGGCATCCGGTGCCAAAGATATGGCCAAAGAATGTAAAGGTTCATAGTTGGCCTGGGTTTGGTCTGGCCCGGTCGGACCGACCTAGCCCGACGCAGTCTTGGCTGACCCGGTTATGGTCGACCCAGCCTGACCCGTTGGGTCTGACCTGACTCGTTAGGTGGGCCGACCCGTTAGGTTCGGCCCGGCCCGCTGGACCCAGCCTAGCAGACCGCGAGGGGTCGCAGAGGGTCATGAGAGCGTGGGCCACTCGTGAGGGTGCAGACCATCCATGGGTTGAGGTGAGGGTGGTTCGGCCCGGAGGGAACCGTGAGGGCACGACTCAGCCTGGAGGGCACTGCGAGGGGCCGACTTGGGGCAGCTCAGCCCAAGGCCGGGGGGGGGGGGGGGGCTGCTGCGGGGCACGCGAACGGTGGAGCCATGAGCTGCATGGGGTACGCGGAGGCCGGTGGGTTGGTTCGGCTAGCGGTGGCACGGGGTGCGCAGGGCGCGCGAGGAGCACGAGGTGCGCAAAGTGTGCAGGTCATGCGGTGTGTGAGGGGTGAGCGAATGGGGAATCCGTGGGGTGTTGTGGGGCGAGCGGAGGCCAGCTTAGTTGGGGCTCTGGAGGGCGCTGCGAGGGGAACGATAGGCGCGAGAGGCAGGGCGGTCGAGATCCGGGGCACGGGCCGGTTTGGACGGCGGGTGGCACGACCTTTGGGTAACGCGACCGGGGCAGCTTAGGAGCCGGAGGGTGGCACGATTCGGCCAGAGGCGCTGGAGCGTCGCGTGGGTGGCACAGGTTTCCTTCGTTGCCTCGTCACCATGCCGAAGAACATTACAAAGAAGAATGGTGGAGGGGGGGGGGGGGGTCAGGCCATGTTAGTTTGGCCCGCACCCTCTGCGTTTAGGGTGGTAGAAAATAGTTCATTAAGAACATAAACAATGAAATATCATGGAAGATATCTTAAAAACATCAATTCCCAAAACCACTCATTAACAATATATTCCCATCCTGTAAGGAAAAATATCTGTGGATCAACTTGATAATAAGTTGGTCCGCATTCATTGTTTTGGAAGGAAAGAAACAATGGAAAATTACCATACTTAAATAAAATCCCTTCATTTGTTTGTTGTTCATTGATAGAGTGGCAGGGAAGAATATGGAGTTGTCATCATTCATCTCCTCCACTGCACACTTCCAATCTCGAGCTTGTGCATCAGTTCATTGATAACGATGAAGAGGGAGGGTCGGTCATCGAAGATGTCCCACGTTGTTTTTTTCAGCAAGGTTCTTCTGAGGAAGAAGTCGAAGAAGCACCTTCCCAGCATTCTTCATTGGAAGAATGCATTCTTCGGTCTTCGTTGGAGAAAATATTTCTTCATTGGAGAGTTTTCTCCCAAGATCTCTAATCCTCATTTCCCAACCTTTTTCCAACAAAAGAATTGATGTCCCCTCCAAATAATATATTATCTATTATTTAGTTTAATGAGTTTAAAATTGAAATTGGGTGAATTAATCTAGTTAGCTCCACTTAATTAATTCATTAGGTTTGCACAATTAAAAGAGAGGAAGGGTTGACACCATTAAAAGAGGGGGTTCAAGAGACTCTCCCTCATTAATGAGGAGAGTTGAGAGGTTTTCCTCTCCCACCATTATTAAGGGGTTTAGTCTCGGTTGGTCCCCACATCGTAACCTATCGTGGGAGGTTAAGTTCGTGTGGGCCCCACCACCATAACCTATCATGGGAGGTTAAGGTGTGGTGGTCCCCACCACAAACTTCCACTTGGGTGGTTATAAAGGATAAAATAAAATAAAATATGCATTTATTTTATTTTATTATTCCCACGAAAAAGCCAAAAACAATCTTCCACACTTGACCAACTGCCGTCGATGTGAAAGTCTTATTAAGAAAATATCAACACTTCAAGTTCAATGGCCCCCTTAGATTTCAATTCCGAGCACCGGTAAAAACTATATAAAAACTCGTTCGTACGTTTATTGAACATACCAAACCAAAACATCAGAAATTGATTCCAAGAACTCAGGGCCTTGGAATCATGCACCATAAATTTTCATGGACTCGAAAAATTCCCATTTAATAAAAAAAATTTACATGGAAATTCCTGGTCTATACATTCTCCCCACCTCAGGGCATTACGTCCCCATAAGCTACAACTCATAACTATGGGAACAAGTGTATGTACTGAGCATGCATATGAGCCTCCCACTCCCATGTGCTCTCTTGGAGATTCCTGTTCTACTAGTGATCGTGCACTAGAGGTATCGACAGTCCATGAAGGACCCAATTTTTTTGATACTCAATCTCTACTAGAACCTCCGTAAAAGTCCCCCCATCGTTGACGTCTTGCTCTCTATGGTCGATGACATGGGAAGGGTCGTGCACATATCTCCTCTAATGGGACACGTGGAAGACGTCGTAAACCCGGTGCAACTGAGGTGGAAGAGAAAAGGGGTAAGACACCTCACCAACTATGCTGAGGACCTAAAAAGGTCCGACGAATCTCGGAGATAACATGCCGCCTCAACCAAATCTCTGCAAACCTCGTAGAGGTGAGACCCGAAGAAAGAAGTGGTCTTCATCCTCGAACTCCAAAGGTCTCCGTCTCCTGTAGGCATATGACTTATGCCTTATCTGTGAAGTATTCATCCAATCCTGGATGATCTACACCTTCTCTATAGTAGCTCACACCATCTTTGGTCCCACTATTGCTGACTCCCCTGGGTCAATCTAGCATAATGTTGATCTGCAAGGTCGCCCGTACAATGCTTCAAATGGTGCCATCCCAATGGTGGAGTGATAGTTGTTGTTTTATACAAACTACACCAAAGGTAAGTGATCCTCCCATATATGACCGAAGACGAGGATGCAAGCAGGTAGCATGTCTCTGAGGGTATTAATGGTGCGCTCAGTCAGACAACACATTTAAGGATAGAAGACGGTGCTCAAACGAAGCTGTGTCCCAAAAGCTTCCTACAACCCCTTCTATTACCGGGAAATAAAATGTGTATCACGATCAGAGACAATTGTCAAAGGTACTCCATGTAACCGCACAATCCCCTACACATAGAGTCATCCCAATATCTCTACTGAACTCTACTCTCTAATCGGCAGGAAGCGGACCGACATGGTGATTCGGTCGACGAGCAACCAAATCAAGTCATGTCCCCTAGATGTACGTGGATGTACTGTCATGAAGTCCATGGATATCCCATCCCACTTCCATTATGGGACCTCTAAAGGCTAAACCAAGACTGCTGGTACCTGATGCTCTACCTTCACTTGCTGACAAGTGAGGCACTGTGAGACAAACTCTGAAACTACCTTCTTCATTCCCAGCCACCAGTGCTGTCGTCTGAGGTCCTAGTACATCTTCACCACTCATGGATGTACAACAAGAGGGGATTTGTGGAACTCCCTCAACACTTCCTCCTGAAGTGACAGTTGAAACATGGTACATCCTCGGAAAAAAATGACATGATCCCTACCTTTAGAAAATCCATCAGGGGCCTTCCCTATGGATAACTATGCATGTCGTGTCTCGCAGTTAGTGTCCCATTTTTGTGCCTCCCTGACTCACTGAAGAAGTGGGGGAGTGACTGCAAGAGACTGAATTAAGGCTGCTCCATCTCTATCCACAAAGGATATTTGTATAGAAGCCAGCTGCTCTGTCGCCTCGCCTAGTTGCTGTATACCAGATCACCTATTGAGGGCATCTGCAACAACGTTCCCCTTCCCATGAGTATATAATATCTCTATGTCATATTCCTAGAGGAACTCAAGACAACATTGTTGTCTCAGGTTCACAACCTTTTGAGGTAAGATATACCTAAGACTCTGGTGATCAGAGTACATGGTAAAATGCTCGCCCATCAGATAGTGTCACCACATCCTCAACGTGAAGACCACTGCTGCTAACTACAGGTCATGGGTAGCATAGTTATGCTCATGTTGACTTAGCTGCTGAGAACCATAAGTGATCACTACTCACTCCTAAATCAAGACACAACTGAGTGTGGTCCCTGATGCGTCGCATTAGACTATGTACCCCACGCCTTCCTTTGGAAGCCATGAGATGGGGTCACTATTCAACCTCTACCTCAGATCATGAAAGATGTGGTGGCATCTCTCCGACCACACAAAGGGTTGCCCCTTCTTCTTCACAGTTGATAGCGGTGTTGAAACTCTTGAGAAGTCTGGCATGAACCTCCGGTAGTATCCAGCCAAATCCATGAAACTCCATACCTCCGTCACACTCCTGGGTGGCTCCCAAGAAAGTACCATCTCAATCTTCCCTAGATCTACTGCAATTCTAGGATCTGAGATGACATGTCCCAGAAAGTGAACCTCTTAGATCCAGAACTGGAACTTCAAGACCTTACCGTAATGCTGCTGCTCTCGGAGTGTGTCCAATACTACCCACAAATGATAGGCATGCTCCTCCTTAGTATTCTATTATATTAGAATGTCGTCGATGAAGACTACGACAAAGTGATTTAGGTATGGCTAAAATATCTTGTTCATGAGTCCCATGAATAATGATGGAGCGTTGGTTATGTCGAATGGCATAACCATGAACTCGTAGTGGCCGTATCGACATTTGAAGGTCATCTTCTGCACATCCTCATCTCAAACTCTGAGCCGTTGATAGCCTGATATAAGGTCTATCTTCTAGAACCACCTTGCTCCCTTCAACTGATCAAAGAGGTCATTAATCCTCAAGAGTGGGTACATGTTCTTCATGGTCACCTGGTTTAGGTGATGATAGTCAACACAAATCCCCAAGCTCCCATCCCCCTTCTTGGCGAACAGAATCAGGGCTGCCCAGGGTGAAACACTGGTCCAGATGAATCTTTTCTCCTACAAGTCCTCTTGATATACCCACAGATCACGAAGATCCATGGGAGCCATCCGATCCACTGGAGTAGATATCGGTGTTGTCTCGGGGTACAATTCAATGTAAAATTCTACATCTCTGTGAGGGGGTAGGCCTGGAACATCATCAGCAATGGAATCTGTGTACTTTTCCACCACTATAGGATATCTTGGACTCTCCACATGAATATCTCCGAGGGTAAGGCTAGCCAACTGATGAGTGATCGGCTGCACTCTCCTCCGAGAAAGTCCATCTTGTGCAGCAAAGGCTCCCTTCTCTCTGGTGAAGGTAAACCTGGTCCCATCTGTTCATACACACAAAAATTTGCGCCTAATACATTAAATATGATCATGGACTATAGATAACTAGTCCATACCCAAGATGACGTCGTAAGGCCTCGACGTAGCTACTAGGAGATCCCAGCCGAAGCTCTCACCTCCTAGAGTAAGCTTAGACTACCGAAACCAGTGCGTAATCGTCGAGTCTACTCTCATAAGAGTCTCTAGACATAAGGATCGAGTCAACAGGTCCGTTGGAATCTTCGAGCTCTGAACGAGGCTAGTGGCAATGAAAGAGTTACTGGAACCTCTGTCTATAAGAACTGCAGCTAAGGTGGAATAGACATAGATGGTACCTTGTATCATCTTCAGAGCATCGTGATCGTAGGCCTCAATTTCCTGGAGCTAAGCTCCCCCCTGTCCAGCTCCTCCTTGTATTCGGGGTGGACCTCCTGGTGGTGGTGGCGGCCGCGCCTCAAATTGTCATCCACCGCCAGCTGCATGGCCAACTCCTCTGCCACATCCTCCTAATCCCTACGGACCACCTCAATCAAATATTTGTCTCTTCCTAGGTGGTCCTTCGACCATCTGTTGGTCATCCGAACATCGGGTCAGACAGTCACGAGCCCTGTGACCCCACCCACTGCATGAGAAACTCTACATCCTCCTGACAAGAATGTATCCACTCCAGGTGCCCCACACCACCGATCTTGAGTCATGCTATCATCCACCTATATGTCGGGTCCTCTTGGAACTCTATGAAGTCTATCTACTAAAATCTATATAAGACTCTTCTATGTGTCAGATGGTGGTGGATCTCGCTGATGGAGAATGTTCAGCAAGTAAACTCTCCACTAGGAGGGCTCACTCTAACACCCCTACGTGCATCGGGATGATGAGTGAGATCAACAAAGCTCTGATATACTGCTTGAGTCCCTGCTCTAAGTCCCTGGCCCTAAAGAATGGGTCATGTACCATATCATTTGAGTAGCATGGGAGTTCTGTGAAGCTTGCTGAGTATTGAGCCATGGTCTTGTTGCCCTGCTGCAGATGAAGTAGGTCTGGTATTTCCACTATACGAAGAGTCGCTGGAAAAAACTCTTCCTGACACAAGCTTTCAAAGTATCCTTAGATAAGCGTCATCTCGTCATGAACTTGGAGCATCAATCTCCACCATCTTCCCACTACTACCTATAGAAGGATGGCAACAAGAATCACCATGAGGTCGGCTGGTGTCCCTACCAGTCAGAAAACTGTCACCACAACCTCCAGCCAATCCTCAGCCGCATGTGGGTCCGTCTCTCCTATGAACATGTGTGGACCCTGGCTCTAAAAATCGTGAAACATGCTCAAGAGGCGTGCATTGTTTGCTTCTTAGGATAGTGTCATTGGTGGCCCAACGGGGAGTGGTACTGCTGGTGCCTCCATTAGAAAAGGGCCCTGCACCGAGGCCTCGTCGCTCGATGGGCTATCTATGCATACAACTCTTCGGACTCTAGCTGGTCATCCGTGGGGAGGCATCTTGAAATAAATATATGTGACACGGTCAAAAGACTTTAACTGGTGAGCTGACATGGCTGAGGTGACTTAAAGAAAACTTTTAAAAACACACACACAATTAGTGTTTTCGTTCACTGAGTCAGAAATCAGAAGTCAGGGTCCTGGTGTATGGATACATCGGCCGCCGCATAACACTAGACTCCCAGAACTGAAAACCACACTCACTACACTTAATAATATTGCTTAATAGAAAATAACTATCAGAGTCCTACATTCTGCTGTAGAACCGACTCCTTTAATACCAATTTTTCATGACCCATCCCCCAGGGCATGTGCTGTGACTACCCCAAGCCCGCCATCCAAAGGCCAGCGGCGAGCAACTAGAACCAAAGGTGTAATTCCCTAAAACATGGAAGGAATTACCTTTATAACATATAGACCCACATTGCAGATACGATATTGAGTAAACTGAATAACCAATAGTTGAGTACAGTAAGTAAAAAGGGGCTAGAATACAAGACGAACTGGAAAGTACAAGAAACTGAAAGTACATGTACAACTAAGGAAATTGAAAAAACAGCCACTGGGTCATCCTCTGAGGTTCCTACCTGAAGGTTAAGCATAGATTGCCTCCTCAGTACTCCATGTACTTCCGTCTCCTCCGTGTACCGACACGCCGTAAGGTCCACCTCTAGGTACCATCCTATCCTGGTACTCTTATCCTCGGTCAGCGTTTCTTGTTGTCTACATACAACAAAACGAGGTGCGGGCATAACCCATGTAAGGGTGAGTATAACGATACTTAGTAGGGACCACAAGACCCTCATGGTCTTACAAAATCCATCAAGGATAAACCACAAGGTATGAAAACAACAGATAACCCCACTTAGGTATAATTCCCATACATATACCTAAGTTATCATGTAATCCATCTTAATCATGATGAAAACACAAAATTTACTGACTCAACTCAAATAGGATTTTATTCACATTATTGAAACCATGGATGCTGGAGAACTCCTCCTCTGTCGAGTATATTGGGCTAACCGTGACAGCAAGGCGCTTCCCACTAACCTTGGACTGCTGAGGTACTCCTCCTGTCACGTACCGTGGTTCTGCTGCCTCAGACAGAGGCGTTCCCCACTGTGGGTCTGCCACCAGAACTAGGCGCTACCCCTTATAGCATACAGAGGCATTCCTCCTGTCGAGTAACGCGGGTCTGCCTCCACAACTAGGCGCTCCTTCATCGTGGGTCTGCTGCCACAACCAGGCACTCTCCAATGTGCTAGTCGATTCACTCTGAGTCAATCGGTTAGAAATCACCAAGTCTCATCCAGTTACTAGGTCTTCAAAGTCTATCCACTCATGTCTAGAAGGATCCGCTCCACAAGCTATTGTTCGATACTCCAATAGTCATGAATTCCCACGAAGTAGTATCTCACAGGTCGACCACGTCATAAGGGTATCAACGCAACAAACGGTGCATCAATCAGACGCCATATCTGTGAGTTATTAGCCTTTTAGTCCCTGGGGCCTGGTTGGATTTGTGCACAATCCAACCTAACCATATGTCAACTATACCCTAAACTCTAGTGCGGTATACCCAAAGTGACCATCATGCTCCATGATTACCAGCGCTGCTGACGGTTCGTCAAACAGATGTTCGATGCCCAAGATATGTCCAAATAATGTAAAGGGTCATAGTAGGCCCAGGTCCGGTATGAGCCAGCCCGACCAAGCCTGACCCATTGGGTCTGACCCAAACCATTAGGCGGGCCACCCTGTAAGGTTCGGCCTAGCCCGCTGGGCCCAGCCTAGTAGGCCGTGAGGGGCCACAGAGGGCCGTGAGAGCGCGGACCGGTCACGAGGGTGCGGACCGACCGTAGGTCGGCCTGATGGTAGTTCTGCCCAGAAGGCACCCCGAGGTTGCAGCTCGCCCCAGAGTGTGCCGTGAGGGGCCACCTCGGGGAGACTTGGCCCGGGGTTGGGTGGCGTGGCCGGGGACAGAAGGCCAGCTCGGCCGGGGCACACGGATGGCAGAGCCGGGAGGCGCGAGGGTCAGGCGGAAGCTGGCGGGCTGGTTCGGCCACTACTGGCGTGGGGCGCGCGGGGTTCATAGGGTTTACGGATGGAGAATCCATGAGGTTCATGGAGGCTGTCTCGGCCGGGGCTTTGGAGGGTATCATGAGGGGCGTGGGAGGTGCAGGAGGCGCGACGGATGGGAGCCGGGGCACGGTGTTTCCAGAGCGCGGCGTGGCTGGGATGCGACGCGACTCAGTCTGGTTCGTCCGAGGGGCAGCACGGCCGGTGGGTAGCGCAGCCAGGGTGGCTCAAGAGCTAGAGGGCAGCACGGTTCGGCCCGGGGGGCCAAAGCGTCATGGGGGAGGCGAAGGTTTCCTTCGTCGCCTTCATTGCCTCATCTCTATGCCGAAGAACATCACAAAGAAGAACAATGGAGGGCGGTCATTCCATGTTAGTTTATCCCGAACCCACTGCGTTTAGGGTGGTAGAAAATGGTTCATCAAGAACATAAACAAAGAATGAGAATAGAAGATATCTCAAAAACATGAATTCCCAAAATCACTCATTAACAATATATTCCCAACCCGCTTGGAAAAACTTCCGCGAATCAACTTGATAAAAAGATGGTCTACGTTCTTTGTTTTGGGAGGAAAGAAACCGGGGAAAATACCATACTAAAATAAAATCCCTACCTTTTGTCATTGTTCGTTGATGGATTCACGTGGAAGAAGATGGAGTTGTCGTCATTCATCGCGTCCACCACACACTTCCAATCCCGAGCTCATGTGTCGGTTCTTTGACGACGATGAGGAGGGAGGGTCGGCCATCGAAGATGCCCCATGTTGGTTGATTCTGCAAGGTTCTTTCGAGGAAGAAGTCGAAGAAACTCCTTGTCGGTGTTCTTCGTTGGAAGAACGCGTTATTCTTTCTTCTTTGGAGAAACTAGTTCTTCGTTGGGGAGTTTTCTCCCAAGAGCTCTAATCCTCCTTTGAGAACCTTTTTCCAACAAAAGAATAGATGGCCCCTCCAAATAATATATTATCTATTATTTAGTTTGATGGGTTTAAAATTCAAATTCGGTGAATTAATTAAGTTATCTCCACTTAATTAATTAATGAGGTTGGCACAATTAAAATAGAGGAATGTTTGACACCATTAGGGGGGGGGGTGGGTCAAGAGACTCTCCCTCATTAATGAGGGGGAGTTGAGAGGTTTTCCTCTCCCACCATTATTACGGGGTTCAGTCCCAGGTGGTCCCCACATCACAACCTCTCATGGGAGGTTAGGTTCAGGTGGGCCCCACAAATATAACCTCTCATGGTAGGTTAAGGTGTGGTGATCCCTATAACCAACTTCTACTCGGGTGTTTATAACAGATAAAATAGAATAAAACATGCATTTATTTTATTTTATTATTCCCATGAAAAACAAAAAAAACAATCTTCCACCCTCGACCAACTACCGTCAAGGTGAAAGTCTTCTTAAGGGAATATATGTGCTACGATTTCAATGGTGCCCTCAGATTTCAATTCCGAGCACTAGTTAAAAATTTATACAAACCCTCTCGTATGTTTACTGAACGTACCCGAACAAAACATTGGAAATTGATTCCAGGAACTCCAGGCCTCAAAATCATGTGCCGTCAATTTTTGCAGACTCGTAAAATTCGCATTAAAAAAAATTCATGGAAATTTCGAGTCCTTACAAAGACAACATTAATTATATATCTATGTTATCATTATAGTCAGGATCTACAATAACCTTTTGACATAACATATAATCTAAATAAATTAACATGTAAATTTTGGATACAAAAGTATCAACATTATATTTGATTGAATAAACACATTAATATATAAAATAGTATACATTTAATGTTAATCAACATATATAAAGTATTTTGGTATAGGGAACCCACTCACAATAGGTATACCACCACCATCTTTTAGGTTAGGGTCTATAAGAACCCTAAACCTATAATCTCACAATCTAGGTAGGGCTCCATACCAATGCCTGGTCTTAACCATATCACTCAGGGTGTTTTTCCAACATCTTCTCACTCAAGGAGAGGCCTTGAATTCATGTTTAGAGATATATCACATCGACCAATCCCTTCTCACTCTAGGGGTTCACATACCAAATACTAGACTATAACTTATCTATCAAGGCATTCCTACCAAAAAAATCACACTCAAGGTGAGATAGAGCATCACATCATCAACAAAATCACAATGACCACTACATTCTAACATAAGGAATGATCCACATACAAAACCTGAACCTGACATTATCACTCAAGGTTTCCATCCAAAAACATCATACTCAAAATGATTCTAACATTCACAATTTCATTTAATCATGCATCAAACCACCATCATCTCAAATAATACATCGTTTATGAATCCTTCTAACTTATACTTTGTCACGCATCTATAATTTGACAACTACATTATCACTCAAGGTATGGCCCTACCTACACCTTCTCACTAAAGGATAGTGCACCCATCATGTCTCATCATCCAATATTATCACATAGCTATCACACTCATTGAATAAAAACCAAGGCATTCATTATACACCATAATCTCACTGATTCATCAGCAGGGTGTTAGTATCTTGAGACATAGCTCATCATCACGAATCACATCTTATCAAGAATCTAGACACATATGTTATTATTCTAAATGATATCTTGGCCATACAAGAGGAACATATAGAACCTATCAACACTCTCTTATCTCTTATAAGGGAAACCACAAGCATCCTCAAACCCATCTTTGTCCCCACTCATTAGCACTCAACTATCACCAACACCCCAAAATGTTATCTAATCCTATTGTCCTAATGCGACCCCAACCATAATAAGATGTTCTAATCCTCTTAAAACTATTATATTACAAATCAATCTTGTTAACCAGGGAATGTCTCATGCTAACTCACACTAAGGCCCTTGATAATTTGATGAAAAGTCTCCAAAAATTATCATAAAACTTACTTGAATTCTATATCGCATATCCCTAATGAGAGATCTCAATCTCATTAACTAGAGAAAACCATCCAAGTCACACATCAACTATCCCTAGAGGTATTATTTTTCCATTAAGTTTCTCCAATATTATCCTTCACCATTAAGTGGGTGTTCCCCCAACATACATGATATATACGACTATCTAATCTATCCACATGAGGCTTAAGCATCTCATGCCTACCCAAATAGATGTAGGAGGTCCAATTTGGCTACCCTATCTCATCCCAACCTTGAGACTCTCTCAAGGAATATCATACACCCAACTAGAATTCCCTTCCTTTGGTTTCATGTTTTTCGAACATCTCAATTTCCCATAACATAATTGGATCCCCTTTTTACACATAAAAGTATAAATGTGATTCTATTTATTTAAATAGGTCGATCTTGGTCCCTACCCCCTCTATGAGAACACATATATACTTGTAGGAAAACACAATCATGTATAAAAAATAATATGTTTTTACATTATTTGGATCACCCACCTCAAACACAATGTTACACACTCATTATGATTTACACAATCCCATAAAAGCCTGTCCATGAATCATTGAATCAATTATAAAAAGATAATCACTGATCTAAAACCACTACATTAAAATAACTAATTTTAAGAAATTATAATTATTTTTTTATTCAAACCAAAGTGGTATAATGGAAAGAACTCATTGAGTAACACCCCACCATTGAATCCCCATGAAACCCTGTATTTTTATAATTTATAACACCCTCTAAAAGTCCCTAATAAAATACCCATATTTAATTCCCAAAACACCCTATTCAATTTGAATAATCAAAAAACCCTATCAAAATACAATAAAATAAATGATCAATATAGGGGAAGAAAGACAAAGAAAAACCTAGGCAGAAACTAACCTAGAATACACCCTATAATCACTTCTATAACACCTTCAAATTAGGGTAATTGAATATGGAAGTAGGAGGGGAAGAGTAGATCGAAATAGACCTTTTATAACACCCCCACTTGCCTAAATCATGAAGGATGTGGATTGGAGAATGAATAATTTTTCCTTGCTTAAAAATTTGGAAATGGGTACATCAATACACGATGCTATGAATTATGGTGCGACAAAATTTTACATGAAAAATTCATGGAATGACATGTTGGTTCATAAAATAGAACACCTCCACCAAGAAGAATAATCATCTGGAAGCTCAATCAGCCATGACATGACCCCTCTAGATAGGGAGTGTCATAACTCCCTAATGAACACTAAAACTTTCGAGACACTATTCTTTATAGTGTGGATTACTCCCTTCATGGCATAAATGCTTCCCATGTCTAGGCTCCATGAAATGGACCTCACCACAAAACAAAAAACATGTCCCTTATCATAATGTTACCCTAGGAATAATTTTTCTATGATCCCTTCTGATAAAAAATTACAAAGGAAAAATACAAGGGTCACCAGAATACATAAGTAAAAGTCGTTTCCATGGATTGATTACCTCCACCAGGGTGTGACACTCATATGTAAGGGTCTTGACCTCATGAAAAATCCCATAAAAATTCACCAAGCTATGGAACCCTTAATCAATGGTGTGAACATTTATCATAGAGCCTTAATTTTTTAATTATCTCCTCTTAATGGAATGGCCTACCCTATCATAGCATAATGAGCCATCTGTAGAAAAAATAAGCCAAAGGGGTCACTCTTACCCCACTCTGACATTAACCTGATGAACAGAAACATGTATTATTCTTTGAAAATATCCAAAAACATCTATTGGAGATGTTTCAACCCTCATAGTCCCACTTTAAATCATTATTCTCGAAACATCCCCTGATTCATAATCAAAAATTGAAAATTACCCAAAATTTAACAACTCCTAACTATGTGGTTCATTACCAACTCCCCACCATAACGGTTCAAATCCTCTATAATCCAAAATGTTCCTTTATATATAATTATATATCCAAAATAGTCATCAAATCAATACTAAATAATTGTGTTCTACAATAAAATGAAAACGGAGCTTCTATTATGTAACTCCAAACACAAGGGTGAACTATTCATTGAAATCCAAGTTACTCTCTCATCAACACTTCCAACATAGAGAAAACACTCCACTAAACCCTTCTATACCAATGAACCCAAGAAAAATCAAATGATTGATTTGTAAGCTTATAGTTGTCCCCATTATAAGACTCACTCATAAAGGTTGATTTTGGGTTATAGTGCTCTTAAATTTAGAAATTTATTATCAAAAATGAACTTCAAGTGGTCCATCAAAATGATAAATTTAGTTTTAACCTCTGTATACCAAATTTAATGCAAAACAACTGATCAATACTAAGCTATCTAACCTTCCCTAAAAATATATAATTACACCCATTAATGCATCCCCACATACTACAATCATAATTCCTTAATTCCCCATAGGCATCATGGAATTTCCTGAGAACAAAAATTGATGATTGAATTAGATACATAGTGTAATTCCATGGTTGGGTCCTCAACTAATCACAAAATACATCATAATATCTAAATGATCACTGAAAATCCTCTGATTAGACTCACTCTGGATTATATAAATTATATCCCAAGCCCGATTCAAACACGTGGACTCTATCAGATGCTGCATATGAATTCAAAATCTAGTTTTTAATATAGAATAAGATAAAATAATAACCACCACACACTAGCTTCTTGGTGACATATCAACCATCCACAAACTAATTTCACTTTATCTATGAGTTTTTGGACACCATGTCCATAAATTCATGACTGGTAATATTATCTTCAAAATAAAAGTAGCATTGTCATCACTGCATTGAAGTAAAACACCTGATCTCCATAACTTACATTATATCCACTAACAAACATATTGATTGTATGTGACCATCCCACTCCTACCCAAGAACCAACTAAAATACCAAACACCACATGTTCTAATCTCACCAAGAACATTATGCTCAATATTTTCAAAATTTAACCCACAATTAGTGTTACACCCTTAAATTCCAATGGTGGTCTCCCCACTACATGGATTCCCTTAGACCTCTCCCTGAGAGAAACACTGAATGAATTCCATCATAAAATGCATGTATCTCCTCCCGAGCCACATTTATCCCTTCCTTAACAACTACTATCAAGGAACAATCCCAAATAGACCACACCACGGTTCTCCAATCCACAGAAAATGTATCCTCTTACCCAATAGGGAAACAATCCATTCTCATCAATTCCTTGGACATACATTCCCATAAGTGTCTCATCAAACCCATCTCTACTCAGTACACATAAAGCCTCATTGATCCCCAAACCATATGGGTACTATGCATCACTAGTGTATACATATGCTTACACATCAAGTATTTTCATGGAAATCCATTTCAACACTAAATCTCTTCATGAAAAGGAAGAGTGATCCCCCTAAAGAGACATCTAATTTGATATTAACCATTATCCAACTCAATCTCATATGAACCCAATAGTTGTACACTCCTATATCCCTTGATCACATAAACAAACTCATGATCTAATTAGTCACATGCCTTTAAACCTATGTTCATCTGTCTAAACCACTTACAATACTCAAATACAATTCCAAAATCATCAAAACAAAATCATCCTCCACGATCACACTCCAATAATCCCATTGAACCTCACTCATTATAAAGCCTACCATAAAATCATCAACCACCAAAGCATCATTCCAAAACCATAACGAAACTATACTAATTTTCCCTATCCTAGAACTGGCCATCTAAAATCATTATCCAGTAGGTATAGGCATGCAAATGACCCTTACTTCTAGAACCCAAATTTGATACCAAAGAGCTCCAAGAATTATACATCTCAAAGGCACAAGGAATTACATATTACTTATCTCAACCCTTTCACGGGTATCTATATCTTCATGGTAACCTATTCCCATGCTACAATCCTCTAAGGAATCTAATACCTGGACTAACTAACTAGGGGTTACTATACATCCATTGTATAAAGGGACTACAAAACCATCATCAGTGAATGAATCACCACAGGATTCAAATAACATGTCATTAAAAAACACTATGGTCTAGCTAAGTAAAATTCCTACAACAATTTATATGGGAAGACACCTTACAAGTTGTTATTGAATCTTTAAACAGCTAAACCCTATGTAAATGGTGAAATCAATCACCCACAAGAACATGTATGTTATGTGAATACTATATGTCAAAAATTATGCATGTGCACAACGTTTTTAAACAATGGTCCAAGAGTCAAAACCATAAAATAACATTCTCAATACACATATCATACATGAATAAATCTTTCAATAGTAACAATGAAAATCAAGAATGAAAATCCTATAACCTTGGTAAACTAGAACATCTATTTGAAATGTGTTCATGAATCACCAATATGATTTCCATAAAAATATCAAATATAAACAAATTCAATGCCTATCATGTGCCAAATAGTATGAAAAAATAAATGATTCCATAATTTCATTCTATAATTCTACATGCAAAGACCTGGAAATCAAATGTAATTATTTTAATTACATGGGAATATTATGAGTCTACGAAAATTGAAGAGACCTGATGTGCCCAGAATGAATTTATGAACTTTTTTTCAGGTACGTTTAGTAAACGGGAAAGCGGTTTATTGTTACTTTTTAACCGGTGCTCGGAATTGAAATCCAAGGACATCGTTAAATTTGTAGCACCAATATTCAAATAAGGATAACTTTACCTCGACCGCAGTAGTTCGAGGTTGGAAGTTAGTATTTCACTTTTTCATGGAAGAATCAAAAAATAAAAATATTAAAATATTTATTTTTCTTATAACCTCCTTTTGAATTATCAAGGTGGGGACACCAAGAGCTTTAATCCTCTCAATTTGAATTCAATGGTGGTGACCACTCAAAACCTTCATTAATGTGGGAGAAGTCCCTTATAATTCCTCAATTAATTGTGCCAACTCTCCAATTAATTAATTGAGCCATTTAATTATTGTGCCAATGTAAATTAATTATAAAAACCTATTTTCATTTAAGTTGGAACTTCACCTCTTTGGTTTTGGGGGGAATTTTTGGAAAAGGGTGTCCATGGAGGAGCCTCTTAAGGAAGAACAATTCTCACCAACGAGTAACCAAAGAACAGAGGATCATCAAATAAGCGGCATCGTTGGAGGAGGCTTGCTTCAGGATAAAAAAAAATTCAATTCTTCTTCAACCGTGGATGATATATAACAGAACCATTGAGATAGGGTTTGTTATTTATATACCCCTTACCCCGTTCTTAACATTATTCATAATTTACAAATAAACAAGCCGCTTACTACCCTTCTAACATGGAGGGTGTGGGCCAAACGAACATGGACTGATCTCTCCGCACCCTATGTGGTTTTGATGAAATATTCGCGATAGAGGAGGATGGTGACCGGTGCCAGAGTTTGGAACTTGTGGGACTCAGGAGCGGCGTTGGCACGACCATGCCATCAGAGAAGAGCTGCAGCCTGTCGACCCTGGCAGAGAAAGGGCGGCGGCGTGCATCTACGTTGCCCGACAGAGAAGAGCTACGACCTTGTTTCGCGGAAGCGAGGAGAGGCACGAATTTCTCGATGTCGGACACTGGTGAAGGTGTGGCACGCGACCGTGCCATGCGGAGGAGGACGGCTGGCCGACCGGCCCGCCATGAGCTGAGCAGACACCGCATATCAGGCCGTCTAGCGGGCCACCGCACCGCGGGCCATCGCATCGCAGGCTGCCCAGCGCGGGCATTCACAGGACACATCAGCGGGTCGGGACGGACCCAGTGGGATGGGACAGATCCCGTGGGCCGGGTCCAACTTAGGGCTAGACCCAGGTTAGGCCGGGTCGAACCGGACTTGGACCAACTTTGACCCTTTTCACTCTTTCGGCCATATCATATGCTACGTGCGTCCGTTTGACGAACCGTCTATGGAATCAGAAGCCTTGGATCAAGATGGTCCTTTTAGTATACCCACATGAGTTTTGGATAATGTTTGGGGTACAGTTGGGTTGGATCGAGCACGAATCTAATGAGGCCCTCGGGACTAAAATCCTGATAACTTACAGACCGGGCATCTGATTGATGCATCGTCTGTTGCATTGAGACCCCTTTTACCTAGAGGTTCTTTGGGATACTTATTCGTGGGAAATCATGGTAGTTGGATTATTCAACCTATGACTTGAGAAGCGTACCATCCTAGAATCAAGTGAGCTTAGTGCAGGAACCCTATAGCTGGATGTAACATGAGAAGGGGATCCTATATGGTTATGTGCTTGGGGATCCTATGTGAATGTGTGCTTTGGGATCCTATGAGGGTCTATGTTTTGGGATCCTATGTGGGTCTGTGTTCAGGATTCTCACTTGGATATACTCTAGGAATCCATTTTGGACTACTCTAGCATCCTACGTGGGTCTTCTGTACTAGGATCCTTTGTGGGTTTGATGCTTTTGGATCATATGTGGGTCTACCTCTTAATAGAGTAAGATGATTTAGTAGTTACATATAATCATCTATTCTACAATTCCTAAGTTATACCTAGTGTCAGCTGAGTGTTTACCTTTGTGGTAATCTTCTGTGTGGCATACCTTTGTGGTACTTACATTCGTGGTGAAACCATTGAGGAAATATTCTGTGTGGCATACCTATGTGGTACTTACCTTTGTGGTGATACCATTATGGTGTTCTTCTTTGTGGCATACCTCTGTGGTACTTACCTTCATGGTGATGCCTTTGTGGTATCCTTTTGTGAGGTGTTACCTTTGTGGTTTTACCTTCATGGTAATCATTCCTTTGTGGAATAGTTGTCCCGTGGCTAAGGAGTTGGGCCTTGTGTTTCTTCAAGAGTGAGATGCGTAATATTTGATAACTTAGGTATATGTATGGGCATATACCCAAGTAGGGTTTTCAATGGATTACATGAATTCTGGTATATCCTTTGTGGATTTTTTGAGGCCTTGAGTGTATCGGTGTCCCTACTGAGTATCGTTATACGCAACCCTGCACGGTCTATGCCCGCACCTTGTTTTTTTGGTGGAGGCGATGGACAATGCTGACTGAGGACGAGGGTTCCAGGACTAGAGGTAGCTCATAGGTGGACCTTCGATGAGGCGTACTGTAGGGAGGATCGTTCTAGAGTTGTACATACCCTTTAGGTGTGATCCTTGGCGGGTGTTCACCAGAGCTGTTCAACTTACTTTTACTTCCCATTTTTCTTGTACTTTCTAGTTGGGCTTGTATTCAGGACCATATTACTTACAATACTCAATATTTTTACAATTCCATTTACTCATGTTCGTATCTTGTTGTGTGCTTGGTTGCGTGAGTTTAGAAGTTATAAAGGCAACACCTTCCCCATTTTAGGGAATACGCCTTCGGTGCTAGTCTCACGCCCTTGGCCTATGGAAGGCGAGCTTGGGGTAGTCAAGGTATGAGCCCTAGGGTATGGGTCGTGAAAACGTATATAGAAACCACTCATCACTATCCTGTCCATTTCATCATAGGACCTCAATCATGGCTGTCCTTATCCCATAGGTTGATGAATAGCGGTGAGATCATAAATCATACATTTTGAATACTATTCCACCAATATAATATTCATCAATAATAAAAAAATATCTAATCTTGATCCATAATAGATAATGAGACCACATTGAATCAATAAAATGTATAAAATCTATAAAAAATGAATATGATACATACAATCATATATCACAATTTATTTTCCACTAGACCAATCAAATTTAAAACTAAAAATAAAAATAATGTAGGGGGCCTACCTACCACCCCAAGACGTACCTCTATCCTCTCCTTAACACCCTATCAAAATACCCCAACCTAATATATTTCACATTCTATGCTCAACTTGTAAAACAAACATAAGTTCTAAAAATGCACCAGAGGTCCCATACAGGGTGTGAGAATGATACTCATTAGGGTCTCACTACGTTACCCAAATATATAATGTTATATAAAATTATATTCATGATAAAAATTAATAACAATAATCAAATAAAAATGATTTTGCATCGGGACCAAACTGATTGCGTGTATGTTTCGAAAATATTTCTTTGTGATCATCTGAGTAAGCTCACCAGGTATAACTTATTGACCATGGCACATCGGTTTATTTTTAGGATGCCTCTACATAGACAGCTATCTAGGGTTCAAGGTATAGTATGCGTTAATTTCCCACTGTTTGATGAGGCCTCAGTGGAGGGACCTCTTTCAGTAGAGGCACCTGTGATACCATTAACCGTTGGGACACCGATGCCACCTGCCCTAGAAATAGATGGTTCACGCCGCTTGAGTGCGTTGCACAAGTTCCAGCACTTGAGGCCACCTAGGATTAGGGGAGAGATGGACCCACAAGAAGTTGAGGATTGACTGGAGGCTGTGGTGAGGGTCTTCTGACTAGTAGGGACACTAGCTGATCTCATGGTGATCCTTGGTGCCAGTCTTCAATAGGAAGCAGCATGCCGATGGTGGATCTTGATGCTCCAGGTTCACGACGAGGTGACACTTCCCTAGGTAGACTTTGAGATCCTGTTTCGGGTAGAGTTTGTTCCAGTGACCCTTCACATAGTGCGCATTTAGGAGCTTCATCATTTGTAGCAGGGCATCATGGCTGTATCTCAGTACTCAGCAAGGTTCCCCGACCACTAACGCTACTCCACCAATGTGGTGAATGACCCATTATTTAGGGACCGGACCATCGAACAGGGACTCAGGCGGGAGATCCGGGCTTCGATGATTTCCCTCAGCATCCCGACATAGGTGAGGGTGTTAGAGCGAGCCCTCTTACTAAAGAGTTTTCTTGATGAGCAGTCACTAGCAGTGAGACCCACCAACGGGCATGATGTAGCAGAGTCTTCTGTATTTGGTAGCAGACAGATTTCACAAAGGTTCAAGAGAACCAGACCTACAGGTGGATGACCATAGGATTCAGGGTCAATCATGCAGGGTACCGGAGGTAGATCCATTCATGTGAGGAGCAGGATGTGTTACGCATGCGGAGGGCAGGGTCACATGGCTCGAGACTGCCTGACCCACAATCCAGATGATCAGCAGATGGTCGAAGGACCACCCAGGAAGAGACAAATGTTCGACAGAGTAGGTCCATAGGGAGAAGGTGTACGTGACATAGGAGCTGATCGAGAAGCTAGAAGTGGGTGATGATTCGAGATGTTACTGCCAAGACCACCAGGTGGTCCACCACGACCATAGGGAGCATGTGGACAGGGGTGAGCTCAGCTTCATGCAGCTGAGGCATATGACCATGGTGCTCCGGAAATGATACATGGTACGATCTGTGTCTACCCCACCTTAGTTGCAGTACTTATAGTCATAGGTTCCAGTCATTCTTCTATTTCCATTTCCTCATTCACAGCTCAGAGATTCCGGTGGAGTCATTGGATCGATCCTTATGGCTACAGACTCTTACAAGATAGGATTCAACGATTACACATTGGTGCCGATAGCGTGAGATTACTCTAGGCGGCGAGAGCTTTGGCTAGGATCTCCTAGTAGCAGCGTCGAGGCCTTACAATGTCATATTGGGTATGGACTGGTTATCAATAGTTCATTCTCAGTTTGACTATATTAGGTGAAAAGTGTGGTGTTTCCACACATATGGGACTAGGTTTACCTTCACCGGCGATAAGATAACCTTTTCAACATAGGATGGGCTTACCTAGACAAGAGTGCATCCAATCACTAATCAGTTGGCTAGGATTACCCTCAGAGTGGTTTATATGGAGAGTCTGAGCTATCCTATAGTGGTGGACCAGTATGCAGATGTCTTCCCTGATGATGTTTTAGGTCTACCTCTTCATAGAGAGGTGGACTTTTACATTGGCTTGTACCCCGGGACAACACCAATATATACACCAGCATATTGGATGGATCCCACAGAGCTTTGTGATCTGTGGGTATAGCTGGAGGACATACAGGGGAAGGGGTTCATCTGGCCCAATGTTTCTCCTTATGAAGCCTTGATTTTTTTCTTCAAGAAGGTGGATGAGAGCTTGAGACTTCTGTTTTACTATCGGCGCCTGAACTAGGTGATCGTGAAGAACAAGTACCCACTTCATACAATATATGACCTCTTTGATCAGCTGAACAGAGCACGGTGGTTCTCAAAGATAGACCATAGATCAGGCTATCACCAGCTCAGAGTATGAGACAATGATGTGAAGAAGACAACTTTCAGATGTTGGTATCTCCACTACGAGTTCTTGGTCATTCCGTTTGGATTAACCAATGATCCAACAGTGTTCATGGGATTCATGAGCATGATCTTTTAGCCTTACCTTGATCGATTTGTAGTAGTCTTCATCAACGAAATTCTAATGTACTCGGCTACTGAGGAGAAGCATGATTATCATTTGTAGATAGTTCTAGACACACTATGAGAGCACCATATTAATGGTAAGCTCTCAAAGTTCTAGTTCTGGATCCAAGAGGTTCACTTCCTGGGTCATGTCATCTCAGAGGTGGGAGTTTCATTGGATCCGATGAAGATTGAGGTGGTACTTTCTTAGGGGACACCAAGGAGTGTGATAGAGGTATAGAGTTTTCGGGGTTGGACGGAAACTACCAGAGGTTTGTTCCAGATTTCTCAAGATTTTCAGCACCTTTATCATCATTGACGAAGAAGGGGAAACACTTCATGTGTTCAAAGAGATGTCAGTTCAGTTTTCAGAAGCTAAGGTAGAGGTTGACTAGTTCCCCCATCTTGAGGCTTCCGGAGGTGGGAGTTTGGTATGTAGTCTACTACGACGCATCAGGGATCAAACTCAAATGTGTCCTGATGTTGGAGAAAGCAGTGATAACTTATGGTTATCGATAGCTGAGACAACATGAGAATAACTACTCTACCAATGACCTAGAGTTAGCAGTAGTGGTCTTCACCTTGAAGATGTGGAAACATTACATGATGAGAGAAATATTTACAGTATACTATGATTAGAAGAGTGTCATGTATATCATCTCTTAGAAAGAAGTAAACCTGAGACAACAATGTTGGCATGAGTTCCTCCTGGACTATGAATTAAAGATAGTGTAAACTTCTGGGAAAGGGAATTTTGTAGCAGATGCACTTAGTAGTAGATCTGGTATATAGCTTCTAGGTGAAGCGACGAAGCAGCTAGCCGCTTGGAAGATATCATTTGTGGAAAAAGATGGAGCAGTTTTTCTTTAGTCTCTTATAGTCACTCCCCCATTTATTCAGCGATTCCGGGAGGCGCAACATGTGGACACTGACTGCGAGGCTCGACGTTCTCAGATATCCATAGGACATGCACCTGATGGATTTTTTGAAGGTGGGGAGCATTCCATCCTTTTTAGAGGATGTACTATGGTAACAATGGATTTATAGGAGGAAGTGTTGAGGGAGTTTTACACATCCCCTCTAGAGGTACATCCATGAGTGGTGATGATGTACCAGGATCTCTAATGAGAACACTAGTGATGGGGAATGAAGAAAGAAGTAGTAGAGTTGTTCTCTCGGTTCCTCACTTGTCAGCATGTGAAGGCGGAACATTGGTTACTAACAGGCTTAGTTCAGCCTTTAGAGGTCCCATAGTGGAAGCGGGATGGGATATATATGGACCTCGTGACAAGACATCCCTATACATCTAGTGTTCATGATTCTATCTATGTGATCATAATTCGACACACCATGTCGGCTCACTTCCTACTGATCAGAGAGAATAGTTCAGTAGAGAACTTCGGACACCTCTATGTGCTGGACATTGAGAGGTTACATTGAGTACCCTCGATGATTGTCATTGGTCATGATGCATATTTCACTTCCCAGATTTGGAAGGGGTTATAGGAGGATTTTGGGATGTAACTTCATTTGAGCACCGCCTTCTATCCTCAAACAGATGGCCAGACAGAGTGGACCATTCAAAACCTCGAGGACATGATGCATGCTTGCATCCTCTAATTCAGTCGCATCTGGGAGGATCACTTGAACTTGGTGGAGTTTTCATATATCAACAACTGTCACTCCACCATTAGGATGTCACCTTTCGAGGCTCTATACAACTAACCTTACAGATCACCTTTGTGTTGGACTGACCCAGTAGAGTTAGCACTCATGGGACCAGATACGGTACAAGCTATAACATAGAAGGTGTATATTATCTAAGAGATAATGAATATGACACAGAGCAGACATAAGTCTTATGCCGATAGGAGACAGACACCTCTGGAGTTCAAGGATGGTGACCACATCATTCAATGGGTCTCACCCCAATGAGGTTTACAGAGATTTGGCCAAGGAGGAAAGTTATATCTCAGGTTCATTGAACCCCTTCATGTCCTCAGCAGAGTTAGCAAGGTGGCTTACCACTTAGCTCTTCCACATAAGTTTCACCGGGTGGATGATGTTTTCGATGTATCCTAGCTGAGGAGATATGTGAACGACCCATCACAAGTCATCAACCTCGGCGAGTTGGACATCGACGATGGGGATATGTTTATGAAGGTTCTAGTAGCGATTGATGATCAAAATAAGTGGGCCCTTCATGGGTGGTTGATACATTTGGCGCACGTATGTTGGTAGCATGAGAACCTTCAAGAGAGAACATGGGAGCGGGATGCCCAGATTCGTGCTCTATACCCCCACTTGTTTTCCTAGCTTTTGTGATGTGGCTTTTGGGGATAAAAATCCCTAAGGTGGGGAGAATGTAAAGACCCAAAAATTCCTTGTAATTGTTTTAATTACATTTGAATATTAGGAGTCTGTGAAAATTGACGACACTTGATTCCGAGGACCGGTGTGCCCGAAATGAATTTCTAAACTTTTTTTCAGGTACTTTCAGAAAACACGTGAGTGGGTTTTTGTAACTTTTGAAATAGTGCTCGGAATTGAAATATGAGGACACCGTTGAATTTGTAGTTCTGGTATTCGCTAAAGAATACCTTCACGTCGACAACAGTAGGTTGAGGGTGGATGTTAGTTTTTCACTTTTTTGTGGAATAATAAGAAAAATATAAATATTTATCATTTTTATTTTTCTTGTAACCTTCTTCTGATTTATGGAGGTGGGGACCACAAGAGCTTTAATCCCCTAAATTTGAATTCAATGGTGGGGACCAATCGAACCCCTCATTAAAGTAGGGGAAGGCCCTTAGAGTTTCCCAATTAATTATGCCAACTCTCTAATTAATTAATTGAGCCATTGAATTATTGTGCCAACATAAATTAATTGTAAAAACCAATTTTCATTTAAGTTGGCATTTCACCACTTGGGTTTTGGGGGGAATAATTGGAAAAGGTTGTTCTTGGAGGAGCCTCTTGAGGATGAACAATTCTCACCAAGGAGGAACCGAAGAATGAAGGATCGTTAAACAAGAGACATCATTGGAGGGGGTTAGCTTCAGGATCGACAAACGCCAATCCATCTTCAACCGCCAATGATCTCCAATGCAACCTTTGAGGAAGGGTTTGTTATTTGTATTCCCCTTAGCCTGTGCTTGAAATTCTTCATAATTCATGAATAAACAAGTCACTTGCTACAATATTAACATGGAGGGTGCAGGCCAAATGAACATGGTTCGACCTTCTCTCTACCTATGTGATTTTGATGTGATCTTTTTGATGGAGGAGGACGGTGACCGGTGCCAGCATCTGGCACTAGTGGGAATTGGGAGCGGCGGCCGACAATCCAGACTGCCGTGATGAATATGGCAGTGCAACCGCGCTTTTGGAGAAGAGGCTTGGCTCATCAGCTGGGTGAAGAAAGGGCGGCGGCTGGCCGCGCGAAGGTACAGCTGCGTGCATCCATGCCGCTCGGCGGAGAAGAGACACGACCTTGTGTCACGTCGGTGAGGCGAGGCATGGCTGGCTCGACGCCAGCCGCCGATGAAGGCATGGCACGTGACCTCGCCACGTGGAGGAGAGAAGCGGGCTGACCAGCCAACCACGGGCTGAGCAGATTCCACACCACGGTCCGCTGCATCGTGGGCCGCCGCAATGCGGGCCACCGCACCAGGGTCCGCCGCCCTACTGGCCTCCCAGAAGGCCACTGCACCATGGTCCACTGCTCCATGGGTTGCACCGGTGTGCTGTGCCAGACCCAGTGGGCTAGGTCGGATCCAATGAGCCGGGTCGTTCTGACCGCATCAGATGAGACCCAGACCAACTTCAACTCTTTTGGCTCTTTCGGCCATATCATGAGCTACGAGCATCCGTTTGATGAACCGTTTATGGTGTTAGAAACCTTGGATCAAGATGGTCCTTTTGGTATACCCCTCTTGAGTTTTAGATAAAGTTGGAGGTATGGCTTGGTTGGATCGAGCACAAATCCAACCAGGCCCTCGAGACTAAAAGTCTAATAACTTACAGATCGGGTGTCCGATTGACGAACCATTAATTGCATTGAAACCCCTTTTACAAGGAAGTCCTTTGGGATATTTCATCATATTACTTCATGGTAGTTGGATTATTCGTCATTTGGATTGAGGATTGGACCCTCCTGGAATCAAGCGAGCTTAGTGAGAGAACCCTGTAGCTGGATGTAACATGAGAAAGGATCCTACGTGGGTATGTGCTTTGGGAACCTATGCGGTTCTCTACTTTGGGATCCTGTGTGGGTCTTTGATTTTGGTTCCTATGTTGGTCTATGTTGAGGTGTCTCACTTAGATCAACTCTTAGAATCCATGTGGGACTACTCAAGGATCATACGCGGGTCTGATGTACTAGGATCCTTTGTGGGTCTGAAGATTTAGGATCATATGTGGGTCTGCCTCTTAATAGAGTAAGATGATTCAGTAGTTACATGTAATCATCTTTAATACTCTTCCTACGTTATACCTAGTGTGAGCTCAGTGTTTACCTTTGTGGTAATCTTCTGTGTGACGTACCTTTGTGGTACTTACATTCGTGGTGATACCTTTGAGGAAATCTTGTGTGTGGCGTACCTGTGTAGTACTTACCTTCGTGGGGATACCATTATGGTGTTCTCCTATGTGGCATACCTGTGTGGTACTTACCTTCGTGTGGATCCCTTTGTGGTATCCTTCTATGAGGCATTACATTTTTGGCATTACCTTCATGGTGATATTTCCTTCGTGGAACAGTTGTACTATGGCTAAGGAGTTAGGCCTTGTGTTTCATCAAGAGTGAAATGCGTAATATTTGATAACTTAGGTATATGTGTGGGAATATACCAAAGTAGGTTTGTAAATGGTTTACATGCTTTTTGGTTTATCCTTTGTGGATTTTGTGAGACCTTGAGGGTCTTGGGGTCCCTACTGAGTATCGTTATACTCACCCATGCATGGGATATGCCCGCACCTTGTTGTTTTTGGTGGAGACGAAGGACAACGCTGCCTGAGGATGAGGGTACTTGGACTGGAGGTAGCACATATGTTGACCTTAGACGAGGAATACTGCAGAGAGGAATGTTTGAGAGTTGTACCTACCCTTCGGGTAGGATCCCTAACAGGTGTTCATCGGAGCTATTCAACATACTTTTACTTTCCAGTTATCTTGTACTTTCCATTCGGGCTTGTATTCTGTCCCCTTTTTCCTACAGTACTCACTCTTTTTACTATTCTGTTTACTCGTGTTCGTATCTTGCTGTGTGCTTGGTTGCGTGAGTTTATAGGTTATAAAGGAAATTTTTTCCCAGTTTTAGGGAATACGCCTTCAGTGCTAGTCGCCAGCCCCTGGCCAATCGAAGTCAGGCTTGGGGTAGTCATGGCACGAGACCAAGGGGATGGATCGTTAAACCGTAGGTAGAAACCACTCATCACTATCCTGTCTATTTCATCATAAGGCCTCAATCATGTCTCTCCTTATTCCATAGGATGATGAATAACAGTGAGATCATAAATCATACATTTTGGATAATATTCTATCAAAATCATATTCATCAATAATAAAAAAATAACTAAACCCGATCCATAAAAGATAATCAAATCACATTGAATCAATAAAATGTATATAGTATACAAAAAATGAATATGATACATACAATCATATATCACAATTTATTTTCCACTAGACCAATAAAATCTAAAAATTAAAATACAAATAATTTAGAGGGACCTAACTACCACCCCAAGACTTACCTCTGTCCTCTCCTTAACACCCTATCAGAATACCCCACCCTAATATATTTCCCATCCTATGATCAACTTTTCAAAACCAACATAAGTTTAAAAAATGCACCAGAGGTCCCATACAAGGTGTGATAATGAAACTCATTAGGGTCTCACAATGTTACCCAAATATATATAGTTATATACAAGTATATTCATGATAAAATTAATAACAGAAATCAAATAAAAATGATTGTGCATCTGGTATTCATGTACTAACCAAGACACCAAAATATCCAACCCTACCTAGCTCGACTAATGTTGAGGAAGAAGTCACCTTATTCCATTCCCAAAGACGTAAGGTAGGGAATCTAACAAATTCCCAACCTATACCTAAATATTTGGGGTAGGGTTTCTTGAAAACCTCAAATCAAGCCTAAAGATATAGAGTATGATGTCTAAAATGTTTGATCACTACCCTCTCTCAGTGTAGGTTATATACCTATCCTCAAACTATACCCTCTCACTCGGGGTATGGTTATATACTAAGAACTATACATAATCCTCTCACTCATGGTTCTCCACCAACACCTTATGATTCATTGTGAGCCCATGCTTTCATGTCCAAAACCACATCACATTTATCATTCCAATCTCACTCAAGGTGGGTAACATAGAAAAATATATATTTTAACCTATTTTTGAAGAAATTCCCTCCAACACATTCTTACTCAATGTGAGGCTAAGAATAACACAACTAACCACTACCTTCTCACTCAAGGAAAAGTACACATAGACAACCTAGACCGTACATCCTCACTCAAGGTGGTCCACCAATACTATATCACTCGAGGTGAGTCCAATATTCATGATCACATATAATCATACATCAACCCATCATCCTCTTACACATGATATGTTCAACCAAACAGTAAAATTCAGTTATAGTCACACATGCGTAATCTGACTACTACCTTCTCACTCATGGTAAGGCCTTACTAGAATTAGCTCACTCATGTAGGTTCTATCCATCTAGTATCATAATGAATCTTTATCAAACAACCAGTAAAGATAGACATCAATAAAAACCAATTCACATATCCTGTCCCAAAATCTCCCCAACACATCATCAGGTGTTTAGTCATTTGAAAACTGTCCCCTCATCACCAAGATCATATTATCATTTATCTAACCTTACATGCTAAACTCCTCAACAAAATATTTATTAGAAAACAACATTATTTAAAACTGGTCAACATTATCTTCCTTCTCATAAGGGAATCCACTAGGTTTCTAAGACCGATCTCAGTCACTAATCACTAGAATTATGTCATATTCAACATCCCTTGACGTTCACCCATCCTGTTGGTTTAATATGTCCCCAACCATTAGAGGCTAGTATAATCCTTTTCTAATTATTATATCACAACTCGATCTCATTAATCAGTAAACAACTCAAGCTAACATTCCCTAAGGCCCTTGGTAATCTGATTCAAATTCATCAACAAATCTCACAACCCCCACTTGGGTCCCATATTAAGTCCCCATAAGAAGATATCATAATGTTATAATTCAAATAAAAACCACTATTTCACACCTTATCTAGCACTATAGGTCCTACCATAATCATATCACTTATTAAGATTCTCTTATACCATTAAGAGGCTGTTCCTCAACATGTTTGATACATATAGATATTTTACCCATTAGTACTAGTAATATGCCTCTCATGCCTACCCAAATCGCCCTTGGAGGTCCACAATAGGTTTCCCATTCCTAATCCTAGCTCCAAGAATCATGAAAATCCTTTCATAAACCCAATATACATTCTCAATCCATATGAACATGGTCGTCAAATGTCTCCAATTCCCACAAAATCTCTGAAAAACATTATCTTCACTTTGAATGCTCTCTTCTACACTATTTTGTTAACTATGGATATCTAAGTCCCTATCCCGTACACACGAATACATATATACAATATAATATGCATAATAATTTAAAGACAAAATCATTTGGTTTTGTATTATTGATACTACCAACTAAAAACATAGAGTTACCACCTATCCAAGCTCTACATATCCTCATCCTTGCTCGTGAAAACACATAAGATCCTATTTCAAACCAAAACATCCAAATAATAAATATTGATATTTTTTAATTATTAATTTAATTTAAAATAAAGAGGTATAACAACTAAAAACTCATAATGTAGTGTTGGACCATAGAAAGTTCACAAAAAACTCTTCATTTTCCCTTCTGGGACATCCTCTATCTATGATAATGTATGGGAAAGATAAAAAAATATATAGAGGAAGGAACCCACATAGAATCTATCATAGAATTTCCTCTAGAATTCCTCTCATTCATGGGATTCAAACAGAGAATTATGGGGGGAATAACCCACTAAAATATACTTCATCCAAGAAACCTCCAACCTAAATCATAAATGGGACTGGCTAGTAAAAAACTAGTCTTCACTACATAGAAAAAATATAAAATGGTATGTCATTGTATGATTCCAAGTGTCATGTTGTGGCATGCAATTCATGACACTCATTATGTATGGACCCTTGGGTCGTGTTGTGAAAATCTAATATTGGGTTGAATATTTATCTAGTATACCATGCCCTTGTAGAATAAACCCTCTAGTTATGGTGTGACACAACATCCTCCAATAGAACTAGAAATCGTGAGACCATATACTTCACAGTGTGTTCTCTCTATATGGCATGACAACCACCCTCATCTAGGATCCATGGAATGGCCCTCACCGTTTTGGAATATTGTAAACCTCATCATATAAATACCTCAACTATCAATGTGATAATTATTTTCTTTGAAAAATCAAAAAGGAAAAACACAAAATTTCCTAGATCCCTTGTGTAAGAGTAATCTCCATAGCATGATTCCCTCTAATATAGCATGGTTTATATACATAAGTGTCTTATATAATTGAAAAAACCACAAAAAATCATCCAAACTATGACACCCCTAGGTCATAGATTGAAATATTATCTCCAATCCTTCAAACCTCAATCATCCCTTTGTTATAGTGTGACTATAACTATCACCATGTGGTAGGTCATCATTAGAAAAAAATAATCCAAGGTGTTACCCCAACCCTACTTCAACGTTCACTCAAGTACCGGAAAAATTTCATAGAACCTAGAAACATCCAAAACATCCAATTTATTTGTTTTAACCCTTTGAGCATTGATCTCAATCCCAATTCCCAAAACATCCCTTACTTTAAGACCAAGAATTCAAAAATTTCCTTGAATTTCACATCCTGCAATGACACACAGCATTAAAACATTGAGTTTTTTAGGTTCTAATTTTTTACCACATAATCTCATTTGAATTGAAGGAAATAAAAACATAATATTCCATACAAAAATTTAAAAATAAATGAATTTCATAGAAATTAAGTATCGAGTAATTACATATGAGATTATGGAAGCATACCATGAGTGGTGTGATCAGGGTTATGGTCTCAATTATGATCATGATATATAGACAACTGCCCCACCTATAGAAGCCTCTACATCTTCACCTATAGATCCTCTAAAATTAAACATACATATTAATAACCATAAGATATGTAAATGTTTTGATTTTTTAATAATGTTGAAAAACATTATTCAAAGATGTATATACTGAATATATGTATTATTAATATAGTTTATAGTAATGGGCCATTAACAACATGAAAATATGATATGGAAATATTAGGAAAATTTAAATTGAAAATATATTACAACCAATAATAAATAAATATAATATTAATATATTAATTCTATATTAATCTTATATATAGTTTTTAGAATATTTCAGTCAGATATAAAAGAAAATTTCACTAATAATAAGATTTTCAAAAATCACGGAAGAGGTGAATTATCACTTCAATGAAAAAGTAAATAATTATCTAAATGATATTAGATGTGTTACCTCAAGAGCCAATGTTATAAGTATATTCTTAATGGAAAATAAATCCAACAAGGGTAATGAATTTCCATAGTAAATTAAAATCCAAACAACTTAATAAATTCATTTAAAAATGGAATATAAGAAGATATCATTCCATCTGTATCCTCAAGATTATATAATGTTGAAGGATTTTTAAAATTCATTCCATAGTTTACTTCCTTGAAGATGTATTTCATTGGAGATATTAATTTAATGTATTTAGGCCTCCCGTGGGAGAGTTTAATATCCCTCTTCACATTACATTAAATTGTATAATTATGGTTACATTTCTTAATTGAAAAAAATAGTTTTCTGTCATGAAGAAGAATATTGTAGTTCAAGTTGTCTTTTTCTTAAATGGAGGTTTTTAAAATAATTTTAGGGTAGATAATAGCTTTCAACAGTAATAAATAATTGAATTTAACATTATATAAACACTTTTATCCCATTGAACAATTATTTATGGAAACAATAATCACAAAGAATATATTAAAGGTTATATGGCACATTGGAAATAGATGGAGTGATGCCCCAAAATAGATTTTTATTAGATTCAACAAATTATATATGAATATCTTGATTAATAAACCTCAAAATAATATATAAACAATCATTTATATTTAAATTATAATTAATTTAAAATTAAATTACATCATCTTGATAATTATAATTGGTGTTAATTAATTATTTTGGAGCTCTTATGGTTTCATCATTACAATGGATAATCCAAAAAAAATCCATCTATTGTTATCCCCACATTCTGTATGAATATCTAAACAACACTCTTGGCATTCTGAGTACTAGCATAGAGGAACCAAACACCACACATCATTCACCATTGTTCATGATAATTATTATCTATTTTTTTCTCTTGTTCCTGATATAGAGGAGGAAAATTATTCTCTTTGTGTTCATGAGAGAATTTCTCATGGATTGAGGGATTTAACTTTGAGGGAATCCATTGTGCACAACCATTCACACTGTAAAATGTTATATTTAGGATTTTATACCAAGGATTAAATAATTAATATTTATAGAAGGTCCCTTAATGAAAATGTCTATTCAAATTAACGACATGTTAATATAATAATAATAATATCATTATATCCCATTATATGTGCTATACTCTAGGATAAATATATTTTGTTCATCATTCCCCTAACAGGGATCATTAAACCTATACGAAATTTATCAAAAATGAATTATAAAATATTTATCTAAATAAATAAATTAAATTATTTCAATAAAAAATATATATTATATTCACTAAACTCGTTAATAAATATTTATTAGTAAATATTATATTCACAAAAATCATAAATAAATATTTTTTTCAATATTAATGTAACTAAAAAAATATTTGTATTTATATATTCACTAAAATAGTTAATATATTTTAATTTAATTATTACCATATGAATAAGAAACAATAAATAAAACCCAACTCATGTATTCCAAACTTGAATACCGAGAGACTAGATTTATGTAATCAATAATACTTGAATTAATAATATTCCATAATCCAAGAATAAAATTTATTATTAAATTTATATTCCAAATAGAATTTAATTAAGATTTTTGGACACACTTAGTTTGTCAAATGATTGAAATATTTCTTAGTGGAATAAGGTGAACTTATCTAAAGGTCATGATCAATATACCACAATAGATCAAGGCTCCCATATATAAAGAAGTTATTGTCACAATGAAAAAAACTTCATAAGAACAATTACTCTACAATATCCCTTTGACATAATATGTCAACAAGTAGGTTGTATACTTATGTCATTGACCAATATTTTTTATTTTTCATTGTTTGAAACTCTAAAATGATCTCATTGATAAAATTCCATTGACATGGATTTGATTAGATAGTTCTATTTTGATAAAAACATAAAAATATATATTTTTCCATTATCTTTTATGGGTAAATACCTTTTTTTGATTTATTTAATTAATGTCTCATCACTTAGGACACATCCAAAATATGTTCGCTCACCACAAGAATATTTATACCTGTATTCATCAATACATAAAAAATACTGATTCATTATATATGCTAATAATAACATCAAGTGTAAGGAATAATACACATGTCAATAGATAAGAATATCCAATGAAACATATAACATGTGGGATTAGTGTTGGCGGGTTTTTCCTCATAACTATAAATCCTGGAGATTATGAAGTAAAGAACTCATATTAAAAGTATCAATTTATTATGAGCCTCCACAACATGATAGTAAAATATCATTTGTTTCTTTTTAGAGATATGGTTTCTAGACCATAAAACACATTTTTATGAATGTGTTCATAAATTTTAAGGTTCTCATTATAGAAAGGAACTTATATAACCATTTTATGTGAAAAATACTCTAAGAACATTATCATTTTAATTTAATGTAGAATAAATATCAACACATGATAAGATATTTATTTTTATTCTAGAAATTAGAAGTCTAAAGACAGCTAGTTACAGGGAACAAACTTTAAAATACACCCACATTCACTAGATCCAAACACTAACTGATAAATTATTATCTCTCATAATATAAACAAGATTATATTTATGTTTTGGTAAATAACCTATAAATTTATGATATTTTTTGATATTCAATTAATTTTATTCAATTATAATTATTTCTTCATTGTGTTCTAATTATTTTTGGAATTAAAGTGTTAAATCAATTGTTGGTGAGAATATTGTTCAATGTGAATCCAGTAGAAATTAAATTAAAATAATTTTTTTTGGAAGGATGTGATTTTATTTCTACTAATTATTTTTTATGTTACAAATTTTAATGACTAGGATCATGGACTGTGACATTGAATTTCATTCTTAATAATACATATATTTAAGGAAGTGGTGATTTTTGGTGTATTTTTATGGATACATTTCCTCCAATAAGGCATGAAGAGATTAAAAAGGCATGAGTGTGTATAAGTGATTCTTTATATGTATACAAGTTATTTTATCTCTACATAAGTGTCATTTTTAGGTATATATGAGTCATATTCACTAGCGTATGACTCATTCCCTCTATGTATGTGTTAATGTAATCTATGTACATGTTATCTCAAACAGATGTATGAGTCATACAAGGATGTTTATGTGTAATTTTATATTGTATATGTGTCATGAATTGAGGAAAATTAATTAGAAGATGAACTAAAGGAAGTATTGAAAAAATAGTGAAGATAGAAGACCATAATATAGTAGAGACCACGGTGATATTACCACTCCAATATTAGAAATTGTGAGCTAGAATGTTTCATGGAGGTGTTAATGGTGTCTCCTGACAAGTAAAGGAAACGAGTTGAATGTTGGAGAGTGAAATGGAAATGACCATGCCATGGTCCATTAATGGTGACTATTTGAGTTTCCTTCAATGTTGGAAGTCATCTAAGACCAAAAATAAAAAAGTCTTCACCATAGAAAACATCGTTGGGTTTCATTTTCCATGTACACAAGTAATGTGAATACAAGGAATTTATATATAAGTTAAATGAAGAAGACGACCGTGATAGTTCAAATAGAGCACACTAGGATAAAGTTTGAGTCTTCTTCCAAATTTCATGGAAGAGTTTAAAAGAAGAAAAGAATGGGGATCTCAAATGCTTGATCATGATAGAAGAAGAGAGAAACAAAACGTGTTTAAAAATATGAAGAGATTAAAGGAGTAAGAGAGTTTTACTGTGGGTTTAACTCTTAGATATTTGGGAATTAATTTTTCATCTAAATAAATTTTTATTTAATGGTTATTTAATTATTATGAAAATAATATTATATTTAAAGAAAGTAATAAAATAGATTTATGAAATAAATATAACATCATTAATAATCACCCATCAATAAGGTTTTGGGGATATCATAGTGAAAATGATTAAAACATGTATAATGGGAAAACAAATGAAAAGGAAAAATAAAATATAAAGACCAAAGAATAACTCAATTTAATCACCCATGTAGAAAATACCACTAAAGTTGATTATAGATAGTATTCAAATGACCATAACAATGGTAATCATTTTTATGGTAAAATTAGAAGATATACAGAATTTGTATTTAAAGGATGGTATATGGACATTGTGATCATATAGAATTTGTAAAAAAAATCATTGTTGGAACTTTTAAAAAAATGAATAAAATAATATATTCCCATTTAAAAATTTATACTTTAACCATATTGTCAATATTTATATAATAAAATTAATTATTGATGATTAATTTTTGATAAATAATAGTGAATTATAAATATAAATTATAAATATAATTTATAAATAAGAATAAGTATAAATATTATTACATGTATGGTATTAGTTTAAAATGAAGAGAGTTCTAGTAATTATAAATAAATATATAGTAAATTGAGTATTAATGAATACAATTAGAAACAAGTTATAAGTGGAATTATTTAAATTTTGTTGGTAATATAATTTAGAATGTAATAGGAAATTATAAGAAGATTTTATTAATATATATATATATATATATATTTATATAGGATGATATATGTTAATTAAAAAAAGAAAATATTTAATCTGGTATTTGAAAATAAATATAATGGAAATTAAAATTTTTATTTAATTGTCAAAATAAGTAAATTTTGTACAATAATATTATTATGAGATTTACATATTTTCTTAATCCTCATGTATAGGTTAAATTATCATGTATGGGTATGAATATTTGTACACAATGGATCCTAGGTGATTTTGTAAGGGAAACCATCTCCCTAGGTAACGGTCAGTCATTAACTAATTATTTTCATAAAGGTGCCTATCAAACTCGTGTAAGGGTAGATAAACATTTAAAAAATATATAAAATGGAAGAGATAAGTTCACCTTAGGATACACTTGAGAGACGTAAGGGTCAACTGGTTAACTTGTGTAACACCCCAAGACTTTTACAATATTTAAATTTATGAAACAATTTAATTTTTTTGATTGCTTAATTTTTATTCAAAACCATGTTAATATTATGCTACACACAATAATGAGTTGGATTTCATTACACGTAACACCCAGTTTTATCAAACAATAATTTATTAATAAAATACTAATAGTTAATATAATATATCACCCATTAATTAAATTAGCAGTTATGAATAGTATTAACCACATTTTTAATTGTATATATTCCATATAATTTTAAAATTCATCTTATGTGTTTCCTTGGAATAATATATGAATAAATTTAATTTTTGGGATAAATGTAGTATTTAAAAAAATACTATTTTTCCATCTTTTGAAGGAGCACCCATTTTAAATTTAGTTTTTGAGACATTTTTATGTTACATTTTAAAAAATAAACTTCTTATTTGAATGTTTAATATCAAATATTATATTGGTTTAATATTTGGTATTTTTTTCATAAGTTTCATGTTTTGGTGAATAGTAAAAAACTACTAAAATTTAATTGAAAACATCTTTTATCATCAAAATAACTCATATTTTTTAATTATAAAATTTATTGGTTTTAAGGTATAATTAGATTATATTTTTATCATTTAATATAAAGTAGATAATTGGAATCATTTTTCACATTAAAATTAGATATAAACACACATCAATATTTTGATGGTTTTTATTTTTTAGAAAACATATTTCCTCATTCCATCAAATAGATTAAATCTCATTTAATTATTAAAACTTCTATGTTTTTAATTTTGAAAAACATTTTCCAAATTTGGAATCAGTGGGTCCAAATTATGTAAATTGGTTTCTTTTTTTTTTTGACATTATGAATAATAAATTTTTTAATTTTTTTTACCGCCGTTAAAGAGGAATTATGCAATTAAAGGTATAAATAATATTATAAAGTAATCCTAACATCTGTAAAAATACAATAGGATAACTGAATTCTCCCTTTATAACCTATATTTGTAAATTAAGTCATTTAATGGTCACTTTTCCATGAACATGACATGAATATTATTAAAATTAATGAAGGTGACCAAATGTATCGCTCTCATTTTATATTGGTATATTACTTTTCATATAGGGATAACCAAAAGATAACATTTATTATAAACAGTATCTCGAAATATAATATAACTAAATACATTATAGTAAATTATTTAAAAATATTATAGATTAAAAAAATACCATCAATGATGACACAATAGTGATGAAAAAAATATTTTATGAATAGAAATATCAAATAAATGGTTTTAAAAACATTTAATGAAATATAATTTGAATTAATTAAGATCCTCCTTGAATTTTATAGGTAAATATGACATGTTAGGAGTATAATAAAAGAATTTTTTAAAAGTTATATTTGTATTTAGATTTTAATTAATGTCAAAGTTATTAAATGTGTCAAAAATGGAACTATTGATAATTTATAAAAAAATACATTATTATATTATTTAAAAATCATTAAAATAATGAAAAAATACCAGGACTATTATTTTGTCTAAAATTTCATTAATATTCTATTTATTTACAATTGACACAAAAAAATTAAAAATTTATAACCTTTTAATACTTGAAATGTTATTACAAAAATTAAAATTAAATAGACTAATTAAGGGTAAATCAAAATTATAAGGGTTATAATAAAACCAAAAAAAGTCAAAAAAATTATTTGATTGGGAAAATTAAATCCTCATCACATTAAGATCTCTTTTTAGTTTTTTAATGGAATCATTTTCTTGATAATAAGTTATATATTATTTAATTCAAAGATAATTACAAAATATCACTATCCTGTATTTTAATATCTTTTATGTGTCCAAATAGGAACACAAAGAAGATATTAATCAATATAAATACATATTTTGATATATGGGATATAATATTCATGAAATAAATTTATTATAAATTTTTATAAGTTATATAGTTACCATAAAAGTTATTTCAATTCTAATGAAATATTTATTTAGTTAACCAAAAAATAGAATAACTCATTTTAATAATAATAATTTTAACATATATTGAATTAGTTAATGTGAATACCCAATTTCATAGATATATAAGATTTACTATAGATGTGTGAAAGCATTATATTCTAATTCCCATATTAAATTAATTTTTTCATTCAAATTCAATGAATAATATTAAATTCAGAAATAATGATATCTTAATAAATTAATTTATTAATAAATTATTTTAAAATAAAAAAAATGATAAATAATAACTAGGTGGTATGATATGGTCTAAAATGTATTAAAAGTTTCATTTATGGGACATTTTTAATTAATTGTATCTAGAGTAGTTTAATTATAGTTTAATATTTTGAGTGAATCCATAATTTCCCCTCCCCTCCCATATAAATGGAACCTCCTCCCTCACTTCCTCACACCACCTTGAACCCTTAATTTCAGCCAAACACTACCAAATTTCCCTACCAACTATCTTAAATTCGTCCTAGAGGTCACACATTGCAAATAAATCCATCCAAGGAGTCATTCTTTTTTCAAATCAAAATAAGACCCTCGAATAAGTGGTAAGGGTCGTACTAATTCAATTCAATTTATTTTCTTATTATACTTGATTTTTGTATGTTGTTTCCATAATAAATTAATAAATCTAGTATAATATATTTTCAAAGATGTTAATATGATTATGGGAAAACCAAATTCCTAATTTTACGAATCATACGAATAACAATATCACCATGCGAGTGTACGTATGACTTACCATCTCCACATCATGGTATAATTTTTTATTTGACACAACCTTATATGGATGAGTATAATTGATATAAATAATGAATATGAAGTGATAATAATTGGTTATAGTTATTATACCATACTATTTCATACTTTGAACAATTAAAAAATAATAACATCGTATGTACATACGTATGACCTACCGTCTCCACGACGTGATGAGATTCATTATCTACGTTAACCAATCAATAATAATTATAACATTTATATGATGAGTAAATATAATATTTTTGAATATAATATCATTATTTATAAAAATAAAATATAACCTATTCATAACAAACATGACTTATATGATAAAACATATATATGAAAATGATGTTGTTAACACCCAAAACAATGGTAACACTGATATATTAGTAACAAAATGATATAAAAGGATCATATATGATATCATAAATATGTATATTGTCCATTTATAAGTTAATAACATTATTTAACCATTATACTAGAGGTTAATGCACTCTCTAATAATGGAAAGTACATGGTAAGGGTTAATTTTGTAATATCATTATCATACATGGTTGTTTATAAAAAAGTATCAATTGGAACACATTTATCATCCACGTCCATGTTTCTCAAAAATGTATTTAAAAATATCATCGACAATTTTTTAATTTCATTTTTACACATGTTTGACTTTTTTAAAATGATTTTGAAATGAATATTTCTTTCCTTTTCCAAATGAGGTACTTTATGACCCTTTTCAAAAAATTTAGGATAGAATGTATTTTAACTTATATGGAATGAGAAACTATTTCCACCATCAGGAAACCTTAAATTGTTGATAATTCCGTTAAAATATTACAAGGTTATTTTTAAAATTTTTTATCTTATAATTGTGTGACTTTAAAATGATTTTAATGTAAAAAGGGTTATATTTTTTTCAAATAGTTTATATGATTTTATTAGATTATTTTCATCTATGTCAACATCCTTTGATAGATTTTATGATTAATTGTGGTTGATTACTTATTATATAATATACCATATTGTATTGATGGGTTTATGATATGTTTGACTATTGATGTGATGTTTTAATATCATTCATGGTTCAGGGTTAATGTATTAAAATTTTTTATGCTAGTTTTAATACAAATGTTTTTGTTGGTTATGTTTTAACACTTTCACAAAAGGAATGCATTGGACACATTATGTGATGGGTTATGGCCCACTTAATAAAATCCCTATGGGTTGGGGACCAGTTAATTAAATCTCTATGGATTGGGGACTATTTAATGAAAGCCACTTGATGCATTGATAGTTCTCATGATAAAAAATAGTTTGGGTTTCTTCTAATTTATATATGGTTTTGGCATTAGGAAATTAAGATATGCTTGTGATGTCAAAAATTCTTCATTCCCTCATTATGAGTTAATTTGTTGATATTACATGTGATTTTTCTACTAGTAGTATATCATAGTGAATGTATAAATTACATTATTGGATTTATTATTTACATATTATGATTAATATTATGTTCAAATTGTCCGTCTTTCAGTTTTATACCCTACCATAAAAAATTATGTTTATTTATGACAACTTTTACTATATTCTTTATCCTTACTCTGCATTTGAACTTACCACTTTCTTAGTTTTTCATTTTCCCAAAAATACCAAGAAGTGTATCATGTTTTAAAATTAAGGTTAAGCTAGGATAATAATGGAGTTCTCAAAGGATTTTCTATTTTTTTGAATTGTAGTATAAAGTATATGTCTGTAATTTATTTTCCAAGACTGCTAAATTGACCAGTCCTTATTGTTTTAAAATAATGCACCGGCTCCAGGATTCTTGGGTCGGGGTGTTACAGTTGGTATCAGAAGTAGTTTAGAAAGAACCATTTAAATTAGTTTTAGAAAATATTGATTAAAAAAATAACCAAATGAATGAAATTGAGGATAATTATAAATATAGGAAATCATCTTTTAGATTTGGTAATGGATAAAATTGGTCAATCCTATGAAAAAATGGATTGAAAACAATATTCCTCCATTTATAAATCCTATAAATTATTCTTTATGAATACATCACTATTATTAGTGTTTCTCATATTATGATTTTATTTTTTTTCAATGGTTATAATCAAAATGGTTATACATGCAATTGTTATACCATTGATAATGAAGAGGCTACAAAAGAAAAATGAGGTGAAGTGGGTGTTAAGTAATAAGATGTTGAAGCATAGTTTATGTTTTAAGACTGAAGTGGAATGATTAATGTTATTTTGTATTTGGATTCAATAATTATTACATCGATGGTTCTATGGTTATAATATTAAAGAGATATATAAGGATTGTACTACATTACATCTCCATCAAGTATTTAGAATAATGAATTACTTCATTATGGTTTTGTTGTTATAAATGTAATTTCCAATAAGAGCTAAATTTTGTTGTTTGGGGAATCTGATGTAATGATTTATTTTGGAAATTTAGATACCTTTTTAGATAGTTAATTTGGACAGAAGTGTTTTTGAAAAATATTATGGTGGAATGGAGTATATTAAACATTTTATTTTATTTTTTGAGGATAATGTATGATTTATTGGATACTTTTGAGTAACCTTTTTGGTTTTATTAAACATTTAGAGGATGGAGGAAATATATGCGAGCCTTATGATTTATAAAAAGTGCTTCATGCATGAAAAAATAATTTTGAACATTCATTTCTAAGTGAAAAGGATGAAGTGAAAATAGATGGAAGAAAAAATAAAGTATAACAATCATGGAATCAAGTATGTTTTCTCAAGTTCTTATCTACATAGTAAAATAATCTCTAAAATCTTGGAAAAAATATCTAATTTTTTTTATCCTAATACCTATAGATTTGTTGACCTAATTATATTTTAGATTATCATATATTTATTTCTTTGAGCCCATAAATTTTCTATTTATTTTTCACTTTTATGTGATTGATTACATCAATCACTCCATAAAAATACTTACGTTTTACCTCCAAGTACATATCTCCACTTTACACTAATTTTCTCCTATTCAAAAGCCTTATTTTGTGGTTACCTTCACATTTCAATTTCTGACATATTATTAGTTCATTTAATTAACCCTATTTTCTATATGGGTTTTCCAAAAGTATTTTCTAGTATCAACCTTTTATTTTCTAAGTACAATTTCAAATTACAAGGACAAAATTTATTGAAGGAGGAGAGAACGTAACACCCTGAGACTTTACAATATTTTAATTTTTGAATAAATTTAAATTTTTAATGTATTCCTTTTACACAAAACTATGTTGAGCTTATTCTACACACAAAAATGAGTTGGCTTGCGTTACACGCAAGGCCCAATTTTATTGAACAATAATATATTAATAAAATATCATTATTTAATATAATATATAACATATACATTAAATTAGAAATTATGAATATTATTAATCAAATTTTTAATTTTTTATATGACATATAACTTTAACATACATCTTTTGTTTATTCTATACAAGATATAATCACAAATTCATTTTTCAGATAAAAGAAGTATTTTTTAAAAAAAAATTGTTTTTTCACCTTTAGATGGATCCCCATTTTAAATTTTGTTTTGGATACATTTTGATATACAATTTTACAAAAATAAACATCTTATTTGAATGTATAATAAAAAAATTTACATTTGTTCAATTTTTGGTATTTTTATGTTAAGTTTCACATTTTTATGAATAGTGAAAAATGCTAATTTTTAATTGAAAACCACTTTTTTCATTGAAATAATTCATAGTGATAAATTTGACATTTTACTGATTTAAAAGTATAATTAAATTATATTTTTATCATTTAATATAATTTAGGTAATTAGAATTATTTCTCCTTTAACATTAGATATCAAAAAAGTCTATTTTTGATGGTTTTTACATTTTAGAAAACGGATTTTCTTTTGTAATTAATGGGATTAATTTTAATTTAATGACTAAGACTCAATGTTTTTGACATTATGAATAGTAACTTTAATAATTTTATATTTACAATGGTTAAGGGTAAATCAGGTAATGAAAGTTAAACATAATATTATAAAATTACTTTAACAGCTATAAAACTCTTATTGGATGACTAAATTAGACTCTTATCACCTATGGTTTTAAATTTAATAATTTAATGGACACTTCTCCATGAAAATTACATGGAAATTATTAAAATAAATGAATGTGACTAAATGTGGTACTCTAATTTTATATAAGTATATTAATTTTAAAATAGGGAAAACTAGGAGATAACCTCGATTATAAATTTTATATGGAAATATAAAAGAATTAAAAACATCATAGTATACTATTTATAATTTTAGTGGTTAAATAATTACTACTAATGATGACATAATAGTTATGTGGAAATTATTTTATTAATAGAAATGTCAAATAAATGGTTTTAAAAATTTTAAAACAAAATATAATTTTAATTGATTACGGTTCTCCATAAATTTTATAGCTGAATATGAAATGTTAGGAGTATATTACATGATTTGGTTTGAAGTTATCTTTATGATCATATTTTAATTAATTTCAACGTTATGAGAAATGTCAAAATTGACACTATTGATATTTTATACAAACAATACTTTACTAAATTATTTAAATCACCTAAAAATAATTAAAAAATAAAAAATGTTTATAATATATCAAAAAATGTCATAAAATAACAATTTATATAAAATTTACACAATATATGTAAAATTTTTCACCCTTTTAATATTTGAAATGTTATTTCCACAATTAAAATTAAGTAGGTTAATTATTGGAAAATTAAAATTATAAGGTTTAAAATAAAACCAAAACAAGTTCAAAAATTTATTTTATAAATAATATTTAATTATTATCACATTAAGATTGGTTTTTAGTTGTTTAATGGACACATGTCTATGAAAAGAAATTATATATTATTTAAATAAAAGATAGTTACAAAATATCACTATCCTTCATTTGAATATCTTCTATGTGTCCACATAGGTCCAAAACGAATCTATGAACTAATATAAATGTATATTTTAATATAAATGAATTATTATTCATTAAAGAAATTTATTTTTAATTTTTATAAGTAATATAATTACATTGAAATTATTTTCAATTATAAAACAATATTTATTCAATTAACATAAAAATAGAATAAATGATTTTATTAATTTTAATTTTCATATATATTGAATTATTTAATCTCTATAATGAATTTACTAGATATATAACATATATTATTGGTGTTTAAAATTATTATATTTGAATTACCATATTTTATTAATTTACTTTATATAAAATTAAATGAATAGTATTAAATTTGGTAATAATATAATATTATTGAATTAATTTATTCATAGATTATATAAATATCATAAATTTTATAAATAATAACAAGGGTATAGAATATAATCTAGAATGTATTATAATTTTAATTTATGGTCCATTTTTAAGTATTTGGATCTAGAATAGTCTTACTATCGTTTAATATTTTGAGAGTTTCAAAAAGTGCCCCTCCCCACCCTTATAAAAGGCCCTTCCTCCCTTCGTCCCTCACTTCCTCACACTACCTTAAACCCTTTAGATCATGAAAAACCTGCACAATTATCTTACCAACCTCTATCACTTCATCTTATAGGAAATAAATTGGGCTGACATCCATCATAAGCAGTAGTTTTGTGCAAATCAAAAGTAGATACTCGAATAAGAGGCAAGTGTTTTACTAATTCAATTAAGTTTCTTTTCATATTATATTTCTTTTCCTAGGTTATTTCCATACTAAATTAATAAATCCTGTATAATAGATATGTTGATATGTTATTATGATTATGTTACAACCATATTACTCTTTTTATTCATTATACTAATAACAATATCACCATGAAAGCGTACATTCAATACACCATTTGCACACTATGGGGTAATTTGTTATTGGACACTCCCTTGATTGGATGGGTATAATGATGAGTATAATGCATATAAATAATTAATAATAAATGGTAATAATTATTTATAACAAATATACCATCCTATTCTATTCTATTTAACCATTAAGGGAATGATACCATCCCTCATACGTACGTATAACCTACTATCTTTACGAAGCGATGAGATTCATTTTTCCCGTTAACCATTATATAATAATTATATAATTCTAATTATGAGTAAATATAATATTTATGAACATAATATAAATTTGGATGTGAATATAATATATCCTATTCTTTAGAAACTTTACTTATATGACAAAACGTGCATACAAAAAAGAAGCAATTAACTCCAGAAACAATGGTAATACAGATATATTATTAACAAAATGATATTAAAAGATTATATATGATATCATAAATATATATATGGTCATGGTATAATTTAAAAGAATGATTCAACCATTTTATATTAGGTTTATTCACTCTTTAATAAAAGAAATTTCAAGGTATGCATTAATTTTGAAAGCTCATTATCATTTGAGGTTGTCTATACATACGTATCTACTAGGAAAAATATGTCATCCAGTTCCATGTTTCTTAAAAATGCATTTCAAAATATTATCAAAAATTTTTTAAATTCATTTTTACCCATTTTTTGAATTTTTATAAATTGGTTTGAAATGAATCTTTACATCATTTTCCAAATGAGGTACCTTATTAACCTTTTCAAAAAATTCACAATAGAATGTTTTTAACTTATATGATGTAAGATGATATTTCCATCATCATGAATCCTTAAAATTTTGATTATTACCTTAAAATATTAAATGGTTATTTTTAAATGAAATATTTTATTTTATAATTTCATTACTTTTAAATGATTTTAAAATAAAAATTTATATTTCTCTCAAAGAGTTTTAATTATTTTATAAGATTATTTTCATCTTCGTCAACATACTTTGTTTGATTTTATGCTTAAATGAGGTTGATTACTTATGATACAGTATAAAATATTTTATTGAAGGGGTTATGATATTTTTGACTATGGATATCCATTTTGGATACCATTCATGGTATATGGTTAATTTATTACAATTTCATATGCTAGTTTTAATACGTATGTTTTTATTGGTTATGTTTTACCCCATTCATAAGTGGAATGAATTGGACTTAATAAGTTATGGGTAAGGGACCAATTAATGAAAAACATGTGGGTTGGGGACCAGTTAATGAATTCCCTATGGGGTGGGGACCAGTTAATGAAATCACATTGATGCATCAATAGTTTTCATGACACAAACCTGTTTTGGTTTTACCCATTTATGTATAGTCTTGGAACAAGGTCTTGATGATTTTATTTTGATGTCCAAAATTATGTATCACTTCATTATGATATTAGTCATAGATATTACATGTTATTATACTAATAGTAGAATATCCATGCGATTGGTTAAATTGAATTCTTTAATTTATTTTTTCAGTATTATGCTGAAGATTATGTTCAAAAGGCTTTTGTTTTGGTTTTATACATTTCGATAAAACAATATTCTTGTTTATGATAGCTTCTGCTATATTGTTTATCCTTATGGAGCATATGAGATCACCCCTTTCTAATTTTTTTATTTTCCAAGGATTCCAAGAAGTGTATTATGTTCTATTTGTAATGTTATGCTCAGATAATAATGTCATTTTCTAAGGATTTTCTATTTTTATTTTAGGATTTTAATTTAAATCTAATGTTAATATATGTAATCAATTTTCCATGACTTATAAATCAATAAGTCCTTCAGAATATGATTCCTTGTAATCATGTTAAAGCTTTAAAATAAATCATCGGCTCCGAACTTCTGGGTTTGGGGAATTACAACTTGTAATGGTTGTTTTCCTCTTCAACCTTTATCCCACCATCATCTTCTTCACTATATACTCAACATAATGTCATCATCTCCACCACTAATCAGATGACCTATTTATTTATTTCTAGTTATCTAATACTCAACCATTTCTGTGATTTTGTACTGTTAAGAAACATGAGTGTTGTACTGGGGTCAGTTTGAGTACTTCAATGTGGCTGCTTGAGGATTTCAAGATGATTATATAGGATATATCTCTGTAAATGTAACTTAAACGATCTATGTAATAGTTATTTAAAATTTTATATTAGGATATATCTTGACCTAAATAAATTCCATCGTAAAACTTAAAAAATTGAAGAAACGTATGTTGTCACTTTTTCATTCCCTGTCATTGTACTATTTCAATGCCTTCATTGCAATATATATATACATACTTACATGCATTTCAAACCAGTCTTTAGTTACATGAAAAAAATACTAATATTTAGTTATGTAAATTATATCCACATAATTAAATGTGGAGGTTGGTTATGATAGAAAAATAACGAAAATAGGAAATAGTATCTATGTTTACATTTTACAAGATAATTATTATCCAATAATATATTTCAATAATAATATATCACACAGTGAATTTGGAAATAGAAGTAATCCCTTAAGATGTTTAAGGAAGTGAGAAGGGAATCTACAACGTTTCTTCACTAGTGTGGCGTATAAATTATAGAGGAAAAGGGAGAGAGTAAGAGAGTGAAATTTTGGAAATTATTCTTAAAATTGAGTTCTATAAGATGGGTTTGAAAGGGTTTATTTAGCCAAAAAGGTATGGTGATCTACATTGAAAACATTTTTTTAGTCTCCACTATTTTGAATATAAAAGTTCATGCTATGGGAAGCATTTTTTAATGAATATATTTAATTTTGAAAATAGATATTACTTTGAAATGGGACTACTCAATTATAATTAATGTTATTTATAAAAATATTCAAAAATCCATGTGTAAGGGATATAATATTTCAAACATTTTTGTGTTTTTTTTAAATTATTTGTATATTTTTATAAATACTTCCTCTAAAGGGGATTATGTTTTAGGATATTCTAGTATTAAATGTTTAATTTTAGGAGGATAAAATAATCATTCTATATATAACCCCCTTTATATATTTATCTGTTTGTGGGAAAATTATTTTTATTAAAACATGAATTCATCTGAATGTAATTTATTTATTAAATAGTTTCTTCTATGGATGTTGTTTATGTATAATGTATTATATAGACCCACATTAATTTATTCAGACCAGTCTTCCATTTCTTACATCGAAAAATTATTTTATTTTCCCCTAAAACATTGACCAAATATACATAAGTATATAACTATATATATAAGAGGATATATGTGTTTATATATAAAGATACTGATGATTAATATTTTAAAAATTAGTTTTTTATTGAAAACCGATGTAATGAATGAGAAAAAAATTAAAATGTTTTATTAAAATTTGGAACCTGGACATTGTTAACATGTAGCCAGAATGGGATTGAACCCAAACCTCAACCGAATTTGTCCACCAAATGACATATGACCTATAGATCCTTCAATGTTCATGGTTCCCTCATGGTTTTGTTTCTAAATCATGCAAATCATATTATGAAAATCCATGATCATATTTTAAAATTTAATTTCAAATGTATAAAATTATATTTCCTAAAAATGGATTTCTTAGGTTTAAAAAACTACAAAGGCATTGATTGAAAGTATTTTTTTTTATTAAAAATCATTTTCAAATAATGTTATCAATATGTTTTTTCCAACAAAATATAGTTAATTTTAAATGAAAAAGTTAATTTTTGGGTTTAAATAAGGATATATAAGGATAAAAAGTTTATATTTTGAGGGGAAATGCTTTCTAAAAAATTTATATGAATTTTCAAAATGGATATCAGAATTTTTAAAACCCATTACTGGGCCATTTTTTCACCTAAATTTTTAAAAAAATATTTCACAGATATTTTAGATGAGTGTGAGTTACTCTTGAAAAATGTTTCAATTATGTGGATTAGTTGGAGTAGATATATAATAATAATGGGTAAATTTATATTATAATTGTGTTAGAGAACCTATTTTCTTCAAATATATATAATTAAAAGAAAATAATTACTATATATCAAGTGTATATTATTCAGCAATATTGTAAAATTATATTTATATTTAGAAATAAAATAATACGTGGTTTTTACCACCAAATGTGGTTGCACAGTTTTGCGGAGGCATAGTTGGTTTCAAAAGAGTAGTTTAAACAACATTATATATTAGTATGTTAAGGATAATTTATGAATTATAAATTTATTTTGAGGATTTTGGTGATTACAATTTTATTCAACTCTTATGATAATATATATTTTGAATGAAAGTAGAATATTATGGGATTTTTAGGGTTTTGGTGTCTTGGATTAAGAAATATGTAATGTGATCTACTCACTTGAAAATATTTCTTTAAGTAATTCCATATAATATTTCTATAAAAAAATATTTTCATCCAGACTATAAGTAATCTTAACTAGATATATATATATATATATTAGTTTTTCATTTTATTGAATATTAAAATTTATCATGTTATAGATATTTAAAATTAAGAGGATAAAATTCATTTAACATGGGGAAAATATTAAACCTCGAGCTTTTAAAGTTAATTTTAAATTTAAATAAATATTTATTTAATTTATTTTTTAGTGATTAGAATAAAATATGATATTAATTTAAGTTCCTAAATAAGATTTAGGAAAAAATTGATCTTCATTGATAATCATTCATCACCAATGATTTACAGATATAATATTAAAAAGTATAATTAAAAGAATAGTATGACAATACATGAAAATGGGAAAGAAAACAACAATACTAAATAACACCTCACCAAAAAAAATATAATCATAAAATCCCTATAAAGATTATTATAGTGATGATATAAATTAATAGAATTTTAGGAATCGTTTTTAGTTTAAAATTAAAAGATATGGAGCATTTTCATTTAAAATATGTGATATGTACATTGTGATCCTATATCCATTGTGTGAAAAATCATTATAAGACCATTTTGAATAAGAAATAAAATAATATGTTCTCATTTAAAAAATTCCACTTCGACCATATTTTAATGATTAATATAATAAAATTGAATATTGATGATTATTTGGTGATAAATGATAGTGAATGATAAATAAAAAATTTAAATAATGATAAATAAAAATATTATGAAATATAAGATATTAGTTTAAAATAAAGAGATTTATATAAAATAGAAATAAATTTATAGTAAATAGAATATTAATAAATATAATGACAAGTTCATTATAAGTGGATATATTTAATTATAAATTGTAATATAAATTGAAATATAATAAGAAATTATAATAATATTATATTAATATATATGTTTAATGATATATATTAATTTTAAATTTTAATACAACATTTATTAGTTTTATTTTGATAAATATAATGATAAATAAAATTTTATGTAATTTCCAAAATATGTTATACATTTCTCCCATGCATATAATAGTGAAATTTATAATTTTTTTTAGTCCTCATGCGGTGGTAGTATTTTCTCATATGGTTAATTCTATTCGTACATTTCCTACGAATCCACAAAAGGGTCATTGTCTTGCAATGTATAGATCATTCAAAATCTCCCAGTTTTTGTAAACGTGAATATCAAACTCATGTAAGGGTTAAGGAATGTTTTAATAAGTTTCATAATGTTGTAAGTTACTCACTTTGAGGAACACCTGAGTTATGATTGGGTCAACTAGTTCTCACATAAGGGTCAGTATCATCATTAACCTTTATCCCAATATCATCATCATGATAATTTCACCTTCTAATCTATCACACATTTAAATAACTTCATCTTTCTTTTTAGTAGTGGAATCTTCCAACCTTTCTTTTATCTACCACTATCATAGAAACTATGTGCTTTATAGGGTACAGTTTGATCCATGTTGTTTTATTGATTGAGGATACACAATATGTTACTATATGAGAAATCAACATAAATGCTACTCAAACAATCTCAATAAGGGAGAATTAGAAAATTTCACTTTGTTAGATCCTAACCGTTGGAAAGGTCATCTTAAGGCTAAAAACACCTCATAATGGTATGTATCACTTTTTCCTTTTGTGAAATGATACTATTTCAATGTCTTTGATGTGTTATATATATACATACTTACATGTGTTTCATACCACACACATCGTTTTTGAAAAAATAAATAATGATACAAAAGAAAATGATATCCACACAACTAAAAAGGGATTCAAGCTGTGATAGTTCCATAATGAAATCAAACAAAAGCATCCATGTTTACATGTCACAAAAAAATTGTTAAAAAATTACTATTCTATAATATTATATCACATAGTGAAGTTGGATGTATATGTAATCCCTTTGGAGAATCAAGTAAATTAATATGGACTTTGCAAATGTTTTTATGTAATGTAATGTAGGATTTATAGTTACAGATGGTGATAATGAGAGAGTATATTTTTTAAAATTATTCATAAAATGGAGTTCTTCAAGAGGGTTTCATAAGGGTTATGTTAAAAACAAATAGTAATGTGATCTATTTTCATTAAATAAAAATTTTCATCTATATTTTGAAAATTAAATTTCATGGTATGGGAAATGTATTGAAATGTTATGCTTGAATTTTCCAAAAATATATTTATTTATAAGGTTATTAATAATTTTAAAATAATTTTATATTATTAATTTTATAAAAACCCTATTATATGGGAAAAAATATTTAAAACTTTTATGTCAAATACGATTTAATTATTATTGTTTTATTTAAAATCTGTATCTTAAGGGGATTATGTGTTAATATATTCTTTTTTTCATTGTTTGTTTTTGGTATTTTAAAATCATAATTTTACGTGTAAATCTCTTCTCATAAGTATTAAATTATGTGAAAAGTATTTTTATAAAAACATAAATTCTTGTAAATTTAATTTCTTTATGAAACAAATTTATCTATGGATGTTGTTTATGTAATATGTACTGTATAACCATGAATTAATTTATTTTGATCAGTGTTTCATTTATTACATTAAATATTTCTTTTATTTTTTTCTATGTCCATGAAACAATATATCTCAGTATATATATATATATACATGTTTGTGTGCGTGTGCGTGTCTCTGTGAGTGTGGGTTTGTATAAGTGTTTATATATAAATATACCCATTGTTAAAATTTTGAAATTAATGTTTTTACTTATAACTCTAGTGAAAAAGGGGAAATATAAAATGTTTTATAATAATTTTATATTATACTATAAAACATGAAAAGGTATGGGGAGTGAACCCAAACCTAAAGTACCATTTTGACAGTTTTATGTGTAGACCCTATATAACATTTAGTGTTCTTTGTTTGAACATTGTACTATTTTAAAAACTTATGAATTATTTTTTGAAAGTAACTAGATTTATTTTGAAATTTGTTTTCAAAAGTTTCAGATTTAATTTTCTAAATTTAACAATTCATTAGTTTTATAAAATCCAAGGGCATTAATTTGAAAGAGATTTTTGGTATTACAAATAAAAATCAAATAATTATATTGAAATTTAATTTTTGAAAACCTCTCAAGAATTTCAAAAATAAATGGTAATTTTATATTTAAACAGTGTTATATTAAAATCAATGTTTTTAATTTAGATGGTAAATGTTTTCAAAAAACCATCCAAATATTTCCAAAAAAGATATATCATTTTTAATACCCCTTAATGAGGCTTTTATCCGACCAATTGTTTTAAAAAAAATTCATAGAGATTTTAGATGAGTGGGAGTTACTCTAGAAATAGGTCTCGATTATGTGGATTAGTCGGAGTGGATTTGAAATAGTATCTATCAAATTTGAATTATGAATGTGTAATAGTTTATATATTTTTTCCAAATATCTTGGCCTACAAAATTCCTCAGATTGCATATATAATTAATATTATTCATTAAGATTATAATTTTTTAATTTTAAAAAAATATAATATTTTTATTAATATATCTTAGAGCATGTGTCTGGGGAATTAAAGGGGGAGCTTGTGGAACCTTGTTAGAGAATCTATTATTGCTAATATTTTTTGTTTTATTTTTTATTTATTCATTATTTAATCAAGTTATTCATTTGACTTCCCCCATCTCTATTACCCTTTGAATAGAGGGGGAAACATGGGTTATCCGGGAAGGTGTGGAGATCTATTATAATGATAGAGTCATATAGTTAATAAATAAAACTCTTTTATATTGATTTATTTTGTTTTAATGGTTGTTTTTTACTTTTATAAAATTGTGTTTAATATTTTTAAATTTTTTAATTTTTAATTATTATTTTGATGATTTATCATCACCCTCCGCCTAGTAAATATTTTATTGAAGGGAAAATATGTATTTGTTAATGAGTGTTAAGAAATTAGGAGCATGTGTATTGAGGCACTGAGTTACCTGTTAGTTTCCAAGGGGTGGATAATTAGGTATTATCTTGGTTATTTAGTAAGAGTTTAAAAACATTTTAAACACATAAGAATGGGTGAAAACCAACTAGTAATAACTATTAGATCAATATTCCCAATAAAATTCAACCAAGGGTGTTTGATGAATCAATTAAGTAATTTTCAGTTATAAATTGATAATACAGGAAGTATAAAACGTGTTAAATAATAATATAACATAACAAATTGAAAAAAATAAAAAACATATACCTTTATTAAGTATATTTCATTCAAATATTCATGCTTCATTAAATTTTATTTTCTCTAAAACCAATCAATTTTAAAACACCACTTTTCATTAAGTGAGCACAATGTTTTGAGAAATCCTTCTTAGAGACAACCAATGCTTACCGATTATAATTCATTTGACCTAGAAATAAATATATTATTATACAGTCAATGATAGGTTCCATTTTCAACAGAAGAAGCTATTTATTATGATGTAATTCCAATAATCTAACTTTAACATTACTTGACTAGAACCTTTAATAACCCACTATTTTATCTATCCAAAGAAATAATAATAAACATACTATGAAAGGTAAGAGATACAAATATTTGTAACTAATTTGAAGAAACTTCTAAAGAAGACTCAATTAAATCCTTTGGTGTTTGCCTTGATCCTGATATGATGGCTAGAAATCCCAAAAAAACATTTAGATATATTTGTAAACCTCAATTTTTTAACTAACAAAAATAAAATTTTAATTATTTCTTATCAAAATGATTTTGAATTGGGGAAAACATTAATTCAGTTATTACCTATATTTTATGTCATTGTTGGTGAATATTCAAATAATAACATCAATGAATTCACGCTTGGTTAATCAATTTTTAAAACTATAAGAGTGGTTTGGAACTTGTGAAGCGGTGGGCATTCTACTTATTGCATGAAGTAGAAACCAAGGTGTGGTTTTATAGTTTACAACCCAAATAGGTTTATGAAATGGTTAAAGTTAAAAGAAGTTACTTTAAAAGATTTCACCCTACCATGAGATCACTATAATAAAGAAAGACATCTATTCCACTAGGAAATCATCTGTAAAAACACACTATGAGTACTAGGAGAGGTTTGGAAATCTATATGCTAGTTCAAAAATTAAATGTCACATTAGAACATAAATTCCTTGTGTTATGTTACCAAGACATGCTATAAAATGATAAAAAATAATTATATGTATCATCTAGAGGGACATGAATGAAAAATCACAAACAGAAGATAAGAGACTCTTTGAAAAAATTTCTCAAATCTCACAACAATTTGGCACAAGAGGTAAGAGCACAAGAGGTATCCATAAGGTAAAAAAATAAGAACCGTATCCATTTATTGATTCTATAATTTACAAGATAAATAGTTTTTTCATAAAAAACATACTTTAAGTAAACTAATTAATAATAAGCACGATATAGGGTATGTGGTTTAGGTTCATCTCCCACCCATTTTACTCCATAGTGTGTTGATTTATAGGGTATAGAGATCTTTAAAGTATTGATTTGGATGATTATGTTTCCAAATCAATGAAAAGTATAGATATAAATTTTTCAAGTCAAACATAGATTAAAAATTACCATAAGTATTACTAAACACATTTTCAAAATTAGTTTTCATAACACCCCATTTCCTGTAATAGCAAGCCCCTTACTAGTAGAAATTCCAAAACCCACCATCAATCCAATGAAAATAAAAACATTATTACACTAATCTTATCTTTTATCAAACCCATTAAAATTAAAATAAATATTTGAATATACCTCCACCATTTCAGTTCCATCTATATGGAAGTGACAAGATCCTAATGTTCATAATTTTAAAAATGATGTGGGGGTGTTAAAAAACCCACATAATAGTTTAGTTGAAATTATTTCCAAAAATATAGGTATGATAAAAAATCAATGATTCCCTAAACCAATGGTAAATTTGAATATGGTTACCATAAAAAGTGGAAAATAAATTTAATAATTAGGAACACTTGAATCAAGTCTACCAGAACATAATGATAATGAAGCCAAAAAATTTGAATATTCTGGGTGGATTTCTAAAAGCTAGCCCTATGAGAGAAATAATAAAAAGAGGACAATCCTAAAAATAAAAATAAAAAACTATTGAAAGAACTAAATATGTAGTAGAATTGGAATAAATATCTCCAACTTCTATTCTTATGAATGATGATCGAATTCAAAAAATATTCAAGAGGATCCACCTCTAAGAGAGATTTTAGAAACTTTCATAATGGTAGAGATAAACTTACTCCTTCAAGAGGGTTTGAATCAAATCCCAAGTATGATAACTTCATTGAAATAATTTAACCAAAAATAGGTGGATTTATGGGAATGATATGGTTAACATGGAAAGAATTTTATCAACCCTTATTACACCAAAACTTTTAACAATGTGTCATGATCTAGTGAAATTTTTTGTCCCTTTCACTACTTATTCCATGACTTTTCCTAATTAATTAAATGATTTATGTTATTTAATTAATGTTATTCATCACTTATTTTTTACATACATATATATTTTATTGTTTAATCCCACTATATTGGTGGTTCAACTTGTTAATAGATCCACTGCTTTCCAATCAGGTGTTTTGAAAGATGTGTTAGTTTGAGTTCAAGACTAGAATTTACTATTAGACTTATATGTTCTCAAAATGGAGGAATATATATAACTAGTACATTCTCTAATAATTTTTTTAACACCTTTCCTAAATATGGACCATGAAATTATCAATATATATATAAAGGAACACTAACCATGGGTTTTCGAGATAGGATAATCCAATTTAGTGCTTTTGAATTGATGTGGAACCCATAAGAATATCATTAATTTATATCACTTTCCCACATTGAAGAGAAAAACCAATTGAAAATACTTGTATGTTAAATGAATTTTCATTTCTAGGGAAAATTTTAATGATTGAAAATTCCATGAAGGATGAATATATTCAAGAATTTAGAAAATATATATTTATATTAGAGGAGTATGTAGGCTATAAATTCATCGATGGATTTGGTTATTCATTTAATCTTTTTGTAGCTTATATATAATATTTTGTGGAATAATACAATTTATAGAAGTGAGGAACCCAAATTTAATCTCATCATTAGAATATATCCCAATTATAGAATTAAAACCATCACCCACTGATTTGAAGCATGTGTATCTCATGGGAGGGGAGAAACATGAAGTGATAATTGAGAGTAACTTTTCCCCGAACCAAAAAAAAATTATTGAACTTTTTAAATAAATTTTTTATTAAATAAGTTGGAGTTTTTGTGGTTTTAATCATTAATCCTAAAATCTACAAGCATTAAATTCTAATAAAAGAAAATTATAGACATTTTAAGAAACCCCATAGATGTTTAAATCTAACCATGATAGTGGTATTTAAAAAGGAAATAGGGAGGTTTTTGGAAACATTCTTTATATACAAAATTTTAGACACAAAATGGGACACAAACATTTATATTTTTATAATGAAAATAAGAATGAAAATTTTGAACAATGAACAGAATGAATTGAAACCTATTAGAATTTAAAATAACCAGAGAGTGTTTATAGATTATAGGAATTTTAACCTGGTCACCAGGAAGGATCATTTCCTCTTCCATTTTATTAAAAATATGTTAGGGAGATTGGATGTTAAAAATAATTATTTTTTCTTAGATGTATTTTCTGATTACATCCAGGTACCCATTAGGAGACGACTACCATTACTTGTCCCTATGTAATTTTTAAATAAAAAAGGATTCCATTTGGGGTTTTTAATTCCATAAGTATATTTCAATGGATTATGGTAAGTATATTTTATATAATGATGAATATTTTCTAGATGTATTTTTAGATAACTTCACATTTTTGGGGGATGTTTTCACTATTTCATGAAAATTAGAGAAAAAATTACGAAAAACAATAATTCAAAATTAAAATTTTTATTAACATTGGAAGGTGTTTTTTAGGGTGGTGAGAGGAATAATCAATAGGAATGTACTTTCACAAAATATTATTAAGGTGGATAAATCTAAACATAATGTGGGAAATTATTTCTATTACCAAAATTGTGTGAAATATGTAAGATCATTTTAAGAAATATATGTTATTATTAATGGTTTATCAATGATTTTATAAATATTTATCTTTCACACACTATATTACTCATAAAATGAATTTTCTTTATTTTTATTTTTAGTTGAGGAAATATTTGATGAGCTAAAAAAGATATTGATGACACCATTAGTGATAAAACCACAAAATAGGAGAAACCATTTCTAGTACTGTATGATACTTCCAACCAAGCTATAGGATTCATTATTTTAAGGGTAATTAAAATTAATTTCTTATTCTTTAAGAACCATTGATATTGGCCAATTATTCTAGAAAACTAGAGAAAAATAATTTCTATTAATTTAATTTTTATTGGAAAAATTTAGATCTTACTTTCTTGGAACTAAATATACAATTTTTCTATGATCATGATGTGATTAGATATTTAATGAAGAACTTATAAGAAAATACTAATATATTTAGGTGGATATTGCTACATAAATAATTCATCACAGACATTAAATATAACATAGGAGGTGAGAACCTAGTAGTCAATCACTTGAGTAGACTACCCAACACCGTTGATGTGGAAAATTTAGCCAAAGACCCACCAAATGTTCATTTTCCAAGAGATAAGTTATTTGTGGATGAATGACACATTTATTGATATTTGTATATGGTTAACTATTTGGAAATATCACAAGTTTCATTCCACTTTAATCATAAACGAATTAAAATACTTAAATATAAATTATAATTTAACATTTTCAAAGATCCTTATATATGGAAAATATATAATGGACATGTAATAATATGATGATTACATGAAAGTGAAATAAATTCTGTTTTTTAATATTTCCACACTCTAGAATTTGGAGTAAACATTGGAACATAAAATATAGTATGGAATTCCGTAGAGTTAGGAATTTATTCACCCAATTTTTTTAATGATGAACATGAATTTTTTTAAAAAATTATGACAAATATAAATTTTCTAGAAAAACATAAATGAGAGAAGAAATTAACCAAAATTAATTCTATTCTTAATGTATTTTTTATGTTTTAGGGTTATAATTTCTAGGATCTTCTTCCATTCCTATTAGAAACTATTATATTTTTTTACAGTGGTATATTTTTAAAATTGGCTTGAAGCCATGGTTGTAATGTCCCGGACCTGGATGCCACTCAATAGTGCACCGAGACCAGTTGGCCACATAGCCTCAAGAAAATCTCTCTAAACTGGAGAGGCTTATGACTAGAAATAAACATCAAAAGACTAATAAATAAAAAATTGAAGAATTAATATCATATACGAAATTATGATACATGTTAGATGTATCTAACAATGAAAAAAAACATTTATACAAGGGAGACATACAATACTTCTAAAAAATTAGAGAAAAGACTAAATTGTCCGTCAAGCATCATGAGCCACAGATCGGTACCATGCTCTCCATATCCTAAGAAGTAATCAAAACTCTATATTATAGTGCTTTCCCTTACCCGTACCTACAATCATATAGTTTGTTCGGGTACCCAAGGTGGCCCAAAAAGGGTGTGAGAGATAATCCCAATAGGCAACAACCCACGTTCAAGTTCCATCCAGTTAATGAATATACAATGAAAATATTGTGTAGAGAGTAATGTAATACAAAAAGGACATACTGAAGGAAAAAATCCTATAATGTATAGGTTTCCATTTATAAATATTTCATTTAATCAGATACATTTATGAAATTAGTCTCTGATTTAATAGTAATGAATTTTTTATTTTAATTAAGTTCAAACAACCATTCATATGATTTATTTTATAAGGCCTATGACCCGGTATAAAGACAGATGTCCCTTGTGTGGATAGGTAAACAAAGGAAGCCTTAACATTCCAACCCATAACTAATAATAAAATACCAAATCCAAGCTTCTTGTTGGGTTTAGAAGATGCATCATATAATTGATTTCATCCATTAATCAATTATGAACCTAAGCCTTTATATGGAATTCCTAATGTGGAATCTTGGAATCGCTCAAGGTATAATATAAACCAACATCCTATGATCTCTTCCATGGTAATACTCAAAAACCTTGGTATCTCTCTAGGTGTGGTATAATATCTCTTCCAATCGAGTCCATCCTTGGTTGTCCACTATGGTAGCCCAAGTATCAACCATTAAAATATGATCAATTCCCTTTGTGTATATCCATGAAATTATCATATGAATCCATGTATCAATCACAATTTAATAGTCATGCCTTAGAGTCCATCCTTGACATTCTTCGAGGGATTCCAAGTATCACTTGGGCATAAGCATGGTACAATCCTATTGATTCCCTCCAAAAAATTATCATATGAATCCATGTGTCACCCAAGGAATACAAGAATTCAATAAAATTTAATACTATTTAATCAAATAATTTAATTAAATCATTTAATATGCCATGGTCAAAACCAAGAAAATCTAATTTCATCTCACCTCAAAAGGTGACTCATGCATTGTCCATGTTTATAAGGCTTTAATCTATTCAACTCTCATGGGAATTTAATTACAGATGCATCATCAGCTTAAACAATTCATTAAAGGAATGTGTCTTGGGTCATGGTATACATTCCATATTCAATATCTATTAAATTCAAAATTTATATAACAATCCCATTTATTATTAATTTCAACTATACTATGAAAATTCAATAACATTTAATCCAACTGATCTAAAAAAATTCATTTAAACTTACCATGGTCAAAAACCAAGTAAATATCATATGAAAATAACCCCAAATGGTGATTGAAGGCATTGGCCAAAATCAGAAGGCTTGCCTATTGTTTACACATGTGGAAATTTTAATTAATCAAGAGTCTCAATATTAAAAAACTATCACAATGAATATGATACATTTACATGAAATGGTAATATCAATAAAAAGAGGATCTCATTATTAATTAACCAATAGAGGGAAAATATCATGGCAAATGAAATATTTTCCCTTACCTTTATAAAAGATATTATAATTGATATTTCAATTCCCTTTATAATCCATTCTAATTAAAATAGTCAATTCAATATTTAACATCAATGACAAAGCGTAAATGGACACACCTCAAAGGCTACCAAATTCATCTTCCATCATAATGGACAATTAAAATAAACAAAAACTCAAAGGTGTGTTTTCCAGTTATATGGTCCCAAACCTATATTCTGCCATTAACTTTCCTTTTTAATTACACAGGACAAGCGTAAAAGATTGGGGATTGAAATTCATTTCAAGGTGATGCCCAGAAATTTGGTGCGTAGAACAATGGATTATATAAACACATTAACATTTAACAAAAGGTATGAGACCACCAACCGTAGGTCCATAGTTGATGGTTTTTCCTGTAACAACTCTAGATTTTACTCAGATCTGGATAAAATCGTAGAACGGATGAAGACCCAGAAAATAGGCCAAAATTTCTTACCCCTAAATAGAACATCTGATTCCAAACTAAATGAGGAATGGTAAAAATTTAATGTAGAGCTTACTGGTATGGATCAATAGATTCCAACAGTACATGAATCAGGCGATGAATAGAGAATTCATTATCATTCCTTGAACAGTCTTGGCAGAGTAGAAACATGTAGAGGAGAGGAGCTCACATGACTACCTGGAGAAAAATAAAAAAAGGAAATTTGATTTTAATCTCATTAAGGGAAAACATTCATTTCAACCTAAAAAATGGGCCACACGGTTTTGCCTAATGGTTTTTCCAAAATATGCACCAACCATACAAGACCCACTACCTTAGAAATCTCCTCACACGGTTAATACCACAGAGTTAGACTAGCCATGCACAAACCGTGTGATGAATAGAGATTATGTACAACTTAAGTGACACTAAAATTATGGGATAGGTGTACATCTTGAGAAAACCATGTGAATCCCGTACGATTCACATATGCACCTATAAAACAAACCGCACAATTTACTGGCAGGGGATTCACGGTTTCTGACAAACCATGTGACCTCTACAGACCCTCCAAACATGCGATTTCTAGCCTCTAGTGTTCTCGAATCTCGAAAGGATGCCCACAAAACCTCTTGGTCATTTACACACGTACCAAAAACACATTTAAGTGTTCCAAAGTTGAAAATTACATTCAGAATCATAGTTTGAATAATCTATCTTCTAATAAATGAAAAAAAATCCCTTGGAATTTCATTCAATTCAACAAACAAATGACTCTTCAATATCCCCATCTTAGTACTTCTCACCCCCGAGAAGCCTTAGGGAAGAAATGGGAACATCAACTGACATACAAGGGCCACAAAGTCTCATTCAAATGGTCATTTTTCATTCCCTAATACAAAATAAACCATAAATCATTTCCTATGAATACAACACTTAAGCTATTAAAAATGGAGCCAATGCTCATTTATAGAATGAAATAGAACATAGAGCTTACCTAAGCCCATTTTGATGGAGTCAAGATCATGTTATCATATCATTAATATTTTGAATGATGGTTATCCCCACCATAGGTTTTATTCATTTAATTGACAATTCGGATCCACGATACATCCGAGTGTCGGAATTTACTTACAAATTGTGCCTCTAGGTGTTCTAATGTCACTATAGGTGAAATTTTGAAACAAACAAATGGTTGATTCCCCACCAATTTTATCTATCCAGATCGAGCCGTATTTTCATGATAATAACCATTTGACACACACCACACTCACCTCCACAAGAAGATGTTCTGAAAGAGATTCTATACTAACCACATTTCTTGAAACAAAAGAAACAAGAAGGAAAACATGTCGACCCACTCCAGTTGACTTTTATTTAAAAAATCCAGCTTAGTTGGATGGTGCATAAAAACAGAACTACAATTTCTTCCACTAAGGAGTATTGTTATTACAAAAATAACTTTCGTCAAATCTCGAAACTTACATCCAGTGACATCCCTAGATCAAACCATCACCAGGTAAATTAAACTGTCATGACCCAACATGAACAAAAGGGGTATCTGAGATCTAGTCGACTGGAATAATTACCCTAAAATAGAACCTCTGATCCCAAAAGCATGACTATTATAACCTCATATTCAACCAATTGGAGTCCAAGGAACTAACCTAAGGTAGTCAATACTCTATGATTACAAGTGAGACATTGGTATAAAGACAAAATGTCCACACTGTATCAATGAACAAGGCCAAAGTGGCAACCTCCTAGTGGTCACGTCAATAGAAATGGTAGGTGTTCAAGAGTCCATCTAAGGAATTCCAGCATAAGAACCCAAGTATCACCTAGGACTATCAAAGACTCAATAAAAACAGCACATCCAACTTTCAACTATTATAGAGATCACAAACCAGTGCAAAAATTTTTAAATAGAGCATGATGTGAGATCACATTATCGTAGTGCATCAAGGATGATGTCAAGGAAGGGTAAATACTAGTCTCTTAAAAATACTTTACATAGACGATATCAATTTTTTCCAATAGGATTAGCCGAACTAGTACTGGTTGACTTCTTAAAAGAATATCAAATTTATCTACTGACACACCATTAGATAAACCATGATGACTTCATCACCCAAGAAATTTTATTAACATTCAATATTGACCACCATGTTATCTAAGTCCAATGGTGTTTGATAATGGTTTCTTTCACAACCAACCACATCAACATCATGCTGAGAGAAAACTCCAAAATGATTCAAAACCGACTGGCCTCAAAAGCATTCAAAAACACCACCAACCATTTTACCCATGGTTCTATTTGGTTCCAATACTTCTACTTGTAAATACCGACACTTATAAGATCTGATGTGATGATCCCCACATAAAGAGTTTCATAGCCATCAATGTAAGAATTCAAACTAGCTATTCATAAGTTTACTAGTCTCATATTCATTTTAGTGGTGCACATGATGCTCCTCCCAACCATGATAATGTATATCATAGAATTTTGAGTTAAAAACAAAACCAAAATAATCAATGTTTCAAAACACCCAATCCTACTGGAAATTTATCTTCTAAATTGGGACAATCTAGATTCTTTTAACGCATAGATCAATCTAGTATGAACATGTCCCAAGAACATACACAACATCACAAGACTAAATAATTGCACTGAACTCAAGTACTTTATTTTATCATTTAACAACATTATGGTTACCTCATTTACTAATACATACTACCCCAAGTTAAACAAAGCTAGGGGGAGAACACTAAATACTATATAGAGGTTTTCCAACCTATGCTTATAATTATCAAATGGATTGAAAAAAAATGGATCAAGGGGTCCCATATCCCATAAAACTATAAAACAGATTTAAAACCACCTGATTTTCCAAGGAAATAGGAATAGGTTCACAAGACCTACAATGAAATTGATGATGCCCAAGGCATGTATGATCTGCTGAGAATGAGCATTACCTGATGCTCTCACCCCCAACAAGGGTCAAGAATACCTTGACCACCCATCTGAACAAGGATGTCATTTAGAATGTTGGTGTCCTATTAGGTACAATGGTACCATAATGACATCAATCATTAGAAAACATACGAAATTAGAAATAAATTTAATCAATAATCATGATACCTACCATGGTCTATCCCATTACGAAATCATGAGAATGAACCCTAACTCTAGGTCACACCAACCAAAAGGTAACTAGGCTCAAGAGACTTCCATATAATCCATTTCTAAAAAGGTGAATCCTATGGAAAATGATAATGTCTCTTTTCTAAGGAATATCCTTGAAAGTTTAAACAACACTTACAATAGCGTTTAAGTAAAGGACACCGCTTCAGGTTCCATTTTTTAAGCCATTACATTAATTCACATAAACCTTTAAAAATTTAAAAGATTTAAAACTGAGCATATAGTACCCATTTTAAAACAGAATCACGTGGTAACCTAATTTATCTTTCAAATCAGAGAAGAAATAGTCATGTATTATCAAGCCTCCTTTTTAAACATTACCTATTTTAGAGATCCCATCACAATTAGGAAATTTATAATATAAATTAGTTTGTAACTTGTAAAAGATGTGCCGACCTATGAGGGTCCCATTATGCTATCCTAGGTTCATCAGAATGCAACCGAATAGTATTTTCATAATTATTATGTTTAAAAAAACACCTAAAGTGTGTTATCTCATAAGAGACATGCCTTAAATGACCTAGTTGGGCCCAGTTGTTCATTTTATACGTTAATAATAAAATTTTATAGAAGAAAAAACTCATTTCATGACTAAATCTAAAATATCATTTACATTTTAACCATTTCCAAGTACACAAGGGTCATATATAATAGTTTAATTAATTGGGTTTCTGTAGAGACCCGAAGCTTATCGTACATGGACATTACATTACTTTTTCGGAATACTTAGTACATAACAAAAACACACACTAAAGGATCGTAATAGTTTAGTGTCTTTGGAAACTCGGAACGTAATCTTCTAATCGTGGTGAAATATCTTCAATATCTCCCATAAAGATCTTCCCTTTTTTTTACCTAAAACCTTTATTTATATCCTGGGGAAAAGAAAACATAAAAGGGTGAGCTCAAATGCTCAGTAAGGGTATACAAAAGAAATAAAAATCATATCATATCTTTTTGAGAATCATAACCTGCAAAAGAGATCATAATATCTTAACATGGAACAAATCATAGAAGTGAAAATGAGATCACCATAATCATAACATGAAACTTGAAACTTTGTGGCATGCACACATAATCATGGAAAATCATTTCTTGTTAGTCATGACTCATTGCCAAGACTATCTTAGTGGACAAAGTCCCTTTCTGAATCGAGTAACCCTCGTTTCAGTCCTGTTTCACTGAACCGGTATAACCTACCATTTCAGCCATGTCTATCTCATGAGATATAAAATCTTTACCCAATGCATTGGAGGGAGATATAGGTCCCACCCATCTTATAATGAATCCTTTCTTATGTGTGCCACATAATCATAAATCATACATCATCGCATAACCCATGTAATAAAAATGGGATTCTTGAAACATCATGACCTCATAAATCAATTCATATAAAATAAAGGAATTCATAAAAATAATTCCATCACAACATGATCAAATCAATGTAATAATAGGGATAAAAACAGAACCCTTTATTATCTTAGATGGAAAATAATTTTGATCAAACACTTGAACTCCATTCTTGAGGAAAATATCCTTTCTTCTTCAAAAACATTTTTCCTTTCATAACATGTCATATAACTTTAAAATAAAAGAAGTTGATTAAAAATAAACTTGAGAACTTGTAAAGGAAGCTTCTTGGAAATTATTTTTTAAAAACCTATTCATGCCGTAAAAGTTAAAAAAAAACATTCTTCGTACTTTTGTCGGAAAAGTCAAAAAGTACCTCGTACGACAAAAGATTCCTTTCATACATATTACTAAAAACTCACCAAAGGGTAAAAATGGATTTAAACAATTGTAGGTGGATGGAAATAATATTACATTTTGATGAAACATGGATGTGGATGATAAAATACACCCCAGTAAATACTTACGAATAAACAATCTCGGATAAAAAAAATGAGATTGTGATATTTCCCTTACCTTAGGTCCAATTTGCTTCGTATGTGTCCGAACCTCCTGTATAATGATTTAAATAATGTCATTGACTTATTACAGAATCATATTCATTGTTATGATATCATATACGGTTCACTTATGACATTATATTACCCGTTCTTTTGTAAATTCCATGTTAAAGAAGCATTTTGGGTAAAATCGTTTCATTTTTCGTAGGTGTTTTGACTTGTTGTTCTTGACATCATTATTACTTATATCTTGATTTAATTACTTCCAGAATATAAAATATGATTTATATATCATATATATTCAGTATATATATATATAATAGATAGATAAATAAAATGAAAAACACCGTTCATGGAGACGGTAGTCCGTACGTACGCATGAACGCTGTTTTTCTTTCCTTATTGTCTTGAAATGGAAGTAAGTAGATGAAATACATATGTATATATATACATAAATCCAGTAGCTTTATAATGTCATATATTTCATTATTATTTCTTATATATACATTATAATCATTCTTAAATGGTTAACATGGAGAATGAATCTCATCGCGTCGTGGAGACGGTAGTCCGTACGTACGCACGAGCGATGATATCATTTATATAAATATTGAATTGAATTGGAGTGGATTATACAATATATAAGAATCAATATGATGTTGTAATAACTATTTATAGTTATTATTTACACCATCATCCATGTAAGGTGGTGGTGGAAAATAGATTACACCACGGCGTGGAGACGGTATTCCGTACGTACGCACGCGCGGTGATTTCTTTTTCCGTAGGATGGATAGATGGTGAAATAGGGTTGTTTCATACTTATAATAACATATCAGTATATGAGTGATACTGATGTTATTACTTCATAATGAAACAACCTAAGAAGAAGAAGTGGAAGAAGAAATAAAGATGAAAGAATTGGTAACGGTAATTACCTCTTCTTTGAAGTGCCTCTTTGAGACCTCCTCTTAGGGCACTAGAATTGGTCTTTGAGGAAGACCAGAACCTCTAGGATGTTGCTAGGGAAGTGGAGAAGAGATTTTGGCAGGGTTTGGCCGAGCTTGAGTGCTCAAATTGGTGTGAGGAGGAGGGGGAGGAGGTGTCCTTTTATAGGGGAGGAGAGGGGCACCTTAGGAATATCTCAAAATATTATTTTATATTAAAGTCAAAATCGGTTTATAATGGTTCCAAAGGGACTTATTTCGAAGCTAAAGTGGGGATGGGTCGAAATCCTATCAACCAATAGAATTTAGACAAGTTTAGGATATTATTTTAACCTTATCAATTAGATTTAACTCTAAGTTAAATAATTTAACTTTTACCATGTTTTTTTGTTTTCTTTCACTATATGGTTAATACACTTACTATAACATGCCAAACGAACCCCAAATTGTTTATTATTAATATATATATCTTTATATAAGTCATTTGTCCGAACCTTAGATTTTTAGGAATACAATAACAATTAATAATATAATATTTGATTTAAAAACTATTTTGTGTCAATTTTGACACTATTTGATATATGATTTTTGTGAAAGTCATAACAGAATTAAATGTTCTAACCAAGTTGATTAAATCAACATTAATATATCATAGTAACCTATAAAATTAGTGTAATTCATAAAAAATCTCAAATTACATTTATTTTGGTGTTTATAACATCAATTATGTCAATATTTCATTAATAAGATAATTACTGCATCATCGTTGTGTCATAAATAAATTAAATTATTTGATGTCTAAAAATTACAAATAAAATACCATCATGTAGGAAATATTTTTAGCTTTCTAATTAATATTTACAATCGAATTTATCTTATGTATAACCCCATATTAAAAATGATTTACTTATTAAACTTTGATTTTAACTATTTTAACCTTTCTTTAAATAAATTAATAATAAATGTCCTAATCTAATCAAAGTGGGCCTAAATGGTCATATTTTATTCCTAAGTTTGTTTTTGGTCGAATTACACTTGTCCAATAGAATTAGGACATGTGTTAGGGTAATAGTAATATCATATTTACCCTTAGTTACCCTATTTACTATTAACCGCGGAAAAAAAAGTAAAAAGTTACTATTCACCAAAAAATTATTTTCATCTCATTGAACAACATTTTAGTCCTTGATATTAACCATGTCTCTCGGATTTTCGAAATTCCATTCACAGAAGCGGCAAAATTAAGTTTTATGAAAAATTCAGTTTTTTTTTAACTACCACTTAGTAGTTTCACTATTCATCAAAAATTGATGTTTTTCAGAACAATGCCAAAATTTCATCCTAAGCTATATTTCATATTCCGAATTCAAAAATGAAATCTATTTTACCAAATTCATAACATAGAAGTTGCATTAATTAATTTTATAATTAAATCCTGGTGTTAAAATAAATAGCGTGTTTTTAGGAAACAATATATATCAAAAGATTGACACTTGATTATGTCTGGTTTAAATGTGAAATTACAACCAATGACCAAAATTGTATTAAATTGTAAAAATGTATTCTAAATATACTTTAAAACCACTCAAATTAATAATTTATCACTATTAATTATTTCGATTAAAAAAGTTGTTTTTAATTATAATTTAGTAATTTTCACTATTCATCAGAATATGAAAGTTATCCGAAAAGTACCAAAATTTCACCTTAGGCTAAATTCGATACTCTGAATCTAAGAATGAAGTTCATTTTGAAAAATAAGATTTACATAATTTAAAAAGTGGTTATTACTATTCATAACGGCTCGTTTTAATAATATTTTAATAGCATATCGTTGTTTAGTGAAACTCGGTATTGCGTATTACACACGCTATCGAGGAAGGTCGCGATTGCGTGTAATGCAAGGCAAGTCAAGGATGCGTGTTGAGAAAGCTCCTTTTGGTGTAGCGTACAACACAAGACATTAGTAAAATTAAAAAGAATATTTTTTATAAAATCTTGGGCTGTTACATTCTACCCCCCTTAAAATGAATTTCGCCCTCGAAATTCGTCGGGGTTATAAATGGTTTACTATTCGAAAGTTTCTTTAATAGAAACCCACATCGTAAAAAGGAATATCAAAACCAATCTTTAAAAACAAAAGTATGAAACGTAACGGTTACCCAAATAAACTAATCATTGGGTTTCCACATAGGTGAAAATATGGATATGGAAGAGAAATCTAACCCTCATGTTCTGATGGAGAGTGGTAGAGAACATGGCTATGGAAAAGCCAGTAATCACAAATCCATAGATTTGTGATGATATAAGGTACCATCTGATTCATCAGGTATAAGATCACTAGGACAACATTTTTGGTTTTCAAGATCATTTCCCCTAAAGTTGAAAATTTGAATTAGAATAAATACTTACTTTATTTTGGTACAATCTCACTGTTGTTCGTGCCTTGAACAATTTCCACTTTATCTCTTAAATAAATTAATTTGAATTTGTTATTCATGAAGTGTTAGCAGATCATGTGATAGAATGACGGGTCATTCCATCTGTCTCAAACAAAAGGTCAGCAAAAATTATATGCATAAATCGATCTATAGTGAGATTAATCATATATGGTTCCTAAAATGGACTTATACTTCATATATCATACTCTTTAATATAATAAAACTAGTTTCTACTAAACAGGGACTTCCTGTTGGCCAGTGGTAGGCGATAAAGGCCAGTCGCACTTCGGTTGTGGGTTCGATTCCCACAGCCTTGTCCGAAGCGATGGACTGTCGCCCGTCCTGCAGGTTGTCCTTTTTCTAAAACTATATTACTATGACATCCCATCAATAATATCAAAATTTCTATCCTTAAACAATACTAACTTATGTCCAACATAATCCATTCCAATCTTTAGGCTTATTCATAATACTGCAGTCCACTCTCATAACATAGTGAAAACGATTACCAGAGATTTAATACCATCGTTGATCCCCATATATCATAAGATAAGTTTTGTTGGTCACATTCCAAACATTCAAAGTCCTTAATCATGTATTCTCTTGAATACCCATTGAACCTTATTGAAAACATGAGTGCTGTTAAAAGTTAACTCTTTCCACATACCAAAATCCTCAAAATTATTTATACTCAAACCATGATATCACTTAGTCCTTATATCAATCATGAGCTCATGAATACAATCAAACATCTCATTATCTTCTTATCCTTTCATTATGCACTTATCATCTACTTTCCAAAATATTTGAATCACTTTTCATAGTTATTGGTACCATAAAATTATTGAAAACCACAATAGACCAATACTTAAATATTTCAACACACCATAAAAGTACCTCAACAACATTATTCTTGAATACCAAAACACTTCAGTCCATCCACATCAATGATTATCCTGGAATAAGTCCTTCCTTGATTTAGAAGTAACTTTTTAGGTCAGGGCATTGAGTTGGGTAATGCCCATGTTCTCCACAAATAAGACATTGAACTCCATAACAGTCTGTCACTCTATGACCCTTTTCTCCACACAGATAACATTGGTCCCTCCATTTGAGGTATTCCTCAAGGTTCTTCTTCCCTTCTTTAGAAATCTCAATCTTCCTTTCTTTATGCTCCTCAACATGCGAACATGCATAATAGTCTATCTTCCTCTTCCTTGAAGAATTAGGCATACCACTAAATTTCACCTTGTTAATCATATATCGCGATGATTGATTCGGCATAATCACAACATCTTTCTCTCTAGGCATTAAACAATTTTGTTGCTCATAGTCACCAATTTGTCCATTGGATTCAATGTTAACTGAATTCCTTTTGGTTCCCTCCGTTAACTAAAACACAAAAATAATTTTGTGAGAATCAAAAATCATGCTAGAGAAAAGAACATAGTAAAGGGAAAGTATCCTCAATACCTAACTTCTTAGGTTTAATCTAATATCATTACCATAGTTCTAAGAATATATCCTATACGTATACTTATCCTTAGGGACATCCCTAGACATACCTTAGAAATATATCTAGGGATCTCACTAACGTTTTCGCGTCCTAGTTTCCAAAGGTTGACTAAACCTTTCCTCTGATACCAACTGTAGAGACCCGAAGCTTATCGTACATGGACATTACATTACTTTTGCGGAATACTTAGTACATAACAAAAACACACACTAAAGGATCGTAATAGTTTAGTGTCTTTGGAAACTCGGAACGTAATCTTCTAATCGTGGTGAAAGATCTTCAATATCTCCCATAAAGATCTTCCCTTTTTTTTTACCTAAAACCTTTATTTATATCCTGGGGAAAAGAAAACATAAAAGGGTGAGCTCAAATGCTCAGTAAGGGTATACAAAAGAAATAAAAATCATATCATATCTTTTTGAGAATCATAACCTGCAAAAGAGATCATAATATCTTAACATGGAACAAATCATAGAAGTGAAAATGAGATCACCATAATCATAACATGAAACTTGAAACTTTGTGGCATGCACACATAATCATGGAAAATCATTTCTTGTTAGTCACGACTCATTGCCAAGACTATCTTAGTGGACAAAGTCCCTTTCTGAATCGAGTAACCCTCGTTTCAGTCCTGTTTCACTGAACCGGTATAACCTACCATTTCAGCCATGTCTATCTCATGAGATATAAAATCTTTACCCAATGCATTGGAGGGAGATATAGGTCCCACCCATCTTATAATGAATCCTTTCTTATGTGTGCCACATAATCATAAATCATACATCATCGCATAACCCATGTAATAAAAATGGGATTCTTGAAACATCATGACCTCATAAATCAATTCATATAAAATAAAGGAATTCATAAAAATAATTCCATCACAACATGATCAAATCAATGTAATAATAGGGATAAAAACAGAACCCTTTATTATCTTAGATGGAAAATAATTTTGATCAAACACTTGAACTCCATTCTTGAGGAAAATATCCTTTCTTCTTCAAAAATATTTTTCCTTTCATAACATGTCATATAACTTTAAAATAAAAGAAGTTGATTAAAAATAAACTTGAGAACTTGTAAAGGAAGCTTCTTGGAAATAATGTTTTAAAAACCTATTCATGCCGTAAAAGTTAAAAAAAACATTCTTCGTACTTTTGTCGGAAAAGTCAAAAAGTACCTCGTACGACAAAAGATTCCTTTCATACATATTACTAAAAACTCACCAAAGGGTAAAAATAGATTTAAACAATTGTAGGTGGATGGAAATAATATTACATTTTGATGAAACATGGATGTGGATGATAAAATACACCCCAGTAAATACTTACGAATAAACAATCTCGGATAAAAAAAATGAGATTGTGATATTTACCTTACCTTAGGTCCAATTTGCTTCGTATGTGTCCGAACCTCCTGTATAATGATTTAAATAATGTCATTGACTTATTACAGAATCATATTCATTGTTATGATATCATATACGGTTCACTTATGACATTATATTACCCGTTCTTTTGTAAATTCCATGTTAAATATGCGTTTTGGGTAAAATCGTTTCATTTTTCGTAGGTGTTTTGACTTGTTGTTCTTGACATCATTATTACTTATATCTTGATTTACTTACTTACAGAATATAAAATATGATTTATATATCATATATATTCAGTATATATATATATAATAGATAGATAAATAAAATGAAAAACACCGTTCATGGAGACGGTAGTCCGTACGTACGCATGAACGCTGTTTTTCTTTCCTTATTGTCTTGAAATGGAAGTAAGTAGATGAAATACATATGTATATATATACATAAATCCAGTAGCTTTATAATGTCATATATTTCATTATTATTTCTTATATATACATTATAATCATTCTTAAATGGTTAACATGGAGAATGAATCTCATCGCGTCGTGGAGACGGTAGTCCGTACGTACGCACGAGCGATGATATCATTTATATAAATATTGAATTGAATTGGAGTGGATTATACAATATATCAGAATCAATATGATGTTGTAATAACTATGTATAGTTATTCTTTACACCATCATCCATGTAAGGTGGTGGTGGAAAATAGATTACACCACGGCGTGGAGACGGTATTCCGTACGTACGCACGCGCGGTGATTTCTTTTTCCGTAGGATGGATAGATGGTGAAATAGGGTTGTTTCATACTTATAATAACATATCAGTATATGAGTGATACTGATGTTATTACTTCATAATGAAACAACCTAAGAAGAAGAAGTGGAAGAAGAAATAAAGATGAAAGAATTGGTAACGGTAATTACCTCTTCTTTGAAGTGCCTCTTTGAGACCTCCTCTTAGGGCACTAAAATTGGTCTTTGAAGAAGACCAGAACCTCTAGGATGTTGCTAGGGAAGTGGAGAAGAGATTTTGGCAGGGTTTGGCCGAGCTTGAGTGCTCAAATTGGTGTGAGGAGGAGGGGGAGGAGCTGTCCTTTTATAGGGGAGGAGAGGGGCACCTTAGGAATATCTCAAAATATTATTTTATATTAAAGTCAAAATCGGTTTATAATGGTTCCAAAGGGTCTTATTTCGAAGCTAAAGTGGGGATGGGTCGAAATCCTATCAACCAATAGAATTTAGACAAGTTTAGGATATTATTTTAACCTTATCAATTAGATTTAACTCTAAGTTAAATAATTTATCTTTTACCATGTCTTTTTGTTTTCTTTCACTATATGGTTAATACACTTACTATAACATGCCAAACGAACCCCAAATTGTTTATTATTAATATATATATTTATATAAGTCATTTGGCCGAACCTTAGATTTTTAGGAATACAATAACAATTAATAATATAATATTTGATTTAAAAACTATTTTGTGTCAATTTTGACACTATTTGATATATGATTTTTGTGAAAGTCATAACAGAATTAAATGTTCTAACCAAGTTGATTAAATCAACATTAATATATCATAGTAACCTATAAAATTAGTGTAATTCATAAAAAATATCAAATTACATTTATTTTGGTGTTTATAACATCAATTATGTCAATATTTCATTAATAAGATAATTACTGCATCATCGTTGTGTCATAAATAAATTAAATTATTTGATGTCTAAAAATTACAAATAAAATACCATCATGTAGGAAATCTTTTTAGCTTTCTAATTAATATTTACAATCGAATTTATCTTATGTATAACCCCATATTAAAAATGATTTACTTATTAAACTTTGATTTTAACTATTTTAACCTTTCTTTAAATAAATTAATAATAAATGTCCTAATCTAATCAAAGTGGGCCTAAATGGTCATATTTTATTCCTAAGTTTGTTTTTGGTTGAATTACACTTGTCCAATAGAATTAGGACATGTGTTAGGGTAATAGTAATATCATATTTACCCTTAGTTACCCTATTTACTATTAACCGCGGTAAAAAAAGTAAAAAGTTACTATTCACCAAAAAATTATTTTCATCTCATTGAACCACATTTTAGTCCTTGATATTAACCGTGTCTCTCGGATTTTCGAAATTCCATTCACAGAAGCGGCAAAATTAAGTTTTATGAAAAATTCAGTTTTTTTTAACTACCACTTAGTAGTTTCACTATTCATCAAAAATTGATGTTTTTCAGAACAATGCCAAAATTTCATCCTAAGCTATATTTCATATTCCGAATTCAAAAATGAAATCTATTTTACCAAATTCATAACATAAAAGTTGCATTAATTAATTTTATAATTAAATCCTGGTGTTAAAATAAATAGCGTGTTTTTAGGAAACAATATATATCAAAAGATTGACACTTGATTATGTCTGGTTTAAATGTGAAATTACAACCAATGACCAAAATTGTATTAAATTGTAAAAATATATTCTAAATATACTTTAAAACCACTCAAATTAATAATTTATCACTATTAATTATTTCGATAAAAAAGTTGTTTTTAATTATAATTTAGTAATTTTCACTATTCATCAGAATATGAAAGTTTTCCGAAAAGTACCAAAATTTCACCTTAGGCTAAATTCGATACTCCGAATCTAAGAATGAAGTTCATTTTGAAAAATAAGATTTACATAATTTAAAAAGTGGTTATTACTATTCATAACGGCTCGTTTTAATAATATTTTAATAGCATATCGTTGTTTAGTGAAACTCGGTATTGCGTATTACACACGCTATCGAGGAAGGTCGCGATTGCGTGTAATGCAAGGCAAGTCAAGGATGCGTGTTGAGAAAGCTCCTTTTGGTGTAGCGTACAACACAAGACATTAGTAAAATTAAAAAGAATATTTTTTATAAAATCTTGGGCTGTTACAGTTTCCATCTACCAATCCTTAAAGAACCCATATACCCCATTGGTTCGAATTTGGCCCCCATTAATTGAAATCATATCATTTTAAAATATAAACTTTTGTATCCTTGACATTTTATTAAAGGTGTAAAAAAATAGATATGCTTAAAGATGGTATGAGTATATGCATTTCATATTCCAAATAATAAGGCACCCATATCCCTTACATTTGAAATCTGGATCATATTTAAATCACAACCACTATATTTATCCCATGCAACCAATTACAGATAACAATCACTACTTATTATACTATCACAATTAATAAACACACAAAGACATGATAATAAGCACAAAAGTATGTTATGTAGACAAAAAATGATAAATAACAAAGAAAATTTGAAATTAATCAACTAATCTTGTAATAAAAACATTTATAGAATTGAAAACAACAACATGATATAGAACTCAAGGAACGCAATAAAAATCCACAAGAAATTACAAAAGAAGCAACATGGCATGGGATATTCATGAAATGTGAATTCTTATTTGCCTATAATGATTCATGTAATGCCTCATCCTTTCCTTACTAGGAAAACGATAAGATAACATAAATCTCATAAATCAGTAAGCAGTAGGAAAACACTAAAATCACTCAAGGTGAAATCACAATCAACTATAATATCTAACACCATGACCATCAGTCCCAATACTGGACACTTGGTAATTTCCCCATGGGTGGGGTGATTATTCCCATACACAACTATTTTCCAAGAATCAATAAATTCCTAGTCTCTTGTTTACCAGTCTAAAATAGTAAGACAATAGAAAAAAAATATCTGATACAACTTTGTAACTTCACAAATCTGAATTCCACTCAGTAGTTCCTTAAGGCTAGTTGTCCACATGGCCACAAGCACATATCTCTAAATTCCAGAGGTTATCAGCTAGCATAGAAGGCCCAGGTGTGTCTTTTGGGAGATTATTCCCTCATAACCATAGTTTCGGATAGAAGAATATCAATAACATACAAGTTTCTAAAGTAGTAAAAAATGAATACATTAACAAAAAAGAGAAAAACTGATAAAGAATCAATACTAGATGTCATATCATTAAAAAAATGATGAAACATGTCAGATGTATCTAATAAAGTGGCCATAAAATTTATACACAATAGATATAAAATACATGTAACAAAAGTAAAAAAGGCCTAAAGTATCAATCTAGCATCATGAGCCTCTTCCTAGCCCCATACTCCCCTACTCCAAAGTAGCAATTAAGAACCAATATTAGGGAACATTCCCTTACCCATACCTATAATCATATAGTCTATTTGGATACCCATGGAGACCCAAATAGGTTCTAAGACATAATCCTAGTAGGAAACAACCCACGGTCAAGATCGATCCAATTAGTGAATATATAATGAAAATAGTTGGTAATGTAATAATAAATGGATATACTGATGTTACACATCATATAAAGTATATGATTCTATTTATAACCATTCCATTTAAGAAATAATTCTTCGATTTAGTAGTTAGTCCTATGTCATTTTTATTATGTTAAAAAAACATTCATCTAACATAACATATAAGGCTCGAGACAAGGAATGAAGGTAGGTATCCACTGTCTGGATAGTTAAACAATGAATTCATAAAAATTCCATCCAATAAAAAAAATAATGACTAAATCTAAGCTTGTGATTTGGCTAGATAGACGTGTCTTATAATTCATTTCATACATTAATTAATTATTAACCTAGGACAATACATGGAATTCCTATGTTTGAATCCACCTATCACTCCAGGTATAATATAAACCAACACCCTTTGATCCCATCCATTGAAATACTCAATAATCTAGGTTTCTCTCTTGGTGTGTTATAACTTCCTTGCCAATCGAGTTAGACCTTAGAGGTCCACTAAGGGAGCCCAGGTATCACCCATGGAAATATAATCAATTACCATTGAGTCTTTCCATGGATTTTTCATGTGAATTCATGTTTCACTCAACATACAATAGTTATTCCACAGAGTCCTTCCTTGGTAGTATACATGGGTGTCCGAGTATCACTCAGGCATAAACAAGGTACAATCCAATTGAGACTATTCATGGAATTCCTATATGAATCCATGAGTCACCCAAGTCATACATTCATTAAATTTAATTATATTCCATTTAATAAAATCATTTAATAAAAATCATTTAACATGCCTAGTTCAACACCAAGAACATTTAATTCTATCTCACCATAGAAGGTGACTCAAGCATTGACCAAGCATATATGGTTTGCCTATTTTCAACTCAAATGGAAATTTAATTCTAAGAGAATAAATTGGTTAAATAAGACATTACAAGGCATGGGTATAGGGTCAAGGAATACATTCCCTATTCTTCATCCATTCAATTCACAATTAATATAATAATCCCATATAAAATTCACCTCAACTGTATATCAATAATTTAAAAACATTTAATCCAATTCATATAATCAACATCATATAAACATGAAAAGCTAAAAAACCATGAATATCTCATGTAAAACTCACCTCATAAGGTGAATCACAATATTTCCCAAACTCATAAGGCTTTCCTCATGTTTACCCAAGTGGTCATTTCAATTAATCAAGTGTCTCAAGATTAAAAAAATATCACAAGGAATATAATCCATTTAATTCACAAGGGAGTATCAATATAGGGATCATCTAATGCTTAATTAACTAATAAATGGATAATATATAGGTACATGGAATCCATTAACTCCCCTCAATGAATTCAATTTCAATTGATATTACAATTCCAATTACAATCCATTATAATTACAAATTTCAATTCATTATATAGAATCCATGGAAAAGGGTAAATGAGCATACCTCAAAGGCATCCAAATTCATCTTCCATCATAATGGTCATTAAAAATAAACAACACACTAGAAGGGATGGTTCTGGTTTCATGTTCCCCAACCTATATTCAATCATCAACATGCCTATTTAATTATATAGGTCATGCCAGTCATTTTATTGAGTTAAATTCATTTTATGGAGATGCCCAAAAATTGGATGCACAACACAACAATATATATAAGAATTTAGGATTTTAATGAAAAGAATGAGAACACATAACATAGGTCCACAGTGGATGGAATTTCTAGTAACAAATTCTAATTTGAATTAGATCTGGTGATAATCTAAGAACAAATGAAGATCTTGAAAATAGGTAAAATGGGATTGCACCTAAATAGTGAAGCCGATACCAAACTGAATGAAGAAAAATATTTAAGGAATATATAGATTATAGATATGGATCTATAGAGACTGACAATGCTCAAATCAAATTATATATACTGAACATATCATCACACCTAGAATAGAATTGGAGGAGGAGAAACCGACGCATGAGTGGAGCTCACACATATACTAGGAGAGAAATAAAAGAGGAAATGATATTTTAATCTCATTAAGGTAAAATGGACATTTAAATATAAAAATTAGGTTACTGGGTTTGAAAACATGGCTTTTCCAAACTGTGCACCAACCGTGTCACACCCACTACCTTATAAACCACCTCATAAGGTTTGTACCACGCGTTTAGCCTCACTGTGTGAAAATCACGCTATGAATAGTGCTTTTGTACTACCTAAGTGGAACTAACCTTGTAGGATTGGTGCATGGTTGGAAAAAATCATGAACTACCTATGAAATTCACATTCAATATTAGAAATAGGTAACACAATTTTCTTCTGGGGGCTGTACTGTTTCAGACAAACCATGGCCCTCAACTGACCCAACAAACATGAGACTTATTTTCCCTTATTGATGCCGAAACTCTATGGGAAACCCACAAATCCACTTAGACCTTTACCAATGTCAAAAAAATATGTGTAAGTGCTAAAAAATTTAGAATTAAATTTCAATACTTGGTTTGGAAAATGGCCAGTCTAGTAAATTTGAAAACAAATTCCCTTAGAATTACATCTGGTCCAAAAAAATAGGAATCTACAAAGGCCACCAAAACCGATGATGTTAAATTCACCTATTATTTTTTTATAAATAACATCTTGGGTAGGTTTGGAATATCAAAAACCATAATCATTGATCAAGGGACTCATTTCGGTTTTAATATAATAGAGTCTTTGATGAGAAAATATGGAGTGTATCATAGTACACCAACACCATAATACCCCAAAAAATTACTAAGAAAAAGTTTCCATCATGAAGATCAAATGTATATTTTATAAATCTATTAAATAAATGTTTAATGATTATATAAAAAAGTTTTAATACACCTTTTGGTCTTATTAGACAACCTACAAAACACCCATTGAATTGATATCATATAGATTGATTTATGGAATGAGTTCTCACATTCATGTGGAGTTATAAGATAAGGAATATTGGGATGTCAAACAAGTAAATATAGACTTGGATTGTTTCAGAAAAGAGTAGAAACTATAGCTACAAGAGTTGTAGGAAATTTTAAGAGAATATTTTAAAAACATAACAATTTACAATGAAAATATAATACTGACTAATGATAAGTTGATCCAATAGAAAAATCTCTATATCGGGGAATAATTGTTGTTATAAAACTCAAGAATTAAAGTGTTTCAATGTATAATTTATACCACATGGGTTGGTTCATTTACATTTATAATTTTATATACATTTGGTTTTATTCATATAACTAAGGAAGGAAAAATGAACCAATTCACAATTAATGGAAACATGATGAAGAAATTCTATAGAAAATATTCCCATAAACCAGTGGATGAGATCAAACTCCGCCAACCAATTTATCATCCAAAACCATCATTTTTAACTCTTTTTTACATTAATTTTTTTTCATTTAATTCTATTTAAGATTTTCTTATAACTAAATCATTTTAAATGAATGGAGGACACTACATCATTTAATTATGGGTGATGTGAACTTTGTAGTTTATGACATTAGTTTAGGGATCTTCAAATTTTATATATATTTTTTCAAATTTTGTGTGTGTTTATAATTTAAAATTTAGAGTTATTTTTAAACTTATTTATCTTAATTTGATTAACCATAAAATTTTAATCTATTCCAATACTTAGGAACTTATTAGACACATTTACTCACTTTAGATAAACACTGAAATGAACTTTTTTTAACATCTATGTATGGTTAATTAATTAAAACCCAATTATATTTTAAAATTATAACAAGAAATACTTCCTGATATTTTAAATCACTAAAATTAGATAATTATAAATCAATTTTTAAATCTAGTTTATCATTCCGATTTTATTGATAAAACCAGGACATGTTTGAATAACTATAATTTTCTAAGTAATCTTATGAATACTGTTGAGAATTGATGAATTTTTATATACTTGATTGATGAATTATTTTTAATTTAAATAAATTTATTATAATAAAATCTATTTTTATTCCTAACATTACATTTTACCCATGTTTCCATTAGAATAAATAAATGACCATCTTAGGAAATCATCTTACAAGCAAAAAATCTATACCTAACATTCCCCAGAAGTTTTTGTATGATCTAGGTAAAATTCATGTGTGGGTGAAGGAATAATGTTAGTGGGTGTAATCTATTTTTAAAGATCTATTTGTACTAATGTGATGAGGTTATATAATTTTTTTGATAATTTTTGTTGACAAATATAATGCTAAGGGGCATCGGAAGATGACATATATATCATCCATGCATATTCATGGAAGTCCACCACTAACATAAAGTAAAAGAGATATATCATTACCTTTTAAAATTAAAAATACACTAAATTTATAATCTAAAAAGGGAAAAATGTTGTTAGGAATTTATGAAAGAGAGAATAAATAGTAGATGTAATCAGAGTTCTTAATGGTGTGAACTGTCTAAGAAATCGAGGAGGAGTTTAGAAGGTAACCATGGTTGTTTGTGAGTTGTTATTTTCTTGTAAATGTTGAAATAAATTAAGCTATTCAGGGGATGTTTCACGGAAGATTTTCTAATGTTTTTTTAAAATAAAGGCCCTAGGAAAAATCAAAATTATTTTAAATAATTCATAATTCAGGGCCCAAGGGGACTCATGCCCATATGCAAATAATTCCAATGTCCCTATAATATATCTAGAGTAGAAAAATCATTTTGAAACTGTATAAATGAAATAGACCGAGGAATGTTTTCTAATGCTGATATAAAATGGGTGCAGACTACCACATCAAAACACAAACAGAAAGAGCTATTTTAATTAAATAGGGAGATATTTTAGGATTTCAATCTTGTAAAACACGGAAAATAATTCTTTGTGATTAAATATAGATTTAAAACACCAAAATATACTGTAGATGTTCTCATTAAAACCCACCTATAATAATATTTAGAGAAACCCTGGAAACTTCTGAGGATTTTTAACGATAATTTAATCATTAGGTGGAGATGGTGAAGATCATAAAATTAGCGGTCAAACATTCATGAACTCAAAATGAGAAAATATTTTCATAAAATTTATACATGGGTGGTGAGTGAAGTATTTACAAAAAGTAGATATAAGTGCACATGGGATGAAAAAATGATTGATAAATAATTGATTTTTTTTAATGAATAAAATGGAATCAATATCATTAATGAGGCGTGATAATTTGAGAACCATGGTTTAATTTTTTATTCCATAAAACACATTGCTGGAAATGTTAAAAACCAAATAATTTCTAAAAAGTAAGATACATACTATAAGAAATTAAAATATATTTAAAAACATGGATGAAATTGTTGGAGTTGCTTATAGTTTAGAGTTTCTAGATAAGAGAGCACACCTTCATGTCCGTGTCCTATTGGAGTAGATCTTCAATGTTTCTATCTAGCTTGTACGATGTGATATAATTCTCCTCAACATTAATATTCCCCTCACTGAAACCTCATGCCATGATTTTATCTTGTTTACTGATCTAATCCTCTTTCTCTTCATTAATTTCCCCCAATGGTACGATTCCTAACTTTCGGTCCCTATATTCATTTGTGAACTTGAGTTGGAATGGCTCTAATGAAATATCTTCATTGGAATGCATAATAAGATCTAGATGAATACATTACATGTTTTCATCACCTTCTCCATGGTCACATTCACTTTTTTCTCCTTACTATCATGGTATTGATTCCGATATTCCAATTTTCCCATTATGGTGGGTTTGGCCTTCCTTGATAACAACCATTTTGGTCGACCGTGTTTCCATCAATTTTGGAAAGTGCAAATAGTCTTTGTGTATTTTTGATTTTACCCATGGGTACAATCGATTTACCCGAGTCTCGATTACCCATTTATCCTTTATTACTTTTTGGGCTATGGAGTACTTTTATTCTCATTAATTCCAAACTATAAACTTAAAGATGGATATAACTGGAATCACCTAATTCAACCTCATCCCGAACCTGAACCAGATCTTGTACATCGCAACCTTCAAAATGGTTTCCGAAAATTTGCATTAGGGATTCATTGATGGGGCTCAACCATCTTGATGACTTCTAACTTCCATTTTTTAACCTCATAAGCCACTATCATTCCAGAGCACACAACATTTGACCAGTATGGGACCTATGAGATTAAAGTGTGTGGGTCTAGAGAATCGAAAACACTAACCAATTCTGACCCACTATTCCTTGTTGCAATTCTGGAAGGAAAAAATTATCCGTAGAACCATAATTTTATTTCAATCCTTTGTCAATAGAGTCTTGATGGACTACCTCATCTAGAAAGAAACCCATCCTATAGTCAAGTTCTATTAAATCCATCCTAAACTCTATTATAAAGGACATGAACAACTTTTCAATGTCCCCAAGGGTAAATGGGGATCTTTGAGGCCTTATCATTTAGAGGAGCACCTACTAAGACAATCTGACCTTTACCAAAGTGAACTACCTATGGCTCTCAGTCAACTACACTAGAAATATATTCCTCTTCATCTCCACGGGCCTGAATCCAAATATGTAAACCCAAGTCTTCTTTTAGGTGGAAAATAAATTTCCACCACATTTGGGTTAGTATCCAACTTCCCACGATGAACAAAAATATTGGTCTAATTAGTCACCAAATGGTTCTATGTAGCTGTATTGATCTCCAACTACAAGAATTTATGAAGTTACGTCCCAAAAAAACTCACCTAAAACACACCAAAAGTATCACAATTAACAAACCTATCATTATACACATGCACTAGACTAAACCAATTCCTGCGATGGCACACTGAGGATAGTTAACCAAGATGACCACATGAGACTCAATTGTTAGTCCACGAATCGTAGACAACTTCTTGCTTCCACAAAAATTCCTCTCCAACTAAAATGCAATATCAATAATGTGGTTCCATTTATACACCAAAATATATTCATATATAGGGGAAATCAAGATAGATAACTGCATCCATTCAGGTGTACGAGCATAGGAATCAACCAAAATGATTATTGAGAACCTTGAAAATAACGGGATTTTTAAAGGGAAGAGGGGTTTTGGAGAGGCTTACCGAAATCGCAAAGTCGAGGTATCCAACTTCATATGGAAATTTAAAGACCCCTGGATGATGAATAATAAAAAAAATTGAATTTTTGATGGGAACTAGAGCACACAGAAACCAAATCCATCATGATCAAAAACCTAAACATGAGGTGGTATCTATCAAGGACCCAAACCACCACATGATCCTTTAAACTCCATGATTTAGAGATAAAATTATCAAAATCATTTATTTAAGGTATTTTTTGATGATAATGAGCCACTAGAGTCAGTTTAATGAGATTTTAAGCATTGGATAACTGTAAAAGTGATAATAGAAGATGAGGTGATCCTTCTTGAAAATATTGAACCATTGGGCAGAGCGGTATCTCTGATGTTTCAAGAGAGATTCTTGGGGAGAGAAAGGATTGGAATGGGGAAGAAGATAGGAGGAAGAAAGGATAAGAAAGTCTCCCGCCTCTAAGGAGGATGGGGAAGCTAGGTGAGCCTCCATCAATGCTTATGGATTCTTCGGGAGGGTGATTGGAGGGAAGGGAGACCTGATCATCACTAGAGAATATTTGATAACCATGGTGTCGAATAATAAAATTCACACTATCCAGTGTTTTAATTTTTCTTGGGGTTTCCATTGTGATATTTTACAGTTTAGGAGACCAAGGATTAAATATGGGGGAATTAACAAAGTCCATAAATTCATGATATTTTTTTAATATTCATTTTATTTTATTCCCATATAATTATTAATTCATCGAGTTCAAATGAGTTTTGTAATTAAAGTGTTAAATCATTTTTTTGTAAGAATGTTGTTTAAAATGACTAAATTAGTAATATAATCCACTTATTTTATTATTGGAATAATTTCAATAGATTTCTATTGACTATTATTTATCATTATAATATTAAGGTCTTGGAGCATGGAGTTTGAAATTTTATGCCACACTGGATAAGGCCTTTATTGATGAAATTGGTGACTATTAGTGGATTTTCAAAGATTCATTTCCCCAAAAAAGTCATGAAGAAATTTAAAAAAGCATGAGTGTGTATGAGTGACGCTGGCTGTGAAAATGAGTCACTTAGGTCTATGTAAGCATCTTTTCCACATATGTATTATTCGTCTCCACTTGGGTATGATTTGTTCCCACTGCGTATGTGTGAATCATCTTTGGGTATGTTTCATACTTCACTTATATATGAGTCATCCAATTCTATGTATGTGTCATTTTATATGGATTACGTGTCATGCATCTATAAAAATTGGCTTAAGGATGATCCTAATAAAGGCCTAAAATGCCTGTAATAATAGAACACTATGATTTAGTAGAGACTATGGTGATATTACAACATTATTGTGAGAAATGGTAAGATATAACTTTTTATGGATGTGGTAGTTGTGTCCTAGGAAGCATGAATAATGAGTGTTGAAGTATGGAGATGAATTTCAGAGGACCATGCCAAGGTCTATCCATAGTGTTCTTTTTGACATGATTTTTATGTTTGATGTTTTATGAGACCCATGACAATGAAATCCACACTATAGAACACACCATGGTGCTACATTTTTCAAGCCTATGTGGAATGTGAATATGTAGATTATGTTAATAATATAAATTAAGAATAATACTGTGATAATTATTATATCACATATAAGAATGATGTTTGATTATTTTTCCATATTTATAGGAATAGTTTAAATTATATAAATATTGAGAATCTTAGAGGATTCATCATGTCTAAAGAAGAAGTAAACCAATGATCTATAAAAACAAGACTGTGCCAATGGAAGAGGAGTTTTCCACTAGGGATATCATAGATAATTTCTATCAAATCTAAAACTTATACTATTTTATGTTTTCATTTTTTTTACAGTAATTAATTTTATAAGAATATTAGGTCTTTTTGGGAGACTGTCACATCATTTCTCCCATCTTGAAATGACCATGATGATGATGGGTGTCCCTAAGTTCCTTATAATATATGAGGGGGAGGGTCCTTCTTCATCATTTTGAGGGGAATCCTTCTCATTCAATTTTTCCCTTCTCTAATCTTGAATCCTTTCCCCCTTTTAATCTGATCTATATTTTCCCTGATGTTCCAAAACTATTTAAAGTATACCTTATAAAACAAATCATCCTCTATTTAACATAAATACCAGATTTAATTATATAAAATTACACTTAATAAAACAAAAATTATATATAAGTCTAAAGTATTTTGGAATTAGGTACATTAGATTACAACATGAAACACGAATTACAACATCTTTATTGAAAACCACTTGAACATGCTTGAGAAAAAACACCATTGGATAACCTTGGAAAATAAATTAGCAATGGGTGAGCCATAAATCCCAGTAGGGGAATGGACATGGAATAACATGAAGATAATAATACATGTTATACAAGGCATATCAATGTGGTATAAAGGAACATGAACAATAAAAAATGATATAGCATGTTAATCATAACATGGACAATGCAGAAAATATATAAAACTGTATCATAAACATAGGTTAAGGATAAACCACCTTGACTACATGGGGTAAAATGTTCCATAAATGAATCACGTATACCCTTATTCCATCATGATGTATCATGATAGTAAAAATTACCCAATGCATTGGATCTCTATATAATTTTGGGTGCACTTTTCACATTCATTTCATTCTCATGCTTTAGTGTGCCACATTGATCATAAAAAATGGATTCATTCATCATCCTAATTTATTCCATGATCAAGGAGTTTATAATACATTCATGTATATACACAATAAAATGGTATATGTTCATAAAATAGAAAACCATTAATAGGAAATGGGTCTGGTATTCAATACACAAGTGGATTGCCATGGGAAATATTGGTGAACATTGGGTAACATAACAACATCACTTAAAAATTAATAAAATGGGTTGATGAGCGAGACATAGTTCTTTCATCATTTGGACATAGAGTGGACAGTAATAGGGACATGGGATGAAATATCCACACATACTTAATTAGAAAACAAGGCATATAATAATAAATAATCTTGAATAAAAAGACAATGGAAAGGATGCTTATGAAATATATACAAGGTAACAGCTATATATGTGAGGGACTAATGAGAGAAAAGGGTTACCTAATCCTTTATAAATAATAAGGAATGTATATAGGAGGTGATAAAACACACCCCAAAATTAGTAATTGAAAATAGAAGTGAATAACAAGATAATTAAGCTTTGATAAATATGAGAAAATAACGAACCTTACTTGAGTGTGTTACTCCAAAAGCTTGAATATGGGATTCTTGAGAGATTGGGGTTCTTTGGGAGGATTATAGAGAGGGAAGGAAAGAGTAAGGATGTGATCCAATGATTTTTATTGAAGAGAAGTGGGAGTTTTTGTGGGATTATATATGAAATGGGAGGGGAATTCTTTAATAATTCACAAACATAGGATTTGGACTCTATATAATCAAATATTCAAAACCAAAAACATTACCAATGGTTTTAACCTTGGTTTTCTTCCAATGGGGTTTGAGTTTCATTATTTTATTATAAATGAGATAAAATTAATGAAATAATTCCCTCGATTAAGTGGATGTGAGTCTGAGTTATAAATTAATTAATTTAAAACTCTAAAATATATTAATGGTTTGGAGGATTCATAAAGGCTTAATAAAAATAATAAAATAAAAATAAAAATACATTATTTTAATGGGGAAAAAATATATTTATTTGATGATACCCATTTTAGTATTTATTACATCATTTTTGGGTCATTTGGATGTCATAAAACACATTGTATATTTATATGGTATTTAATTTTTAACCAGAAATTTGACTGTCTCAGAAATTAATGAAAAAATAAATGTCGAATAATTTTAATATTTTGATTCAAAAAAAAATATTAATTTTATCTAAATAATTTTCTAAATATATTCATTTTTAGTTTTAATAATAATATCCAACATTTATATAACATTACATGTTTTTGGAAATAACTGTTTTTAAACCCTAATAAAAATTATATTTCACTTCATAAAAATTATATAACCATTTATAATTAATATTCCTTATTTAATAATAAAATTTTCTAAAAAATCTATTTATCTTTAAACAAGTCTACTAATTAATCAAAATAGATCACTTAATTGAATTTGAATATTACCCAAAAATACATTTTGTTTTTAATTGAAAAAAATTCAAAATAATTTATAATATAATAATAAAATAGAAAATAAATTCTTTATTATATACAATATAAATATTCATATTATTATGGACTTGGTACATATCCATTTATTACACCGGCGTATGCCCGAAGAGTATGGCGTGCGAAGATAAAAATTTTATGGGGTCGTTCGACGAACATTGTTTGGGCCGTGATCTCGGTGAGATTGAAATTATCTTATAAACTATTTTTATCATCCATAAGTTGTTGGATCTCAGATTGGGATTTGTAAAGGTCATATCCAAGATATTCTATCTCCCTCCGAATCTCCAATAAATGGGCATTATAGGGAACAATTAAATTAGTTGAGGCCATCACTTCCTTTGTGTGAGTCAATTCAATTTTTTAGAATCCCAATATTTATAATAATCAGGTCATCATAGATCAATATATATATTAAAAAACTTAATATTATAATCAATATTTTAAATCTAATGATATTACCAAGGAAGTTCATGTGTTTTATATAACCATGTTACTTAATAATACCTTTAATTAAATCAAAAAGGGAAAATTCATTTATAACTGTTCAACTATACAATATCCCCCTTAAAAAATTTTAACCTCAAAATTTTCATTTCACACATTAAAACTGATGAGGGTAACTCTATTTTATCACCTACATTGATTCCCATTTTTCCTAATCAAACTTGTGGTTTCTCCACAACAATTTTACTAGGTGGATTGTCTTATTCTATAGAACTTTATCTCTATGATATAATATAATCTCAAGAGATTCCTCATAGGAAAGATCAGTATCCATTGGAAACACCTATATATTGAGTACATGTGAGGGGTAAAGTATGTAATTCATCAATATTGATAAACAGAATACATTAGGAACTCACGATAGGTTAGGTGGGAGTGAATGTTAATATTCCACCACTCCGACACGATCAAAGATATCAAAGGGGCCAACGTATCTTGGACTATGCATTCCCTTATTCCAAAAAATCATTACATTATTCCATGGTGATATATAGAGAAATAATATGTCTCCAATATCAAAATCTAGGTCTCATAGATGATTGTTAGTATATTTTTTTCGACTATGAGTATCCTTGATGTTCTGCTAAATAATCTTAACGATTTCCACCATTTCCTCGACCATTTCAGGACCTAGAGGTTTTTGTTCCCCAACTCCATCCCAACATGCATGTGTCCAACTCCCATTCCTATAAAGGGATTCATATGGATCCATTTGGATGCTTTAGTAGAATCTTTTTTTGTAAAGGATCATGGTCAAAGGAATATGTTGATACATCCTCTATTGAAGTCAATTGAGCATGCTCTCAACATGTCCTCAAGTGTTTGGATAGTCCACTCTAATTGGCCATCAGTTTGAGGCTGATAAGACATGATGATGTTCAACTAAGTGTTTAAAACATGATGAAGACATTTCTAGAACTTGTAGGTGAATCTGGGATCTCGATCGGATACAATCGATAGTGGTAATCCATGTAACATGACCACTTCACTGATGAATATTCTTGCAAGTAGATCCAATGAGAATTCCTCTCATATCACAACTAAGTGTTCATTATTTTTATGATGATCCACCAAAAACCATATATAATTCTTCCCTCTTGATGTATTTGGAATCTCAGTGACAACATCCGTGGTGTTTTTTCCCATTTCCATGTAGGGATGGTTAATGGTTGCATCATCCCCTTTTATTTATTCCTTTATGCTTTTTATTGTTGGAATTCAATACATAATGATTTATATTCTATGATCTCGTTATTCATATTTTCCCACTAATATTGTTTTTGAGATCTTGATACATATTTGTGCTTCCTGGGTGGAGGGAGAATGTTGAGTTATGTGCAACATCCATCAAATCCTTTTTTAACTCAGTATTTGATGGTACACATAGTCTTGACAAAAATATCACAACACCATCATCATTAACATTTAACTCCAATGATTTACATTTTTTTATAGCTTCCACTCTCTTCAGAATAACCACATCAACTCTTTGGTCTCCCTTTAACAAATATAGAAGAGATGTTTGAGTAATAATTTGTGAAAGGACTTATGATGTTACTTCCTTTATAATTCACATGTCAATCCAATATATATCTAAAAAGATCGGATCCTTATCAATTCTCATCAATGATATAATTTGAAGGTCATTTTTAATTATATCATCTTCCAAAATTATTTACTTTTAGAGAATGGTAGTTAATTGAATAGTCATGGTCTTTGATCATCTCTAACCATCATCAATGGCACTCGTTTAGCTCTTTTTGTGTGAATATATACTTGATATTTTACGATTCGTATATCTTGCACACTTCCCACAAAAATGATAATAATGCAAAATTTTTAAAGTGAAAGTCACTACAGCCAAATTTATATCCTCTATTGGGTAGTTCTTTTCATTAACTTTCAATTATATTGAAGCATAGGAAATGAATTTTTCATTTTCCATCAACAAAAAGAACAAGAAATTCTTCAATGTATCACTAATTACCATGAAAATCTATCTACATTTGGGTAGTGTGAGCATATTCATAGTGATAATCGTCATTTTAAAATCATGGAATATTTATTAAAATTCATAATTCTAGGAAAACATGACTCCCTTCTGAGTCAGTTTGGTGAGAGGGTTTCATGAACGTGAGAAATTTCTCATGAATCAGTGATAATACCCAGCTGACCTAAGGAAACTATGAATATCTATCGAAAATGTTTGCAACTTCCATCATTCAATTTCATCTATTAATGAAGGGTCTATATATATCCCATTTCTCTTTATGATATTCCCCAATAAAGAGACTTCCTTTAACTAGAAAAAACATTTTGTGTACTTGGCACAAACCATTTCCTTTCACAAGGACTTTATCATAGTACTCAAATGATCTTCATGATACTCAATAGATAAACAATATTTTATAATATTAACTATAAAAACTACCAAAAATATATCAAGGTAATATCTAAAAACAATATTCATTAAGTTCATGAATATTTCTAGAAATTAGTGAGTTTGAATGTAAAAACTATGAATTTCTAGTGCCCATACATTGTATAAAAAAGTATTGGGGATATCTTATCTCTTCACCATAAGATGTTAATATCCTGACTGAAGATCCACCTTGGAAAATATTGTGATCTATGTAGTTGATCAAAAAAGTCATCAATTCGTGGAAGATGACACATTTTATTAATTATGATCCTCTTGAGCTCACGATAATCAATTCAATGATTGATTTACCGATCCCTATTCTTAATGAAGAGGACTGGTGAACCCCAAGATGAAGCAGTTGGGAATATAAAACCAGTATCTAGATTCTCCTATAGTTGTTTCTTTAGATCCTCAAGTTACACAAAATCCAATGTATATAATGTCTGCGATAATGGTAATGCCTCAGGTGTAAGCTTGGTTGAAAATTCATTATCTATGCTAAGAGGAAGTCCATACAATTCCTCGGGAAACACACCAACGTATTCTCTCACAATGGGAATGTTTTCAAGGATGATTCATTCCTAAGACTCAATCATTTGTGTTAGATGAACTTTATCATAGGAGAATAATCTCAATTCTTGAGATTATGGTGCTAAATAAGATTCATCCTCCTCCTCACACTTGTACAGAATCAAGGTTCAATTCAAGATATATAGATTGATTTAATTCTCATAGTAATTTATGTTGGCTCTATATAGAGAACGAAAATCAATGGCCAATATTGTATTAAACTCCCAAAAAGGTAGTATGAAGAGGTTTTCTAGGAATATAATTATAGAAATTATGATAGGGGGAGTTATATACATGGGATGCAATAATATCCCCACTTCTACCCTTCATTGATAAATCCACTTCCATGATTTGTAAGGGTTTCTTATTAGATATGATAAAATTTTATTATATAAACAAATAAGTCAAACGATAATAAAAAATTACTTTAGATTTTCAGTAATGAATTAAAAAAATACATATCACTAGATTGTTATCGGGATCCACTTCAACAGTTGTGATGGAGAAATATCTCCATGACTTCCTTGGTGGTAGTTGGTTGTTTCCAAAAAACTCTTGGATTAGTGTATTAGTTTGAAAAGTTCCCTGGTTCCTTGCAGTTGTACGAATAAACCATACACTGAGGGTTGACTGGAGCATTACTATCCTCTGTCGTAGTAGCATGTTCTCCCTACTGACAATTGTTGGGTAGGTTTCCTTCCTTCCCACACCAAAAGTATTTCTTCACCCAGTTCAGTAAATTTATAAGGTGCTTATTTCATCACCCTTGGGAAGTGGGATGTTGAAATTTCATATCACCATTTGATCTCTCCATCAACATTATAGAATTTATCTCCACTTTCATTTTCTTATCCTTATGATACCCCTGAGATTATCCGATCTTCATTTCTACTTTGAGGGCACAACAAACAATTTTCTCATAGCTATCAAAGTCATAGATCTCCAAGTCTTTTTGTAGGCTAGGTTTTATACCACTAATGAAATGGTCAACCATGAATTTAGGGGTAACGAGGATGGCAAAGGCATATCATGAAATAATTTTGAATATTTCATCACACATCCTGATAGCTTTGTTGTCTTTTTTTTCTAGAGGGAAAAGAAATCCCTTTCAATTTAAATTCAGAGAGTGTGGGGAAAATAATTATCAATTTTTTTTTCTGGAAATACTTCCATCCCATAGCCTCAATCTCTTCTTCAGGCTTTGTATTTTTGATCAATGTCCACCATTTATTAGATTCACCATCAGTATGATATACAATCAAAATAACCTTCTATTATTCATATAATTAAAGGACAACGAAGATCTTATCAATAGAATTCATCCATTGTTTGACGATTAAGGGATTAGATGATCCATTAAATGTACAAGGCCTTGATGACATGAAGCTCTTGATTTAATATTGTTCTATTTTGGGGGGATTTGGATGCTCCTCCAATTCTATAATTTTATTCAAAACCAAATTCAGATAGGAGAGTGTCATTATCAAGTGTTCAATTACTTCTCCCATTGGATTGGGCATCTCATATGGGGGCAGTCTTCCCACTGCCCTTCACATTGATTTTTTTACCCAATTACTCTTATTTCCTGCCATTGGCTAGAATTAAAGGAACATTAAGTATGAGTAGATAAAAATTTTAAACAAAAAAAATGATAATTTAATGAAATTAAATTGATAACATATATATTTCATGTATTTCATTAACTTATGGATATCTATGCTTTAGTATATGTATTCCAGGGTCTATTTCTGAACATATATTCTCATACGAATTTTTTGACTCCCATAATAATGGTTTATAATGAACATATGAATTAAAAAATCATATCCACTGGGAGTGTCAAACCATGTGTGCATTAAATATTGTTGTTGTGTACCAGGTTATCCTGAGTCAGGCCCAGAACATCTTGTTCGAGTTGTTACTGCTAGGTATAAGTGTCCCATAACCACTTCAAATTTTGGTATCCAAAAAGGGATATTTTTTCTTGATAAACCACATACACTATAGTCACCAAAACTTTAGAGATGTATTTATATATATACATTTATCTCTAAGGATTTTTCTAGAGTTTTCTAATCCCAATAGCATAAATAACTAATCTTTTCCATTAATAACAACTAAAAAACCCTTATCTTTATTACACATTAATAAATGATCTAATTAAATTAAATTACACTTAATAAAACCCAAAATTTCTAGAAGTATATTTTATTTTTGAATTATGTACATTTCATTACAACATTAAATATGAATTACAACATCATGATTGAAAACTTATTTAACACACTTGAGCATAAAACTGCATTGGATAACCCGGGGAAATACATAAGAAAGGGGAGAGCCATATGTACCACTACGGGAATGAATATGTAATAAAATGAAGATAATAATACATGTTATTCAAGGCTTATCAATGAGTACTATTGGAACAGGAATAATAAGGCATGATCAATCATGATAACCATAACAAGAGAAATGTGACATTATCTTAAAACACGACATCATAAACATACGACAATGATAAAATAAAAAGACATCATGGTGGGAAATTAACTATAAATGATTCAGGTATATCCCTATTCTAGCATGACATATCATGATACTATCAATAACCCAATTAATTGGAGAAATATATAATTCCGAGCACACCTATCACTTTCAATTCATTCTCATGCTTATGTGTGCCACATAAATCATTATAACATAGATTCATTCATCATTATAATTTATTCCATAAATAGGAAGTGAGAAATAAATACAGGTAATCCCCCAAAAAATGGTATATTTTTATAAAATTGAACACCCTTGATTGGAAATGGGTAATATATTCACTAGATAATTGGTTTGGCATGAAAAATCACGATGAAAATTCAACAGCAGAACGACATCACTTAAAAATTCATAAACTGGGTTGATGAGAGTTAAATGGGTCTCTAATCATTTCTACATGATTTGTAAAGTAATAGAGACATGTAAGGAAATTTCCACACATACAGAATTAGAAAAAAGGAAAATGATAACAAATAATCATGAATAAAAAGATAAATAAAAGGATGCTTATGAAATATCAGCATAGTAACTAGTGTACATGGAAGGGATTAATGAGAGAGAAAGGGGGATATCAAAATTTATAAATAATAATGGAAGTATGGGGGATGTGTGAAAAAATACCCCACCACTATTATTTTATAATAAAAATCCATATGAAGATAAATAATTTTTTGTAATGATGGGAGGGGAATGAAACCTTACTTGGGTGTGTGACTCCAAAAGATTGAAAATGGGCTTTTTGAGAGCTTGGGTGCTTTGGAAGGATTATATAGAGATGAGGGAAGATTAAGGACGTGCTATATGGATTTCGAGTTAAGATAAGTGGGAGATTGGGTGGGATTATATAAATCATGAGAGTGGAATTATTTAATATTTTAAAAATGTAGGTTTTGGACTGTCTGTGATAAAATATTCAAAAAAATAATTCTTTACATGGTTTTTCCCATGATCCATTAAAAGGTGAAGTGTGTTTCATTATTTTATTAAAAAAATGGGAGTAAATTATTAAAATAATTACCTCTCTTATTTGGGGGTTAGTCATACTTTTAAATAAACAAATTTAAAACTCTAAAATATATTAATGGTTTTGGAGGATTCATAATGGATTAATAAAAATAATGAAAATTAACATAAAATAAAATTATTTTAATGGGAAAAATATAATTTTCATAGGATATCCAATATAGTATTTATTACATCATTTCTGGGTCATTATGATGTCATAAAACACATCTTATATTTATATGGTATTTATTTTTTACCCAAAATTTCGATCATCTACAAAAATAATGAAAAATTCACCATTGTATAATTTTGAAGTTCTAATTAAAAAAATAAAATAAATTTTATCAAATTTTTTTAAATATGTTAATTTTCAAATTTAAAAATAATAACTAATATTTATTGAAAACCACGGGGTTTTAACAGTAAATTTTTTTGAACCCTAATAAAAAGTACACTTCCCTTCATAATAATTATATGACCATTTATAAATATTAAAAATTATTTAATTATAAAATTTTATGAAAATACTCTTTATCTCAAAAAAATATATAAATTTATCAAAATAATTCAATTAATTGAATTTTAATATTACCCACCAACACGATTTGTGTTTAGTTGAATGAAAATCAAAATCATTTAAAAGTGATAATAAAAATGAAAATAAATTCATTATTATTTAATATATATATATATATTAACACTATTATGCTCATTATTAATATCTATTTATTATAATAGCATACTACCTAAGTGTAAGGTTCAAGATAGTGAGACTTTAATGGGGACACTCTGCGAACACGGTTTGGGTTGTGATCTCGGTGAGCATGAAATTCTCCCGTAAACGGTTTTGCTCATATGTATAATATGAGATATTCAAATGTAGTTGTTTAAGGAAAAATCACATAGATTCAATCTCCCTTAAAGTATTTAATAATGGGCATCATAGGGAATGATTCTACGGGTTGAGACCATCCATTCCATTGACTGAGTCAATAATATTTTTTAGAATCTCAATATGTATAATAATCAAGTGATCATAGTTCAACACCTATATTAACAATGATAATTTTTAATGGTATTTTAAATACAATGATAAAACCAAGGATATAATTCTGGTTTCAATAAACATATTACATAATAATAAATTTAATTAATCATAATGGGAAATTTCATTTATAATAGTTCTGGTCATTACACCCTCAACTCTCACTTTCAACATTAAAGTTCACCAATGCCTCATACCTTGTGGATCTGACTCTAGATTCTCAATTCAAGAATCACTGGACATCAATGGATTTATTTGCTAGGGTTTTCATTTATGCCTAGGTCCTATAAGAATGATATACAATTGAGATTCCAGACAATAACAATATTATGGTTTGTTTCGCTTTGGAGTTTGATTTGATCAAGACATAGTCTAAATTCCTCACGTCTGTAATGGACCCCACTTCATTCTTTTTTGGTGGTCCTATGATTTCAACATGAAGTGTGACTCTCTAACAAGAGTGATTTGGGTACATTTTATATAATTCCCTCTTTCATTTTTGAACCGTCTGATAATTCAGGTGTTAGGTAACTTGATTTGGACACATTCTTTGTTCAGATAATCTAAAGAGTGTATTTTTCACCCGGTTTCCCCATATTTTTGCATCAAAAATGGTGTTTTTTGTATAACAATTGAATTTTTGGATTAATTTTGGAGAATAATTCAATCAACCTAACTAGTCATTTACGAATCATTTCTTGATTTCTAATATTTATGAAATGAATTTGGTCTTTCACTATCCGAGTGTTGTCGAGGGCTCAAGTTCAGTCAACAGAAGAGAGAAATAGTTTTCGAGTCTGGTCCTAGTGATATATGGTCTTATGTATTAAAGGAAAAGGTTCAGTTTTATGGTTCATGGTACTGAAGAACCCTCAATACACATTCTTCCATCTTTGTGGAGGTAGTTTCCCAGGTGGGCGTTGATGGAGAATCTAAAGATACTCTCCCGATGAAAAAGGTATACCCAGAGAACCTCATTCGAAATTGTAGACATCTGTGGAAGACTGCACTATGATATAGTCGATAGAAATATAGAGGTATAAGGACCATATGATTTAGGATATATTAAAGGGGTGTGTACTACTGGAAGGCCTAAATAAAGAAACAATGATCCCAAGGCATCTTCATTTGTTGAGGCAATGTGGTAATGAAAAGAATGATTTGGAATATAGGGGTAACTAGTGGTAGAGCCTTTCGAATATGTTCATGTGGTATCTTTGGAGAAAAGGGAGGTTGGTGAAACAAGTGGCAAGGTTCACGAGTTAGAGTCCACAGAGCATGTGGTCATGATGATGCTAATCCCCATAAGGGATGCCACCACTATTAAAAATGGAAAACAATTCGAAGTTCTAGAGAATGAAGGGACAAATTAGTATCATGAAGCTACTTGGGAAGAGACCCTCATTGAAGAGTATGGATTTATAGTGTTAGTGTATAGAGATGTTTATTCTTGCCAATTTTTAGGTGACAATGTAGAAGAAATCAATGGTATAAGGCTATAGTGTCTGAGGAGAATGAAGAGACAAAGAGGAAATTGATTTTTGGAGAGCTGTATCCTGATTAAAAGAAAAAAAAATTAAAAATGGGAAAGGACTATTCCTACCTACCCTTACCAATGGAGGCAGAATCCACCAAAAAGTCTCAGTATATAGTGATGGACTGTGATCCTGATGTTATTTAAATCAATTTGGATTCTTTTAGTGATCATATGGACTAGGAGAAAAAAGGAGGTCAGTTCAAGTCTATGAATCCCAAGCTGGAAGGCTTGGTGGGGGAGAACCTATCTTCCAGCGTGGTCAACAATGACAGGGTTGTGGCTGTAGACAATGGGGAGCCCCGGAAAATTATCAGTCATTCAGATGAAGTAATCTTGGGAAAATATCTCCTGATTAATGCCTGTAAATTGGATGTTGATAAGATATATGAGAAACTATTACTTGTGGAAAAAAATAAGGTGAATATGGAGTGTATCAAAATTAAAGATTTTATTTTGGTAAGAGGATTCAATGTAGTGAATATACAAATCGAGGAGTAAATTCAAATGTGGGATAAGATGGATTATTTGTTTTAATACCTTATCAAGGATCATCTAACAACAAGGGTAAATGGAATTATTTGGAAATTATTTAAGAATAATGTGTCTAATATGAATAAATTAGGGTTTAATGGTTTGATCTTCTCTTATTGTAGTGGATGATTTGTATTTTGTTGCTGCATGGGTTCTCACATTCCCTTATTTTTTTTTCAAAATATAAATTTTAATTTTTTGTTATTGGATCTATAATTATTTCTTATTTTTCATTTATCTATGGAATTATTAAAATGAAGGGGAAACATAATTTATTAAGGAAGGTAAATAGATCTATTATAGTTCTCTCGTCCTAAACTTAATAAATAAAACACCGTTCTATTGATTGATATCAGTTTTTTACGATTTTATGATAGTTATAATAAAATATTATCTAATGTTTTATAAATTTTCATTATTTATTATTTATGATGATAATTTATAATATTGTTCCATGGATTACAGATTATATGAAATGAAAAAATTATATTTGGTGCTGAGTGTCTAGAAATTGCACCCAAATGTCTGGAGGAAGTATATAACTTATGAGTTTACGAGGAGAACCAAAACATGATTTGTAATTACCATTCTAGTTCAAGAGGGGTTTATTGAATTTTTAGGAACAAAATAAGTGGGGTTGAAAAAATAATAATCACTATTGGAATAATATCCACAATAACCTTAAACCAAGGGTGTTTGATAGATCAATTGTGGAATCTTCGATTTATCAAACAATTATAAGAGAATAAAACATTTTAATGACAATGATATAATTTTAAAAAAAATCAACCCTTAACCCTTCACATTATTCATCATATTTCTTTTAAATTCATCACTAAATTAACTTTGTTTTGATATCTAAATCCAAATAATTTCAAAACACTCCCTTTTTCTTATGTAATGACCATGTTTTCGGAACTCCTCTAAGGGTAGAAACTAATGCTTCCATTTCTACTTTATTAAACCTTGGATTAAATATATTTTTATATAAACCACAATAGGTACCAATGTTATATGGATATAATTGATGGGTGTATCACATTCAATTATGAATACTCTTCTTGCTGCAACTTCAATTATTTGAGAAAATCCCACAAGAAATGATTTCATTGAGTGATTGATATTTTTTATTCCATATCTGAAATTAATAAATGATTAAAATGATTCTTTATAATCATGAAAGACATAATATTATTAGTCTACATAGAAATTACTCCCAATATATTTAATAATATTTTATTTATTATTTACTTAACCTTACCATGAAACATATTATCAAAGTGATATAAAGAAAGAATAGTTTTTTATTCCCTTATCATGTTACATTCCCACTTCTCTAAGTACCATGTACATATCCGTTTATCTTTCTCAATAATTGAGCAATAGTTTTTAAGGTTACCAAATATAGTTCTCCTGGTCCTATATTATAATTTCACATTATTATTTATGCATTGTAAATATCAAATCATAGTATATATCATGGATATGATAAAGATTCCAAACACTTAGGTATATGTGATTTTATTCATTATAAGAACACTATCTTGTTCTTTCACACATCAACTTGGATATATTTCATATTATGTGACACATGAAAAAACTTTCTCATGAATTTTTCTATATTTTATATTTTATACCTTGTAAATGTATCTACTCTTACTAGATCCAAAAAACCCCATAAATTTACATAATAATAATTTATTATTTTAGACAAATAAATTAATTTATTTATATAGAAATATATTTTATCCAAACCGTCCTAAAATTAATAATTTTCATCTAATTTCCAAAGGTTATCAACATATTTGACTTGGAAAACAATACTTCTACCACCAACCACTTATAGACACACATATCATTTTCTTTCTTAATAAAAACAAACTCTATTTGGGATTTATCAAATGAATTTTCATTGATCACGATGGTTTCTTCTATATATAAATGGACTTCTATGACTTTTATACCTTATTTTCATTCTTTGGTGTCACCAATCCTTCTATTTGTGTCATATAGACATATTTCATAGGGTTTCCTTCAAATAAAGTTGTCCTGAAATCTAATTTCCCATATTTAATGATCATTATAGTTTGTCTTCAATAGTGAAATTATGTTGGATTAAGTATGAATATTTGGAAAACAAATGTCAACATACACAATTTATAGACTTTTATAGAAACCAATAATAATAAATCATGCCTTATAGATACCAAATTTACCGTTTATGTAACGTTTCTTCTTAAATACCCACTAAAATTTGTAATTCAACTTGAGAAACCACAAAAAATATAGAACTTGATGTAGATACAGTGAATCATTCTTGGAGTTTATATGAAATTTCCAATAATATATAGTTTTGATTTATAGATTCCTTTTTGGGAATCATTGTTCTTATATAATAATATGTCATATATCTTGGTGAATATAAAACCAACTCTTTGGTTTTAACATTCATGAACAATATGTATCTCTAAAAGAAATCCTCCCCCAAATATTATGATGTTCTATGTTATTATTCCAATTAATACACATTTAGAGCCTTAATTAATTGAATTATAGCTTTATCCCACAATCATAAAATATAAGATCCTCTATTTTACAGAAACATAGTTTATCACTTAACTAAAAAATTTATATATCAAGGATAGATACTTCTAAAGTAGCATTAACATAATTAATTGAGATGAAATTTGTGTTTTTATTGATGTAAGTTTATTACATTAATTATCAATAACAATTGGTCCTTATAAAAACACATAAATCTATAACATAATGGATTCTTTATCATATTTTAACTTATATAATATCCATTAGTTATTATAGTTTGTAAATGGTTAAGTGTTATGTTTTTATTTCTGAAATATGCATAGAAAGGAGTAATGGAAGACTTAAAATACTTACAAAACATTCCATCTATCAACCTTTTAATACAATCATTACTATGATGTGTATATGTTAATGTGATATTAGGAATAACTACACTATATACTTAAATAATCAAGTAATTCTTAGTCAAGAAATTCCTTGACTAGTCTAACTAGAGGATCTTATAAAGTTTACCAATTATATTCGTTACATCCATTTTTAATAACTAAATCTATTAAAGTAATGTCATGGGGTATAATAAAATACCTCTAGATTCTCCATAGAATTGTTCACACATGTCTTGATTAACTAACACCAGAATCATTATGTCATTATGATCTTTATTTCTAAAGGTTTAAATTTTCATAAAACATTTTAAGTGGTTACATCAAAATAAATAATATTTTAAGTTCCAAAGATTCTATATGGGTATATAATTAGAAATATGATTTAGTTTTAATTGAATATTAATTATCTCAACACAACCGGGTATTATATGAGTCTTATACATTATATTAATTATTTATTACCGATATTGGATATATCTGATTCAAGTATTACCAAACTATCAGTAAAATATGAAATATATTACCAACATTTATTTTAAATATGGAATAATGTCTCATTATGTCATTAACTGTATAATGGGATAAATGTTCTCATAACAATCAATAGAAAATAATATTTTCATTAGAATAAATCAATATAGAACTGTGAAGCTCTGAACATCCATTAAAAGATATAGTAATCACCCTCCATTAGTTACATCGAGAGTCCAACTTACTTATTAAATTTTTGTTGAACTTACCTAGTTCCTATTTTTGAATATAAATATGTGAATTTTATATTATATTTACTACTATAGAATTTATGAAATTCTGAATATATTTTAAGTGAAAGACTACAATTTCTTCTTCTTCACCTCATTTCAGTTTCTCTTATAGTGCTTTTTCTTATGACATGTGAAGTAGATATCCTCTTTTTCATAAAACTCACTCTCGATCATTTATTTTTATGAAGGACTTTATACAAGATCTATTGAAATTAAAATATCCATATCCTTTTCAAACTTTTCATTCATTTAATTTACTATAAGAGGTGAAGAACCAAGTTCAATCCAATCCCCATATATTTGGAAAAGTATTTTCAAATGATTCTAAAAATAATAATCTATATTTTAACCCTATAATTATTAATGAATAAAAAAAATCTAAGAGTTAAGGATTCTAATATGAGATTATTGGTTATCATGTTATCCATATGGAGTCCGAAATTTGTTAACTAATTAATTTACTTCAATATCATGATGGAATGATTACTAGGTAGATACTTATCTTCTACTTTACAATTGTAAAATTTAGTGAAAATATCATCTCTATTTAAAATCTCTTTCACCTTTTCAGGTTCTATGATATTAGTTATCATAATGTAAAATTCCACGTCCTTATGTTTAATATTCAACTCTTCATACAAGGGAGATAACATAATCCAATAGAAAATTTAAGCATCATCTTTACATAACTAGTAGGAATCCTTTTTTACGTTCGCTCAATTAATGAGGTGGATAATTAGGAATAAGGGATTATAGGAAATTGTATAATATTTATTATGTTGTAGTGTATATATGAATTTTCGACTGTTGGATGTTTTTTTGGTGAGCATATGTTCTTTTTTTGGAATGAACAAAATTTTTTGATGGATTTTATTATTTTTTACTTGATAATAAGTTAAAATATAGTAAATTGATATTATCAGTCTCACAATATTTTTTCAAATCATAAGAACCCTCTCCCTTGTATTCAAAAATACCCCATAACTTGGATATTATAGTGGAAATGATCCATATTCCTCTTCTCAAAACCTAGATTATAGACATGTCAAATTATTCAAATGTATTTAGGTAGGATTTGATCTCTAACTATATTAACTTACTACTCTTGGATTTGTTGACTGTACTCTAAAATATGAAAATCCTATAGCTGGATGTCTTAATTTCGTTACTCCAAGATACAGAAAATCCTATGAGGATAACTATTATTGATGATAACATGGTTAGGTCAACCCAAAAAATCATTAGAACTCCCAAGAAATGGAAGTAACCTAGAGAGGTCTAGAACACTACTTTTATCTTTGGTTAAATTTTAACTCAGGTAATGAATGTTGACATCACACCTAATAGTTTCTTTGAGGAATTTTTTTTAACTTATAATTTTTTTTTTATTTTTTTACTTCACAATATTCATAATATTTTTCAGATTTCATAAAAAGTATTATCCATGTTCGATAAAATAATTTACATATAATAACATTATTTTTCTTTATCTTATCTTGATTATTAATTTTTTTGTCTATATGATCATTATTTAAAATCAAATAATCCATACATAGAATAAATAAACATGCATTGATAAATATAATAAATAAGTGAGTTGATCATAATATTTTATTTATTGGTTGGTTCACTCAGCGAAAATTAACTGACCTTCACCCTAGGGGAAATAAATCATTAGGTATATTTTTTTTGGGTTTGAGAATTCCACAATTGAACTATATATCTCCTTGGTTGGTTTTACAATTACTCAAGTCATGAACCATCTCTACTTATTGGGAGCTCTATCATTTACAAATCCATTCTCACTCATAGGAGTGGGGTTCTGAGAGTGTAGGGTAACATAAAATGAATCGTGTATATGAAGGCACATACATAATAAATGATTAATTTATGATATTCATATCATCGTATTTAATATAATAAAAAATTATCAAAAAAACAAATAAAATAATAATTAAATAAAATTACATCCAACAAATACAAATTTTGGCTATGAACTAGTTCAATAAAAACATGAATGAAATATAAATTGAACTCTCTAGAATTAATTTCAATTTATTATATACAAAGATTAATAAATTAAAGCAATAATAATTACTAATTTAATTCATTATCATAATATTTTCTCCAAATAGTCGTTGAAATTCATATCATGTATAAGTTTAAAAAAATAAAATAAATTAACTTCAATAAATAATTAATAATTACACGCTATATTATGGTAGTGCCAAATGAAATATACCCTCATTTCCAAATGAAATTTATTATTTAAATTTAATTTATACACAATAAATTATGGAGGTGACACTAAGTTAACTATTTTGTGTTTGATTAGAATAATTTTTGGACCTTAATACTTACAATGTGTGTTCTATAACTAGAAATGGAATGTGACTAATGATTTGTTTGTCCCTTGTCATGTACACCATATATAGATGACATGTATTCTTACAAAACATTTTATGATATACATGATGTGTTTTTTAAGTCAATCTATGTATTCTGGGCGGCATGTATGGACACAAAACATGTCATAAATATATACAATATGTATCATTTTTGATTATTGTGAAGTTAAAAACATGTTCATTAACTGTACACGTCATGTATTTGAAGAAATAAATAAATATTAATAATTTGAAATTTATTTCCACTGAACTCCTAAACAATTACCTGGAATGTTCATTCGGAGGAATAACTTATTATATAGCATGTAAAACTTGCTAAAAGTAATTTATTTAGGTTTAACTTTTAATTATAAATAAGTTGACATTGAGGAAATTCTTATCTTGGTGAGTAACTTGTGTGAGTTGGAACATGTTATATGAAATTTACAATAAGCCTCACATCATGTAAATTGTTTTTGGCCTAAAAAAACTCTTATGTACACAACATATATCATGAATGGGAAATCACATAATAAATTTATTTTACAACAAGAAACACATTTTGTAAGACATGTGTTCTCATGTCAGTCAATGTACAGTCAATATGAAGTTTGTTATGATATAATGTACAATAAACACACTAATTTTGTGGTTTAAATCGGTTGAAAACCATGTAGAGTTACATAATATGTACACCATCTTAATACTATATACTAAATTTGAAGACATATACATGATGGTGATCCATACATGGTGTGAAATGATTCCACTTACTCACAACCACATGACATTCCTTGATTATCACAGCCCACTTTGTGTGGTTGACCAAGGGTACATGACTTTTAATTTTGTATTGCATGATACATATTTATTTCTGGTATCTAGCTTCCATGGAACCTCAAGATCATAACATTGAGTATTCTTCATATATTATTTTCATTTCCATAGCTATATGAGTTCAAATGAATTTCATAACTAGACTTCTGTATTAAATAACATAAAACATAAAATGAAAAATTCCCAAAAAAACTCAAATTCGATTAATTGAATAATAAAAAATTTTAAATTATAATAGGAATACCCTGATATCTCGTGATGATTTTGGAGCACATTAGAAGCTATTTGAGTGATGAAAAAATGGATTTTCATTAGTTTTATTTGATTATATCTCAAGAACATGATGATGAAAGCCTAGAATCTTCATGAGAGTATCTTTCCCATTTAATTTATATTTAATTTAAAATTACAATAACATCATCTTGATAATTATTATTCTTGTTAATCAATTAAATTATTTCTCTTACGGTTTGGTCATTTTTTGGTGAATATATACTAAGATCCCTATATTTCAATCCACATGTGATCCATGAATCTCTTATAAATGTTCTTAGTATTATGTGTTATATCATGAAGGAACCAAACACCTTGTATAATTCACCATTGACTAAAAAAATTATATTTTTTTCTCTATTTTTTAGAGTGAGGATGTGTATTATTCTCTTTCTGTTATTGGGATAATTTCTAGAGAAATTATTTCTTTGTTTTGATAGAATTACCCTTTGCAAATATGATGTGCACAACCATCATTTCTCTAAAAAATAATCATTTGTCTATAATTATTGTTAAATAATTAATAATTACACAAGGTTTGTGTATCTAATTATTTATTTTATGTAACCCCATGTCATAATAAGAAGAAAAATAATAATATTATATCCCAGAACTTGAGAAAAAGTCGTGAATAAATATATCATATTTGACGACCTCTTAACTCAACCCCAAAATCATCCTCTAAATTTATCAATCCTTAAATTATAATATATTTATTTTAAAATATAAGTCCTGTTAATTCAATAAATAGATAAATATTATATGAACTAATCTCTTCAATAAATAAAATATTTACTAAAACCACAAAAAAATATTTATTTTAATTTTTTAATTACTAAATAAATATTTATATTATCATTTTCAGTAAAATGGTTAATAAATAAATAAGTTTTTATTACATTTTTAATGAAAATAAAAAGATATAAAATACATCTAACATATTAAAAACTCCAATATCTGGTGACTTTATTTTTTTCTGATTGATGATAGTTGAATAACTTTTATCTCATATGCAAAGAATAATATTTATTCTAAGAATTAAATTTTAAATATAATTTCATTCAGTTCATGGATACAGATATTTTATGGACCACTATTCCACATTCTCTATGAAATTAATTAAACAATTCTAAATTCCATGACCATTGCCTAGAAACACATTATGGTACCCATATCCAAATCCTTTTTATATATATTTTTGATTAAAACCTCTCTTGAAAAAATTTCAAACTGTAAATAAAATTGGTTTCCATGGGGAAAGAAGTTAATTACTTAATTAAAATAACATTCCTATAAATGAGTATGGTGCAATATAATTACTTTTTCATGATATCTCATTGGTTGGGTTTCATACTTGTTTCATTAACCTATATGATTGATTTATCATTCTTTGACTCTCTAAAATGAACTCATAGATATACTACCACAAAATGGATTTAATATGAGAGTTCTATTTTAATAAAACGGCTAAAAATATCTTATTCAATTAACGCATAAGGGAAAAAATCCTTTCTTAACATATTCTATTCATTCTATATCACTTATGTAACATACAACATATTCTACATTATCATGGGAATATGTCATCACAATTTTCATTTATACATCAGTTTCATCAACTCCAAGGATACCATATTAATAACAATATGTATAAATACAAATAAAAAAATTAAAAAAATAAGGATATAAAATGAAAAATATAACATTTTAAATTCTTATCAGCGAGTTTAACCTCCTAGATATATATAATGGATATTACCATGTGTGAACTACATGAGTATAATTATCAATTGTTTAAGAGCATCCAACACCTGATAGTAAAAAATCACATGTATCCAATCAAAAAAAAATTAATCTAGATCATATGTGTAATATCATCAATTTTTAATGATATTGAAAATCAGATTTGATAATAATTTATGAGTATTTTTTTGTGAACAAGTAAAATTTCCACAAAAATTACTTAATAAATAATTTAATGGCCTTTTGAAGTGTAAAATCCTTATTTACACCTTTTAATATTCAATGTAATAATTTCAATGTGAGGTTCTAAGTTAGCATGATATTATTCGACCTATAGATCATTGATGCTCATAGAATAAATATATTAATTATATTATATCACATGCATTAATCATTTCTGATACAATGGAATATCTCCTGGATGGTGTCATATATGAGTAAACCAAGACTACCATAAGGTATGGGAGGTGGGGTATACATTAAATGTGAAATAACATTTGTTCTTGTCTAGTGGTTGGTAACATTGAACATTATGTTATTTTATTGAATAATTTTATTATAATTTGGAACAAAAAATTGAAATATCACCTAAATAGAGTATATTATGAGAAATCTAAGACCACCATTAGGTCTGTAATAAGGGTTTGTCCCTAGTCACAATATATGCATTGTGTGTATCACATGTTTGGTTACTTTTCACTAAAGGGTAATAATAATTATTTTATTATTACTATTATTTGTGTTGGAGAAAAAATTGGCAATTACATATGTAATTACATTTTCTTAATGGATGAGTGATTTTTAATCTTGGGTGAATATTTATTAGGAGGCTAGGTAATAATGAATATATTTATACCCTGTGCTAAATAAATGAAAATGGGTGGTTATCATTTATTTATAAACTATTATGGGAATTTAATGAATGTCATTTTTTAAATAGTAATTGTGGTAATTACATGAGGTATTTAATAAAAATAATGATAATGATAATTAGTGTCATTATTATTATTAAACTGGGGTACTAATATTGACGTTATTATGTATATAATGTGTATATATGTCATGTATATATCTGTTTTAAGTATATCTGAATATATATATATATGTGTGTGTGTGGGTATATATATTTTCATATATTTAATATACATATATAGACTACTTTAAATATTTATTAATGGATTATTTAATATATTTTTAAAGGAGAATTTAAGAAATAGATGAAATAAAGGAGAAGTTACAAAAAAAAAACATGTAAGTGGTATGAGTGGTGCATGGGTTTGTTAAATGATATAATTATATAATAAATGATTGAAATAAAATTATAATGTATAATATTATAAATATTACATTTGGGGAATCTCTACGCAATGTGTTGGGGGATTCCTCCCCACGTCCAAACCGCTACTATCTCTCCCTCTTTCACTCTCTCTTATATTCCCTTTTTATCTAAAAATTCCAAAATTCTATCTTCAATTACATCCCCAATAATGATATGAATGATGTGATGTCTGTGTTTTTTGGTTCGTCTAAAAAAATAGAATATAAATCCTAATTTTGTTTTTAAATAAGTTGAGGTATTTTTAAGCTAATTTTTCGCATTGTAAAAGGACATTTTAAAAACATTATCATGAGATAAGTAGAAAAAAATTATAAAATTTTATTAAAAGATAACAATTATTATGGGGAGAATTGATGATTTATGACAATTTTGGTGCACTAATTCAAAATTAATTGGAACATAGATCCACATTCCATATAAATACATGTGTTTTGTGCTACCTAGTCGTTCTTTAAATTAATGCCTTATTTTTTTCTATCTGCTCAGGGTAATTTTTCCTTGTGTCATATATTTTTTGACATATTGTGTGATATAAATTTATTGAATTTAATTAGTTTAATTGACCATGTTGATGTGTTAGTATATATATGATTATTGAGACTGGCATGTAGGAACAAATACAAGAGTTTATTCTCGAAGGGGTAATCATTGGGTTGAAGGTAGACTCCTAAAAAGACATTATATGATCTTATAGATTGGATATGATCTATTTATGTTAATAATGTTCCATATAATTTATATGATTCAAACTTATGTACATTTTATGATACTATTATTTGAGGAAACCCATGATATAATAGTGCCACCACATTGGGGGAAGGAGGATTCTCCAAAAAAAGATTTGGTAATAGCATAAATGATCCAGTCTCTAAATCATGTTTATCTGAGACTCTTTTAGATAGTTACCATTCAAAGATGAGTCACTCAAAATACGATGCCTGACCATGATATGTTTTTTAGGTCTAGTATCCTCTAAAAATTTATGGTACTAGTGTACCACATGATGCATAGGATTGAATATACTTAAAAAAGTGTGTTTTCAAGATGTTCTATTCTCCTAGGGTGGGGAATGTTATTATGGAAGCCTTCATGTTCCACAGAATAGCTAGAAGTTGGTGGAAATCTAGGAGTTAGACTTGTATATGGGAGGGTCTAACTTGGTTTAATTTCTAGTAGTTGTTTCTCAAGCAGTACATTACTGACATGATGAAACTCGACCATGCCATATAGTTCTTATAGTTACGATTGGGTATTATGACTGTCACTAAATACTCTGCTCGGTTCATGTAATTAATTCACATTATGCACTTTTTGGAAAATAATGAGGCACAATAGACTCATAAGATTAAGATAAGCCTTTTACTATAGAACAAACATCGGGTTACTGGATTTGATTTGTTGACATACTCATCGGTGCTTTGTAATGCCCTAATATTTGAGATGTGATAAGTGGAATACCAACTAGAAGGATTAATTCTATCCTAGTGTGAGCCAATGAATAATATTTATCTCACTTCCATAAGATTTTCAACTGGTGATAATAAGGGAATGATGTTGGAGTGACAAAGAAGTAGGGAGTTGGGTCAGAGTAATACTTATTTAGTATCCTATAAGGGAGACATGTGCTACAAATATGGGATAAGGATACATTATATTACTGCTTATAGGAATCCATATATGTAATACAGATGTTGTTCTATGATTTTTCAACTTCAAAACTTCTTCTCAACGGTCTCTCATAGGGTCACTAGATGACCATGAAAATATGAGAGTGGGGAACCTCAATAAATATGATGACATCCAAAACTATAAAGACTTAGCAGAAGGGTCATAGAGATGAGGTAGGCCATGTCTTTGTGGTGGATCAATCTCTAATAGTCAGTGATGAGGAACATATTACTGTATGAAGGTTGGTCTTGAACACATATTTTTAGTCTTCTACCTCAATTAATACATATGTTCTTATATTAGTATGTGCTATGTATGAACATTAATAACAGGTAGAGTTATGCTTTAACTAACTTAATTATATTTAAATGTCTTGTTGATTGATGACGTGAAACATGATTTTAGGAGATAGGAGTATTTAATTCTTCTAACAGTGAGAGAATTATGGGGAGATTCCATACCACTAGGTTAGAGGATTCCACATTAGACATTGTGATGGTATTACCCAAGAACCTGAGGAGTCATGGCATAGTCTGGGTGATTGGTGATTAACATGCCTAATTTTCCCGCCTTTTATCTCTGATCAGAGTGATTTAACCAATATTCAAATTGGAAAACCATTACATCTATGTGATATTATGATCATGAGGGGTTTCCTTGAGGCTTGTTTTAGGTAGAGAAGCATTCATTACATTAGTTTTTTTTGTAATTCTTGTAAAAGGATAGAAGGAATCAATTAATATTGATCATAACGTACCATCCTATGATAGTGAGAAGTTCCTAGTAGACAATATGCATACTAGATGAAATGTATTGATCTTAGGTCCAAGACATCATTAGATCATTCCATGATGACCCAGCCTTAACACCATAAGAAGATATTTATGGGAGGTAGTGTCATTCACCACCTAGATTAAATGATATAGGTGATGCAGCATTCGGGGGGACAAGATTGGTTTGAGATACCTTTTGGGAGACTGTAACTGATATAAAAGAGGTTGATCACCGCTTAGAGAAAAAAATATCACATGCTAACCATAAAAGGATACCATTTAATTTTATTATGAGTGATCATGTTTTACCTATTCATGACTCATCACTTGAAGAATTTTTGTCTAAGGAACTAGGGTAAGCTATAACCTTGTTCTGTGGGACCCTTTTTGATCACCAAATGAGTTTAGATAGTGGAGTATGAACTGGAATTTTTCTCTGTTATTGAGTCATGATGATGTGTTCCAAAATTCTCATATTTGATGGTATTAAACCTATCCTATTCATGTTATAGACCATGAGGAAATTTATTTGGAAGTAGATGCATCATATGATGTGAATCCAATTCAAGTATTATATTGTGGTGAGAACATCCTCTTAGGGAAGAATGTACCACTTGTCTAGATTTGATGGCAGCATGGACATATCCAAGAGGATATGTGGGAGTGATTGTCTGATGATCGATATTAGTCTTCTTAGTTGTTTAATAATGACTATTTAAATTACATTCTTGGTATGATAAGCCAATATAGTGGAATAATTGTAATATAATAAAATTGTAATGAATATTCAAATCGTATTTGATAATAATTTATGATTTTTTTATATGAAAATGTATTTTTTAAATAACAATAACTTAATAAATGTTTTAATGGAAATTTATAAAGGGAAAATACTTCTTAAAAGCATGGAATGTTCTAAGGAATATTTATTGTGTGAGATGCAGAGTTACCATGTTACTCTAGGGACCATAGAGCCTTGACACTTATAGAATAATAATATTAAATATATTAGATCCCATGCATCCTATTTTTTCCAGAATAATGGAATATCTCTAAAAGGTGCCTCATATGTGAAATATTATACCACTTTAAGGTACGAGATATTTTGTTTACCCTAGGTGAAATATTATATTTATACACATTGAGTGTTCAATAACATCACATTCGATAATATTATGTTTAATATTTTAATTATATATTTTTACAAATAATTTATGTGTCTCTTAAATGGTGTATCATTTATGAAATATGAGATGACATCTAGGTCTAGAATATGGGGTTCATAATAGGTGTGACATAATATTTGTGCACATTGAGTGATTGGTTATATCACATGTAAGCATAGTAATAATTATATCATTATTATTATTTGTGTAGAATAAAAAAATGAATATTACATCTGAAATTAAATTTTATTAATTGAGGATAAATATTTTTCCTTGGGTGAATATTTATTGGAAGGTTAGGTAATAATGATGATATTATTACCTTGTGCTAAATAAATGAAAATTTGTGGTTATTATTAATTTTTTAACTATCATGAGAATTTAATTAAAGTTATGTTTGAAATAGTAACAATAGAAAGGATGAGAGGTATTTAATAATAATAATTATTATTTTCAATGTTATTTTTACTAAATTAAGAAATCAATTTTTGTGTGTATATAAATATAATGTATATACATATTGTGTGTATATATGGGTTATGTATATACGTACAAATATATGTGAGTGTGTGTGTATTTGTTGGGGTATATATATATATTCAATAAAAATAAAAAAATAGTTATATATATTTGGATGAATTTTAATATATATTAATGGATTATTCAATATATTTTAAAAAAGGGAATTAAAAAACACACGAATTAATGGAGAATCTACAAAATAATGTGTAAGAGGTATGGGTAGGGGTTTGATAAGAGATATAATTGTTTACGAAATGTATTAAAAAAATGAGAACATATAATATTATAAAAGCGGACATTAGTGGTATTTGTGCACAATGTGATGTGAATTCCTCCCCACTTCCACGTCTTTCCCATGTCTCCCTCTCTGACACTCTCCTATATTCTCTTATTATTATTATTTATTTTATTATTAAAAAATTCTATCTTTGATAACTTGTATGACACTGATCAGATTGATTCAACATCAGGGTTATTGAGTTCATCTCAACAACCATAGGCCAAATCCTAATTCTTTCTGAAGTTTGTGAGGTATTTTTAAACATAACTTTCACATTTTAAAATATTAATTTTAATAAATTTTACCATAAGATGATTTGAAAAAGATATTTTATAATAAATTTTCAAATTATAATTAATCTATAATTGAAAAGTTCTAATCCATTTATTGGCCTAGAATGATATTTTTTAACGTATCTTAGAGAAATAATGTAACATCTCAGGTAATATTTTATTTCTTAGAGAAATAAAATACATGGTTTTGTTTTTAGGAGTCCTTGTAATGAGATTGTATTCTAGTTGGAGTTCGAATGCGGTATGGGTGATGACATATTTAACAGACCTACTATTAACAATAACAAATTTAAGGTAGGTGGTTTCATACAATTAGAGTCTATGTAAATATGTTGTTCATCAGGATGTGATGTTTATGTTGGACTTAATCATTCTCTGAGATGAGTTGCATATGGGTGAATTAGTGGCCAATGAATCTCTTTAATATGAATTTTTGATTATGTGTGGCTCCAGGATTTGATCATCATGTTCCTTATCATTCCTTGTTATAACATGTATTGTTGGTATATTTCAAATCCTATGGAATTGTGCTTTAGGGACTGATATATTCAGGTGGAGTCTTGAGGTTATGATTTATACAGTTCTAACATACTTAAATGAGGGCATGCATATCCTTATAGAGGAAAAATGTCATTTTCCTCTAACCTAACTTGACATAGTCCAAAAATACTTAATGTAAGAAATTACTATCCATGTACCGGAATAAACATAGTGTCTAGCTGAAAGATACTAGTCATGGATTCCTATAGACATTTTTCATGGGTGACTAAAAGGATAAGACGGTTAGGGATCAACCTAATCGAAATTGTGTGTGACAATCACCAACTGGGTTTGGTGAGAAATGTTACCTTGATGACGTTATGTGACTTTTATGGAACGGGTTTCATCAAGGAACTAAAGTATGTGGGGTCGAAGTTCATTCAATCATGGTTAGTGAATGATGAATCAACATATGTTGTGTGTTTATTGATAATTTACTTATTTAATGATATAAAATGTTATATATACTATTCTTTAAAGGTAAGGTCATATTATTGCTTATATACAGACCAGTCTACTGATACCCTACTCAGTTATTTTGGTGTATTTTTAGATTTTGAACAGTGATTTGGGGATGTTAAAGGGCCCAATTGTGGATTATTGACCAATAATGCATGGAGTTGGAGAAAGCTGGAATAGAATTGGAAGGAAATAATTTTTTTATTTATATTTTTTTATTATATTTCAATTATACAATGGATAAGCTTATCACCTATGGAGGTCTTTTTATGTCTATCATTTATTAAGTATCCACATTTTATACTCTAATTATTTATTATTCTATTTTTTGAAATGATACGTAGGGTATAGTCTCCATATAGTATGACTTAAAACATCAATTCATGTCGACAACCTCTTTCATATAGGGAGGCACCCATGAGAAACATAACACCCAACACAGATCTGGTGGTTTGGGTCATTATGTTATAATAAGACTTATATTTTTATATATTTTTATAACAATTCAATGTTATTCATATATTGGGAAACTAATATAACATTTCAATGCTAAAATAAACTACGGACAATGTCACATTAATTTGACACTAGTGAAAAATCATTATGTGATTAAATATTTTTTAATATTATGGTAATTGAAAATAAAAATTTAGTTGGTTCTAAGGAACGATATAAATCATATAACTTTCATATAACAAAATATATGGCTCTCCGTTATGTATAAAATGTTGGAAAAATCTACACTGGAGATAAATGGCGAACATCATCCCATGAAATGTGGACCACTGATTGATATGTATTCAAAAATACAACCATAGTTTTTTATAGTTATAATAATAGATAATTGTTAAATTTTAATCCTATCAATATGTATCATTTTATTATAATATATGGTATGTTAAAATAGTAGGTAGTGGTTTCATATTCCCATATATAAGCTCAATGGGTAAAAATATAACATTTTAAGGAAATTTCATCAAAAAATTTGAGATAATATATAATTAACAGTCCAAAAAAACATTAAAAACCCTTAAAAATATTATGATATAAAATAACAACAAATGTATATATATTCAAACAATATTTGGATACTAATCAAAATAATGAAAGGTTTAATTAAATCTATAAATAATGTAGTTATGTAAAATATTAACATATACATAATGATTAGTGAGATAATCTTGATGATGATCATAAAAGTGATAAATGATTAAATATAAATGATTAGATTTTTTTAATATGAATTAGAAAATAAAAACACAAACAATGAAGACAAAACTATATCTAATAGTTAATCACAACTATTAACTTTTTATTCTGATTAATTATCAATATTAAAGCACTTTTTATCTCATTTACTCATTTAATAATGTGATGAACGATGGAATCTTTCAATGTTTCACTTTCATTAATATATCATTATGTTTTTCTGTTTAATTTATTTTCCTCTTCCAATGATTAAATAGTGGAAAAATATTCAATGAAACTCATTTTGGTCTCTATTTATCCAATTTAAAATTTGGGTATTTTATCTGCCTGCATGAATGGGATTTTTAATCCACTGTAGAATACAAGGAAAATTATTAAGTAATAGAAAATAAAAATTAAGTAAAGGATAAGAAAAAAATGTTGTATCAAATTGCATAGATTACTTTTTTCATTATAATATACAGAATTATTTTATATATAAAAAAATTACAGAAAATAATGAGCTTTTACTAGTAAGAAACATATTATCACAAATTCAAGAAAACATTTTAAAATATTGAAATAATAAATATAAAAAATCAATTTTATCAAATAATAATATCATGAAAATCCTAAACATATTATAAGTTTAATCCATATTTAAAACAACTTTATAAATAACTAAAAAGATATTAAAAATAATAGTTTTATGCAAGAGATATTATTAAATAATAGAGTCATATATAATATCAAAATTAAGAATGTCATACTTGGTTTTAAAACCAATCCTCAACATATTATAATATTAAAAAATAATAAGAAATATAAAATATAGATATTTTAGACAAAAAAAATAATGAAAAATAATTAAATATAAAAATCAATAGTATTTAGAAGAATAAATCAAAAAAAATCTCATTTTTTTTAATATAAATAGGAATTTGAGTATTTAATCCACACATATGAATGGTTTTTTTACTCTTCCACCCTATATAAAAAAATTCATAATTAAAAGAAAAGTAAATGGCGACTAAATGATAAGAAAAATTATGTTAACTTATTCCAAAGAAGCCTTTTGTCATTATAATATATAGAATTAATTTATATGTGAAGATATTAAATTAAATAATGTTATTATGAAAGTATAAAATCATATTATTAAAAATTATATAAAATACTCAAAAATATTGAGAAGAATAGTGATAATAAAAAAAATGTCTTATTTAATCACAACATCATGAAAATTATAATCAAATTAAAAATATAAACTAAATTCCAAATAATTTATTTAAAAAAACTAAAAAACTATTAAAAAGAGTTTTAAAAATTAAATTTCATTAAAAAATTGATTCATATTACAGAAAACACTTAAGAATATCCCTCCATTTTAAAAGAAATTAACATTAGATTGTGATATAATTTATAAATAAGAAATTATAAAAAATAAATTTACAAAATAAAAATTGAAAATGGTGAAATAATAAATTAAATAGTATTTAGAAGATTAATCATATAAATAACATGTTTTTATATTCAAAATGAAGACTTTACATATTCATATAAAATACTAATTTCATAGAACATAATTTTTTTATAACTAAAAAATACCCAGAACATTAATTAAAGCAGAGTAAAGAGGTATTTTTGTATATAATAGTATATTTTTACACATTCCAGTATACTTAGTACACTTGAGTATTCCCATGAACACTTATTTACATACAAATATTCACTTATAAAGTATACACATAAAAATTGTAAGCATTTCTGGTTATAATCAAGTATGTTATATTATAATCATATATATATATATATATATTATTCAACGAGGAACACTTTTGAGAACTCAATAATTATCCAGTACAATCATAAATACTTCATCCCAATTATTATTCTCTTAAAATTCAATGTAGGCATTGAAAGCGGTCACGATATTAACATTACAGAGAAAAATATACAACATAAAGAGATACAACTGTTTCTATTTATATATAGATATTATAATCAATATATGTTTTAGTATTTTATAGGCATGTGGTCATTTTTCCTTGTCTATGGTATTTTTGAGCTGATCCAATATTTTAAATTATTTGAATATTAAAAAACAATTTTTAAATGTAATTTTTTTAGGATATTAAATCCAATTTGACCATAATGTTGGTAATTTGTTGTATGGTTCCTTAATTTTTGGGTTAATTCTGGTACACCTATATGGGAATATTTTAAAATTGTAGGAAGGAAGATAATGATGGAAATGTAACATTACCCGAGTATCTTTCTTGATATGAATTCCAATCAATGAAATAAATTGAAATAGGTCAATGCATAAAGATTGAGGATCTAAAAATAGAGTAACCAAAAAGGGAAACAAATCATTATATAAAAACCATAACTAAATTAAAATAAATGATTAAAACTCAATAAAGAAAATTAAATATGTGAAAAAACAGACAAAGTAGTAATAGAAAAATTAGAGTAATACAATACTTATAAAAACTGTTTCTAAGATTATGACTCCATAACATACTAATGATATTGTATATATAAATGTTTATAAACATGATCATTAAAACACACTGACATAGGGATGAGAAACCACAAAAAATCCAATTTGTGTGTAACTTAATAAAAGGAGGAGATAATTTTATTCAAATAAAATAATTTTAAAAAATTAATTTCACAAAAAAAATTTTATTCATTAAAAAAATACCCATACAATTTTATGAAGAAAAATAAAGAGGTATATTATGATGAACTAGTATATTATGAAATATTAATGTACACTTATTACACTTGAGGACACTCATTTACACTCAAGTATATTAAAATATTCACATTTAATAGTACACTTAGGAACACTGTAAGTACATTCAGGTATACACTTGTATGTTAAAGTATATTTATGAATAGTTATATATGTTGTGATATTGTTATGAAAAATTATAATAAATAAATAAATCTCAAGTTAATGTATGTATACTCTACCCAAATTTGTTTTCTCCTAAAATCTAAAACATGCATTGAATGTGGTTAAGAAATGCACATTAGATATGAAACAATATAAAATATAAAGAGTTATTATTGGATATATATATATATATAATTATTATGATACATTTGAATAATTTGTTGCTCTACGTCCATCTTTCATTTGATATGATATTGTGGAAGTGGGCCAAAATTATAAATTCTATGAATATTAAAAAAATTCAGAATTTATTTTAATAATATTAAATATAGTTAGGTATTAAATTTGGTAATTTATTTAACGAATATTTATTAGTGTTTTGGAATAAATGCATAATAGTAAAGAGAGATGGAGAGATTTTGTATTGGACGATAATAAAGAAGAATCTAACCATACCTGAGTATCCAGCTCAATGTGAATTTCAATTAGCAGGAAAAAATGAAACATATCAATTCATAGAGATTGGGGATCTAAAAATGGATACCCTAATTGAAAAAAATCATTGCATAAAAACCTATATTAATTGAAAAATAGGATTAAAATATAGAAAATAATGTTAATGATACAGGAAACCAAATTCAGTAAGTGGTAAATAGGAGGAATATAGTTGTTATGAAAATTACGGTGGAAATAATAACCCCAAATAAGATAAGGATTAAATAGATATCAAGGAATTTAAAAGTGAAAAAAAACAAATAATAAATTGGTTAATGAAAACCTAGTAGCTATTAGTTTTTGAATAACCTAGTAAATGGTGGAGATAATATTATATGACTAAAAGTAAAATTTAAAGAGCTACTGACATTGAATTATTTTATAAAACACAAAATAACTCAAAAATTAATTAATTTAGAATAAAGAGATACATTTGGATAAACTGGAATGACATGAACCATTCAGTTATACTTTGTACAAATGGGTACACTTATGTACACTCAAGTGTATATAAATATTGACATATAATAATAATCTTTGGAACGCTCCATGTTTGTTTTGGCATACCCAAGTACATTGAAATATTTTCAGGTATAGTTAAATATTTTTTAATACAGTTAGGACAACTTAATTTTTCTCAATAATTCTTTAGTACAGTTATGAATAATCTAAAAAATATTTATTGTATTAAAATCCAAAACATGAATTAAAAATTTAAAAGAAATTTATATTAGAGATAAAATAATAGGTAGCCAAAAGATCTACAATTAAATATCATTATATATGAATATTATGATAATGATAAATTAGAATAATTTGTAGGCATATGGATATGAATTCATGGTTATGTTACCATTGAACTGAGGCAATATTTTCAATACTATGAAAACTGAAAAAATAATATTGAAAAAAATTTATTTTAAGGACATTAATACACGTTTGACATTAATGTTTTACATTAATTTTATGGATCAATAATTATTTGGGAAAATACGCACACAATCCCAATGAGATAAAATGACTATGGGAGTGAATATAAAGAACCGAAAGGTGACATTACCAAACTATCTAACTCAACAAGCCTTCCATTCATGGAGAAAAATTAATAAAGGATGATACGTGAACATTGGGGAACTAAAAAATGAGGAACTGTAAAGGGAAAAATTACATTTACCAGAAACCTAATATAATAAGAATTATGATTAAACCCCATAAAATAATTATAAAGATATTGGAAAACAAACAAACAATAGATTTTGAGTTAAATTAGAGCAACATTGTACTAATAATAATTATTTTGAATATAATCACCCCAATTAATTATTATGAAATAAAAAATATCAAGGCTTATAAATATGATAATAAACAGAAAAATATGTATATATGAGAAACCCTAGAACATGATAGTGGGTAGATAAACTAATAGAGGATGGATACAATTTTATATAACTAAAAACATTCATATAATTAATTTAACAAAATAAAATTTTATTCAAATAAAACCTTCTATTAAAATTAAATAATGTAGAATAAAGTGGTATATTTTGAAACAATAGTATATTTTTACACATTAAGTTACAATTTACCATAAGGACACTTATGTAATGTCATGTATATAAAAATAATTACATGTAATTATACACTCAAGAAAACATTAAATATGTTTGGGTTTACTCAAGTGTGTTATATTATATTTATGTATCATCTGATATATTCGGATATAGTTCTGAAAACTTATTAGAACTAAATAATTCTCGATTACATGCATGAATACCTTACCCAATTGTTACACTCCTAAAATCCAATTCATGAATTTAAAGTTTCCAAGAAATGTATATTGGAGATATAACAATAAGAAACATAAATATCTATAATATAATCTCTTCATATATGAATATTATAGTAAAGATAAATTTGAATTATTAGAAGCTATATATCCATATAACCATAGCTATGATATCATGGAATTGATACAATATTTTAAATTCTATGAATAGTAACAAAATTAATTCAAAAAATAATATATTTTTTGGACCTTAAATTTAATTTTACCTTAAATTTTTTAATATATTGTTAGGATCATGAATAACTGGAAAAAAACATGAACATTGACTGGAGGACAAAAAACGATTGTGCAATGGAATATAATGATGAAAAAAGTAATGTTACATGAGTATAATATTGAGTATGTATTTAATTGATAATGAAAATTGATAACGGTTAATTCATGGGGATTAGGGATCAAATAACAAGTGATCCATAAGTGGTAGGAGGAATACTAGTATGAGAACCCATCTAAAAAATATAGATATTTGAAACCTATAAAATAAATAAAAAGACAGAGGAAATCAAACAACCAGTCAAGTATGAGGAAATTGAGTGTAATATGGTACATAATAAAATTATTTTGAAAACAATAACCCCAATAAATGATGATGATAGAACATATATCATATCCTACAAAAATGATAATGAAAAACCAATATCTAGGGATGATTAGCCATAATAGAATATATTTAGTGCATAAATTAATAATGGCTATAAAAAATTTTATACATAAAAAACAATTATAGAACTAATTTCCGAGAACATTAAACAAAGAAGGATAGACTAATATATTTTTATGTAGTTAGGTATACTTAGTACCTTAATGAACCTTTTTTACACTCAGGAAGACATTAAGTATTTATGTGTATAACCAATTATGTTATAGTATATTCATGTAAAGTCGAATATGTTGTTCTATAGTTAGGAACACATAAGAGAACTTAATAATTATTTAGAGTGTGTATGAATTATTTACTCAATTATTATGCTCCTAAAACCCAAAGTGTAAATTAAAAATGGCAGATAGATTTATATTAGAGATAAAAAAATAGACAATACAAATATCTACAATGGAATCTCTTCAAATTTGTATAATATAATGAAGATACATTTTAATAATTTTTAAATAAGTGGCCATGATTCTTAAGATTTCATACCATTGAAATTATCCAATTTTTAAAATTATCTAATTATTAAAAAAGGGATATATAATTTATTTTAAGGACTTTATTTTCAATTTTACCTTAATTTTTTTAATTTATTTCAAGGATATAAAATTATTGTGGAAAGGAGAGTACACAAGATTATAGAGACAAAATGATTAGCGTAAGGAATATAATGAAGTAAAAAAGTAACCTTACCTTAGTATCCCACTCAATGACCATTCCAATCAATGAGAAAATTTGATAACAGATGATCCATATAGGTTGTGGAACTAAATAAAAAATTAATCCTAAAGTAGAAAAAATAATTATATGTGAAACCTAAATTATTAAAATTATACTATTAAAACTCATAAAATAAATTTAAATATATGGGAAAATAAAAAAAAGAGTATTGTAAGATGAAAATAAGAGAAATATGGTATTTACAAAAAATATTTCGAAAGTAATCACCCCAATAAATGCTGACAATATAACATATATCAATGATTGTAAAAAAGATAATTAAAAAATAGATATGTATAGTTGAGGAACCCTAGTAGAGGCTTGTTGGTATATTACCTAATAATGGATGGTGAAAGTTTTATACATCGATAATTCATTATATATATATAATTTCATAAAAAATGATTTTACATAACTAAAAAAATACTCCTAGCATAAAATAAAACTGAATAAAGAGGCATATTTGGACACCAATATATTTGGACACATTCAGGTATATTCAGAACCTCAGGGGAACTTGTGTTCTCTAAAGTATTTATAAATATTCATATACATATTGGTACACATAAGAACATTTTATGTGTGATTGGGTATACTCAGGTATGTGTTTCTATATTTTGGTTGAGATATTTATATTAGAGAATAAATAAACAACCTAAGGGTATACAATTGAATCTATTCATATATTAATATTAAAATTAAGTTACATTTGAATATTATTTCTGTCGGTGGAAATGATTCCCTGAGTATGATACTCTACAACTGAACCACTATTTTAAATTATATAAATATAAAAAAAATTTTGAAAAATTATTTATTTTAAGGAACATATAATTTCAATTTATTTTAATGATATCTAATTATTTGGGAAAAATAGGTACACCATTTTGGGGAAACAAAATGATTGGGGGAAGGAAAAAATGATGGAGAAAAGTAACCTTTTCTGAGTATCATACTCAGTAAGCATTCCAATCGATGAGAAATAATGATAATTACTAATGTATGGATACTAGGGATCTAAAAAAAGTGTAACCCTAAAGGGGGACACTACATATATATATGAAACATAACTGAAAAATAATAAATAATTAGAAATCATAAAAGAAATTTAAATATATGGGGAAATATAGAAATTAAATTAAGTTAAAATGAAATTAATATAGTACTTATAGAATTTATTTAGAAAATGGTATCCTAGATATGAATTGATGATGGAAAATATATCAAGTACTATAAAAATGTTAATAAAAATAGATATATGTGTGGATGATGAACCATGGTACTGGATAGATAGTGCATAACATAATAAAGTATGGAGATAGTTTATAGAACTATTTTTTTTGTAAAATAATTTCAAAAAACACCATTTTCTACATCTAAAAAAAATTAGAAGAATATATAGAGTAAAATTAAGAGGTATATTTGGACACACTGGTATATTTTTACTCATTATAGAATACTATGTACCTCTAAGAAACTTGTGTACACTCTATAATATATTAATATTCACATGTAATAGTAAGATTAGGAATACTAAAAGTATGTTCATGTAAACTTAATTATGTAATAATATATTAAGGTTTAGTTAGATATGGGTTTATGTAGTTAATTACACTTATGAGCACTCAATAGGTCATGAGTAAATGTAAAAATACTCTACTTAATTATGATGCTCCTAAAATATAAATATGGAATTGAATGTGACCATAAAATAAACTTTAGAGATAAAACAATTCACAACTAAATGATATATAATTGAGACACTATATATATGAATATTATAATGAATATGCATTTGAATATTTTTCAGACTGTGGCTATACTGCATTTTATATGACACCATAGAACTATGATTATATTTTGAATTCAATGAATATCATAAAATTGTTAAAAATAATTTTTTTAAGGACCGTAAATATAACTTGAATTTATTTATTTTATTAATTTTAATGATCCAAAATTATTAAAGGAAAAGAGTTACACCAGTATAGGGATACAAATGATTGTGGGAAGGAATATAATGAAGAAAAAATAAATCTTTATCTGATTATTATCCTCAGTGAGAATTCCAATTGATGAGGAACATTAATAACAGATTATACGAGGAGATTGGGGATCTAAAAATAGTGGAACCCGAAAGGGGGAAAATTACTTGTAAAATAAACCAAATTTAGAAATAATGGTTATAACCCATTAAAAAATTTAACGATCTGAGAAAATAAACAAGCAATAGGGTATACCAAAAATGAGGGAAATATGTTACCTATAAAAATATTTTTTAAAATAACAAAAACAATATATGTTGATGATAGAAAAGATAACTGGACATGTAAAATTATTAATAGAAATAGAGATATGTATTGATGAGAGACCCTAGTATAAGCTAGTTTGTTCATAAGCTAATAAATTATGAAGATAGTTTTATTCATCTAATTTTGTATAAATCCAATTTCCGAAAACATAATTTCATAAAAGTAAAAAATAGTCAAAACCCTAAATAATGTAGAATAAAGGAGAATATTTGGACACACTACTATATTTTTATATATTTAGGTACACTCAGTACCTCAAGGAAACTTTTTTATACTCATGTATATATAAATATTCACATGTAATAGTACATTCATCAAAAATGTTAATATATTTATTTATACTCAACTATCTTATATTATATTTAGGTATAGCTAGATATGTAGTGATAAAGTTAGTCACACTTATGAGAACTCAATAATTTAAGAGTACATGCAGGAATGATCAACCCAATTATTATGCTCTTAACCTAAATATGTAGAATTGAAATTTCCTATGAAATGTATAATAAAAATTAAAAATAAAAAACCTAAATATATATAATTGAATCTATTCACATTTGAATATTATAATAAAAATAAATTTCAATAATTTATAGGTCTCTATAAATGATGCCTTGAATCTGATTCCACCAAATTGAAACAATATTTTATATTATATAAACATTAATAAAACATAAAACTAATTTATTTTAGGTACTTGGAATCCAGTTTGAACATAAATTTGATAAATTATTTTAAGGATTTTGAATTATTTTAGAAACATATATAGGCCATCTAGGGGAGAAAAATTTATTTTTGGATGGATTATAATGAACGAAAAAAGTAACCTTACAAGAGTATGTTGTTAAACGAGAAATCCAATCAATAAGGAAACTCCCCTTGAAATATTTAATCTTATATGATCATTGAATTTACCCTAATTATTCATATCATTTTTCATTGATATTACTATTTACTAAACCATATATCATTTTTTATATTTTTTCCACTTTTATAGATATTTTATTATTTAAGGAAATATTAAGAATTTTTTATTCTTTATTTAATATTGTTATTTGATAAAGAATAATATTTGATTCAATTATTAAATATGATGAATGTTTTGTACTGGTATAACATGGGCGAGGTCTGGTTATGGATACAACCTCAATGAATCGGTAGTCTCATGGGACAAGTTATTTGGTGAGGGTCTTTATATGGGGTTTTACCTGATGTGCTACAATATGTTGTGAAATGTACCGAGGGTAATGGTTCCATGTACCTAGGAAACATGGCATCCAATAATTAAGCATTTCTAACATTTAGTTTTAGTTATTATTCATTCAGAAGATATTGTGTCAACATATCTCTAGATACCTTTCATTTTTAGTTCATTGATTATATTTCATGTTTTTTATTTTCTTACATTGTATATTGATTTCTCATAATTAAGTTATTTTAGTGGAATGTGTTTTCAGTTATTACCTTGCCATATTTTTTAAGAACTTTCTTCTCAATTTATTAATTACATGTCATGTCAGTTCAGTTATATAACATTTAAAAACTATTATTCTTATTGATTCATTATTTCTTCTGCTATAATATACCATTATGGAGAATTTTAGATCACCCTTATTTTGTTTCCTTTTACCCAAGAATCCAAGAAACATACTATGAAAGATATACAAAGATATACTAGTTGTAATAATTTTATCCTCAAAGATATTTATTTATAGTAAAAATTGTATTTTAATTAGTGTATTCATTTTTAATACAATACTCATGTATGTATCTAGTTTTCAAAGACTATTTAACTCTCGGTCCTTAAGGATTTCATTCATTGTAATCATTCCAATATTATTGATAGCATACATCATCTATGGGTTTTCCAGGGTCAAGAAGTTACAATTGGTATCAAAGGAAGTTTCATATCAACCTTGGGAACTAGATTTATTAAAATATATGTTAGATAATATAACCATAAGGTATAATTTTAGGATAAGTATATGAGAAAATACAAGAAGTTTGGTAAGGTAGATAGTGTGTGGGTATTCTTCACAATACATCCCTATTTGCATACTAAACATGGATGTGGTTCTAGATTAGATGTACCTTGGATTAATAACTTCAAAAATGTGTTTCGAGCTTGACTTAGGGTAACCTGGAAAAAAAATTGGCCTTATTGCACACATGGTTAGACACTCCTAGGGGATATGCTTATGATAATTTAAACTTTTTTATATAAATCATTAATAAGGATTTTAATTGATAATAAAAATTATTTAACTTGGTTAAACCTAATGTTTTTTTGAATGAAGATAATGTGTCATAATTTATATATCCTATAAATGATATTATGGAAAAACCATAGACCAAGGAAGGACCCATGTAGAAATAAATTGATTAAGTAATTTTGTATTAGGGTTGTATTGAAAACCATTAATAAAAGGATAATTAGTGATTAGAAATATTTTAAGGATTTACATTAGATTTATTTTGGAAATTATATAAATATCGTTTTGGGAAAGGACAACCTATATGTTGAGTGACAAACTATCAAGTCTAGAAATTCCACGAGTCTTGAACCAATGAACGAATAATTATAAGGGTTCCACACCAACCACAATCCTATGGAATGTACTTGTTCATATGTCATTGTTTTTATTTTTGAATAATATATATTAATAATGAACCAATAGTTTATGTTTTGATGTTTATAGATTAATTTTCTAACAATATAAGTTTTTGAAAATAGTTAGAGAATAACTGTGATACTTGACACACTTTTATGGAACATAAGATCCCTTAAAAAATTATTTTTGTTCTTCAACCATCAAAATTAAGATTGAATGAATTTTTAAATTGATCAAATCACAAAAAATGTTGAAATTATATTTATAGAAATATATCATATATGTATACATCTGTAGTAAAATAATTCATCGACATTAGGAAAATTATGTTCAAAAAAATTATTGTAATACCTTATTTTTTGTTGATCCGATGGTTTACTAAATCATCCCAGATTTATAGATTTCATGCCCTAAACATTCCATTAATCATTCAAATTTTTATGATTTATTAAATCAATCACATATTGTGAATATTTATAATTTTCCTCCATGTACATATTTTAACTTTCCACTAATGTTCTATTATTTAGAGACCAAGTTACATGGTAGTTCATGTGGCCATTTTTACTTCGCATTATCTCTTTTCTAGAAGATGTTTTATGATCCCTTATCATGATTAGGGATTTTAAAGTAGGAAATATGAAACAATATTTTACTAAGATAATGTTTAAATTACGAGGACAAAATTTAATTAAGTTGGGGAGAATTTAACAACCCAAAATTAAAAATTACATATTTGTATTTTATACCTTGTATGGCATGAAATACTAAGTATTAAAAGGGTAAATAATATCCCGATAATTTAAAATATATTTAATATCATTAATAAATATAATATATTCTATATTTAGTAATGCAGAATCCACTAAAATAGCTTGCATCACACACAAGAGAGACATTCCTTGATAGCTTGCATTACACACAAAGCAATGTTTCCCCAAATAACAATTTATTATTAAAATTTTATTATTTAATATAATATGATAAAAACTATATTTTATGTTATTGGTTATGAGTATTATTAAATATATTTTTAAAATTTATGTTTTATAGAAATATAAAATGAATCCATTGGTAACCAACTAATGAGAAACAGAAATAAGAAAAAAAATTTATATAACAAAAAATATTATTATTTTTATGCTTCAAAGTAGTTTTGTCTTAATAAAAACAATCAATTAACATTAGTTAATTATTTTAATGAAATATATATTTTATATATTAAATCAATTGTTTTTTATATTCATAAACAGGGTTAGATATGGATAATATAAGAACAACCCCTATTTTACACATAAAAACGTATGTTTTCTAAAAAGGCAAATTTACAACCTTTCAATAGAGAACTCATTTTAAATCTGAATTTTGAAACATTAATTGATTTAATGTGTGAAAATAAGATTCATATTTGAAATATAAACCTAAGGATTATGTTTGGGTGAATTTTTGATATTTTTCTGAAACTTTTCATTTTTAATGAATAGTTAAAAATATTGAATTTTAATTCAAAAATAATTTTTCAGCTAATTTATTTATAGTGTAAAATTATATTTTTAATTGGTTTTAAAGTCAAAATATATCAAATGTACAAATTTTTATCCACTATATGTCATTTGGTACAATTTTACATTTAAATTTAATTTTAAATACTTATCAAACTTTTTTACATTTTCACTTTAAAAATCAACATTTCCATCCTGTCCCTAGGATTAAATTTAAATTATTTCTAACACATATATAATTGGAATTTGGAACAATTTATTCCATCTTTTGAATCAAAATATTTTATATTTTATAATAATACAAACTTAGTTTTGACCATAAATATTAGTTAAAGTAATTAAAATTAATTAAAATTATTAAGGCAAGGGTAATCTTAATAAAAGACAAACCTTAATATCTATTAATAGAAGGACCTAGACACTTTTACAAGATCCATTTTATTTAAGGACCCTAGATCACCCAATGAGGGGAGGGTTGAATCAGAGTGTTAAATTTTTCTTTTAAAATGATGGATCTTATTATCACATTGTTAGGAACATGTTAAACATGTTTGAAGAGGTAGTTAAGAAGAAAAAAATCCCAAGAAAAGAAATGACACATAAGTTTAACTTGGTTAACCACTAAGGGATATGTCCAATGATCATACATCGATGCTGTTGTTCTATTACCAAAAACCACTAATCTTCACAAGGCATGGATTACAAGAGTTTGACATAGTCACAATGTTCCAGATGCACTACCTTTACATGGTTTTAGGGATAAAACATTGTGTCCCTCAGATAACTTTTTTTGAATCCCACATTCTCACTAAATTGGAAGAATATTCACTCTATTTGTCAATTTTATGGAAGATTAAATGGTTTTTCATTAAACAATTTATCTGGAATTATAAATTGTTTTTTTTTTGAAGTCTTGTTTTCCCTCATTGATGTAATTTACATTCTTTCACCCAGATAGGTTGTAGAAATTGATTTCAAAAAATAATTTGGTTTATTTTTAGGGTTACTTGGGTTTGTCTTATACCACATTACCTCCACTATATATAGAGTAGTGGTTAGGGTTCACAGATCTCCAAAATACGACCTCCTCTATGTTCTGCCTCCGCAAAATTCCTCCGTGAACTACCTTCGTGAACTCGATTTGTGTTCTGACTTCGGTTGCTCCTATACCATTTTAAAAAAGAGATCCACATACTACTATGTCCGTCACATATTTCGATAGCTTTGTTTGTCAACATGCTCTCTTTTAGAGACTATTTTTCTTTATATGCATCACTCTCTCTGTGTAACGTCTTCTTCTCTACGAACAAACTCATAATTCACCGGATTGCATCAAGATTTTTTAAACTCAATCACACACCTAAAAAAAATATTACTTCTCCTTATATAGAAAAAAATAGATACAAAAAATCTGATAATCCATGATTCACTGAATATCTGATTTTGGTATACCTTCCACCGCGTACCGCTCCTGCCTCGTGAACTGCTGTTATCCCGGGACCCTCTAGCATTCCACCTACCGCACGACTCCATCTATATACCTTCTCCATGAACAGATTTCTGTTCTGAATACCATTATCATTGATCTATATGTGGTCGATGTACTATTCCCATAAATGGTACAGGGTCTGTGCCCCAGGACACATGATTCTCTCCTTTGCAGAATTCCATCACTGTTCCTCATTCCATACATTCCTATTAACAAATTCCTGATTTTTATGCCCATAAAATAGGAAAACATTGGGAAACTATGCCACCTTCAGTACTACTTTCAACCTCAAACCTATGACCACATTACCTGATAACTCCCTAGTCACACATGTGTATATTGACAAAAAACAAAAAACATACTTCATTATTATAAATGAAAAATCTTGGATACAACATTTGTGTCCATATTTTGACCCTATCCTCCCTTATATATAATTGGGTCCATTATGGGAGCCAATGTAATTGTGAAAAACATGCATGGAATGCCATTGTGAAAATATTTCAAGTGTGTCACCCATCTGCCAAAATAAAAGGACACCACTTCTCCCCATGCCTCACACATCTCAAACAACCAAATTTCAGATTTAATATTACCAAATAGCTTCCCAAAATGCTTAATATCTACTTTGAGGAATCTATTTTTTACATAAATCCTTATATGTAATTCCTTTGGTATAATCCAAATGGAGTTACCAGATTCTAAGGTAACATTTTTTCGAGAATATATTTTCTATCATTTACTTATAAAACACTTGAATCCAACCAATTCATTGATTTTATAACAAAACAAGTATCCATAATATTATAGTATGTTTTTATACTAAAGTTTGTACCTACACATCCATAAACATCTATCTAATGGGTAATAGATATATTATTTCTGTGTATGGTGAACTATTGCCTCACGAATTCATGATTGTTCATTTTTACTTTACAACCTCTCATAGTGGCCATTATAATGAAAAATTTATTTTTATATGTTATATATGATATTTGTAAAGAATTTAAACTTCCCTAATTATTTTAAAACATAAATCTTTATATTTTTCATTTTATGTAAAAATGATAACATTATTTGAGGAAATATAAACTACTACCCCCTCAAAGTGATGTGATTTGTTCACACAATCCATGGAATGTATAAAAATTGACTATAATTGAACACATGAGAAATAAAAAAACATATATATTATATTCATGAAATAATTACCTATCTGGAAATAGATATACATATATATCATTTTCATTATTACCCATTCACACATTTAAAAAAGTGATAACGTCGTTCATGGACCTGTGGACTACGACCACCTTAACATGATGTGATTCATTTTACATCACAAGAATTATATATATAATTATATATAATTGAAAATAATTTATTTATGATATAATTATTATTATGGAAATATATAATACTACTTATCTTCTATCCATAACGATCATTAAAAAATGAGAATGTTACTCATCCGTACGTATGACCTACCATCTTTTTGATTCTAGAGTTGAATCATTTTTCATAAAAATATTTAATTTTTTAAGTATAATTGATGAATAAATATGATTATTATGTCATGATTATTTTTATATAGATAGTATATAATTAACCCTTTTAAAATAGTATACCTAACAATGTTGTTTTTTCACACATAAACCAAATTCGGTCAAAATAACCAACATAAAAATAATAGTTTAATTAGTTGATTAAAAATGGTTATAAGTGAAACAAAATTAATGATAAACATTGAAAATGTTATTAATCAACTATATAATTAACATTACTTTATTATACAAGAAGCTAAATGATGTTTACCGGAAAGGAAACACAAGGTAAGAGATTTTGTCTTAATTTATATCCAATTGAGGCCAATTTTTTGTTATTCTATATGTATATTTTATATGGTTTATGTAATTCCTTTTTTCAAGCAATATCAGTAATATCTTTCCTATAATGATTTCTCAGCATTTCTTAATTTTTATTCCTTCATTAGGATTATGATTTAAAGTGTTTCAATGTGGTATGGGACACTATGGAATGTCTAAATATTTTTTCCCCAACAATAATTTTAATAATCTTATAGTGGTATTTAAATTCAAGAAACTTTTATGACCATTGTTCAATAAAACCATTCATTTTTATCTCCTCTATTTAATCATAACCTTTTTCAAGTATTAATACAATTTTCCCACCCTTTCGTACTCAAAATGTTCTAGAAAATGTTTTTTAGAAAAATAATCTATATTTCTCTCTTTAGTCAGAGGAACTATTTTCATCTAAAAACCATGTTTTATTAAAAATTGTAATTTTTTTTATAAAATTATATATTAAATAACTTTCTACATCTTTTTGTCTTTTACTAATGTTTTCAATGGATTATTCTTACGTAATTCTGAACACAACATTTTTCTTGCCTTTTTACTATGCACAAGGAATGTTCTTTTTACCTTGTATGACTTGTACAAATTTACCCACCATAATTTCTTCAAGGATTACATTAAATGCTTAAAGGGGTAATTTTTACATAAAATGTTTTTAAAATTTATTTTCAAAGAAATTTTTTTTCCAAAAAGTATTTCAAAACAAAAGGATATTTTCCTCAGGAATGTTATCAAAATATATTTTTATAATATTTCCATTCATCAATGAAAAAAAATATTTTAATCCAATTAAGTTATATTGTATTCAAACTATACTTATCTTTCATCTGGAAAGATTTTTATATATTTGGTCAAGGATAATATTTATATTCACATCTTTGAACTATTTTCGAAAATCTCTTTAAATATTCAATCTCTTATGATCATGTAATTTAACATAATTATCCATATTATTTATCATCAATATTAATATTTCATAAGCCATAAAACATTTTAAAAATGATTTCTAATTTGATAGTTTTTTTATTGTTTTGGGAATCATTGAAATTTCTGTATTATTAATTCAATACAGTTATTTGATATGGAATATTTTTTTTAGATTATTGAATATGAGGGATTATTTGGACTTATACCATATGGGTGGGGCCTAAATATATATATCCCCATGATGCAATGGTATTCTCATGGGATGAGTTAGTTGGATAGTAACTTTAGATGGGTTTTTACATGATATGGTAAATTTTGATGTGAAGGGTATTGATGGTATTGCTTCCATGTACCTAGGAAACATGGAATCCAATAAATAATCATTTCACTCATTTAGTTTCAGTAATTATTCATGTATGATATTTTTCATCGACATATCTATGGTTAAATTTCATTTTCATTTCAATTATTAGATGTCATGCGTTTCAGTTTCTTATTTTTCCATATTTATTTTTTGTTATTCTATTATTTGAATTGAATGTGTTTTTAGTTATTACCATTTCATATTGTTTAAGCACTTCCATAAAATTTTATTGATTATATGGCTTGTGAGTTTAGTTATTTACTATTTCATAACTACTATTCTCATTGATTAATTATTTTTTTATAATTTAGCCCTATTTAGGATTTGATCTTTCCCCTATTTTGTTTCTTTTACCCCATGAATACTTGAATCATACTATGAAAGATATGTTGGGATATACTATATTGAGTAATTTTGTCCTTAATGATATTTAATTATAAGAATTTTGTTTAAATTAGTGTATTAATTTGTTATATAGGACTCATTTATGTATCTAGTTTACCAAGACTGCTAAACTCTTAGTTATTCACGATTTTATTCCTTGTAATCATTCTAGTATTATTGATAGAAGACACTGGGTCCATGAGTTATGGGGTAGGTCACTACACCATCTAGTTTAGGATTGTTCTTCATATGTCTATAAGTATCAAAATTATGTCTGGTGGTATCTAAATAACAATTCACCCGAATCCACTAATATATAAAACTTTTATACACATATTTCTTAATAATGGATTATACATTTTATTTCTACATAATAAGTAATTAAAAATATACCATCGACCACACAAGGACACCTATAAAACATCAGATAGAATTGATGCACAAAAATTTGAATCTAAGTGAGATATTTCATTCCATAAAAAATATGAATAAGAATAATTCACCCTATAATTTTCATCTTATCAATGTCACTTTCACTTCATATTACTCTATATGTATATTAGGGACATGCATACCCCAACTATACCTCTATATCTTGTCCCAATCCGCTAGTAACTGTAAATGCATAAAATGAAAAAATGTAGTCGAATGATCGATGAATATCATGCCACTAACATGTCATAGAATATATGCATATGAAAATATTAGCACTATGATATCATAAAAACTATTTTCTAAATGGGATATGTGATCGTCTATCCATGGAATGCACAATTGTGTCCCAATGATAGTCCTTGAATTTTTCCATACTGTAATTCCCAGATGTTTGTGAACTAGATCGAACTAATCCACAAAAACATGGCACATTATATCCCAATATTTGATGAATAGGCCCAAAAAATGGACACATCCTCAAGAGTAATATTTATAGCTCCCTATAGAAAATTAAATGCATGTGTCTCTGGCCTCCATCTATCGACTAGAGTAGAAATTACCTGATAATCGATGAATTTTAAGTTTCACATAGCCATAACATAGAACCCAATATAATGAAGAGAAGGGATTTCTATAGAAGGTTATAGAACATTATGAAAATGATGATACCTATATACATTGAAATCTAGAACTAAACATTACTATATAACCATCCTTGAAAAAATGTCTATCATATAATGTGACCAACAGAGGTCCCACCATCTCTATATTTGATATCATTGTTATTTTTTATATTTAATTTATTTAAATTTGTAAAATATTTTTTTAAAACTCTACTAGAAGAAAAATGAGGCTTCCAATTACTATTCATAAGTTACTATTATGATAAAGAAATAAGGTAGAAAAATATATGTGACTGATGTTATTTTCTTAGTCTATCAATTTATTATTTTAACGATTTCAAATCATATTTTATTTATATCTTAATAATTTTGTTTATATCAACCATGATGAAATTCCTATACATTCCAATTGAATTCATGATATATTAAATCAGTTGTGGGATTTCGAGGATAGATTTGAAGAAAATTTGTTTCCATCATGATCTTATTATTATTCATTTCAACTATGTGTTTAATTTATTAAGAGTTACAATATCAAAAAATTCTATCTAATTGAATCTAGAAATGGAAAAAGTTGTAGATGAAACAAGAAATAAATTAAACAAGTAATAAATAAAAAAATTAATAAATGAAAAATCCTTAATATAATAAATATATATGTAATTAAAATAAATTATATAATCTTTATCAAATATTCTTTCACATGGATCCCCTTCGTACCACCTGGATTCATATCTTATAACAATTTCCTTATGTTTGAAATATTCTGCATCATAGTAACACTCCCCATAATCAAGGGTAGTGAATATGATTTCTAATATGAGTAAAAAATGGTCATCCCTGAGGAAACAAACTAGTAATATAAGACTACACAATAACAATCCATAAGTGAAAAAAATACAAAAATCAAGTAACACAAAAATGAAAAACCTAGAAGACCAAACCTGGTAATATAAGGGACCATAGTTGGCCAGTCATTAGGATAGGTAATAGTTGGAAAATCACCAACATGAATTCATGGTGCACTATTACAATCAACAAAATTGCTTACATGGTACATTGGGTCAACCTGGGGTTCCCATAATATGTTCACTGATGCACAAGCTTCAACGACTTGTACACATGGTTTTCTAAATTCTTGGATAGAACCACAATCAAAGTACCCACATTCCAATACGACTCCCAGTACTCAACAAATATTTCTTGTGATATGGTCAAAGAACTTTTTCACCATAAAGGGGATCCCTACTTGATCATAGATATGAACATGAAATAGTGATCCATCTTACAATATATGACAATTTTTTTTGTAAATTCAATAGAACATGCATGCTAAGATGGTTCATTAAAGAATATCACAGATCAATAAAATCTCTCATGTACTAACCTAGTGATTGATACTTTAAAAACTCCAATGAAGAACCCATTTGTGACCTCCATAATATTAATGGTCATATGGTTATATCTTATGACACCATAATATTCTTATGACCACTTATCCATTGAAATTTTCATGATATAATCAAATAAATCTTGAGTATAATATTTAATTTCTTCAATTAATTGATGAAACATACCTTTATGAAGCTCATATGCTAAAAATTTAAGAGATTAATTTATTTGAAAGGATATTAATTTTTTTCCAAAAATATAAAATTTTAGGAAAATATACCAAACATGATGATAAAATTATTTATTGCCTCATCTATGAAATTTATATACACATTACTATCAATATGTATATTTTAATACTGATGGTAAAAATATATTCTTATCCAAGAAACACCATCACTGGTAACAACCTTAAGAATAGCTTGATGGAGATAAAATATCAGACACACTCCCTAGCATTGTGTGACATGAATGTGTGTACATGCCAAAACCAACTCTATGATTGAAAGTTCCTCTTTTCAATAATATATAACCAAATTGGTAGATAAGTGTAATTACACATTTATATTGAATCCATAAATAGATCACCTATATAGGTGGTGTAAATAAATGTTCAAAAGACTTGAATAAATGGTTTACAATAATGAAAAGTAGCGACACATGAAATGAGTACCCAAAACTACCTATTAAAACTCACATTTTTTATCAACACAGTGATCTAGGGAGACATACTCAATATACTTCAAATGATAAATAAATTAATTGCCGAGGGAAAAAATATCAATAGTCTTGGTAACACTACATACAATTCATCCCAATCACCATAGACATCCACAATTTCGATTTTTATTCCTTACATAATTTTCCATAGGATAAATTATATTTTATCAACTATTGTATTCATTCTTAGACAAGGGAAAAAATAATTTGTTGACACATTCATATAATCTCTACAATTACAATCGATATAAAATCCCCAACAACAGAAGAGTGATCTTGTGATAAGATTGGATGTACACAAGTCTATGGGACTTCAAATATAGTTATTTACTAACATGTAAAAAATAATCATATATAACTTTTATTCAAAATTTTAATTTTTTCTTGTATTTATCACACTGAATGTGATATATTTCGTTCCTAGACTAATAAACCACAACTAAAATTGACCCTCTATGTTGTATTATTTAAGCACATTTTTCAAAGAACTTTTACTTTCAAACTTCTACTCAACATATATGGGGCTATCATTCTATAAAAATCTATTACATAAATTTAACTGGAATTGAGTAGCCAATGTTATGACATCACATTCAAAATTTTAAGCACAAGAAATTACTTTGACTAAGGAATTCAGTAATGTAGGATGATTACCACTAACTAGTTATTTATAATTTATCAAAGGAACCTTATAAGGGTAATTCCTCACATTGTTGTCACCAACATCATCTCATGTTCCATAATAATATACTTTTTCATCATATAAAGTATCATTAATTAAATCAAGTTTATATATGGGGATGTCCCTTAATGTTATTTACATGTGTTAATCATATTCTTAAGAAACTATTTTCTTTACCCGGATCAATTGAGTAAGAAATGAATTAAATGGTTGTGAAGTACCAAATTCAACAGATCTACAAAATAATGTTTCAATTGTAGCAGGTTTCACCTTAGAAATATCATAAATAGTCACAAAAATTTCCATTAAACCATTACTGCTCTATTTTGTAAACAATACTGATCCATCCACTTAATCTTCATCACTATGTAGGGGATATTCAATTTACCATAGATGTTTCTCATATTGAAGATATTGATAAATAATTAAATCAATTTATTTATCATACCACTATTTTAAACAACTATGAATATTCAATTGAACTTCATTTAATGTCTCACATTCATGATGATTTTCCACTATTATAGGTGGAAAACTGTAGGGAAAACCTTGATAAGTATAAATTACATCACCATTATAGTATATTAAAACATACATGATTAACTAGGAAGAATTATTAATAAAACGTTTTATACTACACCATCAAATGATAAACATGTTTTAATTTCATAGGAAAAATAAATGTTACTTTATCTGAATAATTTTTCAATAGATAGATTAATCCTTATTTGTTAAACTAATCAAAACCTCAGTGGGGAACTCCTAGAGCATCTATTATCCTAGATTTCAACCACCATCAGTTTCCTTTTAGTCATGGTTTAGAAATACCACTTCAAATAAAATTCCACTTTTCAAATGATATTTTTTTACATTATTAATTTTTTGAATGTGAGGGGGTCTGGGGGTTTTTGATACATAATTTTTTTATATGGAAATGTATTTATTTACATACTTAGAGATAGAGATGACACACATGACATTAATGGGGAAAATAAAATGTAATTATAAAAAATTATATAATCTACAAAAGAATTATTAAATTAAATTTCAATAATACATTGGATGATCATTTCATGACCAGTCAATACATAAAAATTAAATATCCAGATACAAGAAAAATATAACATGCAATTTCAATCAAACATTTGATGACCTTCTCAATATCAATCATTATAAAAAACTGATAATATGATTGTTTGAGATAGTTATTATGTTCTATATATTTTAAATTTACCTAAAACTATATTTAATCCATAAAATGTATATGTATATTCATAATTTCATGAATATTTTTCACTCTTTAAAGTAGAAAACGATTTCTAAAACCTTTATTGACATAAATAACCTCACTACTGAAGTAAATTGATGGTGGCATGATTATCTAGAATAAAATTTAATAAAAAACTATATATATTATAAATCATAAAATATTAAAGATGTTTTAAGTAGTTATGATTATATTACAATATCATGATCTTGAGAAATTTAATATGGATTGGTTTATCATTATTTGATAAAGAAACGAAAACCTAGGGTGGAACTGTCGAAAATATAATCTGGTTGCCACCAAACCTGGAAAAACACCTAGCATGTGACAAGGCCCGAATGGTGTTCTCGATCCCCATGGGCTGTCACAAGTTCTTGAGTATCATAAAATGTTAATTGGGAACGTTTTACACAAGGTTATAAAAATAAAACAACAAAAGAATCAAATAAAACGATTCTGGATTTTTCCAACCAAATTAATATTTTACAAAAATTAAGAACTGAGTAACATATTTTAAAACAACTCTAAAATACTATAACAAAGGTATAAAAAAAAGGAAACAACCCAATAACCCTCATGGCACGGGGCACCACCCTCAAGCCATCTCTACAAGACTTCACCACCAAGGACCTGCTAGAAACCCGAACCACTGGAACTCAAAATTGTACCCAACCCACGACAAGAAAAATAACCAAGTCTACTTACACACAAGGTTGTAAGTAGGGGTAGATCCAATTCCCAATAGGATACCACCACTATGAGATTCTATATCATAAAAATTCAAAGACGAAAAGCATGCAAATTTTAAAAAAATGTAATTTTTAGTTACAATTTATAAAAGATGCAACTAAAAAAAAATCAGTTTTCAAGTGGGATATTTTAAAGAATCAACTATTTTTAAATAAATTACAAAGCTACCAAATTTTCTAGCCAAATAGACCATATTCCGATGGTAAGTATAAATGATCTAATGAGCACAATCAATTGGAAACAACCCCTAGGCACTAGCTCGTTGTGGGTCCCAGGTACCTCTTATCATGGTGAGAGTAACCATAAAAATTTTCTATTCTTGTGAACGATCCACAAGTAGGGAACATACCCATAACCTAGTGGTTCCCAATAATCATCATCATAGTTTTTTTAAAGTAGTAAGTGTCCATCTTTCTAAGTGAAACTACGGAAAAACCCCACAAAATCACTAGCATACTAATACACGTCCACCAACCTAGATTCCCGGGGTTTCCCTTTGTGATCAAACAAGTGAAACAAGTCAATAAATATAATTTTCACATGAAAATATCATTTCCTCATCAAAAATTCACCAAACAGATCACATTTATACCACACAAGTCACAAATTCTACTTTTCATTCAAATTGATTTGAAATCCGACTCACACCAAAAATAGCCCACAAAATTTTTCACATTTCATTAACACTTCCAAAAATCCATTAAAAAAATTTATAAAACTATTCTAATATATTACAACTCACATAATAGACCACTAAAATGTTACATAATACCCATTTTCATAACGAAATTCAATTTTACACATCACACTCACACAAAACATCCCACATCACTTTCCCATCTCTTACACACTTTAGTAAATCCTTTAATAAATTTTTTAAAACATTTTCTAGATGGATTTCATCACAAAAAAGCCCCTATCATATTTAAAATGAACCATTTCAGAATATACACACTCCAAAACATTTTTTCAAATATGGTTTCACCACTTACATAAATCATTAAATCATTTAAATCTTTCATAAAACAATTCCAAAGAGTATACCCAATCTTTTCTCATAAAACCCATTTCAAAACCATATTTGAAGGTCAAAACCACACCAAAACACTACCAATGTAGAATTGGTAGCCCTAGAGACATTTATAAAACCACTTTAAAGTGTTATAAAATAACCATGTATAATACCACAAAAGATACAAATGAAAACACCCATGTTTATAAAATGCTCTCAAGAATCATAACATTGTTTTACACAACAAAAGTGTTCCAAATTACCCCTTATAAGGACCTCATGACACAATAGTATTAAGAAAACAGAATTTTCAGCCCTTTTCAACAAATAATAAGTTAATTTCATATTTTATAAAACTACCACAAGAGATACCACACGTGTTACATTCGAAAAGTTCACAAATTCAACAAAAAAGAAATTATAAAACAAAATGCTTAACAAAATCCCTCAAAAATGGTTTTCTCACAACACACAAAATATGGGGAACCTGAAAAACCAATAAAACAAGAAAACTAACTCATCAAAGAATGGGTAACCATGGAATCACCTACCAAAAATGTCGAATCCCTCAAAACATGGTGCAAAACATCAACCGTACCACCACCACACAACAAGGAATATAAATCCATCCCTAGAACAAAATATTTGACCCAAAAGAAAAAAAAATCAAACCCTAGGTTCAAACCCTAACTTCTGGACATTTTAGAACGTAATGACTGGGGGGAGGAAACCCTAAGGGAAAACAAAGAAACCAAGATAGAATAACTTACCTTGATAAATATTAAAGAAATCACCCAAAATACACCTGTGTTTGAATTTCAAAAAAGACAACCATTCAAGGGATATTTGAACAAGGTTGAAGAGATCATTTAGGAATAGTAATGGGGGAAAAAGAGTGATAAATGAAGGATTTATGAAATAATCAATTTACCTCTTCAAATTTGGGTGATTTGAGAAATTCCAATAAGTTTCATCCACATTCGCGATAAAACCGAGCTCCAAAGAGGTGGAGGAGATCATGTGGGAGCACCTTCATAATGTGGGCGCAGGGAAGAGTTTGAATCACTGAAACAACAAAAATATTGATTGATATATTAAAGAATTAAAAAATATTTTTAATGCAGGAAATGTGCTTTCGGGCTGGCCCAATCCCTTAAATAAAAACCCATATCCATCATGATTATCGATTCCTAAATGGTCTAAATTACTTTTCCAGTGTTAATAGGTCAGGGGATGACAAGTAGGAATTGTAATGGATGAAAATTTTTGAACAATTAATGAGTTATAAAGGAATAAGAATTTATTTTTAAATCTCGAATTGGGCCCACTTTTTGGCCCAATTCATGAAAACTCACCCTTTCCTCCATAAAAGATTTAGAAAACCCCCAAAATAATGCATGGATGGAAATTAAATGAAATTTACCTTTAAAATAAGTTATTAATGTGATAATTATTCACATCATGAAAACTTTCTGTCCCCGGAAATCCACGGCAAGGCCAAATACAATAATAAAACCCAACTGATAAAACAAGATGTGCTTATTTGCCAAGCTTCTCCCCCAAGGGCCAAAACACCTATAGTGATAAATTAAGGAAGGATTACTCTCACAAAAAAAACATAGAATAATTTACTAAAATGATCAATCACATTCATACTTTATCCCAAAATAAAAATCCTCAAACACTATCCGAACAAAATTCAAGCAATGCACCCAAACGAACAACAACTTCAAACAAGGTTACACTTACCTTACATTAACTAAACCATTGGGCACTCTCCAATCCCAAAATTTACTCAAAGAAGATGTTGCTGTCTAGATAGTTCTAAATAAGACTACCTACCTCCAATCCAAGACCACATATAAATATGAGTTATTGGTAAAGGGGGACACAAATAGGATCCGCACCATAAGAGAAAACCTATATTTTTTCGAGATAGAATCTGGACACTAATAGGGGAGGCCTAAACGGACTCCATAGTACAAAGGGTAGAATTCCATTTAATGTTTATGAAGGAACGTACATGAGAATCATAGTGGGTTTCCCCACCTTAAGAAACAACCATCTTAACCGACCATCATGGGCTGAAACCGAAAGACCCAAAAAGAATTTAATGATTTGGGAAGGGCCTAGGGTTAGTCCAAACAGTTTGGGAAACCATGCACTAACTATGCAGATCAATATTTCTGAATGGATTCCTGGCACACAATCACTACTTATCATGTAAAAACTGTATCCTCATCACATATATCCAAATTTACAACCATTCTCTAATGACTCAATGGAAACCAATGGGGGATGGGATGACATTAGGCGATGACATGGGTACAACGCCCTCCACCTATTTCCACCGAACGAGAACAACAGAAGGAAGATGATGAAACCAGAGGTTTTAACTCTTCCTATCATTAATGATGAGGATAATACATTGTACAAGGGTTTAAATGACCCTGGGATTTCCCCAGACTATGAGCCAGCTTCTCTTCGAGACATATAGCTGGATCTCAAATGATTGAAGAATCTTCGGCCTCATAGTTAGGCTATAGAAACACCCTAAATGAGAATTCTTCCATTGGATCCACCAAAAACTACACTGAAATCCCCGATAATATTGACAAGACATAACACATTACAAACTCACTTTACCCTAACTAGATATTTAAAGGAAACAAGGGCTTAGAATATGCACACACATCACACTTTGTTTCTTCGGGTGAGAAACAATAGAAGTTAAGAACAAATATACTCACCTTCCTCTAAAATGGATGATTTTGAAGTTTTTACAAGGGAGACATTCTCCCAACATAATAGAGACTCTCATTGTATTGCACGAAATTCACCTTTATGGTCAATCGAGCAAATGACATCCCAAGGTGTCACCGAACATGACCATTGTGACTGATATAAACAATGCATGGAGATGGAACTTATACAGTATACCAAAGAAACACACAATTCTAGAAAGTGGACACAATATCCTTTCATTACCAGATTTCCCACACTGGTAGTTTAACGTGAACTTCATCTTCTAAGAGACTACGAAGGATCGGGAGGACCTCTTAGACACCATCCAGATACTCATCCATGCTAACTACCCCAGACCACTTCCACCTTCAGTAAAAAAAGAAACTTAAGAAGCTAAGGTCTCTTTCAACCTTCCATGATCACTCTACCGCTGCAAGAGGATACACCTAACAAATAAAGGGAATGGTGTAGTGTTAATCAAAAAATCTCAAGAAAAATATTCCTTATATTGATCAACTGGAGGGTCTTCAAACAGTGAAACAATCTGGGTTGCACTTCAGTTGTGCACTAATCCTTAATGGGGAGTAACTTATACAATGATTGAACCCAAGGACCCAACCAAGATGGTCCATTGGTAAATATATACCAAAAACCAGATCCAAACACATTAAGGGAACCACCGTAAAGGTGTGCCAAATCATTTCTTTGAACATATCACTATTCAGCCCATCAACAAAGCTTACCAACCAAACACAAACCCAAAACTCAGCTCAAACAGGAGGGGTTCTTGGACTCAAAACATACCACAACATCAACATTTTCAAAAACACATAATACACACCATACCAAAATAGTCATCAAGGAATCATGTTTTTCCTTTAAAATCATATTTTTTTTAAAAAACTGGTTCAGCGGTTAGAGTATCCACTAATGGTAGACAGTGGGCCTCAAACATGCATGTTTCTATGCCACACCGGACACCCTTCTCATATCGATCCCCAAAATCATCCAGTCATGCCATTAACTATCCATCATCCCATATAACCCCATGCATGTGTCCTCTCACAAAAATACCAAAGGTTAATACCAAAACTCATTCCACTTTTCAAATCCAAAACAATCAACCAACGCTTCCTTTTTCTCAAGACCGCTAACCAGGAAATCGAACCCAAATTACCTCATTAAATTTTTTTATAAAGGCATAGTAATTCCAATTAAAACTCACTTTCACGTTATTCACATCAATTTAAAAACAATTCATCCCATTAAAACACCTTTCAATATTTTAGAAAACTCTATTGGAAACACTTTTTCAAGACCTACCTTGACAGAGATCATTCTTTCAAAAGAGATGCAACGACACAATTTTCCATTCCAATAAAATTCTGAAAATTCATTTATCCATTTTCAAAAATCTAACCATTCCCAATTAATTAGATAATAATTTCACAAAAACATTATGCTTCATAAAACCTAGTCACTTTAAAACCAAATTTCCAAGATTTCAAAACAAAAGAACACAAGACAATCAGAGAGGAAACAGTTTTCCGTGGGTGACATGGACATATGGTTGGCGACCATATACAAATCAATTCACCGTAACAGAGAGTGTTATATGAAAATACCACTGGATCCACATGGCTTTCCAGAACCTATGAGCCCACCGAGACCATTAACCCAACTCTCTTTTCATTTCCACTAAACATCATCCATCCAATAAAACCAAAGGGCTCAGAAAAGTCTTGACTTCACCTTGAAACATGAATCTCATCATGAGGTGTGGTGATAAGCCACACTACTCTAAACCATAATAACATGTCCCGAAATTCTTAACTCTAGTCTATCCCGACTGTTCCCTAAATAATATGACCCAAAGAGAGCGAACGTCCTTTGATACCATTTTGTCACAAACCAAATCTAGTTTCCACCAAAACTGGTACCAAACCCAGCCCGTGACAAGCCCCAAATGGTGTTCCCAATTCCCACGCGCTGGAATAAGTTCTTGAGTGTCATAATATGACAATTGGTATTGATTTTCCTGAGTTTATAAACATAACAAAACAATGGAATCCACTTAAATGAATCTGGATTTTTAAAACAAAACAATCAATTGAAAAAATTCAGAACTGAATTAAATATTTTAAAACAACTCAACAGGACTAAAAAAATGTAAAAAAACAAAATTAAACATCCCAAGAACCCTCATGGAAAGGAGAACCACCCTCAAGCCATCCCCACAATACATCACCACCAAGGACTTGCTAGAAACCTGAACCACTGGAACTAAAAATTGTACCCAACCCACAAAAACAAAAATAACCATGTCTACTTACACCCAAGGGTGTAAGTATGGTGTGGTCCATTTCCAATTAGGATACCACCAATATGATATTCCCTGCGATAAAAATTAAAATATGAAAAGAATGTAAGTTTTCAAAAACATGTAATTTCTAGTTACGATTTCCAAAAGATGCCACTAAAAATCAGTTTTCAAGTGGGATAATTAAAAGAATCTACTGTTTTTAAATAAATTCAAAATATAATGAATTTTCCAGCCAAATATACCATATGCAGATGGTAATTATAAAGGATCTAATGAGCAAAAGCAATACGAAATAACCCCTAGGCACTAGCTCGTTGTGGGTCCCATGTACCTCATATCTCGGTGAGAGTAACCATCACAAATATTTGTTCTCACGCATTAGCCACCAGTATGGAACATACCCATAACCTAGAGGTCCCCAATCATCATCATAAAAGTTTAGTTAAAGATGTAAGCATCAATCTTGCTAAGTGAAACTGAGGCCAAACCCCACGGATTCAAGAGCATACTAGTACATGTCCACCCACCTAGATACCTGGGTTTTTACTTTGTGCTCAGAAAAGTTCAAAAAGTCAAGAAAAATAATTTTCACATTTAAAAACTATTTTCTAATCACAAATCCACCCAACATCCCACACTTATACCACACAATTCTCAAAAGTCCACTTTTCATTCAAATTGATTTGAAATACAACTCACACCGAAATAGCCCACAACACTTTTCACACATCATTAACAGTTCCACAAATCCATTAAAAAATTTCATAAAACCATTCCAATATATTACAACTCACATAACAGCCCAATCATATGTTTCATAATACCCTTTTTCATAACCAAAATCCATTTTCCACATCACACTAACAAAAAACACCCCACATCACTTTCACATCTCTTACACACTTTAGTAAATCCTTAAAAAAATTGTAAAGCATTTAAAAGATAGAACACATCACAAAACAGCCCCTATCACATTTAAAATGCAACATTTTATAATATACTCACTCCAGAACATTTTTCAAATATGGTTTCACCACTTACATAAATCATTAAATCACTCAAATCTTTAATAAAACAATTCCAAAGAGTATACCCTATCTTTTCTCATAAAACCCATTTCAAAACCAAATTTCAAGGACAAAACAACACCAAAACACTACCAAAGTAGAATTGGAAGCCCTAGAGACATTTATAGAACAAATTAAAAGAGTAGTAAAATCACCTTGGATAATACGATGAAGGATAAAAATGAAAAATATCATTTTAATAAAATGATCTCAAGAAGTATAACAAAGTTTTACACACAAAAAACTATTCCAAAAAACCCCCATCCAAGGCCCACATGACACTATGTAATTAAAAAACAGAATTTTTATCCCCTTACAACAAGTAATAAATTAATTTCATATTTAATAAAACTACCCCAAGAGATACCACATGTGTTACATTCGAAATGTTCACAATTTCAACAAAAATGAAATTATAAAACTAAATGCACAACAAAATACCTCAAAATTGGTTTTTCTACCACACATAGCATATGAGGAACATGAAAAACCTGAAAAACAAGAAAACAAACACATCAATGAATGTTTAACCATGAAATATCTTATCAAAAGTGTTGAATCGCTAAAAACATGGTGCAAAACATCAACCGCACCACCGCCGCACCACAAGGAATATAAATCTATCCCCAGACCACAATATTTTACCAAAAAGGAAGCAAATCAAAACCTAGGTTCAAACCCTAACTTCTGGACATTTTATAACATAATGAAAGAGGGAGGAAACACTAATGGAAAACGAAGTATCCAAGAAGAAATCACTTAGCTTGAAAAGTATTGAAGAAATCACCCAAAATACACTCGTATCTAAATTTGAAAATATCCAACCATTCAAGGGAGATTAGAAAAAGGTTGAAGATATCGTTTAGGAACTATAATGGGGGAATAATAGTGATAAATGAAAGAGTTATGAAATAATGAATTTACCTCTTCAAATCAAGGTTATTTGAGAAATTTAGTGATGTTTCATCCAAATTTGCGATGTAACCAAGCTCCAAAGAGGAGGAGGAGGGAATGGGGGCACTCCATGGTAATGTGGGATCGGGGGAAAGTTAGAATCACCAAACAAACATATATATGGAAGGATATATTAAAAAATTAATAAATATTTTCAATGCTGGAAATGGGCTTTCGGGCAGGCCCAATCCCTTAAATAAAAAACCATATCCCACCTGATTATCGATTCCTAAAAGGTCAAAATTAATTTGGTGGTGTTAATAGGTCCGAGTATGAAAAGTTGGAATTAGAATGGATGAAAAATGTTGAAATTGAAGGATTTATAAAGGAATCAAATTTTATTTTTAAATCTGGAATTGGGCTCATGGTTTGGCCCAATTCTTGAAAACTCACCCATTCCTTCATAAAAGCATGGGAAACCACCAAAATAAATCATGAATGGAAATTAAATGAAATTTAACTTTGAAAATAATTCATTTATTTGGAAAGAACCCTTAGAGCCTCTATTATCTAAAATTTCCTCAACTATTAGTATCCATGAAGTCATGATGAAAAAATCTAGCATCAAATAGAGACACCTATTGTTTAATTCCCTTTTATTACAATGTTACTCACATGTAAGTGAGGGGTTCTAGGGGTTTGGGATATATACCGTTTTTATATATACATGTATTCTTTTACAATCTTTTAGAGAGGGATTAAATGAAGGTGATCACTGAGGAAAATAAAATTCAATTGTTACCAATTTTATGAGAACATACAAAAAATACATGAAATTTCAATCATGCATTGGTCGGTCATCCCAAGATAAATGATCACACCATAATCATAACATATTTTGTTGAATTATTATTATTTTATACATATTATATCTTTAACAATAACATTATCTAATAAATAATATCAACCTATATATGTATCCATATATTTATATTACCAACTTTCAATAATTTAAAATTTTCAACGTGTGTATATGTATATATATATTGGTAGATTCACTTTATTTACCTATTTCTATACAATATTAAAATTGAAATTTATTTTACATGATATATAATATATAATAATACATACATTTAAATTTATTCAAATATAATAATTCACTATTTAAATTATGAATATATACATTTTAAAATATTATATTTGAATAATATCACATATATATACAAAATTAAATATATTCAAAATTATTTGTAAATATTTTAAAATATAACTACATATACTTTTATAAATATGTATATATTTTTAAATAAAAATATAATGAATTTATAACTAACTTATAACATTTTTTTATCATTAACTTTTATGAAATTTGATTCTCCAAAATAACATAATTTACCATTAAACAACCCTTAAAATGTTGTCAAATTATGTTACTTTCAATATAATAAAAGGATATCTGTACCTATATCCTTTATAAAGAATCTATAAACTTCTTAATATAAATTATTATACTTTAAATATAATTAATTAAAAAAATAAATAATTATATTTAATATAATATTAAATATACTGTGTACTTAAAAGGTGGGTTGGCTTTCATTTTTCACATTTTTCCTCCCCTTGTGAACCATTTCCCTCTAAACCAATTCATCTTACTCCCCTTTGAATTCCTAATCTCCCTCCCCACCTCCACTCTTTTCCTCCACCTCCACCTCCATTTCTTCCTCTCAACATCATTCTAACCTTCACCTCCCCAAAACTGATACCTTGTCTCCTCCCATTTTTCCCAACCTTATTTCTTTCACCACCCTGCCTCTCTATCTATCCACCTCCCCACTACTCCACCTCCACTCTAATCCTACTAATCCTCCCAATCACATTCTCATCATCTCCACCACATCGTGGGATACATCTCCCCACCACTCCCCGCCTCACTTTTCCTTTCCCTTCCTTGCCATATCCAGCTCTTCCTTCGACCTCTAACTCCACTCCTTAGTGTTGTCCCTAAAAGGCCTATCATGCAGTCTGATCCATCACAATCTTCTCAATTTTCATCCTATTTCTGATACCAATTTCATCTCTCTATTGTATCAACCTCTAATTCAGTCACTCTTCTGATAGCTATTTATTATTCCTACATTCATCTTTTGGAAGCAAAATGCATGAATATTAAGTTGATTCATCTCAAAATACAATATCATAAATGGTTTAAATTGTATAATTTATTTAATACCAATTTTAGTTCTTTGTAAAAAAACCCTAACATCATGGGTTTCATATATTCGAATCCATTACAGCCTTCCCTTGATTGTAGTTATTATTTTGTATCATCTATAAGGTTCATTTCTTACTAAACTCCCTTTTATCCACTATTCATCATATTCTGCAATCCATTAAAAACAAAATATAAATATATGTTCTGTTTATAAATATATAAACCATGAAATGATCAGTTTGTGGTTATTTTCTATGTATATTATGTTCTGTAGATAAGAATTTGTTTTAATATATCCTCTAGGATTCTAAAAATATAGGATATGAATTATTCAATATGAATATATCCAATATGAATTTTGATAAATGCATTAAAAATATTCATTCTATATACACCATATGAATTATTTTTATGCTATGTTAATTATCTTTATAAATTTATATGTTCTTTTTTAAATATCTACAATAATAAAATTTCATTGTGTTTGTAAATACATATTTTTTATCTCTAAAGACTTGAATCATTCATTCTCATTCATAATATATAGTTAGTTTTTTAGGTATATTTATATTTTTATGAGTAAAAACATATTTTGTTTGAGCTGTATTTGACATATGATTGATAAGTGGATATTTGATTGAAGTTAAGAAAGATATGTATAAAAAATCATTGAGGTAGTAAATTTATATATAAAGGATCAACATAGACTTTGGAATGTTTTTAAAAAAATAAAAATTTAGTTTATATCCACATTAATTTTAAGATACATTAATTATTCACCCAAATTTTATCCATTACATTACTCTCCTAGACATTTCTTATGAGTTTTAATTATTTTTATCATTCATCAAAATTTTTCTTATGTGAATTCTTTAAATAAAATGATTACTTCTTTTAATCATTCTATCATCTTAGTTTATTACGTCTCACCATTTTTTATTTATGGTGATATGAATTATTGGTTGATTTATTTAATCTTGTTTTAATGATGTTATTTTAGTGGATAAAAGGGATCATTTAATTTATACAATAGATTTAATTATTTATTCAGGCTAATTTTGTTTTATATATTGTACAGTAGAATAAAATTAACCTTTCATATTCTCTAAGTATTATTATTTTTTCCTCATTTTATTGGCCAATATTGCATAACCCCAGACATTTCTTTTCATATTCAATGCATTCAATTTATAACAAAATTATCAATTATATCAACATTTAATTTCTTCTAAATACACAAAAAATTATTCCAATTTATTTTAGTCATTAATTACTATTGAATTACATAAAAATTTCAATTTAAATATTTTATTTTCCTTATGAATCAATGAATCTATATTTTCATCCCGATGTAATCACATGGTATTATGGAGTTCTTAGCAATCATGTTCTTACAACTTTTCCACCTTTACATCACATTAAAATTTTTGCTGACTACATGCCTCACAAATAGTCTGTAATTAGTTTTATTGATCACTATTAGGATATAATATATACATTCCATTCCAACATATAGATTTATTTCATAATCTAAATCATATAAATTATATTTTATAAAAAAAATTATATATATTTAATCTTTCTGTATGGATGATTCATGAATTGGAAAACTAATCACTAATTTAGTTAGCTGTTTCATTTTTTCTTGATATTATTAAATATTAACTATTACTTTATATGTTATTTGTAATATATGTTAATATTCCATAAATATATAATGAAACATGGTGTATTAGAATTAATTTTCAATCATTCATGTCATTTTATTGATTATTCATGTCCCATATATTATATTTCCAACTATGGGGTTTCAGATATTCTTTATTTCAATTCACTATTGTTTCTTCCATCTCGTTAAATTTATTATCGATATTTTTTTAACAATATTCTTTTTTATTGATATTTTTAATTAAAATTGTATCATCTATACAAATATATACAAACTATTTGTTTTAGTAACTCCAATAGAGAAGCAAGATTTTTTAGGATGTTATTGTGCTAGGTGTTTTCAATATCAGTTCATATACTTTCATAACTAATTAAATATTCCATTTCCTTGATGAGTAACATAAACTATGAAATTATCTCTTGGACATTATTTAAATATTTTTCTATATTTACTATTGGATAAATTAAAAATTGTATGAAATATATATTTATGATTAAGTAATTCACTCTGCACTAATGTGAAGTTTAAATAACACATTAGGATTTTCTACTCTACATTATTGGGTTCATAATCAAACCTTGGACTAGAATAAATATTAAAAAAAAATATAAAACCAATATTTTGTGATATTTTCATTACTATGAATTTAAAATAAGATTCCTCTTGTTGTGTTATATAATATTATGCAATAAAAATTGATTTTAATGTACATAATGAACTGTATAAAATATTATTATGTATTGTTCCCATACCAGTAATATTCAATTTCAATATTTGTATTTTTTATATTATGAAATCAATAGACTTTTTTAGGTTTCGTTTCAATATAAATACATATATAAAAAACGTTTATTCACACAACATTAAAATTATGACAATTTGAAACATGCCTTTATCTAAGGATTTGCCTAATGATGACATTATTTCTTTATTAAATTGGAAAAAATATTCTACCACATTTAGGAGGAATATTCACCTCAAAGTGTTATTGATTTTGATTCTCTTACTTCAATAAGTGATGTTCATAGACAATTTTTTTAATCATTCTTATTTATTTTTTAGTTTCCTTCCAACTGAATTTTCTTAAACAACTTTTTTCTATCACTATTTTATAGCTCATTTTTAAAATTTTTTATGAGTGCTTACATTATATTTTATGACACTGTAGGACCATTTATATCTGTGATGATTTGGAATTTATATTTTATGTGGTAATTAATTTGTTCCTTCCACTATTAACACAAATTAAAATTTCATAGTATTGTTTATATCTTTTTTAGAATTTCTGATTTAATTTAATCAAGAGAAGTCTATTTATAATTTGGATATGTACAGGACATACATGAGCATCCATGTAAATTCTTTTAATACTAACATAATCATGTTACATACCCTTGAAAAACCCATTCTTGAATTTTTATCACACATTTGAGGTCCTTGAAATCCATATGTATTAAGCCAGTAGGTTCCATATGTTCCAACAAATGTACTTACATACCAAGTGTTTAGCTATGGGTAAAACGACTGAACTAACATAAAGAACCATTGAGAACTAAGGTCCATGCAGTTGTTTCACCACTAAATCATTATATAGGGGAGTTAATTCCGCTTTAGTGGAGATAAATGGAATCATGGTGTTGTAAACATTTAGTTTGGATCAAGCCACTACATGAATGGTGATCGACTGAAGGTCTAGGTGAAGTAATGCACCTCACCTCTCTCAACTTCAGCCTCAGCTAGCTAGATTACACTATTCCTGTTGATTTTCTATCAATCCAATTAAAATACCAATCTCACCAATTTCATACATACCAACCACATCCTCCATTCCAATTCACCTTAATTCCCAGCCTCATAACATTCCAAACATACCCATTGTTATACCCAGACCAAGACCCACATCACTTCTTCCAAAATAGCCATCCTACCAACTTCTCAACATTTTTAACCCCAAAAAATCCCCATCTAATATCTTCCTACAAAATTACATCAATCCATTTCAGTTTTTCTCCCCACACCAAAAATTATCCCCTGACAAAGCCCAATGTCACTCAAAATCATGGAAGCCCACTTCTCAAAATTCCAAAGCAGACCTTTAATTTTTTACCTTTCCCAAACTATATGGTATAGAACCACCATTAAATTCAAGTCCAAAACAATTATAAAATGATCCTATGCCTAATTATAAATGCGGATTAAAGTATATTATTTTCAATTACTAACAAATATTTTAACAGATTACTATTTGGTAGTATTCTATTACGGTTGTTGTAGTAGTAGAAGTGGAGGAGGGGATGAACTGAATTATTACTCTATGATTTTTTAGTCAACTAGATGTTGGATTTGGTTCATTTTTTTGGAACCCACTGGATACATAGATAGGAATCTAAAGATATTTCCTTCATGGATGGGAATTTTTGTTGGGATAGTTTCCCCTTTCCTTCTTTTTCACTTGGTATGTTCTACCATTTTTTGGTGTGATCCATCATGAAATTTTTTATGTATTGAGGTTTCTCCTATGACAATATTCTTCTATTACATTAATTCTTCTTTATACCTCACAATTTTTAAACAATCTATTAAATATTAATTATAAATTGAATTTATAATAGAAGTATAATTTTTTTATACTAAAATGTTTTCTGTTTTTGTATTTCAATGTGTCTTCATTTTCAAGTGTGTTGATTACATGTTTTCCTATTTTAGTGTTGAATTTATTTTGGGAATTGAATTATATTATATTCAACAATATAATTTAGTAATATAAGAATGAATTAAAATATTTAGTAGGCCTGTTTCCTTCATAACATGTGGCATATGTTTTTTTTTATAAATTTGATATTTAAATTTTAATATTTAAATATTATAATATGATACATAAGGAATAGTTCTAGTGGGTTGTCGGGGTAAAATACATATATGATCAATTGTATTAAAAATAATTCCATCAACTAATTATGGGTAAAAAGCTCTATCTTCTTTTTTCATACACTAAAATAAAAAATTTCAAATAATATCAAGTTTTATCTATTGATTCCGTTATTTATTTCATCAATATGTTATCATGTTCCATTCATTCCAGGATTAATATTTACCTCCATGTTTTGCTAGTAATTTTCCTCCACCTCACAAGACCTTGGAAGTTTCTTGGGAATCTCCACACATCCGATAGATGAAATGTAATTTGGATAGATCCTCCTAAGGAAAACCCAAAACATTCCGGTTTTGAGGCTTTCTTCGAAGATCATAATGGGTATGTGATATGATATCTATTATGTTCATGAAAATTGTAATTATATTTGGAGGTGGGAATTCATTGACTAATTAATGCAGTTTACATGGCTTTGACAAGAGAATGGATAATATTTGGTTTGAGTGTGAATCCACCACTATTGTTCTTGTAGTGAGAACCTGAAAACAAAATCAATCATGGAAGATTATAGCCATGTGGATCCAGGTATTAGACTTTATCAAATATGAATCATTTCATCACACACACATAATGGGAATCGAACTACATTTTTGGTGGGATTACTATCAAAGGAATACATTGTGACGATATAACTCTATCCAATGACTTACCTGATGAGTTACTCCCCCTCTTTAGAAGGGAACTATATAAGTTTCCATACTTTAGACTTATGTTATATTGTTTTTACCAAATTAAAGTGTCTTTTCCTCTCAAGAAATATCTCACCTTTGAATTCAATTGTTATCAAACTCAATTTTCATAAATAGGTTCACATTATCAATGTTTTATAACAAAATGTTCAAGTGTTTCATTAGTGTCAATTACATTTTTTGACACTATCTAATGGATTCATTCATTTATGTGTTATAACTTATCAATAATTTTGTAATTTATATCTTCTCTTCATGACACAAAATAAAATTTTATACTATTTTGTTTCTTATACCCTTCAAATTATAATCTACAAAGAATTCCACTCTTATTTTTCAAGAACATTGATGTTTATTCATATACAACCATTTTATTTATTTATTATTAGTTAAATGAATTTTATTCAAACCTTAAATTTTACAATGATCAAAATTTGAATCATTTTTTCATTCATCTAATTTATTTCTCCATCATGAGTCCCCAATAAAATTTTTGTTCATTAATAAATCAACTAAATATTTATACTTTGTTTATAATGTCCCAGCAGTTTCTCAACCTATATTCCATTATTATGTACCACTAATTTGTGGTCTAAATATGTTCAATATTAATATTTCTTTTTTTGTTCTTAAATATGATTATTTTATTGAAAATAACCATTGATTTATAATAGTGTATGAATATATGAGTGAATTACTAGTTATTATTCATAGTAAACTTTTTTATTACCATTAATAATACAAATAATCATTTTATATATTGAATAATATATTTTATATTTAAATAAATTCAATTATAATAAATAACGTGTATTTGTTTATAAATAAATATTCATAATATAATTTTTCAAAATATTTAGTTTGATTCACATTATTTAAATATGCATATCGAATATTATAGTTTAATTTTATTTTATTTTAAAAATAACATATAATATATATATTTAAATAAAATTATTAACAATTTAATTTAAAAATATATATATTTTATACAATAACATTTCTCTAAATATAAAATATATTATTGTACACAATTTAAATTGTAAAAAAACAAATTTAAATTTTCCAAATCATTCAATATAAATTAAATCATATAAATAAAATTAATTAATATAGAAATTTAATCAAACAAAGAACGTTAATTCGTACATTCATAAAACTATAAATTTTAAATAAATAAATAATACAATCATAAAAAATAATGAAATTAATAAATTAAACTTCTTCAATAGAAAATTGAACTTCTGAAAAGGAAGAGATATATGTTGACAAAGGAATATAACAAATATTTTTTGGAAATTAAATAGTGGGAGTAAATGAAATGGAGGGGGACCTCCTTTTAGAAAATTTCTAAATGAGATTCATGAAAATCATTAAAACATCTTTTGAAAACAGAACGAAGGATGAGTGAACAAGAATCATGCATCATTCTCACCCCTTTGAAAGCGTGAAAAACATTCATTCCTCATTGGACCCATTTTTTAAAATATCGTAAAAACTATACCACTATCAGTTTTTTTAAATTTTGAAACTCATTAAAATTAAACACATAAATTACTATTTTAAAAAGATTTTTTTGTTTATAAATGTTTTGTGGATAAAAATTATATTTTATGGGGAAAATAGTTTATAATACATGTGTTTTAGGAATATTGAATTCCTTATTTGTAATAACTAAAAAGTTTTTTTTACTTTAACTATATGTTCTTTTGGACAAGAAATATACACATAACTATTTTTGTGCACTTAATATATGCATTGATCATAATGTTCTATAAATAAATAGAATTTATTTTTGGATCATTGAAAATTTAGTGTTATAATTTATGTTCAGTGAATTTATATACATTGTTAATGTTTATGAAATGTGAATAAATTATATATATATATATATATATACAGATAATGATATGTGTTATATATATTTATTGGAAGAAATTTCAAAAAACATGATTTCAATAGAATCTATGAAAAAATAATAAAAAAACTAATAGTATACATAATGATGATCATAATAAAATAAAAAACAATAATAACATTAATTGAGAAATGAAAATGACACAATTCATAACACAAAGAACATTTTCCATTTTAGGACTCATATCATGATATGTGTTGTCAAAGTAACATTATTTTTAATCCTAAAAATATAACATAAAGGATAATGAAGTCAAACATAGACATAAAAATTAAAAAAATATTGAGTTTTAATTACATGGAACTCCCAAAAAACAAAACATTTATATAGTAAATATTCATAAAACATTTTACCAATAAAAATAAAAAAATAAAAAACTTTTAATAGAAATTTTTTTGAAATATAAATATATAAATTACAAAAGAAATGGAAGAATTAATTATCAATGTAAAACTAAATCCAACACATACCATTTAACATATGTTGATCACCAGACTTTCCCAGAAAATATAATATTACTTAAAAAAAATTATGAAAATGAACAAAAAATCTATTTAATATACCTAGAAAACAATATATTTTAATGTGACTAATCAGAAAACAAAAAATATGTTAAGTTAAAATTATTGCAGAATAAGGGGGATAATCAGAAATCTTTAGATATTAAAAAAACCATCTTTTTACACACAATGTTTTGCGTTGAACATGGAACTGAAAAAAATATACTTTCAAGTTAATTTATAAAAAAAATATAAAATACAAAATTATAAATAAATAATATTAAAAGAAAAAAAATATTTTAAAATTAAATAAAAGATTAAAAGAAATAAGGTACAAAACATAGGTTTTTACAAAATATCATAGATCATGTTCTATTTAAAGAGCTGAAAGAACAATTCTTCCATAATGATCAAAAATTAAATAATTATAACACAAAAAAATATTGTTGAATTTTTTTAAAAAAGAATTGGAATATAGATTAATTCAATATTAAATAATATCAAAAAAATAAATTATATTGAAATATTGTGATTAATACAATTAAATTTGGGGCACAAAATCGAAGGACTCAACATGTGATTCCATATAATAATTGAGAAATATAATAATGTATAAAGAAAAAAATTTTCTTTTTAAAAGATATCAATTCATATAACTATACATTAAAATATATTATTATAATCTCAATTTTTATTAAACTACAAATTAACTAAGAAAAAATTAAAACAAAATAAATATTTTTTTAGAATTATAATATATATAAATTTATGATATATTGAACTAACATGATGATATACCAAAAAAATAATTCTTGGAAAAATATAATAAATATGGAAATAATGAAAAAGGCCAAAACATAAACTCTCTCTTAAAAATTCATAAAACAATTTTTAGGTAGAGCATATTACATGTTATACGCTTTTTTAGTTTATATATTAAAACTCAAAATTTAATTTACTAATCATACAATTAATTAATGATAAATTTTATAAAAAACTAATTATTAATTTCATTAAAATAATTTAAAATCATAAAAATTAATTTTTTTAATTATCATATTTTTAAAATAGTAATAAATATTAAATCATAAAAACAACATAAGATATATATAAATAAATAAGAAAATTTTAATGGATCAAATAATCTTGGAATTTTACTTTGTTTGATGGGGGTGTTGGAGTAACTGAGAGAATATTTGGGGGATGATTAGTGGTGTTAGAGAGAAAATTTCTGTTGGGATGAAAAAATATTATGTTGAACCCACTTTTGTGGCATAGGACTATATAAGGTCAATTTTAGTTTCTACATTGTTTTTGTGTATGATTTTAGCCTAGAGAATTGGTTCTACTATGTGGGTTTCCCCCAAATTTACCCAATATATATTTTGTAAGCAGTCTCTTGTTGTACGAATTAGGTTATCGAATCCTCATAGACCTAAGAAGAAACCTAAAGAAACATATATTCTAATAAAATGATTTGGCTATTAAGTGGCCAACATGTGTTTAAATTGATTAGATTATTAAAGTGTTTGAAATAATTATGTGAATTTAATTTTAAAAAAATGTTGATCATATGTTATTATAAGAGGTGGTTTGAATGAATTTCTTTCAATGGTTTCAATATCTAGAATTCGAGAGTATCTTATTAAAAAAACATGAACTTCCCATATCAATCAAAAATTTTATATATTCATTGTACTAAATATAATAAACTATACACTTGGAGGATCATATTCATGATTACCCCAAGGTATAGGATCATTCTAGCACTCGAGATGTGTAACCATAAAATTGGTGAGATCAATGGAGAAGGCACATCATTGATTGAAAATCTCAACAAACGATTTGATTATAAATTATTAAATTGAAAAATAACATCTGATATAGACCCTTTATATCCTATTGGGTTAAAACACTCTATTTTTATCCCTCTGTTAAAGTTATTCAATCAAAGTAAGTATGTAGTAGACTCATGAGGGTGGAATTGAAGAAGAAAACAATTAAATAATGATTACTCCACCGTTGTGTGATGAATTTCACAAAATATGATGTGATTAACTTAAATACCATATGAATATGTATAAAAAGGATATGTAAAAGGAAATAAAAATTGAATATGAAGAATATAAATAAGAATAAATTTTATAAATAAACTAATGTGACTGAACGAACTTATATGGGAAAAAGTGAATAAGGAATTACAAAATGAGAAGAAAACATTACAATTTAATGAATAAAACATGGATCTCAAATTCCCTTCCCCACAAGCACAATATATTATAATATTAGTATCCCTCAATCAATACCCATCATTCCATTAATTCCCCATAAATTAGGATATTAAAAAGGAGGTTGAGAAATCAATGGAAATTGAACTTTTCAACCTTGACTACAAAAATCATCCAGATTCATCCACCTTTTAGGAATTCTAGTATTTTATTGAAGATTTAAGAATCCATAGGTGTAATAGAATAAAAATTTGATATTTCATGTGTATTATAACATATTTCAAAATTTTAGGCCAATTAGTGATGCAATTTTGATTGTAAGATTAAATTGGTGGGTTGATTTTATGGGCCTTCAGATTTGGCCCATAATTTAAACATCACCTTAAGCTCCCTCGATCTCCTTCAAAAAATCAAAATTACCTCTAACCACAGTTTAATGAAATGATATTTTTTTTCATATTTATTCATTTAATGTTTTATATTCAAGGGATTTCAATTGTGGGCCCCACTTTTGTTTGATGGTCCTAAGGCCCATAATTCATTGTCCATGAATTTTGTTGTTCTTTTCCAAAAATATCCATATTCCCTTTGGATTCATCTATTGATACTAAAATATCAAATGTTCCAAACAATATTATCAATAATTTCTCAAAATATAAAATTCAAATAGTGAGTATAATGTTCTCCACAAATAGATTACTGATTGGGGAAAATTGGTCATTTTAAACATGAATTGAACTTATGATGAGAACTGATGTTCAGTTTATATAATGTATGAAAAAATAATGATTATAAACTTTTAAACACATGAATATTAAGACATAATCAATGAATATTAGTTACTTTTAGTGGATAATCACACCCCCAACATGAGTTTTTTTATTTATGTCAAAAAAGTATCTCAAAAATAAGAAATTTAATTCCCTTTTCCAAAAATATTTTAACATAAAATGATCATCAAAATAGCTCTTATAAAAAATCATGAAACTAAAAAAAATTCACACAAGATTGGTTCACAATAATATCCAATGTCCAAGACCATTCCGTTTTTCAAATTCATTGCAACATTTCATTCAATATCAATTAATCATGATGATTTGTTGTGTGTCTCAAAATACATACTTCATGTTTTCTGATTCAAGTTTAAACAAATGGACATGATTGCTGGGAATATAATTAAACCTCAAGATGAGTATCAAATTTTTCTTCTGGTTTTTATTTTTTAAACCACAATAGATATGAAAGAACTAACTACGGGTAAGAAAAAATAAGATTCGTGATCCCCATGTGAAGAATGACAAACATTTTTCTAATTTCAAGATCTGTAATAATGATGAAAATGTAGTCTCAAGGTAAGACAACTATGTATCCATGAACCCCAAGTTCCAAAAACCACACATTTTAACAAAAAATTTCTCTATATGGTCTTTTATTGGATACTCAAATTAATCTAAAAGTGACCCCAAAACCATGATATGATTAATGGGACAGAAGAACTCAAAATTTCACCAAGAATACAAAATACATGCATAGTGGAATTTGTTTTAAAGGAAGAAAATATTACCACTGAAATTTCACATCGAACAACTGTGCTTTCCCAAAACTATAATCATGAACTTTTACATACATCAAGAGTAAAATCATGTTTTTAAAAATTATTTTACATTTATTTTTCTGGTCTCACAACGTACATTAATATATTAAAGTATAATGAATTGATTTTGTTTTCAAAAAACATTAGATTATCACTCCCCCAACATAGAATGAATCTACCCTCAGTGTTAAAATAGGACACAATAGAGAGTTCAGAATTGGGATAAAAGAGGGGGTATGGTGATTTTAAATTAAATCATTTAATAAAATCCCTTGGTTTTTAATTTATTAACCTTCAATAAGAAATTCGAGTAGACCCATGTCACGTGTAGACTCCATAGGGGTTATTCGAGGTGGGCTTTGAAATATGGAGAGCATGCGGTTTATTTGGAAATACTAAAATGATTCAGTTGATAAATTTCACCCAAATGAGTCATTGTATCATATTGGGAACCCCAGAGGGTCCCAAAAAACATACAAAATAAATAATAAACAAATTAATGCAGAAGACAGATTGCCTTCAAAAAGTACCAAATGTTAAGTCATTAGCTCTATTTGGACCCCAACCTACCCAATACCAAATATCAACATCTCAAGGTTTATTTTTATTACCACATCCATAATATCATTATTGAGTCTCCATTATAGTTTTTCCGATGGCTTTCAAATGGATTCAACAAAAATCATATTTGTCGCAGTGAATGCGCTAATCCCATGAATATATAAAATGGTCCATCCAATTTATTTTTAAATCATTCCTAGTAAATAAAGGATAATTTTTATATCATAATATTTTAGTGTGTATTGAATCAAAATTTTATGATTTTTGTAATACCATATGAATGAAAACATAATATTGAGAGGATGAATCTTTAATTTGACAGGAGGTTGGCTAAATATTTCACACATAAGCTGAGACCTTGAATAATACTCAATTTTAGTTTCCAAATTGGTTATAAGAATATGTTCCTTTAAAATAGATGTTTCAACCATCAAATTGGATAGTATATTTTTAATAATGGGTATGGACTCTATTTTTATGGTTTTCCCCAATGTTTCAGTGGTTATCGATTGTGAAAAATCATTATTGGGGAAATGTAATATAGAATAAATCCATAGATACATGTTTCGATCATGTGAATACAAGAAATTTAATTTAATTTTACATAAACATCGATAAAAAATTCCATGATCATTTTAAGGTTAATTTTCATTATTACTTATCAAATTCATCTCATGAACGTCCTCATCATCACTAACATGAGGGATTGGGTTATATAAGTTGAGAATAAAGGCCAACTTTCCAAATGTTATTGTCATGTTCCAATTCTTATTAAGGATGATTAATTTGATTGTTGCTAAGAAGGGATGATAACAGATTATGAGGGTTTGCTCCCTAGGACCTACGAATTCGTGGTTTTCAAGGAAAATGAAGTTAGCAGGGTAAATTAAATTTTCAAAATTCACCAAAACACCATTCAAGACACCCTTCAGAATTTGTGCACTATGATCATCATGTTGAAGTGTGAGTGGAGTGTGTTGGAGATTCACAAGACCTAACTAAAAATACAATGCATATGGAATTACGTTCACACTATCTCCAAGATCAAATAATTTTTTGATCATTTTTATCTCTCTATGTTCAACATTGATGTAAGGAAAACCTGGGTCCCTTAACCTAGGTGTCATGGTTCCTTGGATAGACATACTCACATTAGCTTCCAAAAGGACAATGTTTTGTATAAAAACATTATTTTTAATAGACACAAGTCCTTTAGGTTCTTGGAGTATGAATTAATGGTTTTTATTTCATAAATAAGGGGTATGTTCATCTTAATGTGTGAGAATATTTCACTCAATGTTTCACTCTATTTGGGTTTGGAATTTTCCCCCACGTGTTAAGGTAATGGAGTAGGTTGCAAGATTATTTTGGGAGGTGTTGGTTCCTCAACATTATAATTAATATTTTTAGATTCAATGAGTTTTTAACAATATTTTTCATTAGATATTAAATCATTAAATGTATTAGGAATGGTTGGTTCATGTTTTCTAATGGTTTTACCACTACTTAAAATAGTCACCTCTTTGAGTTTTTCTTAAGATATTTATGTGTAACTAGATTTTCCCCTAAATTATGGTGGAAAAAATATTAGTGGTAATGGTATCCATTTTAGTTTTTAATGATTTCCATTCATGTTTAAGGGCTGAGTCTTCTAAGTTAGTTTTATCAATTTTCGTACAAAATTGATCAAGTATTTGTTGGGGGACAGATTGGATAGTGGCTTGTGCTCACAAGTTTTCCCCAAGAGGATACTTAGTCTATTGGAATGAATTTTTATTAGGTTGATTGATTTATTTTTGGAATTGGATTAGTGGATGGTGGTACTAGTTTGGTTGAGATTGAAACTGGTAATGTGTTTGAAAATATTGTTGAGGGTAGGTTTTAAGACATTGTTGTTATGTTTTTTGTTGATTTTAATTCAAACGGATGTTGGGATGGTTATTTTACCTCGGATGGAAAGTGATTTGGTAATTTTGATTTTGAATATTAAATAACTAAACATATTCTATTATTCCTCCTAATAGAACCTCCTTTATAGAAGGAATGGTTGTGTAGTTATTAGTCTTATGGACATGTTTTTCCCAAATCATTGAAATATGATCAATAGTTTGGGTTTCAAGGACCATGTAATGATAAATCTCTTTAACCTTCATAGTGAGTGAAACATGTTTTTATCTATGATTTTATTCTTCTCTATGATTTCTCATTCCCCATGATTTGGGTGGCTTTATATATTAAGGTTTTATTCACCATGTATAGAATTCTTTAGAATGATTTTTCAAATACATATAATCAACGTTTGGGGCTTTGTTTTTAAATGTTCCATAATACATCATATCCATAAATTGTTTTTTATTAGGACATAAATATTTATAGAAAATTATCACCTATCCTAGAATTGATACACCATGTCCTGGAAACATGTTTAATGTGTAATTGAACCTTTCCAATTTTTCATATAATGGTTATCCCTGAATTTAAAAAACAAACTGGATGCTCTTTTTAAGTAAAATGTTGTTGTGATAAGGGAATTATTTTTTTGAATCCATTTTATAGCATGTCCCAAGATTTAATGGATGATTTTCTCTAATTGGATAAACAATTATTTTTTAAATCAATAAGGGAAAATAGAAAGAAACTCATTTAAGTTAATTCAATTTTATTTGGGGGGAATATGTTTTCGACAATGTCATTCAATTCTTTAACCTGAAGGTATGACGTCACAGACTCCATACTAAGAATGGTTGGAAGGTGGTTCAAGGCATGGGGACTGAAAAAAATATTGACCATATCCTATGGTTTCATGGAAAATTCCAGAGGTTCCATTGGTCTAGATTAGTGTGATGTATTTATTCATGGTATGATCAATGACTTTCCCTATGCTTGGGGATGCCATATATAGATTTACAATTTGGGTCCCACTCAGGTTAAAGAGTTGGATTATATGAATACCAACCATTATACTGGACTCAATGATTGAATCAGGAGTATTAAGAATATTAGGATGTAATGGAATGTGACCACAAGGTTTACTTGACTCCCCAACCCAAGGACTAACCACCCGAACTTGAAAATTTGAATGTTCACTGTTATAGGCTAAAATGTTCCATGAAAATATAGAAAAAAGGGGGAAAGATAAGAGAAATGGGACGAGAAAAGAGAAATGGGGGAGAATTGAATGAGGTTTTAAGGTTAGTTACTTGGGTACCCATAAATTGTTCCAAAATGTGGTTTCACTAAAATCTAACCACGATATATTGGGTGAGTGGTCACTTGTAGTATGGATTTCATTATCAAATCCATAGAGATATAAGAAAAAACCTGAATCAGCATAAATTCTATGATAGTGATTTTTCTATACAGTGGCCAAAATGTGTTTAAATTTAGTGGATTATTAAAGAGTTATACAGATGTAATTGAATTAAATTTAAATATAAGGGTTAATTCTAGGTTATTAAAATAGGTGTATTGAATGAATTTCTTTTAGTGGGTTCAATGTCTTGAATTCAAGAGTATTTCTTTCAATGAATCATAAAAATACCATATCACCAATGAATTTATTATTTTCTCCATCTTAATGCTAATGACCTATACACATAGAGGATAATATTCATAATCACTAAAAGGTAGAGGATCATCTAGAACTCAAGATGTGTATCCTTAAAATTAGTGAGATCAACGGAGAAGAAACATAATTGATTGAAAATCTCAACAAAAGAATTAATTACAAGTTATTAAATTAAGAAATAATGTAAAATACAGCCCCTTTCAACTCACTTGGTTCAACTCAAAAGAGTTTTATACCTATATTTTTTCTATTCTATTTATGTGTGTGGGTAGTATACTCATGAGGGATGAATTAAAAATGAAGATAATTAAATAACGATCAATCCTAAATTGTGTAAATAATTTCACAAAATATTATTTGAATAGCTTCACTACCTTAGGAAATAGTATCAATGTGATATTGAAAATGTAATGATAAATGAATAGTAAAAAGAATAAAAATACTAGGAAGAAATTTTGTTAATAATCTAATGTTATTGAAATAACTTACATGGGAAAAAACAAATATGTAATTACAAAATGACAGTGAAACATTACAATTGGAATAATAAAACATGGATATCCAATTAACTACACCAAATATACCAATATTGTCATATTGAGATCCTAGTGTTGACCCCCCATCTATAAATTCCTTCCACATAAATTATGAGAATCAAAAAGTGGGTGAGAAATCAAAGGAAATTGGAATTTTAAACTTTGAGCAGGAAAATTGTCAAGATTCATCACACTTTTTAGGAAGACAATATTTGATTAAATATGGTTGAATCCATAGGTGTCAAAGAATAGAAATATTATCTTCTAAGTGTTCTATAAAATATGGAAAAATTTATGTTCAATTTTATTTTCTATTCTGACATTTTGATTAAATTCATGGGTTTCTTTTATGGGCCTTCAGATCAGGCCCCTAATTTCGATGTCAAATGCACCTCCCTAGATGTCCATGAAACATCTAAATTATCTCTAACCATATTTGAGTGAAATGATGTAAATTTTTTAAAATTTTAAAGATAAAATTTTAGGTTCTTTTGGATAGAATTGTGGTATCCACTTTTGTTTTGATGGGTTTAAGTCCAATTATTTTTTGTCCAAGAATTTATGCATTCATTGCAAAAAAATATCCAAATTCCATAGGGACTCAACCATCGATCCAAAAAAAAGTTCCAATTTTGTTTTAAAACAACTCCAAAAATATCAAATTCATATAATGAATATAACGTTCTTCACAAATATAAGAATGATTGGGAATTTTTTTTCATTTCAAACATTAATTTCACTTATGTTGAAAAATGAAGTTCCATTTATATAATAGAGTAAAAATGTCGTCTATGGACTATGAAACACATGAATATTAAGTTATAATCAATTAATATTAGTTTCATTCAGTGAATAATAACACCTCCAAATTAATTTTTCTCATCCGTAGAAAAAAAGTCCTAAAAAATATGAAATGGAATTCCCTTTTCAAAGAACAATTTAACATAAAATTTTCACCAAAATACATCATAATAGACAATCATGGAACTAATAAAAATCATTTCAAAATGATAATTTCGAAATCATATTCCAATCCCATTAGTTTTTTCAAATTCATTTCAATATTTCATCCTATTTCAATTAATAATGAATACATGTTGTTTATCTCAAATAACATGGGGCCCATTTTCTTGTTCCAAGGGAAAAAATGGAAGCACTAGGTGGGAATCACATTAAACATTAAGATAAGTGTCCCTTTTTTATTGTTTTTTAATTACAATACATATGAATGTACTAATATTGGGAAATAAAACAATGTATTTATGATCCCCAAGCACTGGATGTCACACATCATTCCAATTTCATGACCTAAGATAGAGATGTAAGTCATAGTTCTGGTCAAGGCATATATATAGTTAGAATCCCTAAGTGTCATACACCACACATTCTGAAAAAACATTCCTCAATGTGGAATTTTTTTATTTCTATTTTTGTGGGATAGTAAAATTAAACTAAAAATGAGACTAAAACCCACGATATGATAAAAGGGACCCAAGAACTCAAAAGTACACCCAAAATGCAAATTAGGTGCATTATGAAATTTTAATTAAAAGGATGAAAATGGTAACAATGAAAAATAAAATCGTACAATCGAACATTCCCAAAACTATGATAATGATCTTTAACATGCATTAAAATCATAATCAAAAAAATTCAAAATCATTTTACATGCAGTTTTCAGATTTCACAATTTACATTAATTCATGATAATATAATGTATTGATGTTTTTTTAAAAAATATCAATTTTTGACTCCCCCAATATTAGAATGACATTTTCATCAGTTGTAAAATAGATGAAAAGAGAGATTCCAGAATTAGGTGGAAAGGGGGGAGGTGATTTGAAATTAAATCATGGAATAAAATAACCTGGTTTGATACTAATGACCATCTAATAATAAATTACTATAGACTCATGTCATGTGTAGAATCATTGGGTGTGATTGAAGGCTGGGTTTGAACTCTGTATGGCATGAGGTTTAATTGAAAAAAATAATATGAATGAGTTGAAAAATTTCACCCAAAAGAGATAGTCGATCACATTGTAATCACCCCGGGGATTCCAAAGAAGACACATGAAAATAAATAATTAAAAAACAATATAGAAGCTAGGTTGCCTCCCAGAGAACCCTTAATTTAAAGCCTCTAGCCCTACTTGGACCCTCAAACTTACCCGATACTATATTTCATCATATCATAGATTATATTTTTCAAAATATTCTATTATATTATGATTTAGAAACCATTGGGGTATGTGGTAAGGTTTGGAAATTGATTTAAGAAAAATCATATCGGTCATAGTGAATTGGATAATCCCATAAATATCAAAAATGGTCTGTCCAATACCTTTTTTAATTTTACTTAATACATCAAGGATAACTTTTTATCATTATCTTTGAGGGATGATGGAATGGAAATTGTAAGATTTTTGTTATCCCCAAGGAATAAATACTTTGTAGAGGGAGGATGGACCTTTAATTCGAGCTCTGACAGGTTTAAAGTTACATACATAAACCAAGATCATAAATTGTACCCATTTTATGTTTCCAAATATTTCAGTAAAATATGTTCCTTTTTAATAGATGTTTCAACCACCATATTGGGTTGATGATTTTTAGAAATGGGTAAGGACTCAATGTTTATGGTTTCTATCAATGTTTTAGTGATCAATGATCAAAATAAATTGCTACTGGAGAAATCTAAATGGGAATCTAGACATGAATACAAGCTTCCATTACGTGAATACAATATATTTGATTCCTATTGATATAGACATCCATCAAAAATTCAATGGTCATTTTTAGGTTCAATTACAATAGTACTTATCAAATTCACCACATGAACTTCCTCATTTTGACTAACATTAGAGATTGAGTTATAGATGTTGAGATCTAGCCTAATGTTTCCAATGGTTATTTTCATGTTCCCATTCCTAACATGAATGACTGAGTTAATATTTGTTTAGAAGGGATGCCAAATAATGATGGGGTTTTACTCTTCAGGACCAAAGAATTTGTGATTGTCAAGGAAAATACTGCCAGTAGATAAATAAAATTTTCAACATTCACCAATACATCTTTCAGGATACCCATTGGAATCCAAACCCTATGACCAATGAGTTGGAGTGTGAGTGGAGTGGGTTGGTGATCCTCAATACCTAATTGAAAATAAAATGTATATGTAATTAGGTTCACACTAGCTCCTAGATCATGTAAGTCCTTGTTCAATTTTCTCTATCCAGGTTCTTCATTAATGTAAGGACAACCTGGGTCCATTATCTTAGGTGGCATGGATTCATGGAAGGTGGTAATGAAAATATCTGCCAAAAGGACCTGGTTTTTGTATGAAAAAAATATTTTGGATGTAAACTAGTCCTTAAGTCCCTTGTATTATAAAGGCGTGGATTTTATTGCATCACCAGGGGGCATGTTATTCTTAACAAGTGAGAATATTCCACTCAATTCTTCATTCCGTTTGGTTTTAGAATTTCCTCTCTTGAATTGAGGGAATGGATCATGTTGCAGGATGGTTTTGGTTGGTGGTGGTTCCTCAACATTATCAGTAGGAATTTCAGATTAAATGAGTTTTTATCATATTCTTCATTAGATATTGAAGAATTGTATGTATTAGGAATGGTAGTTTCAGTTTTTATAATATTTTTCTCACCCCTTAAAATACTCCCCACATTGATTTACTAATGATAGATTTGTGTGTAAGTAGATTATTTCCTCATGGATGGGGGAGGAACAATATGGTTAAGAATGAGTGCCATGCCAGTTTTTATTGATTTCAGTATATGATTATGTTCTGTGAAATCTATGTTTTTTTCAGCATTTTTTTACACAATTTATCAAGGATTGGTCGTGGGGTAGATTGGATATGGTATTGTAGTAGTATTTTTACCCCAATAAGATACATTGGATGATGGAAGGAATGTTGATTACATTAATGGATAGGTTGTTGGAATTAGATTGGTGGATGTTGGTATTGGACTGGTTGATACTGAAACTCGTTATGTGTTTTAAAATATTGTTGTGGGTAGATGTTAAGACATTTTTGTTGTTGTTTTTGTTGATTTTCATTCCAATGGAAGCTTGGATGGTCATTATACCTTGGAATTAAAGTGTTTTGGAAATTTATATTTTAATTGTTAAATACATTAACCTCTACAAGTGGTAATCCTAAAAGAATTTCATTTATTATAGGAATGTTTTGGTAGTTTTCAGACTTATTCTCATGTAAATCACAAATTTTGAAAACATGCTCAATAGTTTGGGTTTCATGGACCTTCCTAAGATCAATATCTTAGATCTTCCTTGTGAGTGAAGCATGTTTTTCTCTAATATTTTATTCTTCTACAAGATTATTCATTCCTCTAGATTTAGGTGGATTCCAATAGTATGGTGTTTTTCCCATATTTTTTTGTTCATAATGATTTTCCAAATACTCATAAGCATTGTTTGTGGATTTTTTAATTTTCCACTAAACATCATATCAATAAACACATTGTCACCCAACCCTTACCCTTCATAGAAAATTTTCACATGTTCTATAATTGATAAACCATGGTGTGGTACCATGTGTAATGTGTCTTTGAACCTTTACCATGTTTCATAGAATTTTTATCCCTCTTTTAAAAAAAGGATTTTATTTTTAAGAGGATTTTATTTTTTTGATGGGGGAATTATTTTTTTTAATTCTCATTTTAGTTTGTCCTAAGATTTAATGGATGATGGTCTTAAACTTTTTATTCAATTATTCTACCAATTATTTTGATAAAAATGAATTAGTCTCATTTTAGCTAATTCAATTTAATTTGGGGGAAAAATGTTTTAAAAATTTCATTGAATTCGTTAACATAAATTTAAGGCACATCAGAATCTATATTTTGAAACGTTGGAAAATGGGTCAACACATAGGGTTTCAAAACATATTGAGAATATCCAATGGTTCCATGAATAATGAAATAGGGTATATTGGTCAAGGCCGGTGTGAGGTAGTCATTCATGGAATGATCATCAATATTCCTCAATTTTGGGGATGCCTCATTTGAATTTCCATTTTAGTTCCCATCTAGGAGGATTAGTTGGTTTCTTTGAATACCATCCATTAAATTTAGATCAATTCTTTAATACGAAATATTAAGAATGTTAGAATATTCTTCAAAGAGAGCTCTAGGTGTAATTATTCCCCAACCCAAGGACTATCCACCAAAACTAGATGATTTCAATGGTCACAGGTATAGGTGGACATGCTCTAGAAAAAGTTAGAGAAAAAGGGGGAAAGATAAGAGAAATGGGATGAGAGAAGGGAAATGGGGGAGAATAGAATGAGGTTATAAGGAGACTTACTTGGGTCCCAAGAAAAGGTTCCAAAATTTTTTTGCGACCAAATTTACCCATGAAATATGGGGTAAGAGGTCGATTTTAGTATGTCTTGGGTTATCAAATCCTCAATGATCTAATCAGAATATGAAATAAATATACATTTTAAGAAGATAATTTGGATATGAAGTGGAAAACATGGGTTTAAATTGAGTGGAATGTTAAATATTTTTAAATAGGTATATTACTTCAATAAAAAAGTAAGGTTTAATTGTAGGTTATTATAATCAGTGGATTTAATGCATTTCCATTGGTGGTTTCAATGTCTTGATCTTGAGAGTATTTATTTTAATGAAACATAAAATTTCCATATCATTTATAGATTTTGAGTTTTCACTATCCTAAGGCTATTCACATATAAAATTGGAGGGTCATTTTCATTATCACACAATGGTAGAGGAGAATTCTAGCACTTGGGATGTGTAATCGTAAAATTAGTGAGATCAATATAGAATGCACATTATTGATGGAAAATATCAACAAAATAATTGATTATAAATTATTAAATTGAGTAATAACATAGAATCCAACACCTTTATACACCCTTAGGACAATAAACTAGTGTTTTCCATCCATTTAATCTATTATATCAATTGATGCATGTAGCAGACTCATGAGGGAGTAATTGAAGAAAAAACAATTAATTAATAATCACTCCTCTGTTGTGTGATGAATTTCACCAATGATTATGTGAATAGATTCACTACATAAAGAAATAATATCAATGTGATATTTAAAAGGAAATAATAAATTAATAATATAAATAAGAATATGAAGAATAAATATTATCAATAAACTAATTGGATTGAAAGAACATACATGTGAAAAAATGAACATGAAATTAAAGAATGAGATCAAAAAATTACAATTGAAAGAATACAAAATGGATATCCAATTAACTTCACCACCAAAAACTTATATTAGAATATTAGGAGACTAGTGTCAAGACCCCATCAAACCATTTATTCCCCATAAGTTAGGAGAGTCAAGATGAGGGTGAGAAATCAAAGGCAATTGGACTTTTCATCTTTAACTAGGAAAATCATCAAGATGCATCCTTATTTGGGAGTGCCAAAATGTCATTGAATTTGGAAAAATATATAGTGGTATTAGAAGAGAAATATAATCTTATTTGTTTCATATAACATAGGAAAAAATTTTAGGCCAATTTATTATTCAATTAAAATTTTATGATTAAATTGTTGGGATGATTTTGTGGGACTTCAGATCTTGTCCATAATTTATATGTCAACTTCTGCTCTCAATGTATCCTTGAAAAATACAGAATTATCTTCATCCATAGTTTAATGAAATTATCAAAATAATTAAACTTCCTAAATATAAAATTATAACTTCATTAAGATTGGATTATGGGCCGCACATTTTTTTATCAGACAATGGCCCATTATTCATTGTCCATGAATTTCTGCATTCATTTCCAAAAAATATCTATATTCCCTTGGGATTGATTCATTGATCCTAAAATATTAAATGTTCAGAAAAATTTGATAATTCATTTCCCAAAATATCAAATTCAAATAATGTATTTAATTTTCTAAAGGAAACGATTGATTATGAAAAAAGTTTCATTTTAAACATGAATTGAACTTGTGATGAGAAATGATGTTCAATTTATATAATGCACTAAAAATGTTGTTTATAGAGTTTTAAACACATGAATATTTAGATATAAGAAATGAATATTAGTATCTTTTATTGACTAATCACATCCCTAACTTGAGTTTCTCCATTCAAAAGAAAAATTTATCTCAAAAATATAAAATTGAATTTCCTTTTTCAAAAATGATTTTGACATACAATACCCAACAAAAGACATAATGCATAACAATCATTAAAAATTCAAAATAAGTTCACACGAGCATAGTTCAAAAATATATCCCAATACTAAGACCATCAATATTTTCAAATTCATTTCCACATTTCATCGAAATTTAATTAATAATGATGATGTGTTGTGTATCTCAAAATTATGGGGCCCATTTTCTTGTTCAATAGGAAAAATGGAAGTGCTAGGTTGGAATCACATTAATCTTTAAGATGAGTATCAAATTCTTTTAGATTGTGTTATCTTTTTTGAAACATAATAGATATTAAAGGAATAACTCCAGGAAAGAAACCTATGGATTCATTATCCTCAAGTGATAGACACCACACATTTTTTAAAATTCATGATATATAATAGATATGTATGTTCAAACTCTGGGAAAGAAAACTATGGGGTCATGATCCTCAAGTTCTGAAAAACACACATTTTGACATAAAATTTATCTACGTGGTCATTTTTTGGATACTAAAATTAATCTAAATGTGACAGAAACCCCATGTTATGATGAAAGGGATCCAATAAATCATACTTACATCCAAAATAAAAACAATATGTGTTGTGGAATTTTGAATAAAAGGATGAAAATTTTACCTGTGAAAAATCTCATCGGACAACCAAACTTTCCAAAAATCATTTTCCTGAACTTTAATGTGTATTAAAATCCAAATCAAGTCATGAAAAATCAGTTTACATTCAGGTTTCAGGTTTCACAGTGTACATTAATTCATTAAAGGATAACAATTTAATTATTTTTAAAAACATCATACATTCACTCCATAAAACAAAGAATGGAACTACCCTCGGTTTAAAAATTTAAAAATAGCGGGAATTCATAATTGGGATAGAATAGAGGGTAATGTGATTTGAAATTAAATCCTGGAATAAAATAACATAGTTTTATATTTATATCCCTTCAATAATAAATTTGTGTAGAATGATGTCAAATGTATATTCTTTGTGGGTGATTGAAGGTTGGGTTTGAACTACGGATGGCATGAGGTTTATTTTGAAATACTAAAATGACTCATAAAATAAATTTCACATTATAGAGACACTAGATCACATTGGACACCATAAGGGGTTTCCAAAGGAACAAAATAATAATAATAATAAAGAAATATAGAATATAATTTTTCTTATGTAAAGTTTTTAATTTAAAGTCATTATGTCGACCTAGAACCGACAACATACCCATACCATATTTCAATATCTCATGGATTGTATTTCTCAAAACATCATTTGTATCATGATTGAGTAACCATTGGGGTTTTTCAGAAGGTTTGAAAATGGATTAAAGAAAAATCATATCAGTTCTAGTTAATGTGTTAATCCCATGAATATCAAAATTAGTCCATCCAATTCATTTTTAATTCTACTTAATACATCAATAAGTATTTTATTTCATTCTATTTGAGGGAGGTTGAAATGAAAATTGTATGATTTCGTTTATCCCCTATGAATGAATACCTAAGAGTAAGATGATGGACCTTTAATTAGAGCTCAGTTTGGAAAATAGTTTCATATAGAAGTTGAGATCTTAAATTATAGTCTATATTAGTTTCAAAATAATTTTACAGAACAACTTCCTTGGGAAGAGATGTTTCAACCACCCAATTGGATATATTTTTTTAGAAATGGGTATGGACTAAATGTTTATGGTTTCTCCCAATGGTTCAGTGATCAATGTCCATGAAAAATCACTATTGGATCCATCAAAAAGGGAATCCAGCCATGGACACAACTCTCCCTCATGTGAATATAGAAAATTTAATTCAACTTGAATAAGACATACATCAACAATTCTATGATCATTTTAGGTTATTTTTCATTATTACATGTAAAATTCACCTCAAGAACCTTCTCATCGCCCCTAACATGAGAGATTGGGTTGTAGATGTTGAGATCACGTATTATGATTCCATAGGATATTGTCATGTTCCCATTCCTAACATGGAGGACTAAGTTTATTGTTTTTTATGAATGGATGAGCAAGTATGATGAGGTTTTCTTCCTAGGACCTAATCTGAGGTCATTTTTAAGGGCAATTATGTCTATTGGGTAAATGAAATTTTATACTTTCACCAAAACATATTTGAAGATACCCTTAAGAATCTGAATACTACGATAATGGAGTTAGAGTGTAACAGGAGTGGGTTAGATATCTTGAAGACCTAACTAAAAATACACAATATGTGGAATTATTATCACACATTCTCCATGATCACATATGTATTTGATTAATTTTTTCTCTCCCAGTTCAACAATGATGTAATGAAAACATAGTTCTCATAACATTCGTTGCATGGTTATGTAGATAGTGCTACACAAATTAACTGCCAAAAGGACTATCTTTTTGTATGAAACCATTCTTTTGAATATACACAAGACCTTTAAGTACGCGGATTTTGCAAGTATGGGTTTTTTTTTCATCAAGAAGTGATATGTTCATCTTAAAATGTGATAATATTTAACTTAATGTTTCTTTTAGTTTAGGTTTTGAATTTCCTCTCACATATTGAGGGAATGGAGCATATTAAATAATTGTTTTTAGAGGTGGTGGTCCCTCCACATCATGAGAAGTATTTTTAGATTCAACGATTTTTTTTCATCATCATTTTCCTGAGATATTGAAGCATTGGTTATATAAGGAATAGTTGGTTCTTGTTTTTTAATGATTTTCCCACACCATAAAATTAGAAACACATTGAGTTGTCTAGGAGAGAGTTGTGTGTGACTAGATTATCCACTCGAGGTTAGGGGAGGAACAACATGATTAGGAATGGGTGACTTTTATGTTTTAATTTATTTAAGTTATTATTTATGTTCTAAGACTTATGAGTAAATTTTCTATATTTTCTAACACAATCGGTCTAGGATTGGTTGATAGAAATATTGGGCATGGCATTGTGCTAGTTTGTTTACCCCAGTATGATACTTTGGATACTGGAAGAAATATTTATTAGGTTTTCAGATTGGTTATTAAAATGGGACTAATGGATGTTGGTATTGGAATGCTCGAGATTGAACCCCATTATGTGTTTTACAATTATGTTGAGGGTAGGATTTTAGATATGGTTTTTGTTTAGGTTTTTGATTTTCATTCTAATGGATGTAAGGATGGTCATTGTATCTTAGATTGAAATTTTTTTCTTAATTAATATTTTGACTATTAAATTCATAAACCGTTACTGGTGGTCCTCTTAAAAGAACATCCTTGATAGAAGGAATGGTTTGATAGTTGTTAGTATTATCGTCATGTTTATCACAAATTATACAAACATGCCCAACATTTTGGGTTTCGTGAACCTTCCTAAGATAGATCTATTCGACCTTCCTAGTGAGTGAATCATTGTTTTCACTAGTAATTTCTTCTTCTCCATGATTATTCATTATTCCAAATTCGAGTGGATTCATGTAATAAGTTGTCATTTACTATGTCTGGGTTTGTTCGGTAAGATTTTATAAATACCCATAATCTTTTGTTAGGTAATTGTTTTTGAATGTTTTATTACACATCATATCAACAAATGTTTTGTTACCTGGCCCTAAAACTTCATAGAAAACTCTCACTTATTCAAGAACAGAGAAACCATGTGGCAGTACAATGTTTAATATGACTTTGAAACATTAAAATGTTTTATATAATGTTTCTCCATTATTTTTGGAGAAAACATATTATTATATTTTTAACTGAAATTGTTCTGTGATGGGGTAAGATTCTTTTATAGAATTCTCATTATAGTTAGCCACAATAGTGAATCAATGATGGTCACAAATTTTTTAACCAATTATTATATCGATCCTTTAAAGAAAAATGAAAGAGTCTCACTTTAGCTAATTCAATTTTATTTGGAGGTCACATGGTATTTAAAAGGTTACTTAATTGTTTTACATGAAGGTAAGGCATATCAAACTCCATACCATGAATGGTTGGAAGGAGGTTCAAGACATTGTGATGGAAAACATATTAAGAAAATCATGTGGTTTCATGCCAAATTAATGAGGGTTCACTATTCAAAGATGGTGTTAGGTAGTCATTCATGGTATAACCAACATCATTCCCCATGATTGGGATTACCACATTTGGATTTCCATTTTGTCTCCCACCTGGGTTTATGAGTTGGTTTCATTGAATTCCATCTATTGTATTGATATCAATTTTTGAATTTAGAGTATTAACAATAAAATGATATAATTGAAAGAGACACCTTGGTGTACATGACTCCAGAACCCAATAACCAACTTCCTGAAGATGATGATTTGAATGTACATGGGTAAAAGATGATATGCGCAAGAAAATAAAGAAAAATAGGGATATATAAGAGAAATTTTATGAGAAAATATAAATGTGGGGGAATAGAATGTGGTTATAAGGTGAAGTAATTGTATCCTTGAAAACAAAATAAAAATTTTGGTTTGCCCAAATTTATTCTAGATATATGGTATAAGTGATCGCATGTAGTAAATCTTGGGTAATTGAATCGTTAGAGACTGTATAAGAAACCTAAAGAAACATACATTTTAATAAGGTGATTTTTCTATGAAGTGTCCAACATGGGTTTAAATTTAGCTTATTATTAAAGAGTTTTAAGGAGATATGGGAATTAAATTTAAAAATAAGGTTGTATCCTAAATTATTATTAGAGTTGGATTGAATGAATTTCCATAAGTTATTTCAACGTCTTGAATTGGAGAGAATTTCTTTCAACGAAACATAAACATACCACATCACTCATGGATTTTTTGTTGTCACTATCCTAAGAATAATCACCTTTGTACTTGGAGTATAATATTCCAGATCACTCTATGGTAGAGGACTATTTCATCACATGAGATGTGTAACCTCAAAATTAGCGAGATCAAGGGAGAAGGCACATCATTGATTGAAAGTATCAACAAAAGAAACAAGTGTGAGTTATGAAATAGTAAAATAACATCAAATTAATTCCTTGATACTACCTTGTGTCAAAACACAATAGTATTATCCCTCCATTTATTCCATTTTATCAATTTATGTGGGTAGTATACTCATGTGGGATGAATTAAAGAAGAAACCAATTAAATAACGATCACCCCACCATTCTGTGATGAATTTAAAAAAAGATCATGGGAATAGATTCAATACATAAAGTAGTGTTATAAAAGTTTTATTGAAAAGAAAATATAAAATTAATAAAAATAAATTGATTAACTTTTATTAAATTAAATTGCATGGGAAAATATGAACATGCAATTACAAAATGAGAGAGAAACACTACAATTGAATGAATAAAATAGGGATCTATAATTCCATTAATCACCATACCACTAGATAAAAATATTATAAGACTATTATAGGTACCCCATAAATAAATTCCCTCCCAATAAATTTTTAAAATCAAAAGGAGGGTAATAAATCAATGGAAATTGGAATTTTCAACTTTGACCAAGAAAATTGTCCAAATTTATCACCATTACTAGCATGCCAGTATGTCATTAAATATGGATGAATACATAGGGGTCATAGAAGTTAAATATTATCGAATAGGTTTCATATAAAAAACATAATAAAATTTAGTCTAATTTTATTTTCCATTAGTATGCTATGATTATATTTGTGGGATGATTTTATGGGCCATCAAATCTGGCCCATAATTTAAATAACAAATTATGCTCCCAGGATCTCCTTGAAAAATTCAAAACTACCACCATCAAAATTTTAAGTAAATTATAAACATAATTTTATATATAAATTTTTTAAATTTTAGCTTCATTTTGGTTGGATTGTAGGCCCCACATTTATTTTATTGGATTAAGCCCCACTATGCATTCTCGAGGAATATCTGCATAAATATGAAAAAATATCCATATTATAATAAGGATCATCCATCATTTCTAAATTATAAAATTCTCCAAACCAAGTGATAAATAGTATCTTAAAATTTAAAATTCATTTAATTAATATAATGCTATCCACAAACAGATTATTGTTTGGGGCCAAATTTTCTTTATAAACATGAATTAAACTTGTGATTCGAAAAAAAGTTCAATTTATATATTGCGTTAAAAATAATCATTGTAGACATTGAAACAAAAAAATATTAATATAAAATCAATTTATATTAGTCCCTTTTCTGTCTAATCATACAACCTAGATATGGGGGTGTTTTGATCATTCTTATTGATTTTTTGTGGTGTGGAATGGAATGATATGATGTGGAGCTCGAAGTGGATGATTTATGTGGTTCTATAAACATAGTAGTTTTTTTGACGTGGATATAAGTTGTAACATATTTGAGTTATGGATTACAAGGGCTATGTCGTGGAGATGATCCTTAGACCATGGTTCACTTTTATTTTTTATAGATATAATCTTTGGTGAATACATGTTTTCTAGAGGTGGTTTTGATTAAGGGTATCGTGGCATGGCTAGAATTGTTACATCACAGTTTTGGAGAAAACCCTGACCATTGATGAATGGCCTCATTGTTACACCATGGTATTATAATTTTATATTTTAGAAATAAATTCAAGGACTCCAATGAATTCCATTTAATTAACTATATTTAATTTTATTCTTGGATGATTCTAGAGAAATTTTAGGAGACCTTTCAACTACATTTCATTGGAAATTATTATCATATTTTGGAGAGTGATTATTTATTATATAATTTGATTTAAATTTATTACATTAATGGTTTCTTGAAATAATAATATTGGGACTTTTAGGGTAATTTCCAATTCAAATTTCAGGATTTTAAAACTATGATTTTGATGAGTATTTGTTATGGTATAGGTAGATTAAGAATTTTTTTTATTTTAGTCTCAAAATCATCTCTTCCTTGAATTATCACATTTGGTATATTTTAGATCTTTTTTTGTGGTGGGGGATTTGATAACCCTCATATTTATGTGCAAATAATGGGGGTTTTGAGATTTTCTTCCTTATATGGATGGTAAGAAATAAAAAAGTAATTCTAATTAGTTGGATAGAATGACATTTGTAGTATAGTGTTATTCTATATGTGTTTATTTGTTTTCTTGGATATTTATTTGGAAGGTTTTATTGGTGGATGTTATAACATAAAATTATTTGTGTTACTGATATTTCTGTGAGGATTATCTATTTTTTATTTTGGAATTCACCCTTCATAGACGATTAAGCACTAAATGATGGTAATTAAACTAGTTTCATGGAATTTTATAAAGGGTATATGATGATTGTAAAATAAAATGGTTAACACCCATGGTTGTATATGAAATTGGTTAATATTTTTTTATTTCATGGCCATTGTTGGAAATTTTTTGTGGCTATATTTTTGTGTTTATTTTAGAGGTTGTTGTGTGGTGATTACTATGGCCAGATTTATATAAAAGATGAATTAGTTAGCTCAGATTTGATGGTTTATATATGTTAGTCCATATGGATGTGAGAGTAGGTATAATTTTGGAAGGGTTACAGTTCTGGTAGGTATGTGTTAGGAAATAAAACTATAATTGAGGGCGTGTGATAGATATGGTTGTTTTTTGGTGTGATGAGTGTGGGGTCATTTTCATAGTTTCCATGTAGTAAAGAAAAGAAAATTGAAATGATATCTTAGATAAGGGTGTCTGGTGTGATTAAATGAATGATGGGATTTGATTTGAATACCAATGCATGAAATGAATATAAATGGCTGAGATTTATTATGAAAATATATGTGAATGGGTTGTAATTAAATATGGAATTAAATAAAATAATGAACCTGAATCATTTGGTAATAAGTGAATCTATAAACTATAGAATATTATGAAATAAATGAATTTGTGAATAGTTAGCGTGATTCTTTTTTACGAGAAATTAGACTGGTTATAAAATCATATATTCCATTGGTGGTAATGTTTTGTGATGATAGTGTGGAAATATTTAAGGGTTGTGATGTTGTTTTGTTGGTATGGATGCTTTTAGGATGGTATTTTTTGTAGATATAGATATATGATGTATTTCTTGTTATTTCATTAGATAACCACATTAGTAGGATAATTCTATCAACATCTAAATGTTTTAGGTTCTACGTGTTTACCCTAATATCGTGGTTGGTGAGGGTTGATGGTTGAATATCCCCTCTACCAATCTCTCCTATTGAGCCAAATTCATGGTGGTATTAGTAAATAGTGGACTTCATGCATGGAAGAATAAGTGAAATAGGTTGATGTACTACATGTTCATGATTCCCTACTGTTTGGAATGCGATGATGTTATTAGTACATGGTAGGGGTTATTTATTGAAGGAAAAGGAATGATGTTGATTCCATCTATGTCCATGATGCCTTATTATGATGAATGTTTTGAGGGTGATGTGTTTGTTTAATAATAAAAATATAAGATGTTAGACCATTAATAGGGTGGGGTTGGTAGGGTCAAGACCCAACCCACATCAGTTAATTATATAAAGTGGATTGATCATTTGTGTTTGATGTTGGGTCATAATAGTAAAACACTAGTGGGGAAGTGTTTATAAAAACCCAATGATTATATTGACCTATAATATGTTACTATATTGGATGAAATATTTGATGAGTGTGTGTTGGTGATGCTTGGTGATTTTTTAACTGATAAGTTGTTGTTGGTTTTTTTGTTCACTGATGCATCAATATGCCTCTTTAAAATATTCACGAGAGGTATCGAGTACAATCAAATGGAGTATAAATATTATTATCTTCCTATATATATATATATCTCAATTATTTTTAATGTATCTAAGGCGAGTATGAAAATCATTATCAACACTTCTATAACATAGTTTAGAGTTATGGTCAAAGTCACCACCTATGAGTTATCTTGGTATTTAATTAAGAGAGTTATACATGTTTACAACAGTCATGTCTTGTTGTATTATTATTGATATTGATATGTGTATGTAATGGTGATGATTATTAGTTTTATTTACCTATTACTATGATATTTTGGGGAAATAACTCTCATTTTCTTGTTTTATACCATCAATGCTTGTCGCCATCCCAAAGTCTATTAGAGAAAGGGCTCAAGGGTCACTCTCTTATTCACTTTAGGCCCAAGAGTATCTCCTTGTGGGTGAATTTAATCAAATATTATTATTAAATTTTTTATTGAATGAAATGGTGTATAATATGGTTAGAATTTTTGAGTATTCATGCATTGGTAGAGAAATAGTTTCTATTTAGTTAAATGGATGACATTATCCAAGGGGACCAACTAGGACACATGATTTTAGAGCCAAAAAAATCCAACAAAAGGAATATGAATTTTTTAAATGACAAAGGAAATGGTGGTGCTAGCTATGTAGAGTCCAAGGAGAGATAAATTCATCATATCTCTTTACTCATGTTATTTAATAGAGGTGATTTTACAGAATGAAAAGAAATTGACTAAATAAAATTAACCATGCGGAAGTTTTTTACTATCGATCATGGATATTTGTTTCATGATGTCGACCTATGTTTGGGTTTTAGGAATATAAACATGGTATTTCATGAATTTACCTCATTATTTCCTCTTTCACCTAGAGACATTTATATTTTATTTGGGTCATTTTTCATGAGTTTATTTTTTCCTACCATTTTTTGTAAATGTGAATCTTTATGAATTAAATTTTTATGATGTTATATATTATTATTATCATATAAGATAATAATTTTTATTAATTTTTAAACCTAATAATTAATTACTTGTTTATGGGGTACATGGTAAATGTTAAATGGAAATCATAGTGATGTTAAAATAGATTCATGAATTTGAAAGTTCTTTTAACTTGGTAATTTTTTGAAGTTATGAATATTTTTACAATCTTGATGACCTTCAAATAGAAAAAATGAATTGTTTCTTTCTCATTTTTAAAATGATATGATATGTGTTAATTTATGTTTCCAGTTTTATAGTCAAACATGTTATATATGATTTGAAAAAGTGCATGATAGGGATGTATGAGCCTAACTAAGAAAATTATATAATCATGGATCTTTTCCAAATTCTAGGAATTTGAGTTAGTCAAAATATAATGTTAAATATTCTTTGAGGGTTATATTTTTATTATATTCTAAACTTCATAGGTTTCTAATTTGTTTTCATGGGAATCATGTTAAATATTTAGTAAACTAGTTGCTACATTATTAATACCCTATTATGAATGATGAGTTGAATGAACTATGATGTTGGGTAATCTATTTTTTTGTATAAATTGGTAGTGATATTATTATTGAAATGTTATTTAAATTCAAGAATCCTAATTTTGAGAAATTATTCATGTTGTGTATTAGTATGTTAATTATTTTTTACTGGTTTTTGATTTATTTTTATGAATAATTATGTGAATTAATATAAATAATTTTTCATAAATAATTTTCAATATTTAGATTTCATAAATAATAAAATGATTTTAAAGGATGTATTTTTAAATGGGATCAGTTTTCCTTACAAAAATGTTATTTTAGAAAAGGGTTTTTTGCAAAAGGGTTTTTTTTGAAAAGGGTTTTTTTATAAAATGGGTTTTTATTATAATGGGTTCCCAAAGATTAAATTGGATTAAATAATTTATAAAATTTTAATTGCGTAATTTTCAAGAAACAATTTTCATGATTTGAGACATTATTTTGTTTTATATTTATTTCATGTGTGCTTGTGGTGATTGATGTTGATAAAAAGAATTATTTTTTCCTTTAAGGGAGTCATTTGGTTCCTTCATTTATGAAGGATAATAGTTCTTATTATTTTTTAGATATGATTTATATGGGAAAAAGGGGATTGTATGATTGTTTTATTGTTTTATTTGTTTATGGTATGATAGGAATTGTACTGAGAAGTGTTGAGATAAGGTGTTGTTGGAGGAAGGATGGATATTGATTAGGTGACATGGTGGAATTCATCCATGATGGTTGAATCTGTTTAGTTATTTGGGGTATTATAATGAATGTGATTCTTGCAATGACTTTTTTCCTTACTATGACAGTGATATTTTGTTTTTGAGACTGAAAATATTGCTTTTTATGTTTATGATAAAGACATGATGATGAAGAGATGTTATGGATTTGTTCTTAGAATGATGGAGTAATGGGATAGGGTGTTAAAAAAGTTCAAGTAGTATGGAGGTCTAATGATTCTTACTGGAGTGGCAGGTATTGTGATTAATGAGTGGTTATAATAGGTTTAGGTCCATTTCAAATTATCTTGAACTACATATTAGTTCCGAGTTAGTTCAATAATGGTTTTTCTCTGAGGGGTGGATTGGGTTTAGTGAATGATGAATTAAGGTTTCATAGAAGGCATTTCATTGGATGAATTTATTTTCCTATTCAATTTGGATTCCATTAATTTGGTGAAGTGGAATTAATGATTATAGGATCCTTTAAAGATCCAAATAGTGTAGTATGGAGTCTATGATCTATGGAATCACTTTTTAACTCTAATTATCTAGTATTCAGACCTCATCAAAAGTGATGAAATGTGGGAATGAAACATTGTGCCGAACATTCATTCAATGATATATAAGAGGTTGGAGATATTGTATTTTAATTCTTGGATTGATGTGATGGTTCTTTCTTAAGTGATCAAGATGGGTTTTCTCTAAGATGATAACTAGGTTGGGTGGAATCACTTCACGTTATTGGGCTTTCAGTAAGTAGAGGTGGGAAATGAAGTTGTCTCCCACGGTTTTAGGACAACTTATAACCATAGGAGTGAGTAGCTTTAGGATTTTTGATGGGTATATATATATTTTTCAATATTAATGGTGTGGGGGGTTTTCAATTTCACTAACCCATGATTCATGCATTTCATGGGTATAAGTGAGGTGGTTAATTCGCCTGTTGGATAGTTAGGATTCCATGGGTAGTTGGTCAGGATGAAGCAAGTCTAGTATTGATATAATGTATCATGTTTTTTAGTCAGTAACCATATTAAATTCATATGAAACTTGATATATGGTTTTTGTGATTTCATTTTAAATCGTTTTCCTTGATATATTTTTACTCGCTCGGATTAACATCGCTTTTGAAATTTAAATTAATCGATTCAATGTGTTTGTTAAATTATTATTTAATGATATTATTTTTATAGATAAATGGAACTTGTTATTTTATTTAAAAAATGGCGAGTATTTGAATACCATAAGTCATGATTATAGAAAAAAATTGGTTTTCATAAAAAAGTCATGAATTTATATAACCACTATGAAAAGATAATCAATTTTAAAGAGAGAGTTTTTTATTTTTGGTAGAGTGGTTAGTGAAAATTTCCCCTATCATCTTCTATTCTCCATAGTGGTGAAGTTTCTATTTTTGTGTTGTTTTCAATGAGTGTTATGGTTTTTATTTTTATTATTGAAAGTGAATCATGATCATATATTGACCATTTCTAGGGATTTAGTGCTAGTGTATTCATTTGGATTGTGAGGGATCTCATGTGGTTGATGGGTTTCCGAGTTTTACATACTAATGGAGGGATATTATAATGAAGGAATTTTTTATTTTATGGTTTTGAGTTTGTGGTAGTTAGTTTTCCTTATTTGTGGTAGTCCTTAGGGGTTATAAGGTGGGTTCCTTGAGCAGTTTTCTCCTCCTTGGGGTTAAGGAATAGTTACTCCAAGTAGATTTGATCATGTTAAGAAGCTCCCTACCATTTTTTATTTTTTATAGTGTCTATTTCCCCTAGATATTGTATATGTGAAATGATTTATCCCATGTTTCTAAGGTAGGGGATGTTATTCCATGTGTTTTTATCATTCATGGAAATAATTCTACCACATTTTGAGAGAAATCATCAGGGAAGTGCTTTGTTAGTGGTGTATGTGGTTTTCCTCGGTTCAGTTTTGATTCAACCAGATGAAAATAATGTGAGAGGTATCTAATGTAATAGAATAATCTTTTCCGACACATTAATTTATGTTCATGGGGTGTTGGATAAGCCGAGAGGAGATTTTATGGAGGATCGATGGAGTTGGAGTAGAATTTTTTTTCATGGAGGAATGATTATTGTGTGTACCTATTGGTTGCGACAAAGGACCTAATGAGGATGTTTAGTGACTCTATTATTTTTTGGATGAATTTTTCATAGAACCATTATTTTATCATGGAATTGAATAAGGGGAGAGTTTATATTACTTTTAGGAGTTTTTCTGGTTTCAATTAGATGATATGGTGTAGGAAATAGAGTGGATTGTTTTAGTGGGTCTCTAAATTTGGGATTTATTTGCCCATGGATCAAGATTATCTCATAGTTGTGTTCATAAGTCTTAAGTATTGGTCGAGGAGAGTGTCTTTATTGTGTGTTCCTCTTCCTATTTTTCCATATCTTGTATTTTATTGATGATATGTTTTCTAAAGGGCAATTTTGACTAAGGGAATTATGGTGTGGTTATCCTTGGTAAGTTATAGTTTTCATAAAAACCTTAACCATTGTGGTGTAACCTAGATGATTTTCCATGTTCTGTAAATTTTCCAATTCATGTATTAATTCGAGGGTGCCCTAAAATTTCATTAAATAACCTTTATTTAGCTTCACTCATAGGTGATTACATAGTGATTTTGGGAGTACTTTTAGAATCTATTTCTTGGAGTTGATCCTCAACATAAATAAATTTATTATTTGTGATCTAAGGAGAGTTACCCTTCTTTTCATATTGATTTATTCTCTTTCATTCCAAGGGGATTACGAGCAATATATTCAATTTGATTTGATGTATCTTAAGGATATGATTTTGATGAGGCATTTCTATTACATAGGTTGACCATGGACTCCCCTGTTCAGTTGTTGTCTTTCCATAAAATCATCCTTTTATTTTCTTATAAAGTGGATTGTGACGCTTCAGTTGATGTAGGTTACATGGGAACTCTCTTACTTTTATGTAAATATTTGGGGATTCATGAATTTTTCATGGTTGGATAATATGGGATGACCTAATAAATATAATTAATACAACATAATGAAATTGATGAGATGCAAGTGTTCCATATGTGTATATCTATTTTCAATGATATCGAAAAAAATCTATTATATCGCTGTGAACTATGTAATGTTTCCTTATTTTGTCATTTGGATTTAACAATTCATAAAAGGTTAATCACTTAATGATGGATATATAACTATATATATGGAATTTTATTTTATAAATAAGATTCATGAAAAAGAAAAGGGGTCACACCCATGGTTGTAAATAAAATTCATTGATGTTTGTATGTTGTGATTAGGTGGCCATTGTTATGAATTCATTGTAGCAACATATATGTGGTTCTTATGGAGATTATGGTGTGGATATTGTTATAGACATATTTGGATATGATAACTTCTAGGAAATGTATTTATGATGATGAGTATATGTTAGATATAGGGTCTATAATAGTAAGGATGTGTTGGGAAGTAAAGAAATGGAAATTGGAATATTCTAGGTAGCAGGACTATGGTTGAGGGTGTTTAAATGATATGGTATTTATAGGTAGTGATGGGAATGGTTTTGTTTTAATTATTTCCCTGCAGTAATGTAATTTTAATGGAAATTATAATATATAAAAGGGTGTGTAATTAAATTAAATGAATAATGGTCTAAGGTTTGACTATTAATGCATTAAATGGATGGAAACGGGTGGGATGAAATAGGGAAATGGCTTATAATTATTTGTCCTTAAATATGGAATTCAGTAAATTAATGAATGTGAATTGGTTGGTAACTAGAAAATCTTGAAATTTTATAATGATATGACCAAATGGAAATTGGTGAATTTTTATTATTATTGTTTTTCATGGGAAAGTGGACTACTGTGGAATCATATATAGAAGTGTTAGTGGTGTGTGGTGATGATCAATGGTTGTGATGGTGTAGTATTGGTATGGAACATTTTTTGCTGGGATTTATTGTGGAACTAGATATATAATTAATTTATTATGATTTTTTATACACCCACCTGTGTGGGAAAACATTACTAACTCACAAACGTTTTAGGTTATAGGTGATTTTCTCAATATCTAGGTTGGAATGGGTGAACTGCTAACTACCCCCATCCTTCACTCTCCCTTCAACATAGTTCATGGTGGTATTTTTAAATTGTGAGGGTCATGTATAGTATAATGAGGGCAATAGATTTATGTACATCATGTTCATGATACACTACTATTTTTTTTATTATAGTGATATTGGTATATAGTAGGGTTCATACAAGGTAGGAGGTGGGAACTTGGATGATGTCCTTCATGTTGACAATACCGTAATGTAATGGATATAGATATAGATATATATTTATTTTTAATTATTACCACACAAGATGTTGGACCTTGTATAGGTTGGGGTAGGAAGGGTTGAGACCTGACACACACTAAATCCTTATAAAGAAGGGATTGATCTCAACAAATTGGACAATGATACATGGAAACACCTCACTAGTAGGGAAGTTTTTCTAGGGAGCCTATGATTAAATTCGGTGATTCTATGTTACTATATTAGATGTGATATTTGGTGAGTTCTCTTTAGTGAGGATAGATGATAATTAACATGATGGGTGCTTGATAGATTGACTATTCGTTCACTAATGTAGTAGTATGCTTCTTCGATATATTCATGAGAGGTCTCATGTGTGGTCTTACTAAATATACATAATATTATCTCCTACACAAACACACACACACACACATATATATATATGTTTTACAATAAAATAATGAAGATCATTATGGGAACTTCAATCTCCGATCTTGGTGCTTTCTTCAGAGTCACTTCCATGGAGTTTTCCTGGTAAATTATTTATAGAAATGTGTATGTCAGACACATTCATGAATTAAGTGATTAATATAGATACTAGTTTATTTATTTCATGGGGTTTATTAGTGGTTTTATTTAAGTATTCTTATGTTATATAAGAGAAATGACACCATATATTATGTCTTATACCCTCAGTACTAGAATCTATCCCAGGTTCTATTAAAGCCAGGCATCAAAGGTAACTCTCATCTTCACTTCAAGCCAGGAGAGGGTATTAGTGGAAGAAGGTCATTAATTTTTTTTAAAAAATAATAAATATCATTACCTAATAACATAAAATAAAATAATAAAAATAATTTTGGATAAAAAATGTATAGAACATATTAAAATTAAAAATAAAACATAACAGTTCCCAAAAATCACATTCTTCATAAAAGAAGAAACTTTTGTTACAATGAATAAGAAATTTTAAATCATTTTCAAAAATAATTTATTATTAGAATATTAATTAAATTTTACCAAAATAATTTCCATATAACATATAATAATAAAATAAGTGTATAAAAATAATAAAAATAAAATTACAAAAATGAATACATAACCGAATAGAGTTTATAATAACAATTATAAGAACAAAAAATATAGATATGTTTCATGAATTGATTTATGTTTTATAATTTCATCAATGAAAACATAAGTTAATTTCTCATCAAAAAATAATCTATTCCATTATATTTAAAAATAATAATGTATATATGCAATATATTTTATATGATAAATTTTCAGAATATATACAAATATTATACACGTTTAGTGATATTATAAATATTATTAATGTCGTTTTAATTTATATAAATATATTTATAATTCTATAAATATTTTATGATTTTATATTATAAATATTTTAAAATTTATAAACATTATAAATAATAATTTTAAATATTATATTATGTAAATATAATAAATGTTCTGTGAAAACTCAATTCATGTGATGTGATAATAATGAAGATTTTATCACGAATAGATGTTATATTGGATGTAATCAATGTTATATAAATTTTCCCTTATATTTTTACACATTTAATGATATAAAAAATGTTTTTTAGTTTTTTATTATAATAATATTTGGAACAAAAAAATGAATACATTTTTTTTCATATAATATTTATGATCTAGAAAATAAATCTTGTTTTTAATCTTAGTTTTATTTATATTTTTTAATAATATAATTTTTTTTGAAAATATATTTCTTAATAAAAAGAGTTCAAAATAGATATACTAAATATCATCATTTTATTCTCATATCAATATATATATTAATTTAAAATAAATGTCATGATAGTTTTTCCTTTTACACACTATATAAAATTTAATTTTTCAATGTTAATAAAAACAAAAACTAAATTATCATAGTTTATAGAAAATATTACTAAATATGCTATGTTTTTATAAAATGTCACTAATTTAGCTACTCATTAAGAAACATGGTTTTGGAAATTAGATTTTTATGAAAATGGAGTTAAGATAATGTTATCTTTCTAAATTCATTAATGCATGTGTGTTTTGATCATTAAGAATTTTCCTAGAGAAGAGTTTCCACATCATTACCACCTATAATAAATATCTAAAGATATGGTCCCTTAAGGATTATTTTTTTATTTTCACATCATATTCCTCTATGTTCTTCAATGATGAAATGTTTTAGTGGTGGAGATTCGGTTAGGGTCATGGGAATTTGTGTAATATTCAATACCATTTGACGATTATATTTATATTTTTCAACATGATAAGGGGTTTTTGTGGGTTAGGATAGGGGGAGAATAAGAGTTAATGATATTGGTTAAAAATAGGCCGTGGCCATTAATTTCTCATAGGGTTGATTTGAATGATTTTAATTGTTTTTAGACCCCCAAGTATCTAGTTAATTTATTATATGATTATATTTTATTTTAGTGATAAAAAATATTGTTATGGAGTTTATTTTGTAAAATATAAATGTTCGGTGTTATTCATTATTTATAACTTTTTTTATGATTTTATAAAATTTAATGATGTGACATTTTGTACATGATTTGTATTAGATTTTTTTTTGTATAATAAAACAATTTTATGTGTAGAGAAACTATTTTTTAGAGTTCTTGTGTTGATTTATTAAGTATAATCATTATTTTATAATCAAGGGTTAAAATGAGCGTTTTGATTTGCTGGATGATTTTGATATATGTTTCCACAAGAATCATTGATATCAAAGTGTCATGCTTACCATAGGGTTTCGTATTGGTAAGAATAAAAAATGAAAATTGATAATCAAAAATTGAGGATGTATTTATTTATTTTAAAAATATTTTATTTATTTTTTTGTAGATAAATAGTTATTATAATTCTTTTATTTTAGGATAGTGATGTTAATGGAAATAAATGAATATAGAATATGCATTTTTTATATAAAAATGTTTTTGGGATTATCTAATCTATCGGATGTGAAATATAGTTAGAGAAATCAATATTTTGAATAAAAAATGAATTATGAGAGGAGTTTCCTATAATGAAATTTTAGTTAAATTAGTGTAATTTATAAGAGATATAATATTTTTCAAAAAAATTGATGGTGTTGACATCAAATTTTCGTGATAAAGAAACATTCACCTCTCTTGTTTCAATAGTTAATTCCATTGAGTGGTGTTTGATATGGTATTTGAAGGGAGTTAAATATAGAAGGATGGATGAAGAATGTGTAAGAATGACAGTGGTCTCTCTAATAAGACTAATAGGTTTGTAACATTGAACCCTTCTCATTCCCTTATTTTTTAAACATGTAATTATGTTAAGAGTGTATGATTTTATCAAGGTAGTAATTAATGATCTATTTTGAGCATTAATATTCTTTAAATATCATTTGTGTGATGACATATAAATTTTTATTATATAATTCAAATGGGAATATGATGTTATTATGATGAATTTAATAATATTAAATGACTGGAAAAAACTATTGTAAAAATTATGAAAAAGTTATATTAGATTATTGATGGAAAACAAAACAGTAATTTATGGTTTAATATCAAAATGTTATTAAAAATAATATATTATTTATGGATATTAAACAGATTTATTTTATAATAATGAAATATGATTACAAATGTGGTAATTTGATCTTGTTATATCAATGATATATAGTTTTTATTTTGAAATATGATAATTGAATTAATATTTATCATGGTTTCATATTTTATATCTATTTATTATGTTAATAATATGAATTAAATAGGATTTTAATTATCTAAGATATAGGTTTAATTTGTAATAAAATTCTTTTTATAGTGACATGTTGACTATTCTGTGAAGATAATTGTTTTTTTAATTAGTAATTTAATTAATAATAAATTATGATAAATTGATTATTCAATTCTTATAGATTGAAATTTTGTCATTCCATTCACATGTGATGGTAAAATTTCATCTAATATCTTACATGTGGATCATATCAATGAACATGGGGCTATACCAATGTTACTAAGGGCTATGTTAAATTTTTACGAGTGTAGTACCACACACTATTTATTTCCACATGTCTACACTTATTGGAACATTGGCATGATACATAAAGGCAAGGGTATTTCACTTTTATTCAAGGATTATAACTTCCAACAACCTTAATGTCATCTTTTATAAAACAATTTATCTTATTTGAGTGATGGATATTCATGGTCACATTTGTATAAAATAGATTAATAAATAGATGATTCTGATGGATAGTTTTAAGGGAGATATTCCCCAATTACATATTTATATCTGATGTAAATCATCAAATGTCACAATATATAATATAATGTATAACTAATTGTATGCTATACTTGGTATAATTTCATATATTATGGTTACTCACTACCTTTTCATGGAAGATTAATACTAAGTTTCTACATTCAAATCTTCCATATATTGGTTATATTTAGTGGGAAATGTTTTATAAGATTAAACATATGGGAGAATAAATGGTTACATATAACTGGTAAACATGTGAAACAACCATTAGAATACTCAGGTGTTTTTTAATGCATGAGTTAATGAAATACATCCCGTGAATGTACCAAGGGTTTATAAAAGGATATAGTCACCTTGTGCATGGGTGTGAAAACTATATAAATACTCTAGAATGATCCTTCTAGAACCAAATCTCTCATCTTCTCCATCATTTACTTTGTGAGACACTATTATGACATTCAATAATGGATAGTCCCATCCATATGAGTAGAAATTCATTTTAACTCATGGATACCTCATAAAGGAAGGATTCATTGGGTTTACCCTAATGGATCTTTATCAAAAAATCTTATAGAAGAAGTAAGAGAAATAACCATCAAAGTTGAAAGGTATATAGTTTCTTTATTTCTATTTCTGTAAGGATTTATTTTCAATGCATGGTAGATCTTGGGAGAAATTATTTGTTATTATTATTATTATTTTGATTAAATGTTAATAGATCCCAAGAAACCCTTCCATGGAATCAGAGTATCCCATAATTTTTTTATTAATAAAACCTTGATCGAAATGAAGAGTTTATATTTTTAGTATTAATATCATTATCTATATCATCCAATATGATATGTGTGGCTGATATTATATAATCTGATACTGTAATATGATTTTCTACCATGCCGTATGATATTTGATGTCTTAGGTAGTGACTCAAATGTAGGCTATTGGTTTGACATGTCATAGGGTAGGACATTGGGAATCATAAAATTTATTAGTTTTCCAATGAACCATTCATGTGACTATGAAATAGATCATCATATCATACCAAAAAGAGTTGTTTCTAATATGAAATACCATTTATTTCTATGTAGAAAATCAGTTTGTTATAATATAATGTCATGCATGAAGATATTCTTTCACGGGTTATTGTGAAATTATGTAATATTCTGATCATAATCCATGAAAGTCATAGTGCACACAAATTAACCCAACATGGGATACTAGAGAATCATTTTAATATTATGTAGGTGTATTTACCATAATCCATAACGATCATATGAACACATTGTTTATTCTTATGCATAAGCCATTAAATAGGTCACGATAGAGACACATTGTAAGTTAATAGTTCAAATTATATAGTTGTGAAAGATTTATTGATGTTATTAATAGTTTCATGAATTATTATATACTACCTTTACTTATTTTATATGAAATGTTCATAATTTGTGTGAAATATTAATTTTTGAATACTAATTATTTTTTGAGCATTTTTAGAAGTAGTCCAATTGAGTTAGTTTACTATTTTATTCATAAAACTCACCCTAATGATAAATATTGTGTGGTTCTTGTTTTTTAGGATTCCTAATTCTATATAAAACATTTCATTACAAGGGATAATGGGATAATTCTGCTATTGGAAGGCTCATATGGACCACACAAGAGGGCCTACAGAATCTGTGAAGAAACTGGACCATCCATGAAGATTGAATTACTGGGATAAATCTAGAAGTTAAAATTCATTATTTATCATCAAAGTCTCGGGGGGAAATTTAAGGAGTCTTTGATAAAAATTTCAAGGCCCTAACATAAACACAAGGGTCCAAACTGATTCATTTAAAATATGCCCACATTTTTGTCTAGGAATTCAAATCAGTACAGTGTTGATGACATGGCTCCTGATCTAGAAATCATTTTGAGCTGATATTTTGCAGTTTGAATGAAAAGATATAGAAAGATGATTTTTTTGAATACATCAGTTAGTTTTTAAGGCATCTTTCTATTGAAAAACCCATTCACATTTTGGACATAAAATGACTGGATTGAAATGGACAGATAAAAATTGTTTAATCAACCGACCATAACATTGGCTCCATAGGTCCAAATGCATCCAAATTTTGAGAGTAGTCTTCCATAATTATTATATACAACTTTGAAGAAAGAGATATCTCAAGATTTTTCTTTTTGGATGTCTAAATCTTAGAGCCATGTGGATGGATAGATTGGGAATGAAAACAGTCCACTTCCTTGGGCTATAAATGCATCCCCCTCCTCTCCTTCAAAGGGGATGGAATTTCAGAATATAAGAGATTCAATTGGCACTACCAAAGCCTTTACAATGGCTTGGGAGGACCTTACATACTCATGTTTTTACTTGATATACCCTTCCACCTCTCTTTGTTTCTTTTCACTTTTGTGATGTTCTTCGTTTGTAATATTGTAAGTTTGTGTTTTGTAATTATGTTTTAATGCAAGTTTCATCTTCAATATATCATATTCTCATCCACATTCTATGTATTAATATTAATTTTTTTAAAATAGTTTAAATATATTTGAATCCACTTCCCTTATTTTTCTTCCTCATTCAATCAAAAGTCCGAAATTTTTAATTCTCATCATTGTTCGTTTGTGTGTGTTCGACACACCACTCTTTTCTTATCCCTTTATTTTTCATCAATTCTTAATCTATAATCATAATAATTATAACCAAATTATTAAATACCTAAACGGCTAGGTAAATATCTCATTAGGTTTAGTCAAAATTTATGTATGTTAAGTGATTGAGAGTATTTTCTCGATGAGTATTCATTAATTTAACATTGTGTATATTGGACTTGACATGTCATGGATTAATGAAATATTTTGTTTAACATGTGGTTTCCATGGATTATTGGAACCATAAATACACTACCATAAACATGTAATTGAAATTATTAGAAACTTATGTTAATTTATGTCTTGGATTAAAAGACTTAACACTTAGTTATTCTAATCAACGTTATCTTCTGAAGTAGGTGTTATTTAAAATGCAATATAAATCAAAGCTCAAGGATATGACAAGATTAACTCCCTAATGATGAACTCACCCAAATATTTATCAATTTGTTAAATCAATTATAGTCAATAAATAATTTCAATTAATCTCTTCAACCCCCACCCCCCTAATCAAAATACAATCAACTAAAAACAAACGACTATTACAAAGTATCATCATCGAGGATTCATCCCGAGTGATGGTATACAAATTAGCAGAGCACCGGAACCTTGATCGGTCGATATTCGAAAATTGACCATGCATTTCAAATGGAATCGTTTCCAGGGATGGATGATTATGTAGTAATTATTTTGTGGTTATTGTAAAAATAACCAAAAAAAATACAAAGTTTAAAAAAATGAAAAAAAAAGGAAAACCCGTCTTCTCATAAAAATCATAAACAGAAAACAAAAAAAGAAAAATCCTATCTTAATTTTTCTTCTAACATCATTTTTAATTCCCCATATCCTCCCAAACAATCCCTAAGATTTTTTATACCTTGAAATTGAGCTAAAACTTCGCCAACTTAGGATGAACAGAAGAGATAATCAAATAATTCAAGAACCAGTCCGTGTCCAACCAATTGAATTAGATATGACCAATCCCAGGGAATGAACACGTACATAACGTGTTTCCATGATATGAATTACAAACCTCTTGGTATTAAATATCCAATCATAGAGGCTGACTTTGAACTCATATCGGGTTTGATTCATCTTCTCACTCATTTCCACAGGCTAGCCGGTGAGGATCCACATCTCCACCGTAAAGAGTTCCAAGTAGTGTGATCTACCATGAAGCCTCAAGGGGTGTCTGAGGAACAAATAAAACACTGAAAATTCCCGTTTTCCCTATCTAACACTGCTAAGTCATGGACCTACTACCTTCCTCCGGGTTCCATAAACACATGTAATGACATGAAGCGACTTTTCTAAAATAAATTCTTTCCTGCTTCTCGTACTACTTCTATCCGAAAGGAAATATGTGGTATCCATTAGTTCCCAAGTTAATCACTCCATGAGTACTAGGAGAGGTTCAAAAATCTTGTCGCAACCTACCCACACCACCAAATACCTGACCAACTCTTGATCCTATACTTTTATGAGGGTTTATTTGATATGGAGAGAACTCTCATTGATGTCGCAAGTGGCGGTTCTCATGTTGATAAAACTCCGACAGCTAGAAAAAATCTAATAAGTAACATGGCTGAAAATACACAATAATTACATAATCGAGCATATTCTCAAGTCAAACAAGCCCATGATAATAAATCAATTTTGCCAAATAAGATGACCGAGTGGATGAGTGAACTTACAGGTCTTGTGCGACAACTAGCTATGGCTACCAATTCCCCAACCTCATCTTCTCTGCAATCAATGTTTCCTGGACCTGTCAAAAACTGTGGAATCTGAAACTATTCATCTCATCCAATAGAAACATGTCCATAACTTCAAGGGGATCAATCTGATTCACCTATACCAATGGAGATCAATGCAGAATATGCTCAGTGGAACACCAACCCTCAACTATCTGTTAAATTGGTTAAAACTTCAACCAACATCACTCTGAGCCCTTATCTTCTTCCTATAACTAAGGCCTTATGTATGGTAATCCCATATTTCTTCCCCCTCAATTCCCTCCTCAAAACCCAAAACTGTTTCAATATGGTCAAGGCGTTTGTAACTTCCAACAACCTTATGTTTTTATTCCTCAACCTCAAAGGAAAAATCCTCCTCCTGGATTCTTTTATCCTAATAAGCCTTCCCAATTCCAAAACCAATACAATCGCATTCCCAAGAACCAAAATCATGGTAATACCAATTTGGGACTAGTCTCTTCTTCAAAAAAATGATGGCAAAATGCTATGGATGATCTTTCCTCTTCCACCCGTTCAAGCCTCAAGAACATTGAAACCCAAATTGGTAATCTTTCATCCCACCTTAGTCAGTAGAAACCATCCAATTCATCCCAACATCTAGCTCAACCATTACCAACCCCAAGGGTAATGTAAGTGCAATTGAACTTAGATCAGGAAAGAAAATTGTTATTCTTCAAGATAAGTCCTCCAACCCTCCTTTGAATGTTGACCAAGAAAATGAAAATAAAATGAAACTTGAAAAGGAATCTGAATCCATTCCCTCACCTCCTTCCATTCCACTTAGGAATCCAATTCCTTTTCGACAAGCTATCTCTAGGACAAAGAATTCATTTGAACGTAATCCTGAAATGCTTGACATGTTTAGACGTGTTGATGTCAAAATTACTCTTTTAGATTCCATAAAACAAATTCCTATGTATGCCAAGTTTCTCAAGTAATTGTGCACCCACAAGAGGAAACTTAGGACCTTTGAAAATTTTTCCATGCAACATTCTATTTCTATAATGTGCAAAGATTTAGGGACCTTTACTGTTCCATGCCAAATTGGAAGTTCTAACTTCGATGATGCACTCATAGACCTAAGAGCCTCAATTAATGTGATGCCCAAATCCATCTTCTCTAACCTTGGTCTAGGTCCCTTACATCCAACGGGTGTGGTCATTTAGTTTACCAATCAGTGAATATCCAGTCATGAGGGAATAATTGAGAATGTCCTTATCCGAGTCAATGATCTTTTCTTCCTTGCTGATTTTTATTTCCTTGACATGGAAGGTAAGACTAACTCTTCTCGATCTCTCCTAATTCTAGGAAGACCATTCCTCGTGACTGCAAAAACCAAGATTTATGTCCATTCAGGAATATTATCCATGGAATTCAGTGACCAACTGGTCATGTTCGACATTTTCCAAGCCATGCGATACCCATATGAGGATCACTCTATATTGTCAATCCATGCTACTGAGGAAACTTCTAAGATTCAATCGAACCCCAATCCATCATGTTCATCCTATTATGATGATAAATGATCTTGTGAAATCTACACTATGATTAACCAAGTCATAAATGGTGAAGTTGATGTTGACCTCTCATTAATAGACTCCATCAATCTAGAGGAACTTGAAAACTCTCTTAAATCCAACATCAACTCTGATCTCTACAGCTCTACATTGAACAATATTCATAAGGATGAATCTATATCAAATGAAGTCCCTTCCTCCAGTCCTGAGTTTTCTAACCCACAAATAAAAGATGAGACTTATCTGAAACTTCTACCTAAACACCTGAATTATGCATTCCTTTTCCATGATCACTATTATCCTGTCATTATCTCTTCATCACATGCCAAAACTGATGAGTCCAAACTTGTTCATGTGTTAGAGGAAAACAAAAAGGCACTAGGTTGGACCCAATATGGAATAACAGGAATCAACCCTTCTCTTTTCATGCATCAAATCCATCATGACTAATCATCCAAACCAATTATACAACAACAAATAAGTCACAATCCAATCATCCTTGAGGTAGTTAGGGAAGATATCACCAAGCTTCTTCAAGCAGGTATTATCTACCCAATTTCTGATAGTGAATGGGTTAGTCCAATTCAAGTTGTACCTAATAAGGGTGGGATAACTATTTTCACAAATGAACATGGATAGGTAGTCACAAATCTAGTGAAAAAAATGGTGCATGTGCATCGACTATAGGAAATTGAATGTTGAAACAAGAACAGATCACCACCCTCTTCCATTCCTTGATCAAATGCTAGAACGATTAGCTGGAAAGTCACACTATTATATTCTTGATGAATACACCGACTACTTCCAAATCCCAATCGCACCTCCAGACCAAGAAATGACTACTTTCACAAGCCCCTTTAGAACATATGCATATAGAAGAATGCCTTTTGGACTTCACAATGCTCCTACAACATTCTGGAGGTTTATGATGAGTATCTTTTCTGAATTCATTGATCACTGCATAGAAGTCTTCATGGACGACTTCACCATTTATGGTGAGTCATTTGAATCTTGTTTGAATTAACTCTCTCTAGTCCTCCAAAAGTATGTCAAGTGTAACCTTGTGTTAAATTTTAAAAAATGTCACTTCATGGATACAAATGGGATTTTTCTAGGGCACATAGTTTCAAAAGATGGTATTGAAGTCGATCTTGCCAAAATTGAAGTGATCCAATCACTTCCTCAACCCAAATCTATTAGATACATCCGTTAATTTCTCTATCTTGCTAGTTTATATTGGATATTCATCCATAACTTCAGTAAAATTTCCCTCCCACTCACTCGGTTGCTCCAAAATGATGTCACTTTCCATTTTGATGAGGTTTTCAGTAGTGATTTCATTGAACTCAAAACATCTCTTACATCTACCCCAATAATCCAACCCCTAGATTGGTCCTTACCCTTTGAGTTGATATTTGATGCTTCTGATAGAGCAGTTAGGGCTATTCTTGTTCGAAGAAGGTAAAATATTCCTCATGTCATCTATTATTCCTCAAAACATTGGATGAAACTCAATCTCACTACACTATCACTGAAAAAGGAACTTTTAGCAGTAGTTTTTTCATTAGATAAATTATAGCCCTATATCTTAGGTGCCAAAATCATCATTTTCATAGACCATTCTGCTATAAAGTTCTTACTCAAGAAAAGTGATTCCAAAATGAGGCTAATAAGATGGATCATAATGCTCCGAGAGTTTGACCTTAGAAAATAAAACCATGTGGCTGATCACATGATTAGAATTTCTAATTCTTCTCATTCTGAAATCATCGATCCTGAATTCCCCACTGAGCTCCTTTCATCTCTCACTCCAAAAATACCATGGTATTCCCCAATTTTAAATTACTTGATTTCTAGTGTTTTTCATGAAAATTGTTCAAAAGAACAAAAAATGAAGTTAAAAAGTTATTCAAAAACTATTTCTGGGACAAAAATAAACATTGGAAAACTGGGGCTGACAAGGTAATAATGGGATGTGTCGATGAAAATGAACATTCTTCCATATTAGAATTTTTTCACTCAATGCCTGGTGGTGGCCACTTTGGACCACAAAGGATTTTCTGAAAGGTCATAGAATATGGATTCTTCAGGCCTTGGCTCTTCAAGGACTCACATGAGTTCTTTCAATCATGCCCCACAAGACATAAGATTGGCACAATTTCAAAGAGAAATGAAATGACCCAAAAGCGTTTAATTTTCTGTGAGATTTTTGATGTTTGGGGCATTGATTTCGTGGGACCATTTCCCCCTTCCAATGGATTCTCATACATCCTTATTACTGTTGATTATGTTTCCACGTGGGTCGACGCCAAACCCACTAGAAAGGATGATTCACATACTGTTAGTGAGTTCCTAAAGACAAACATCTTCCACCGATTTGGCACACCTCTTGCCTTGAACAGTGACTTAGAAACCTATTTTTGTAATAGAACCATGGAATATACTTTGAAAAAGAGTGGGGTTATACATAAAACATCAATTTCACATCACCCCCAAACAATTAGAATGGATGAACCTTCTAATAGATAAGTGAAACTATTTCTTGATAGAATTGTAAAACCTACTAGAAAAGATTGTCCTGAATGACATGGTGTAACACTTTGGACTTATCAAAATGCCTATAAAACACCCATTGGGATGTCTATTTTTAGGCTAGTTTTTTGTAAAGCATGTCATTTTCCAGATGAAATCCAACATAAGTCATTTTGGGTAGTGAAAACTTGTAATTTTGATCTTTAAAAATTCAGTGAAGACAAATTGTTGCAATTGGATGAAATGAAGGAGTTTCGACTTGATTCTTATGAGAATTCTAATCTCTACAAAGAAAAATCCAAGGTACTCCATGATAAACACATCCTGAGAAATATATTTCATGAATGTGAAAAAGTAATGCTCTTCAATTCAACATTTCGGCTTCACCCAGGTAAGCTTAAATGTCGTTGGGAGGGTCCTTTTTTTTATTACTAATGTTTACACATTTGGTGAAGTGAAAGTCCAAGAACCCTCTTCCAAGAGGACATTCACAGTTAATGGACTTAGGTTAAAGCATCACCATGAGAGGACACACAATCCTGGATCATCATCGACTTCCACTGCATCCCCTACTTCTTCAGTCGACCCACCACTAGATGGAGATGGAAACCCGCCAAATCCAAACAAGGGGCACCTCTCTCCCTTTAACTCTCTTTATCTCTTCCTCTCTCTAACTCATTCTTCTTCTTCCTCTCCCTTTAATTTTTACCACTTTCTTCATCAAATCCTTTCTTTTTTATCATTCCCTTTTTTGTGGGTGAGTATTTTATAAAACACTAATAAAACTAAAAAAATAAAAAAATGTAATAAAAACCCAAAAGAGTCATAATAACTCACCATCAATTTTCAAATTTTTTCCAACCATTTTGGGGAGTCAAAAGACATGGTTTCATCTCAAAAAAATTGTATTTTCATCATGACTTTGGATAAATAATTTTGTGGAAAAATTAACAAATTTTGAATGACCAATTTTGATTTGGAAAATTCTTTTCCCAACCCATGAGGAAAAAAATTTGCTTTCATGCCAAGGCCACCTATGGCCATCATTTCGAAATGTGTGTTTTCACCCCCATTTTTCTATCTTGATTTTGTGGACCTTCGAGCTGAATTTCCTACATTAGTGTGGATTAATATGATAGAGGCATTTTTTGAACCACATGAGAATTACAATAGCCAAATATCCTCCCATTTCCCTTAAATTAATCCTCCTTTTGAAATCCCCTTCAAGCCTATGAAAACCTTTTCTTTGATATCCACATTACAAGCCCAATACCTTATACCACCGAATATCAACATGTATTTTCTTTGCAATTTTCTTTGAAATTTAAGTGTGGGGGGAATGGATTTCATTTTGGGTACCTTTTTTGATTTCATAAAGTTATCATATGCTTGAGGGAAACAAACCATTTTAGTTTGGGGGAGAGGCTTTCATTCAGTGAGTACTTCGGAATGTAATGTACTTTCATTTATTTAATTTTGTAATTGGTATTGATAAGTGTTCAAAAAAAATAAAAAAAAGAAAAAAAATTGGGTTGTTTCTTGGGTAAGTCAAAAAAACGACTCTTCTTAAACCTTTGATCTTGTTATAACTATTAAAATTAGTGTCATGAGGAGATCAATCATGGGTTTGTATATGAGTGTGAGATATTTTTCATGTTCAACTTTCAAAAAAGAGAAAAAAAGGAAAAAAAAGAACACTTGCAATATATTCTTATGTCATTGGGAGAAGTTTTGTGTTTTGTAAATATTCCATCTTCTCATTACCTTCATATTTTCTTCCTCTATTTTGTCTTTCTTCACATAATCATCCCCTTGTAAATATGTGTTTTTATTTCCTTCCATGTTTTATTCCAAGAAAATGTGCATTTCTTTTTCTATATTTTTGTTTTAACCCTCTTCTTCTCTCTCTTAGACATTATATTCATATCATCACATAGCCACCGAAAAACCCCTCAAAAAGACCTCTTGATTCTTGTTCACTTTGGATAGTTATTGTAAGATTAGAGTTCTTTCAAACTCTATGATTTTCACTTTTTGTTGGTGAAAGAGTGAACCTCCACAAATGAATTTTATCATCTTGAGAGGTGTGAGTTTTGAGTGTGCACATTTTCCATTTCTAAATTTTAGCCTGAAAAAATGAAATATTTTTGGAAAATTGTTTCTGTAACAACTTTTGGTGGAATTCAAAATGGATGAGTGAAATAGTCTAAACCTCCCCTGATTGGAGAAAACAAAATTTTAATATGTGTCGGTGAGTGAAAATGATTTTGTCATGTTTTTATATTTGTTGCACATGAGGACATGCAAAGAACTAAGTGTGGGTGATTTGGTGTTATTAATATTTTCCGGACTTATTATATACTCCCTTTAATTATTTTATATTAAATGGGCATAATTTGTGTGAAATATTAATGTTTTAAAACTATGTATTATTTTTGAGAATTTTTGGAAGTAGTCCAATTGAGTTAGTTTACTATTTTATTTATAAATCTCACCATATTGATCCAAATTGTGTGGTTATTGTTTTATAGGATTCCTAATTAAATATAAAACATTTCATTATAAGGGATGATGTGAACATTCTTCCATTTGAAGTCTCATATGGACCACACAAGAGGGCCTACAGAATCATTGAAGAAACTGGACCAGCAATGAAGATTGAATTAATTGGCTCAATATAGAAGTTAAAATTTCTTCATTATCCTCAGTGGTTCGGGGGAAACTGTAAGGAGTAATGGATAAAAATTTCATGGCACGAATACAAACACAAGGGGCCCAATTGATTCATTTAATCTCAGCCCACATTTTTTTCCGTGAATGAAAATCATTAAAGTGTTGATGACATGGCTCCCGATATAGACATAATTTTGAGCTGATTTTTTTCAGTGGTAAAGAGAAGATATAGGTGCCCGAGTTTTCTGAAGACATCATTCAGTTTTGAAGGAATTTTTCTTTTCAACAACCCTTTCAAATTTTGGACTTTGAAAATACTGTATTGAAATGGATAGATTAAAATTGTTTAATAAACCAGCCATAACATTGGCTCCATATGTCCAAATTCTCCCCCCTTTTGAGAGTGGTCAAAAAAATTATTATCTACAACCTTTAAGAAGGATATATCTCTTGATTCTGCTTTCTGGATGTCCAAAACGTTTATCCAATGGGAGGGACATATTGGGAATGAAAAAAGTCCACTTCCTTGGGCTATAAATTCATCCCCCTCCTCTCCTTCAAAGGGGTTGGCATTTCAGAAGAGATGAGCATCAATTCGAATGACAAAAGCCTCGAAAAATTATTGGAATGGCCTACCATACTCATGTTTTTACTTGAGATACCCTTCCATCTCTCTTTGTTTCCTTTCAATTTTGTGTTGTTCTTCGTTTATAATCTTATAAGTTTGTGTCTTGTAATTCTATTGTAATGCATGTTTTTTCTTCTATATCTTTTATTATCATCCACCTTCTGTAGATTAATATTAATTTTCATAAAATATTTTAAATACAATTGAATCCCTTTCCATTCTTTTTCTTCCTCATTCAATCAAAAGTCCATTTTTAACTCTCATCATTATTCGTGTGTGTGTGTTTGACGCACCACTCTTTTCTTATACCTTTATTTTTCTTCTATTCTAAATTTATAATCATAATAATTATAACCAGACTATTAAATAACCAAATGAATGAGTAAATATCTCATTGGGGTGAGTCAAAATTTACGGATGTTAAGTGATTGAGAGTATTTTCTCGATGAGTATTCGTTAATTTAACATTGTGCATGTTGGACTTAACAAGTCATGGATTAATGACATATTTTGTTTAACATATGGATTCCATGGATTATTGGAATCATTAATACACTACCATAAACAAGTAATGGAAGTGATTATAACCCTAAGGTATTGTTAGTCTTGGATTAAAGGCTTAACAATTAGGAATTCCAATCAACGTTATCTTGTGAAGTGGGTGTTATTTTAAATGCAATATAAAGGAAAGATCAAGGATATCACAAGCTTAAAACCCTAATGATGAAATCACCCCAATATTTATCAATTTGTTAAATCAATTATAGTCAATCAATTATAGTCAATCAATAATTTCAATTGTGATCTGCAAACAAACCCCCCTAATAGAAATACAATCCACTAAAAACAAACGACTATTACAAAGTATCATCGCCGAGGATTCAACCTGAGTGTTTCTATACACATTAGCAGAGCACTGGAACCTTGACCGATCGATAGGAGACAATCAGTTGTGCATTTGAGTGATCCTATATGCCTAAATGGCCTAAAGTCTTTCAGTTTTATTGATTTTTGATAACCCCCCTTTCAAGGGATGAGGAGGAGACCTTAAAAGGCCCGTAGGCTCAGAGATTACATGGCACGTAGGCTTAAGAGATTACTTGACCCAAAGGTCTTAATGAATTCAACCAGACTATCTACAGGGAACATCCCCTCCCTAGAATCTACCTCCTAATAGTATCTCTCCACCTTTTCATGACCGTATGGCGAGGCTTCCCTTCCAAGAACATGCCGGTACCGATGGCATAGCCATACCCTCTCATTATAACAATTCATTTGGCTCTACTCTGGTGAGTGCACGAGCTCTGAATCCTCTTCTGGGGATGTTCCTTTCTTTTAGTGTGTCTGGGACCTACATTCATGTGGATCGAAGGCCTTGGGGTGGCCCTGAGGCCTTATGGTTTCCCGAAGGCCTTGAGAATCAACTGGCCTAAAGACCTTGGGTGGCCCGAAATCCTTGTAGGACCCGAGGACCAAACTGATGGCCCGAAGGCCCATATGGATGAATAGTTTCAGCTGCTATAGTACCGAATAGTTCCTAGTATAGTACTGCTACAGCACTGCCACAGTACTACTACAATACTACTATAGTATTGGAAATATTCCTCCACCCGGATTTGATCTCAGGTCACTTGAATGCACCTAGCGAGTCCTCACCAACTGGGCTGAGGCTCATGTGGAGTGATCCTCTATGACTACCCGTCATAGCCTAAGATAATTGATACATTATATTAACCATATGTAGACCCATACCAATAATAAAAATATTATTTATCTATTGTTGGGTATAATAAATAGATATTAAGTATTTTTAAACATCACATCCTATCGATCACTACCTACGATATGGATATATCATAAAAATGACATAACAATTTTTTATAATATGTTAATTAAGAATTCATTTAAATGAATTTAAAAAAGTGTATAAATCATATTAAAAGGTATTTTGGGATATTTTTAAAATTTATAAATGTTTTTATAAATTAATTAATTATTTAGTGTATGTAATTAAATAATTAATTAAATTTTTATTGAAAATTTATTAAATAAATATAAAAAATAAAAATTTTAAAATTATAATCTTTTATATAATTACTTGGAATAAATTATAATTTAAATATAAATAGGTTATATCAACAAAATAAGTGTAAATTATAAAATTCATATCAACTATAAAGTAACGAAAATTATAAATATGTTTATATTAAAATTATTATGTGTTCTTAATTATTTAATTTTATATTTTAAATAAAAAGAATATTTTTAGAAACTATTTCAACCATATCAAATGTTATTTTGATATTTTATTTGATAAAGGTTTAGATAATAATAAATATGTGATATGTATATTATATAAATTGTATACATAATAGAATAGAAATATAGACTTTTTATATTTCATATAATACTATATATTCCATGTAAAATGCCATATAATGGATAATATAATGGATTTTAAATTATTGGAAATATAATTTTTATTTTTATTTAGTTATATAGTGTCCATAAATCACATATATGTTAGAAAAAATTAATAATTATTTTTATTTTTAAATTATTCATAAATATTTATCTAATGTGTAAAATTATGAACTATTTATTTATTTAATATATTCCATGTTTTATTCCAATATATATATATATATTATTTATATTATGAATGGATGTGTGATTTTATGTTTAAACATTTAATCAAATTATATATGTATCTAAACCTAAATATAAGGAGTTACATGCTATGTGTGATAATTGATTTAGTTTTATTCTACCTTGAATTTGGCATATACAAGAATATGATATTGAATCTAGAAGTTAATTAATGTTTATACATATTAAGTGTTATAATAATTATGTAAATTATATATATATTTATGAAAGTTACATTTTATGAGGTACTTTGGGTTATAATTCTCAATATCTCGGATGCTTATGCCTTATATAAAAAGTTGGGGTTTCTTATATGTTTCTCCAAGCGTAACCTTGCGGGGTTTTTTGATCTCATCTTCTTATTGAACATTAAAAGAAATTTCATCATATACATCATTAATTTGATGCATTTGGATATATATTAATATAATTGGATTTTAATTAGGGTTAGTAATACAATCTATGAGTCATGTAAAGAGCAGCCCAAAAATATTGGATGAACATATTGATTTAGTGGATGGAACATATTTATGAAACAAATCAGTAGAAACCTGTACACATATAATGGGAATAACATTATATTATATCGTGAGATAAATTCCCATTTTAAAATATTTAGTTATAAAATATTGGGTTTTTAGAGTGGGTTGGATTCCACTCCCATTTAGAATTTTCAGATTCTAGTTCGTAGACCAACTCTTTTCTCATTTATGGGAACTTAATTATGAGAGTTTCTTTAAACAAAGAAAATTTTAAACTATTCATAATACTCTGTAAGTATCTCATGGTTTATTAAGACACCAAGACATTACAATGTTTTCATTTTTGAATAAATTTAATTTTTTTCTTATATTTCTTTATATGCAACACCATGATAAGATTACACTATACACAACATTGTGTTCTTTTTCATTACACGCAAGATCATGTTTTACCGCCTTTTAGCAATGAACATAATTTAAATAAAATTTTGAATGTTTTATATATGTTATTTTAAAAAAAGAAACTTCTTATTTGAATTATGAATATCAAAGTTATCTTAGGGTGAATTTTTTGTTTTTTATGAGAGGTTTCATTTTTTTGATGAATAGTGAAAAAACAGAATTGTAAGTAAAAATGAAATTTTGTATAAATAATTATTAATGTTTAATTAAATATAAATTTATATTTTTAAAGAAAAAAAAATATAAATTGTACATGTATTCAACCCAATTAGTTCATTGGTGTCTTTTTATATTGAAATTGGATATAAACACTTATTAAACTTTTGAACATTTTTACATTAACTCTCTTTGTCTCCACTTCTATGGGATTAATGTTAAATTCAATAGGGCCACTTCTATAAATTGAATTTCAAAAAATCAACATACACAGTTGTAATCAGTTTGAATTTTTTGGTCAAATATGATCAACTTAATTTTTAGTGAATAGTAACTGTAGTATTTTTGACGACTATTAAAGGTATATCAGGTATTTAAGGGAACAAATACTGTTATAAATAATAGAAAATTACCTTGAAACTTAGATTAATTTTATTGGATGAGTTATTTAAGACCAAAATGATATTTTTTCTGAATTTATATGTATTTGAAGCCATTTTTATGTGAATATGACATTAATAATATTTTATTGAAAGTAATGTCAAAGATGTCATACTCATATTTCTCATAAGTATAAAATTTTTATATAGAGTTATATAGGTGATATGTTCGATCATAAATAATAATTCGAAATATAAAGAACATATCTACATCATGGTAATTTATTTACATTTTTAGTGAAAACTAATTACCCTAAAATTCGACACCATGATGATGTAGTAATAGTTTAATTACTGGAAATATAAGATAAATAATGTTTAAAATATAAAAATAAATATATTTAATATAATTAATGACATAAATAAAATTTATTGATGACTTTATCATGTTATTAATGTCTTAATGGAGATGGTTTAAATTTATCTTGCTATTATGGTATTTTTAAACATCCATGTAATGAATAATATCCAAATTCTCCTTATTGATGCTTTTTAAAAAATAATAATTTATTAAATGATATAAAATTCATAAAAACATAAAAATATCACAAATTATTGGAATAAAATTTAAAATTTTATCCATAACTCATTTATGGTACGTTTTTTTATTTTATATTAAATATGTTAACCCTTAATATTTTAAATAAAAAATTTTCATAGTAAGAGTTAAAGGGTTTAACTAAGGGTTTAAGCTACATGATAAGGGTAATAATGTGATTTAATCATATATAAATGTTAATTGTTGAGTTTATTTAAAACTATAATCATATTATATTATACATAAATAAATTTTGATCCATTTTTTATAGAAAATTAATTTATATTAAATTAAAATTTGAAAGTTTCCAAATATACCACTCACCTCAATTATAAAAGGAAACCTCCTCCCTCACTTCCTCACACCTCTAAAGACACTATGTCTTGAACATGATCTGCCAAAATATTCTCCCTACCTCCAACACCTAATAATATAATCCTCCCTTTGGATAAAAATCTAATTGAGGAAGTATTTTGGTATAAACCAAAAGGCGTTACTAGAAAATGAGGAAACGTTCTTCAACGATCGTTCTAGTTTTATTTCATTCCCAAATTCTAAATTTATAATTATTCCATGATTATATAATAGAAATATTATCCCCAATATAATTATATGATTCTACGTTAATGTTTCAACCAAATCCTAAACACATTTCCATCTAATGGATAACAAACATATTATTTATGTGTTTGGTAAACTACTATGCCCTGAAATAATGATTGTTTGTTTTTTTCTCTAAAAAAATTCATGGTTGTTAATTAGGATAGAGAATCTATTTATATTTTTTATATATGATATAAATGATATTAATTATTTTTTTATAATCTGGTAATTATTTTTAAAACATATACCCATATACTTTCTATTTGGTGTAAATAGAATAACATTGTTTTTGGAAATGTGGACTACCATCCAATCAAAGCGATTTGATTCATTCACACTATAAATGGAATGAATAAATATGATTTTATTTAAACTTTTATACATATGTGAAATAAATATAATACTGGAATTGTAATATACATATATATCATTTACTTTTTATTTTTAAAAAAAATAAAGAATTGAAAGTAGCATTCATGCATGCATATGGACTACAGTCTCGATTAATGGTGTATTTAATTTCTTATATCTAAGGTGTATGGATTATTATAAATAAATATATAATTAATATTTATCATATTTACATCATGGATTATATTTTGGATATTATGAAATCCTGATATAATGAATAGTAACAACAACTTACATGTCAAAAACATAATAAAAAACTAGGAAATTAAAACCCAAAATATTGAAAATAATGATTTATTACTAAAAAAAGGATAATTAGATATTATGATAGGATCATATGTGATATCATATAGTTCAGTATGGTTCTGTAATATGTTCATAACATTCTTAAAATAAATATATAGGATGTTAAAACTTGCAAAACCAATAGGAAGTTTCAGGTAAGGGTATTCTCATCTCACATTATTACTTCCATGAGATATATGCCTTATTCACCACTAATTTCACTATTTGTGGTGTATGTATACTATAGATGTTATGTATCATATAATGAATCTAATTTAATTACTGTTATTAAAATATATCAATGTGGTATGGGGCACCTTTATTTGAAAATCTCTTCTTAATTTGACTATTGGATATATAATAAATTATTTAGATGCAAGAATTTGTGTGACCATATATAGAAAATACCCTTTTCACATCCATAGTCTCATTAGGCTAATAATGAGTTCATATTAATTGGGGTTTACCAACAATATTTAAAACAAATTGTGAAAGGTCTTGATGGTAGTGGTTCATGTACTAGTTACAAGATGTCTAATATTTAATGTAGTCCTTTATTTCAATGTTAAGTTTGTATTATCTCTAATATTTTCACTATGAAAAAAATATAATGGAACATTTTCTTGATTAAATGGAATGTGTTTTTCAATTATTTAACTTTATATATTGTTTATTTCATATTTATTCATAGCTTATATCATACGCCTATCCCTAATGGGCATTTGATATCACCCATTTATTTTATTTTATTTTTCCAGGACGCCAATATGTGTATTATGATTGATAGTATGGTATAATATTATAAATTAATTGCATTCAAAAGGATTATATATGTCCTATTTTATTTTTTGAATTGTAATTTAAGGATCATGTATGTAATCTATTTTCAAAGACTACTAAACTGATCAATCCTTTGGGATTCGATACTTGTATCTATGACATTGTAATAAAGCAATACACTAGATCTAGGCTACTAGAGACGGTGTGTTACTGTTGGTATAAAAAAAGTTTAGTAGAAACATTGGGAACTAGATTTAGAAAACATAAATTAGGGAGTATAACCATATGATCGAATTTAAGGATATTTATTAATAAACATCATAGAATTTTGGTAAGGTAGAGATTATATGGGAATTCCTAGAAACACATCCCCTTATAGAGACTCAAAATAGGCGTTGTTATGACACAAATGTACCTAGGAATAACCACTCCAACAAGGTGGTTTGTGCCTAACTCAGTGTAACCTAGTACATGATAATTGGCCTTACTACACCCCTAGTTCGACACATCTGTGGGATACACGTCAGATAATTTTAATATTATTTACCCACCATTGAGAAGTATTTGAAAGAAAGTATATCCCAATAGATACAATTTTTATGATGATGAGATTAGTTGAAAATCAATTTTTCAATGTATGACATGTTTTTCACTAGTTTTGGGATTATACATTATGTTTGATAATGATATGATCTAATGTAGTTTAATATATTGTTTGGAAATGGATTCTAGAAGGAAAAATGGTATCAATAATCAAGGGAAATTTAGATATTTACCTAATTAAGAAACCAATTTTGTTGGGTTAGAAAAAGATATTATATCCTTACTAGGGTAGCTTAATTATGTTGAGGAAAATAACGTTGCATGAATTGAGCACCCTCTTCCATAGATATATTTGCTGATGTTGGATCACATTATGCGATAGATTCCCAAATCATATAATGGGACTACTAATCCAATGGAATCAATGAAATAGATTAAGTCTTTAGATAAAATATTTATGGGATTGGGATGTGGTGATAGGGAGAAGGTTAACCTATAAGAGTATTATCTAAATGGATGTGCTAATCAATGGTCTTCATTGGTCCAGAATACAATGGAGGAAGAAAAAATATATCTCAAGGAATGATGAAATTTCAAGAAGACATTCATTGATGAATACTTACCTTGTGGTCAAAAAATGATATAAATAGAATGTTTCATAGTTTAAAGAAAAAGGAGTAAGAAAATTTTGTGGAGTATTAATCCACTTTTACTAGGTTAGTAAGGTATTCTACAGATTTTATACACAACGTGGAATGTAATATTGATAATTTAATTGAATGATATAAGATAAGGCTCTAAAAGGTTCTAGTGTCTCAAACCTTTTCTTTATATGATGAAATAGTTTTATAAGCTATCATGATAGAAATATATTTCTCTAAGTATCATGGCTTAAAAACGATGTAAGAGAGGAAGAGAATGGAAGAGAAAATAATCGATTGGGGTATGAAGGGAAGGAATTATTTTCCCACATGTGATAACTGTGGAAAAAATAACCCTTTTAAATGATTTAAAGGATTGGGAGTATGTTATATGTGTCGATAGAAATGTCACAAGAAAATAAAATGAAATGTTTAGAATGAAAAAGAAGATATTTAGTGTTAAAACTTCATGGATACGGAGATGTATGTAAAAATATTCCCTAATATTCAAAGAAAATATACCTTAGAAAAAGCTAAGGGATCAAGGTCAATCATATTTTATTGACACAATAGAAGTGGAATGATTATGTGATTATGAATTTTGATGTATGAATTAATTTTTACGATAAATTTTATGATGATGATATCATAATATGAATTATTAAATATATAAATATTATACCACAATACTTGTTTGATAAGGATATGATATAATATGATGAATGATGCAATGAAACATTATTCAGTAGAAAGTAATTTTCATGAAAAACATAATATTTATTGAAAGAAAATCCTTAATATTATTATGATATAATTATTTATTAATTAGAATATGATTGATATGTTATAAATAAATTGGATAATACTAACTCCATTAGAACTAAATATAATGTTTTGAATCATAATATATAGAAGGGTCGTGTGGTTAAAAATTTCGGAAATTGGTTAAATAGAACATTGGATTAGGTTTTAGTGATTAATGTATTACTTCACCATGTGATTCAACCTATTATAAGAAAAATAGTTCAAGAAACAAGGATAAGATTGGGTATATAGAAAAGTATAAAATATGTATATTTACTTATATCCTTGAAGGGATAATTGTTTTATAAATTCTTCGAAAAAGTCTTTAAAACGCAAAATTTTTTCCTCCTTTCATTTTTTTGTGATGTCAATGATCTTTACTCACACCTATGGTTTATGTTATTGTGGTAAAAAAATATCACATGAATATGTCCTCTATCACTCTCTATTTAAACATGATAGTATAATTATCTTCCATATGCATGTTTAACTTTTGTTATCATATTCTAAGGCCAAGTTTTGTGGTGACCTTTTCTTTTCCATTTCACTCTTATTAAAAAGATGTGTTATTAACCCTATTTATTATTTGGGTTTCTAAAAAATTGTTTATATTCAAATATAAAACCATATACTATCAAGATCATGTTTAAATTTAGAGGACATGATTTAATTAAGGTGGGCAGAATATAACATCCCAAGATGTTAGGATATTTTAATTTATGAAAAATATAATTTTGTTCTAAGATTTCTATATAAACAAAACAATGATAAGATTATTGTACACACAACACTGAGTTATCTCATGTTACAAGAAAGATCATGTTTTACTACCTTTTAATGGAGAACATATTTTAAATACAATTATGAATATTTTATAAAATTTATATTACAATATAATATTCTAGTTTTGAATTTGGAATATAGAAATTATCATAGGGTGAATTATTGGTATTTTTCTGAGAAGTTTAATTTTTGGATGAGTAGTGTAAAATACCACATTTTTGTTAAAATATTCCATTCCATTTAAAGAATTATTAATGTAAAATTAAATTTTAAATTGGGTTTTATTGTAAAAAAAGAATAATTATAAATATATTAATCCAAATTAGGTCATCATAATCATTTAATATTGAAATGGGATATAAAAACTTTTTGAACATTTGAACATTTCTACTTTAAATCGTTTTTTTGACATCCCTATATGATTAGTGTTAAACTTAATTTTTCCACATCAATGAATTGAATTTCGGAAAATGTACATACACAGTTGCAATTGACATGAAATATTTGGTCTAATAGGATCAAATTAATTTTTTTATGAATCTTATCTTTAGTATTTTTTTACCATTGTTAAAGGTAAAACAGGTAATTATGGATAAAATTAATATTATAAATATTATAAATTTACCATAAAACATGTTTTAATTTTATTTTAAGAAATATTTTTAACTAAAAGCATCCCTGAACCGAATTTATATCCTTTGAAAGCCACTTGGATGTGAGTATGACATTTATAATATTTTATTTAAATTAAAATCAAAGATTTCATACTCTTGATTTTCATAAGTATAAAATTTTAATATAGAGTTATATATGTGATATTGCTAACTATAAAGTGTAATTTTAAATATAAAATAATTATCTACATCATGAAAATTTATTTAAATTTTTTTGGGAAAAAATAATTACCTTAAATGGTGACACAATGATGTTGTAGAAATAGTTTAATTAAAGAAAATATAAAATAAATATTATTTAAAATATTAAAATTCATATAATTTCACAATATTAATTTCATCAAAGAATATTATGGAATAATTTGACATGATAGTAATTTATCAAAGTCGATAGTTCAAATTTATCTTTCTGTGGGCATGTTTTAAAAAATTCACGTAAAGAATAGTGTCAAAATTGATATTATCTATATTTTAAAATAATTATTATTTTATTAAATGATATAAAATTAATAAAAATCTAAAATTCAGAAAAATGATTGGGATTAGGTTTAAAATTTCATCCATAAATCTTTTATTGTTTGTTTTTCATCTTATGTTAAATATATTAACCCATAAAGTGTAAAACAACATTTTATCTTAGCAAGAGTTAAAAGGTTTAACTAAGGATTAGAGACAAAAGATAAAGCTGAAATGTGACCTAAAAATGGATAAAAATTATTTTTTGATAGTATTTTGAACCATTATGATATTATATTCTAAATAACTCACTTTAGATCCATTTTTAATAGAAAATAAAATTTTATTAATTTAATATTGTGAGAGTCTCCAAAAGCACCCCACAGCTAAATTATAAAAGGACAACTCCTACCTCACATATTCATACCTATCAAGACACTTGTTTCTCAAAAATGATGTACAATAATTAGATCCCAAATTACCTCCCCTCATCCTATAATCCTCTATTTTGGAATAAATCCAAATGAAGAATACTTTTGGTATAAACGAAATGAAGATACCCAAAAACGAGGTAACATTATCTAATGATCAATTTAGTGTTATTTATTTCCCCAATCTATGATTTCTTATTATTATATTATTTTATAATAAAACCCATATACACAATATACTAATATTTTTTTATGTTATGGTTTTTACCAACACTTATGAACACTTCAATTTATTGGGAAACAAACATACTATTTTTGTGTTTAAAAAATTACTGCCCACGAAATGATTATTGTTTATTTTTAATTTACCAAATTTCATGGTTGGGAATTATAATGGAAAATGAAATTATATATGTTATATAAAATATTTATTTTTTATATATGATTTTTAATTATTTTATTAACCATAACCTTATTCTTTCTATCTTTTGTAATGGTGATAACATTGTTTGTCGAAGTGTGGACTACCGCCCCCTCTAAGCGATGCGATGCATTAACACTATACATGGAACATATAAATTATGTTTTTATTAAAACTATGATACAAATATTAAATATTTATAATTCCAAAATTTTAATATACATGTATATCATTTATTTATTGTTTTAATATGACAAATAAATGAAAGTAACATTCATGCGCACGTATGAACTACAGTCTCCATGAATGGTGCATTTCATTTCCTTTCACCATATTTTAAAGATTATTATAAATAAATATATACTAAATATAAAATAAATTCAAAAAATGTTTTATATTCTTTAGATGATGATATCATGATCTAATCATTATTAACAGCAAGTGACAAGTCAAAAACATCCTAAAAACTAGGCATCTAACACCCAAAATAGGGAAAATAATGAATGATTACTAACCAGTGAATAATAAGATATTATAATAGGATCCTATAGGATATCATAAATGTAAATATGGTTTATTAATAAGTTATTTACATTATTAAAAAAATTATATAGGACGTTAAATCACACACATCCAAAACGAAGTGTGAGGTAAGGGTTTTCATCTTACTTTTTATTTATATTCACCACTTATTTCCTTATGTATGGTTTATTTATAATTATATTTTTATGTATCATATAAATAATATAATTATCCTCATGGTATTCAAATTTTTCATTTTGGTATCAGACACTTTGATATGAAAATCTATTTTTAAATCAATTATTCGATAAATAATAAATTATTTCGACATAAGAATGGGTGAGGACTGTATATTAGGAAACCCATTGAGTCATTGACAGTACATGAGATGAATAATGTTTCCAAATTAATTTGTTTTACCTATAATTATTAAATCTATTTGTGAAAGGTCTTGACAGTAGTGCTTCATGTGCTAGATACATGATGTCCAATATTTACAGCATTCCTTTATTTTAGGGTTTAGTTATTATTCTCTAGAAGATTTTCATTATGAAAATATATAGGGATAAATTTTCTCTATTTAATGGAATTTTTTTAGTTAATTACCATTACATATTTTTTATGCCATATTTACTCATTGCTTCTACAATATGCTTAAACTTATTGAGCATTTGACCTCACCCTTTTCTTGTGTTTTATATTCCAAATAAGACAAGATGTGTATTAAGATTGATATTTGGGATGATACTAGAAGAATAGTGGAATTATCAATGGATTATCTATTTTTTATTTTATTTTTTTAATTGAAATTAATGGCTCAAGTATGTAATTTAATTTCCAATACTGCTAAAATGATCAGTCCTATGTGGTTTGATACTTGTATCTATGCCATTGTAACATAAAAATAAACTTACTCCAGCCTTCTGTAGTTAGGGAATTACAACTTGGTTGAATATCTAGTGAATAAAGGGATGAAAACCCATGTTTTCAGGGTTTTTAGTCTAGAGTGATTGGTTTGAACAAAAAATTTATCATCCCAGAATAAACTGTGTGGCCCTCCAGGACATTTGGATATTGCTTGTCAAACTGTATCGGAGCGGGTGCATGGATGTGTGACCGTGTCTATAATTTTTTATGGAGTGCTCACATATGCTTTCAAAATGGTTTGGAAAACTATGCTGATGAACCGTGAGAGCAGGGATCTTGGACTGTGGGTGTTGTGCTATTTGTGCATGGTTTTAAAATCGTGCGAGGTAACCGTGTGACCCATTAAAAGTGTAAAAAGTCCAAAATTGCCTCATACACTGTTTCTTCTATTTCCTCTTTCATTATTTTTGTTAATATTTATATTGTATATGGGATCCCCTGGATTCATCATCTCTAGGTGTTGATCCAAGTTCTTCATTTGAGCTAAATTTCATGACTTGTTGGGTGTATTAAATCTCTTATGTGAGTTATTAAATCATATTGTATCATTTATTTATTATTCCCTTCATACATAATTCTAAATCCATCCATGTTTTTGTACCCTATTTTTCGATATTTCATCTAAAATGACGATTTATTCCTAATATTATTGAGTTAGAGGCTATGAAAAGACAAGAGTACATCTCCAAACATGAGGTAGGTGTTTCTTATCTTTCGTTGTGTTTTCTGAGTGTTTTAGGGGAGTTTCTTTGATCATGAAGATGTGGTGACAACACGAGACCTTTTTAAATTCATGTTTCGTTTTAAATTAATTAATTTGATCATTGGAGATGCCTATATGAATTCTCCTCCAATCTAAAAAAGGTTTTCACCATGTCAATGGCTTTATAATTTGGGTATATTTGGATGGGGTGTGATAATTGTCAAATTGAAATTTTTAAATCAATTATACAGATCACTAAGTTTCATGGAAACTGTATAGGCTTTTCAAGAGTATTGAGGTAGAATTTTCAATCTAGTTTGAGGTGACATGATCATTATAACAGTCATGGACCGAGACATTTGGGTGATGTGGATCACTGGTTGGGTGACCTTGTCATTGGGATGCAACTATAATGTCATCAGGGTACAATTGAGGATCATATGTTAATAGATGATGTTGACCATTAGATGAGAGATGCGGTTTCTGGGTAACGAGGTGCTATATTGGTGTGAATTATATTTCTATTTTGTAATTTATACTCACCCATGATGTCCAATTCACCATTTAGAGTCATGTTCACAAAGTAGGACTCAAATGATGAGGTGGTATTGACCAATTGTGTGGGTATGGGCCTTTGTTGGATGCATATTAAAGAAATTGTTGGAGGTTCTTTCCACAAAGATCTAGGGGTGGTGAGGATCAATAAGTTATTAGTGTTGAGACTGTCGGTTCGGGGTTGAGGATTAGTGTAATTAAGGTCATTAGACTAGAAATATTTTTGGGAGGATGTACATCTCATTCCTTAGCAGGTTGACTATTGATCAGACAATGTTATTATTGGATGAGGACTATCACTATGCCTCAGAAGTCATGCTTCGAGCTGATAGAGTTTTTTATGATTTTAGGTTTGTGGAACCAAGTACTGATTAATGGAGCATGCCTTAGAGACATTAGATATTGTTTGGACAAGAGGTTTTGGTTGGAACAAGGTGGTGTTTGATCTTATTATAGGTGGAATCTGAGGGTTCACCTAGATGGTTTTACATTAGGGGACGACATTAGCTTAGAATAAGGTTATTCTATAATAAATTATATTTTTTTCGCCGAAGATGTTGATCACTCCTTTTTTCCAACTGAGCACATGGGGAGAGGGTGATTATTATGCTTGTGTGCTATGTTGTTAAATTTATTATTTAGAAAAAACTATATAATCACATATGCAATATTGGAACATGTTGGTGGTGTCCTACTGAGATTCTTTCTCGCACCCAACTTGTGTCCTTCGGAACACATGTAGATTTATGGAATTGCATTCAAGAAAAGGTTTGGTATCAAGAGATGGATCTTAGTGATTGAGTTATAATTGGATGGATAGAAATGGAACATGGGTTCTTTCCTCAGCAAAAGATTCCATTATTAGGTATCAACATGCTTATTTTTATATGTACATATGGAGGTTGTCCATTAGGGGTCCTTATGATTATTGTATGTATGACCTATCTTGTATGCATGTTCTGTTTTAGTATCAATAAATTGTATCTTAGGATATTTATTTCTTCTTTTTTTTACTAAGACTATTATTTTTATTACTTTTACTACTTTTTATTGTTCTTTCATTGTGGGTGGGTTATTGGTCCAGTGTCATATGGTATTTCTTTACAATACTTATTTATATATATAAACATACCATTATTATATCATCACCAGAAGGTATAGTCTCCCCACTGTATGACCATTACACCTTCATTGTGAGTCAAAAGCCTTTGGTGTATGGGGAGGTGTGCCTATGTCCATTGACACTGGGCCTCATGCACTGTTCAGGTGGCTAATGGGGTCAAGAACTACAAATAGAACCATAATAGTTCTTGATGAGGAATTATTTGTAACATTTGGAAAGATACTAAAGTTATCAAATGATTTTTTTTTTTTGGTTTTACTATTTGGGATATGGTAAACCAAATATTAGGTTTTTTTAATAACTATGTTTAAAACATGTTTTTGTGTTCCTGGAGACCCATGCACAAAGGACCGATAAAGCTTCCAAGGGTGGACACTATTGTTCTACGTTTTTCATTTAAAATTTGATATGATTTTCACCTTGAGTGGTACACTTGGATGTGACTATTACCAGTTATAGGATATGACCCTTGTCCTGATAACATAAGGAATGTTTTATTATTTTTCAAGTATGTTTTATGATGTGGTATGTGATTTCTATATTTATGGTTCGAGATCTTATAAGAGTACAAAGGGATGATGATATAGGGTGATGTTTATCACCGGGTTGAGTGATGCGGTAAATAAATTGAGATGAACTAATTTTTCAGGATGGGAAAAACCATGTAAGATTGCAGGTGAGGATAATTTTTTTTTAAAAATGAATATAGGTAGTGTTTTCCTACAAATATTTTCTTTGGTGGGAATTTACGCATCTACTTCATATTGATAAATGGCGCCTAGCTCTGAGGTGTGGGTATAAGGGTCCAGACTTCAATGTGATACTTGGCACTGTTATGGGTGGGTATAGGGCCATGAGGTCAGATGTCATGTATCATGGGTGCAATATTGAAAGGTAATGGTAGTGAGATCACACTTCAGGTTATTTACTTCCCTAAATATATATTATTATGTTTGTCTGACCATTACATTTGTATTCAGTGGGTTTCCACTTGGATGGCATCCGATGGGGCATCAGGCGGGTTATAATCTAGTGTCGTAGGATTAAGAACAAGTTGAGACTCTTGAGGGTCATGTTGAGGCCATGAAGAGTCATTATGAGAGTGATCCATAGTAGAAGGTGTAGTTACAATCTCTAGCATAAGAGGGATGGATATAGGACATGTCAACGTTTGTGCCATGGATTGATGAGCATCTCAGATTGAATCTTGTACATGTCCACTAGGGTATTAGCATGGGAGATCATGGAGGATAGACTTCTATGGAGTACTTGAATTAGGAGTTCCATTCCCATCAACCATAGCTATTTCTCAGTGAGAGAGACCATATGTGGCTGAGAACTAGATCAAGTTTATGTAGATGATCTTTGAATAGCTTGAGACACCCCAAGGGTGGATGGTTAAGCTAGCTACCTATATGATCATAGGACCAGCTATGCACTGGTGGGACATGAAGGTTCAGGTGAGTAGACATGATGTACTTGGAAGGAAGGAATTTGAGGCCAGGTTCTTTCAACCCTTCATTCCACAGATAGCAAGGATCGTGACAGCTTGTGAATTCATGATCCTATAACAGAGAGATATGTCTTTCTTGGACTATGTAGTGACATTCACCAAGTTTTCTCATTTCATACTAGGAATGGTGGGATACAAAACCTTGCGGGTGAGGAATTTTGAGGATGGTTTGGGACATACAATTGACGTTCATGTAAACATATTTAGGGTGGCCTCATTCTTAGAGGTAATGTATTAGGTACGCATATGCAAGTTAAATATGATAGACCATTCAAAATTAAATTGGGTGACATTGTTAGGTTACTAAAATGGTGATTCTTATACAAAAATGTGAGGTTGGGATGAGTCTCATTAGGACATTCAATCATTAGACTCAAGAATACAACTAAGAAGTGGGTTGTCAGTGGTATGCTTCTAGAATGATTACCTAGGAAGTGTATGAGCATAGTGTCATAAAACGTCAAAAGAGTGTAGATCATGCATTGTTGTTTGAAATCTGACGATGTACTACATGAATCATTCTCAAATATTCAATAGTCAATGACTGAGGCAGACTCAGTGTTCTGAGATTAGATTGAGTGTGAAGATAAGTGCTTGAAGCTAAGATTTTGCTGGACACATAGATCAGGACAGTTAATGTGGGAACCCGATATGGGGTTAGTGGTAAGTGGATGGTGCATAACCTTAGGGAGTATGGACCTCAGGTAAATAATCATTAGGTTAGATGCACATAGGGAATATTCGAGGTGTATAGTATGATGGGGAGTCTATATGTTTATAGGTAACCGTGGAGGTTGTACTTATATATTTGTTTTATTTTGGCAAGGCCAATGAACATGCATGACTATTTTGGGTGCATGAGGTGTATGGTACGCATATATGGACTAACCGTACACTGGTTAGTAGGTTGGGATCAATTTCCAAGAGTTATATATATATGTATGAATGTATGTATGTTTGTATGTGTGTTCTTATATATGTACGAGGTGTGTATCACCAAGATTTTTATATGGGAATCGATGGATGAGTGGCATTGTAGGTATGTTGGAATATGGGAATCATTGAGATGTTGGGATTGTTTGAGGTTCAAGCCACTAGTTCTGATTTTGAGCAACCTTTGGGATGCAAGAGCTCATAGGTTCCATGTGGGACATGAGTACGAATTGGGTATCTTGTGAGATGTGGTACTTGATGGGTGTTCTATGTTAAATGGGAATGATGTAACCAAATGATGATGTGTAGGAGATATGATGCTTCACATGAGGACTTTGGGTCTGGGTATGGTCAGTGGAACATCGATTGTTTTTGAGTTTTGGTTCAGGATGCAACTGGGGTAGGTAACTACTAATTTGGGGAGTGCCTTGAGTGAGTTTAACTATGCATTTTAGACCGAGTTAGTCCATGTTAATTTTAATGAGATGGGTATATTTGGTACCATAATGGCTTTATTACAGATATATCGAGTATGATCTATGTTATTGTGGGAGACTATAACATCCTAGGATTCTGGAGAAGGTTGTATTCCTCACATGTTTCGAATTTTTGGAGTTTAGTGGGTACAAAAACTCTTCTCTAATTTAATTGAGCCTAATACTGAGTGTTTATTCAACCATAGAACATGTTTTTATATGAGTATTAATGCTTAGAACGTGTCATGGGGTAATGGTTGGGTTTTAGGAACATCATTGTCCAAATACCCATGTTTCTAGTGAGAGCAAACTGAAGCTTACGATTTGAACAAACCTTGCAGCCTCTTAGGAGAAACTATGTTTCCCTCCAGGTCTTCATTACATGGTTTGTAAAATCATGTTATATGGGGTGCATAGCCATGTGGTCATGATTATGATTTATGATTGAGGTCTTGTGAATGGTTATTATGTATAGTTTTCCAAATGGTGTGCAAGAACCATTCAGTCCTTGAGGATAGACATAGGGCATAGATGTTATTTATTTTTTTGATCCATGGTTTTTGTCCGATATCTTTTTCTTGATATGTCATGTGTGTTAGAACGGTGTCAGTGAGATCTTGAATCATCTTGTCTCTTTTTTTTCTCCATACAGAAGGTTAAATCCATGCAACAAGTTTTACATTATTTTATGGATTGTCATATAAAACATATATTTCATCCAAATCATCTTGAGTTTGAGGATAATAAGGACGACAATACATCTACCAACATGAGGTAGGTGGTTGTTATCTTTATGGGTGATTTGATGAGTGTTTTAGGGGTGAGGATTTGAGTGTTTCATTGTGTTGAATGAGTGAGACGTTTTTACATTCATGGTTTATTTTTTAATTAATTAAATTGATCATTGGATATTACTTGGGGAATGATCCTCAAGTCTATAAATGATTTTACCCATGTGAGTAGATTTGAAACATGGGAAGATTAGTCAGGGGTTTCAGATTGATTAAATTGAATTATTTAAATTAATTATATTTAGTAGTGAGTTCCATGAGAAACTAACAAGCTTGGCCCCTGGATTGAGATGGCATTGGCCATATGGTTTGATGGTATATGATTGTAATGATAGGCTTGCCTCATGACATTTGGGTGATGTTGATCAGCTTTTGGGAGACTTTCACTTAGAACTGAGGTGATGATGTCTTCAGGCTATGGGATATTATCTTTTGATGTTGGATGGTGTAGATCTTTGAATGAGGGACACAACTACAAGGGTACAAGGTGATGAGTTGTCACAGATTAGGTTTTTTTAGTGATTTCTCCCCACCCATGTTGGAAAATAAAAAATTTGGAGTCCTATGAACATGGTCGAACATAGATGATGAGGTGGTATTGACTACTCGTTTGGGTAGAGGCATCTATTATATTCTTCTTAGTGAAATGGTTGGAGGTGATTTCTATATAAATCCACATGGATGGTGAGGATCCATCTGTTGACACTACTGAGACTATTTTTTGTAGGTTTAGGCACACATTACGTGAGACCATTAGACCAGGAATATTTTGTGAGTATGGATGTCCCCATTCCTCTTGAAATTCAATATTAAGATGAAAGTTTTATTATTGGAGGACATCTATTGATGTGCCTCAGAGATCGTGATTTTAGATGATAGAGTACCTTATGAGCTGAGGTATATGGGATCAGGTACTAATTATTAGGTCGTGCCTTTGAGATGTTGGATATTGTTTGGATATGAGGTGTCAGGTGGAATAAGGTTCTGGTTAATCTAAATATAGGTGGAACATAAGGATTCACCTTGGATGTTTTACATTAGAAAATTCTATGGGATTATTCTAAGTATCCTCTACACTATAGTATAATTGTGTTGGATAAAGTAGAATATCTCTCCCTTTTGGATACTGAGCACAAGGGAAGAGGATTATTATAATTCATGTGTTTTGTGATGTTATATTTATTTTTTATAAATTCCTATTTAATCAAATATGTAAGATATGCATGCCTTGGTGGTGGCCTATTGAGGTTGTTTCTCACACCCACCATAGGCCCATTGGGATGAATATAGATTTTATGGTTTTCATTCATGTAATGGTTTGGTATCACGAGCTAGATCATATTGATTGAGGTTACATAGGATGGATGCAATGGGACCATAGAATCGTGCCTCAACTAGAGTTTCATTTTTTGTTTTCTTTCTCTATCATCATTTATATATATACTAAGTTCATCAATTGGCCACCCTTATGCTTATTATCTTTATGACTTGCCTTTTTTATGTATGTCATGTTTTTTATATACAAATTTTCTCTATTTTGATTAATTATTAATTTGGTATTTATCTTGTTATAATTAGTACTTATGCTACTATTGTTTGTGCTTCCAAAATAGGCAGGTTACCAGTCTCGTGAATTATGTTCTTTTGTTCCATTTATTATATAAATAAATATATATATTATTGTTATATCATCACAACATTGTATAATATCCCAACTATCATGCTTTTATAGCCTCACTACTAGTTTTATGCCTTTTTTATAAGGGGAGGATAACCTAAGGGAATTTGAACATGGACTAAAGCAGCTTTTGGGTGAACAATACTATCAGAGAACTACAGTAGTTTTATATTTCTCCGATGATAACACATTCCAAGGCGTTGATCATCCAACTAGGCAGGTCAATCAAAAGTTGGGTGCCCCTTGATTTTCTTATATAAGTAAACCAAGTAATGGCTAACATAGGGAGGATTAACTTCCCATTCATGATTTTTTATTTCTCTTACACTTTTATGGGAGACCCTCATAAGATTAGGCAATAGAAGACATGATATTGAGAATATATTTATACTATATTGAGAAAATACTTTTGTATCAACCACCCATGAGTTAGATATGATATTATTGGTATAATTGCCTATCTAAATAACTAAATGGTGTGTGTAATTACAAATCTTACTCATTTCTTAGTGACATTTGGAGCATTAGATACAAATGGATTTGATGGATTTAAGAGAGGTAGTCATTTTTGTGGAAGAAAATTTAATAAAATTCCATATTAGATGAAAAAACATGATACTCATATAATTCAATATTCTATTGTAGATAATAATGTCATCAAAATCATACTTAACTTTGAGATCAACATATAAGTAGATGATGTTAATCAATGAAAATTTTTATACTATTACAACATTTATGAATGGTTATTATGCATGTAAAAGTTCTACGTGTTAGGGAAAATACCTTATTGATTAACAACATTATTAATTAGACAAAAAAGTGGATATATAATTTAACATTAATCATATAATAAATTTACTAATCATTTCTTTGTGGTTTGTTCAAAGTAAGGAATTCAATATATTTTCATCATTGGAAATGTTCCAACATTGTGAAAGATGTCAACAAATACTTACCCTGTTTTATTTATGTTACAAAATAGAAGAACCGGGACATGTGATGTGTAGATTTTGGTGTTTTTTTGGAATTAAAAATGTCTATAATTTCATACTAGAAGCCGAAAATTTAGTTATAATATTTGAAAATGTTTCATTAAATATAAAGGAAATGTTATTGAAACATAAATGAATTTTTAGGAAATATGTGTAATGATTGCATGGGTTTATATTATATAGGATGTCAGAATATGTTTTATAAACTATAGAGAATGTCCATGTTTGGTATTAATGTTATAAAAATCAATTTTTAAAATTAATGGGTATATGATTATAATTGTTTTTTTTAAATTGTTGTAAATACATAATAATTCAAAATACAATTAAAATGTCATTTGTATTACAATGATGAATTTAAGGGTTGTTGAATCATGATTTTTAATATAAATAAATAATTCATTATTGGATGGATCTTAGAAAAAATATACTTCCCATATCATTCTACTAAATGAATAGGGAGATTGTTAATTAATAAATAGTAGTTATGAACCATACAAGATGATGGTTTTAATAAACATGGTTAATGATTCATCAGATTGTATAACATGTTTGATAAAGATAAAATAGTAAAAAATTCATCCAAATAAAAGATTTTATACATATAATTTTATCAAAATATGTGGGATACAATCCCAACACAAATCAATGACATATTTTATGGAATAATTTATTCATTTTTCAACAAATCTATAAACACATAGAATATAATATATGATATATAAATAATAGTTTTATTAAAATATATCCAATAATGGAAACAAGAGTTATTTCATTAACATAATGGACTTTGTGTATCTTTTTAGGATATTCAAAAGTGAATTTAGTGACTAAAAGGATGATTGGCATACGTTTTCAAATTGAGTAGTACAATGTAATGAAATAAAGGATTATTCTGTTTATTGGGGATTTCATTTAATCATCCTAAAATGATTTGGTAATTTTGATAAAATACTGATGTAAATAATTACATTAGTTATCAAAAGACTTTATGGGAAAGGTTTGAGGGAATGGTCTCCAAGGGTGGTGATAGACTTCAAATGATTTATAAGGAAACAATGAAGGTTTTAAATATAATTACAATTTGATACCATTATTACACAATCTTTGATACATCATAAATATGGGGTTTGTTTGGTGTGTTTCTTATCATGTATTTAGTGGGAGTTTCACTAATTTGGAATTTTCCCCTCTCATATGATGTGTTTGAAATCATATACCACAACTGGGATAGATAGAGGAAGTGTATATCTCAACCTATATATGATATGTGATATGATTATCTTTTCTGGTGAGGGATATATGATGCATTAATCCATAAAGGTGAATGACACATGATGTACTCATAAACCCATTCAATATATAATATGATAATCGAGTAAATAAAAAGAACAAAATATGCGATTAATATACTATATGTACAATTTTTTACAAACCCAAATTATCAAACACTTGGAAATATTAAATTGATGAATGATCAATTGAATTACTCAATATTTTTATAATGCTTGATTTAATGTGATATCACTCATGAATGTACATAGGAAATATATATAAGGAGATAATTACCAAGAGAATTTGTGTGTGAGCCTAGTCTAAGATCTTATCCAATTCTACATACCCCATAACTGAAATCATTTTCCTCTTTTACTATTTGAGGGATTTTCATTTTGTGGGTTGAAGGAGAGTACGACTCATACAAATGGAGATTCATTTCATCCCAAAGTTACACTATGGAGGAAAGAGTCATTCGGTTACATCTATGAGATCATTATCAAACCCTTGGATGTATGAAGGAGGAACATCCATTGAAAATAGAAAGGTTCAAATTTTCATCATTTTAATTTACACATGGTTTTAGTTTCAACACATGATAAATATTGGGTAAAAGAGCTTCTTTTTATTTTTCATGTATTGATTAAGTGTTTATTTTTCCTAAGAAACCCTTCAACATTAGTGTTATATTTGGATGGAAATGATTTTATTACCATTTTTATATGATGTATAATGATATTTGATGATTTTTTTGGAATGATGAAGCTTAGTAAACAAGGTAGATGAAAATTTTTTCTTACTAATACCTTTTATGCTTCAGTCTAGGTTGAGGATAATGTTTTTTTAATATTTTGTATGTAGAATGATCCTTATAAATGCATTAACATGAAAAAACCTATGACCATACCCAGAATGAGTATCATACTTTCTTATTATTACATATGGTACAATAGGGGGTTTACCATGGGATTACCACATGCTAATCATTGCAATATGATTTCCATAGATTTATGTTTACCTTTGGATCAGTACACTATTATAATATTTTGGGAGTAAAAAAAACATATAATTATTATTGATGATAAATTATTGATAATGGATATAAGATTTTTGAGATTAATTTATAATATCATATATTATTTTGAAATGATTAGAGTAGCATTAACTTTGAATCCACAACCCGAAGGAATTTTTCTATAGTTTAAAACAATATATAGATAGTAAAGACACTATTGGATGACCATCTAGTGAGTCCAACCCCCACACCACTTATGAATATGGTTGTGATTGTGGTTATGATTACATATAAATATGATTATGATGGAGATGATGTAGATATCATTATTATTATAATGTGGGTGAATAACATTGAAAAGAGATGTTGGGATGAGTGGTAGCACGGTCGGTGGGGGTCCTTTTTTATTTTGGTGGGAGTTTTACTACACATGTACACTATGATTTTTATGTGAGAATAATTATGTTGACTAATCGATAGTTTTAGAGATGTGTTTTACTATAATTAGTTATGGTTATTTTTTACAGTGTTTGAATTCACAAGAATGAAAGACAAGTATGATCACATGTATTTATTTTAACATTTGTTTTCCAAAATTGATGATAAAATAAATGTGACTGGAATTTTAACATAAATTTAGATAAAATCCAATTTTAAATGTATTTATTAGATACATTTAACATTAATTTTTAATAAAAATGTCAGTGATTTATTCTTTTATTTTTTTTTGTTTTATTTTAGTGAAACACATATCAAAATTTTTTTTTCAATTTTTATTTTTTTTAATAAATAAATCATAGAAAAATATATTTTTAAATTTTTGCATTGATTTTTTGTTGAATAATGAAATTACAACAACTCTCTTTGTACTTCTTAACATTTTTTTCATATATAACCATGGTCAAAAGTGAAAATTTTCATCATGTGAAAGTTGGATTTAACATTTTCACAATGTGGATTCTAATTTTTTGAATTATACCTAAAATAATTCTTACCACATTACCCATTTTAGGTAACATTTATTTGTTTTCAATATTTATACTTATTTATTTATGATCTACTATTTTGGTCTTTATAGTCATTCCCCTAGTTCAATATTTGATGATTTTGTAATGGTATTTATAATTATTCTTCCAATACATAATTTATTTATGATTACATTCATCAATTAATATACTTATTAATGAATATATTTTAGGATGTAGGTTACATCATTATATTGAGTTAAAATTATAAATATTCCACTAGATATTTATACATTGGTGAATAAAAATATTTATAAACACCAAATAAAAATGCATCGGGATTTCTTCCCTCAAATGAAAATTTTGTTGATTGAAATAGAATCAAGTATCAAAGTGAAATAAAATCATTAATATTATTTTTGTAGATTTTATTTTCATTAAAAATGTTTTATTTTAAGGATATATTATTTTTATCCTTGTTAGTTGAATATTTAAGCTGAATTTTTATGTTGGTGAATTAGATTTATTTTTCTAGATTTTGATTATTTTCTATAAGTTTAATCATCATGAATCATGTATTTTCTCCCATGTGAGTAATAAGAATTGAAATATTTAAAATCATTGCAAAGTTTCGCCACCAATGTTTGTTATAACCAACATGAAAAGTATCTTTTGACATCAAATATAACACAAAAATGACATTAAAAGTTACCCAGTTAAACTATTGATGTCGTTTATAATAAAAATTGATGTCCAAATTCATCATGTGGCACATTTTACATCATTTATGAGAAAAAATATTTAAAGAGTATTCTATTTTTTTAGTATAAAATAATTTTGACATCTATTTTAATAAAATAAGTTAAAAATATATAAAAAAATGTTTCTTGTAATTATTCCCCATAAAAATACCAAGTTAAATCACAAAAATAATCGATGTTAAATGACATTTTTCATAAGGAGATAAATGATTATTTATATATACAAAACCCAAATTTTATATCATTTTTAAAAACCTATAGAATAATGATAGAATATTTTTTGTTTCATTAGCTTAGATGACCACAATGTATAGTGGATGATATATTTGTGACTATTTTCTATAAACAAGTGAGGAAAACTAATATTTCAATATTTTAATATATTTTGGATTTAATTTTTTAATTTTTTATATTATTAGGATTTGTCTTTTAATTTTAGATATTTGGATATTTAAATAGTGAATATATATATATATATATATTTGATTATGGACCTTTATTATCTCCATGGTAGACTATTTATAATTTTGTCTTCGACAACATTTAAGGGTAATATATTCCATTTTTTGATTGTGTATACCCTCAATGATAGTCATTAAACCCAAGACTATTCATTATGGGCTTTGGGTGAAACACTTTTTCTCATCATTAAAATAGGAAGGGGTATTAGTTCAAGTGGTTCAAGATAATGATTTATTTTATAATTAGGATTTTTTGGATAATTTTGAGACCATGATGGATGGAAAAGGTTTTAAGATATTGAATGAAGTTATTTAGAGACTGTTTTCTTTTGTTTTTAAAATTAAAATAAATCAAGTCACTTTGTAACTATTGAAAATCGGGCTCACCATCAATATCAAACATTCATATGAAAAACTGCATAAGAAATTCTGTTGGTTTGATAAGAATCTTTCTAGAAGAAAAGATTTATCAGACTACCCTTGGTTCTGGATTTAAAGGTTCATTATAATGATGAATTTTATCATATTATGAATAGATCCAATGTGAATCTAATGATTATTTGTTATTTTTTATTTCACATAAGTTATATGTTTTTTAAAAAACATGTGATTCAAGACATATGAAGAAAAGGTAGAGAATAAGTGGTGCCAATCATATTGATGTTCGGTTGGAATGAAATTAGTCACTAAATGTCTAGGAAGTTACAATTATACACAATATAATTCAGATGATTCTATAATGATCTTAAACATTCTACAAGTCATGAAGAGATCTCGATACAATCACATGTTTTGGAAGAAGGAAGATAATGATGTAAATGATTTATTGTCTCAATATCATCAAGTTGAGATCACCATATATAGATTTATTTGATTTCTAATAAGGTTGACTGGAACATGAAATAATAAAGGATTCAGTTTTTAGTAAGACACATAACATGTGTGATACAAATATTTGAAGAAAGAAGTTGATCATAATCCAAAAAAAATGATGTTGGTGACACCAATCCATCAGACGGGGTGTGCTGCCGATCGTCAGAGTAATACTGACAGTAATCAACAGATGTAGTGATTTTTAAAAAATGGAATCATAGGAATAATTACATTGAATGGTAGTTTTTGGGACCAATGAAAAATGGGATTAGAGATCAATTAATAATGTTTTTAACTATTTTCATTAGTTTTAATTATTTTTGTTTTAATTGGATTGAGAATGAAAGAATAAATCTAATATGTTTTTATCGTTTCAGTCAGGATATATTGAACTACATGTGGTACCAACTATCAGAATACATCTGACACTGATAATAAGGATGAAGAAATGACTGGTGTTTCAGAACAAGATAACACTGATAACTTCATAACATGTAGAATCATCAGCCTGAGGAAAAAATATAGAATTGTTAAAACAAAAAAAAATTATTTTCTCAGTGAATCATTAATTGTTTTTAAATAAAATGAAGAAAAATTCAAGGGAGTTATAAAGCTGATGCTAATTGCTGCTAAGGAAGTATGGTAATTGTTAGAAGTTGTGATTATTATTATGAAACAATGGTTTCAATGTGTTTTTTTATTGAGTATATGACTAGGAATATTTCTTTCAATTAGTACAGGGAATCGTAATAATAATTCATCTGGTTTAAATAGGTTTTCTTTTGTTTTCATTTGGGTTAGAGAAAATTAATGAAGAATGTTATGATATACATATTCATTAATCATAATGCGGAAATTATAATAACAATCAATATTTTACTGAAGAATGTTTAGAAATCCTGAAGTGAGTTCAAGTCATGACCAGATTTGAGAAGGTTCTAGAAGTGTTATGAAGCACTGAAGAAGCCAAAGATGTATATGAAATTTAATGGGAATTGATGTTTTTATAATTTTTTTCAGCATGAAACCTTTTTAGAAACCCACCTAAAGCATATTTTTTGCACCTATTAAAAGGTTGAGAGTACATTATAATTTTAGAAACTGGTACAATTTAATGGATAAGGCAGAGTACTAAAAATTTACAAAGAGAAGGAGATTTTGAATTGACAATTCTTGACAAAGTTTTCCAAACAGAAGATGATGTAGGAAGATTGTATTTAGAGTTTTCAGATTAGTCCTGGAAATCAGAAAAGGATTTCCATACATAGACAGAAGAAGATCGGAATTGTGTTAGCATTATTCCAGTAGAGTTATATTATCAGACTAAGGAACCATACATGGTATCAAATTTAGTCTCATTACGAAGTATATAAAAGTTATAACATACTACAAGGTAGTTTGGTGAATAATTTTCTTTGAATATCATATTTATAAAAGTTTATAAGGCATATGGTAACCTATTTTTATTCATCTAACGAATTTTTCTTGACTTATTACAAAAACATGTTTTACATTTTTTCGTGCTTCTTCAAGGACATAAAATATGGTATTGAACATAGGGATAAAAATTTTAAGGGATATCCTACCTATTATATCCACCCTAGATGATTTATTTATAGCGGATTATGTGGTATTGGATTGTTTACAAACCATACCAAGTATACAACTCATCTTATTGACTAGAAAACCTTGAAAATTATATTGTTCCTATAGATATATGATTGGTTTGTTTTTACCAAGGTGAATAGTCTTTAACAGTAGGTGAATGTTGCTTCAATGGAATGGAAAATTAAAGGAAAAATGTACCATTGATTCACTCTCCTTATCCAAATGATACATGGATCTTTCCTGGGAAATCATAGTTTCTATCAGTGTTAATGGTTACCATCATTTACTCTTTGATGATATTTTTAAGAGATTTTATGATGGAAAATATGAATTGTGTGAACAATAATAGGATTCCAGTCATAGATTGAATGAATTATCATTTTTAGAAAGATATAATGTGATTACATCCAATATTTATTAGGTATGATCTTCTTGAAGCTGTGACATATGGATTTCCTCCAATTGAAGAAAAATTTCTACATACATATGTTGATAAGATAAATCTTGAAAATATTGGAAGTTCTATGATTTATTTACCTGCATCACATTCTGAAAGTGAGTGTCTAAGAGTTAAGGGAGATTCCACTTCCAAAGGTATCCAGGATAAGCTGAATAACATTTATAAAGGAAATACAAAAGTGAAGATTGAAAATATACGAATATGGAGGTTGAAGTAAGAATATACAAAAATGGGTTAGTATGAATCTATTAGTGGCTTTTGTACCCGGATGAATTACATTTTTAATACTATTTAATGTCATATTGAAATGTTAAAATATTATATAATTGTTAAAAATATCTTTATAACTCTTCCTGAAAAGTTTTATTCCAATGTTTCTTCAACTATTGATAGAGATCTAAAAACATTATATATGGATTATTTTCATAGTAATCTCATTACATATTAAATGTGAAGGGAAGAAGAAATGAAAGGAAAAAATGTTGTTAGAGTAATGTCTTTCAAGGATTCAAATATGTAAAAGGCGTAGAATATTCTTATTCTAGAAGATCCTTGAGGTTCTGATTCCTAAAACGAGGAATATAATAATCAGGATGATTTTTTATCATTATTTTCTAAATGTGTGAAAATAGGTTTAGGTAAATTTAAGGAGAACATTATATGAAGAAGTTTTGAATGTGGACCTATTGGAATCATTGAGGATAATTGTCCTCATAGAAAGAAATAATAAGATATTAATGAATAATAAAGAATTACAGAAATATTATGGATGAAATATCAATATAAGTTCAACTGATATTCTAAAGGGAATGATAAAAAATTATCCAAATCGAAAAAAGAGGTGTTTCTTGTATAAATAGAATGAAGAAGATGATAGTTAAGCTGAATCTGAAATGTTTAATGAAAATGATGGAGAGAATAATTTTATTGTATTATTTAACAGTAATAAATTCAGAAGAAAATGTTCTGAAGAATAAAAAAAAATAGAATTCCATCTGAAAGAATAATTGAATGAATGTTTGAGAAATGTTGGGAGACATGATAAATAAATCAAAAAGTAGGAAAACAAAAACACTTCAACTAATATTCAAAAATTTTTATATGATGAGATTGTTAAGATACTTGAAGAGATTAAGGATTTGAATATGCCCCATATAAAATAAAATAATCATAACAAAAATATGGAATTTAATCTGAAATAAAAATAAGAATACATTGAACATTTCCAAAGAAATATTTCAAATATTGAAGAGAGGGTTACATTATTGAATAATTATATCTATGAAGTTGGTAAAATATATGAAAAAGGTAAAGGAAAAAAAAGATAAAAAGTTTCCTTCAATGGTTGAGAATAAGGAAAAAATTATTTCTATGAAGACGAAATCTTGGAATGTTATGTATCTTTCCAAAAAAAAAAACAAATTGAAGAAGTCACATGTTTTAAAAAATCATGAGTCTCAAATGGATTTTATTGCATCTGGTTTGAGTAATGGTGAATAGAAAACCAAGACAAAAAATAAAATTCTTGTTGATAACTAAATGGTTACTGGTAAAAAATGTTCTTATTAGAAATATAATAAGGCTACTACAAAACATGAACAAAAATCAAGAAAATATGAATGTTGTAGAGGAAAATATATTTCTATGTATACTAAATGTATTTTGGTGGATTTTTCCACATCGAAAATATGTGTTGGTGTAACAAAAAATATTACTAATATTTTAAGAATTATTGATGGAAAATATTGAGATGATATTCTATCCTCTCAATGGATGAAGTATGAGAAGGATTTTTTTATGAAATATAATAATGTTAGTGTGAATGTTTAACATAGATTCTAACCCTTCGAAAGTATAAGTGAGGTTTGTGTACAACCCTGACATCTTGAAAAAGAAAAAAAAATTACTAGAAAAATACAAGTATGTTAACAATTATTAGAAGTTAGATGTCAATAAATAAAAATGGAAAACATATCTTTTTATAAAACACGCCCTTGAAGAAACAAAAGGAGAATGACCATGTATGTTTGATAATTGGATTTATTCTCATATCACAAAAATCTAAATTTTATTAAGAATGTGAAATACTTTAAGGAAAGAATAATGATATTTGGAAGTCATTGATCTCAAGGAATTAAATGTGTTGGATCAGACATGATTGGGAAAGAAAGGTTAAAATCCAAGAAATATTTGTTTATTGATGGGATGGAAAAAAAATTTCTAAGTGTGTCACAAATTTTTGATGATGGAAACAATGTTATCTTCATAAAATTTGAGTTTTCTTCAAAAGTAAAGATGTTAGAAAAATTGTTAAAGAGGCCAATGTAAAAAAGGAAACATATTCCAAGTTGGTGAGGTTCAAAACTCTTATTACATGAATACGATAAAATAGAATATGTTTTGTCAAAAAAGGGCATGAACCATGTGTTTGAGAAATATGAGAAATTTTTAAATGTAAGATAGTTTTTTTTGAATTTTTGATATATAATAAGAAGATATTTTTACTACACAATTTTATATAAAGGAAATGTTACTAAATCTGTGCATTAAAATAAGACATTTATTTAAAATGACCCATAGAACTCATTCATTCAGATATATGTGGTCCAATTTTAAAACAATAAACTTGTGGAGACATGTACTTGACTAATTTCAATTATTACTTTACTTATATTACTTGTGTTATTTATATGAATCCTAAATTACATGCTATGAAAATTTTCAAAAGTTTCTAGAGCAAAGATGAGAAGGAATGTTATTATTCTGTAAAGAAGCCCAGAATCGATATTATTGGGGAATAAAAAATGATTAATTTTAATATTAAATATATAATAATGGAATTATCAATGATTTCAAAACACCATACACTCCCCAACAAAATGGTGTTTCTTTAGGGAAAAATATAATCCAGGTTAAAATGGGGAGAATTATGTTACATGAACATGAGATCTCTCATTACATTTGGGTAAATCCAATATCTCTAATATGTATATTAATAACCCAATATTTATACAGTAAATATTTATATATGACTCCATATGAATTGTCTTATCAAAACTCTCCATCTTTGAAGTAGTTTAGATTTTTGGGAGTCCATGCATTATAAATATGAAAGGTGGAAACCATGTAATGATTGAGCAGAGAGGTAATGATAGTATGTTTTATGGTTATGATTTAGAAGGAAGAGTGTAAAAATGTTTCAAAAAATGGTCATAATCATCAGTTGACTCTGTATCTGTGAATGTTATTTAAAAATCCAGGGAAGATAAAAAAAATCATGTAGATAAGGAAGATAAATTAGATATAAGAGTTTTTTATTATGATTATAATAAAGATGAAAAAAAAGTAATCATACTAAAAGAGAAGAATTAGAATCATATTTTCCCAGTGATGTAGAAGATTTTAAATGATGTCATCATCAGATGAGGAAGAAAGTGGAATCTACAAAAATAATCAGTGATCAACAACATAGGGTTCAAATAAGATGATCATAAAATTATGTTAAACATATTTATTTGTATTCAATCATTGATCTAAAAAATGTGAATGATCCTTTTTAAAACAAAGAATGGGTTCATGCATTGAATGAAGAGTTTTATAATATTGAAAATAATGATATATGGAAACTCTATCCTAAACAAATCGAAAAAATGTTATTGGTATATAGTGGGTTTTCTCGAACAATATGAATGAATATGATGATGTGATAAGAAAAAAATCATGATTACTATGAAATGATTACTCACAAATTGAAGGCATTCACTTTTATAAGACTTTTGAACTTGTGGAATGATTAGAAACAATCATAATCATTCATTCAATTTCTCAACAATAAAGTTATAATATTTTTCAGATGTATATGAAATCGTAATTTTAAAATTGTGATCTTGTTGAGGAATTTTATATTGAAAAATCCTGTTGATTTATTATTGGGAATGATGAAATGTTTTTGTTTTATGTTCAAAAAATAATTGTCTCGGAAAAAAAATCTCCAAGATCATGGCACTCCAAATTGTATGCATGCTTGAGTAAGATGAGTTTTAAGAAAGGAAATGATTATATTAATCATTACATAAAAGAATGTTAGGATTTTTCTCTCAATATAATTCTGTATGTTGATGAAATTATCTTTTCTATCAATGAGGAAAAAACCTGGGAAATATTTTCTCAAGAGATTAAAAATTTGTTTGAGATATCCATGCTCGGTGAAATGATATATATATTTTTAAATATCACAAAACAAGAAATTCTATTTTATTTGTCAGGAAAAGTATTCTAAGGAACATATTAATAAGTTCATCATGGAAAATTCAAAACTGGTATCCACACTAATTTTAGTGGGAACCAATTTGTCTAATGATGGAGAAGGAAAGAAAGTTAACCCTAAAGAGTTGTTAAAGACTGTTGGTAATTTATTATATTTTATTTCCTAATGACCTGGAATTGTTTATATTTTTACCTTATGAGAAAAACTTCAGAGTTCCCTAAAAGAATCACACCAATTTTCTTGAAAGGGAGTTCTCAGATATATCAAAGGCACGACAAATTTAGAAATAAGATATGATAACCTTGAAATTATGGACTTGATTGGGTATTTATATGAGGATCGGGAAGAAAATTATGATGATAGAAGATCCATATCTTATGGAGTATTTTTTCGGGGAAATAGATATGTTATTTGGAATCCAAAGAATCCGAATTCAATAACTCTTAGTATGGATGAAGCTGAGTATGTTTCTTCCACTCAAGATGTTACCAAACTTATATGGATGAATAATCAGTTGTAATAATTCTGTATGTAAGTGATGTTACAGTTACTCTTGGTTTGTGATAATCAAATTTGTATCAACCATACTCAAAATCTAGTAAAATATTATCGTTCAGAATTATTTAATATCAAATATAATTTAATCCAATATCATGTTGGAATATATTAGTTAAAGTTGGAGTATGATCATATATTGAAACAAGTTCTTGGAATTTTCTGAAAATATTTCCCCAAGTATGTTTTTTATAAATTTATATTGAACATGGGAATCCATCCAACCTCTCATCAAGGGTGAGGTATGTGTTTTTACCCTATCTAATTTAGTGTTTGGATAATTTTTTTAATGGGAAAAATTGTTTCATAAATATCTCCATTGTTATTTCTAAAACATTTAATGAAGCATATATGTATTAGGAGTTATGGGTAATATGTGATCTCATCATGTAAGTGTGTGAACTATTTTAAAATTATATTGTAGTGGTTTTAGGACACTTTAGGTTATTAAAAAGACGAAACTGTTACCAAAATTCTAAAGAGAAGTTTAATATGTTTCATGGGTTACTAATTTTGGACATCATGATTTTACTATCATTGATTCTTATTTCATGTAATGAGATAGATCATATAGTCTTAGTATTTTTTTACCAATAATCCATATATTGACGTTACAAAGTTCAGTGATTTATAAACCATGGTTGATAATAAAATACAAAGGGGATGATTATTGGGAAAGAGTTAGCAGGATAAGGTTATAAGATAGCGAATGAAGTTATGTTTTATAGTGTTTAATTTTATTTTGAAATAGATAAGAAATCAATTATGTTTGTTACTATAGAAAACTATACTCACCACTCTAATTATATATTCACATTAAAAAAACATAATATATTTCCTTAGATTGGGAAGTTGTTTTCCAATTGAAAAAGTTCGTCAAGCTCACTATGGCCTTGGTTTCGGACTGAAAATTTGATTGCCACCAGTAAATATTTAGATTTTTAATGGATCAAATTTGAATCTGTTGATGCATTTTTTTCACAAAAACTCTTAAGTTGTTTGAGAAAATCATTACTCAAGCCTTATGATGGAAGGTGGGATAACAAGTGATTAAAATCATAATGTGGTTTGTTTGTAAAGAAAGAAGTCATTGGATGTTTGGAAAGTTATAGTACTTCCTAATAGAAGTCATACGACGCTACGACAATATTAAACATTCTCAAAGTCATGAGAAAATCATGATACAAGTACATGATTATGGAACAAGGATGTTTCTAAAGTTAAAGATTTTGTGTATCAAGATCATTAGTGTAAGAATAGTCGATATAGATTTGTTTTATGGATGAGAATTTTGATTATAAAGACAGAAACTGAAGGTGTTAATTTTTAGTTAGAATAGTAAGACATTATATACAAATCTTCAAAGAATGATGTTGATTGCAATAAGAAAAGTGGAGATGTTTCTAACACCGAACCATCAGACGCAATGTTCCACCGATCATTAGAGTAATTCAGACACATAAAATTAGACACTATGGTAGTTAAAAAAAGAATGAGTGGAAAAATTGTTTTTATTGGGAGTTTTTGGGACCAGTGAAAAATTTGATGACAAATCAACCGACAATGTAGTCAACCATTTTTATGAGGTTGAAATCTGTTGTTTTCAATTGGGTCAAGTATGATAGAGGAACTCTGATATGTTTATTTATAAATTTGGTCAAGAGATATTGAAAAAATTGTTATAGTGACCCTTTATTTTCATAAACTAACATTACACAACTTTTTAGGAATATTTGAAACATTATATAAACAGACAAACAATGAATGTATTAGTTTAGTGCCTTTGGAAACATGGAAACATAATCATTGGTACATAAGTGAGCTACATCATGTCCCACTAGGTTCTTTGTGACTAGTACCCTTCTTAGACAGATCAAATATAATACATATATTCCTCACATGGGGGATGGAAACATAAAAAGGGGTAAGCTTAGATACTCACTATGGTTAACCAATGGAGATACGTAAGCATAATCCTGAGCACAAGTGTATGAGAACATGATCATATAAATAGAAGATCATACCCTACATATCAAAGATCATAAAATAAATCATGGAATAAATCTTGGAAGTCAATAATATATGAATCATAAAAAAATAAAGGACATAATCCATTAAATCATTAAATATGAATAAAATATGATATTTTGGAAAACACAATGGCATATAATATGATTTCTATATTAGTTAAAGAATCATTTTTAAGTCCATCTTAGTGGAATAATTCCTTTACTAAACAAGGTTCACATCCCATTCCAGCCATATATTATTGAACTGGGGTCACTCATCATTCTATACATGTAATACTGAACAGATTTTATTTCTTATTTCATCCATTTTTATCTCATGAGATATAAATAATTACCAAATTCATTAGAGGGATATATAGGCCCCACCCATTTTTAATGAAAAAATACATATATGTACAATAAGATCATTAAAAATCATATCATAACCCAAAAAATGAAATCATAAACATGTAATAAAATCAAATAATATATAAAAAGATACATGTTTCATTATCATTTCACCAGAAGAACATCCCATGAGAAGAAGCGGTTTTCGAAAGCATAAAAGACATTGAAGAGAAACATGTGTCCTAAGAATCATTCAATTAAAACAAATACTAATAAAAATAGGAATAGAACCTTTGGATCATTTCTTAGAAGAGAATGGGGAACATCAACAGATGTCATCCTAGATGGAAAATAACTTGGAGATACATTTTTGAAAACATTGCTTTTGTAATTTATCATTTCGTTGCATAAAATGGGTTTTTAAAAACATAAAACCATTTGAAAAATATTTTATTTGAAATATTATAAAAAAAATCATAAAAAGATTTTGAAATCCATTTCACTTAAATTACATTGAAAAAATATAATGATAGATTTTAAAAGTTTTGAAAACCATTTAATTTAAATCTTATCAAATACTAATGAAAAAATGGGGAATTTTTTTTTAAAAAATACTTTGAAAATGTATAATGAAATATTTTAAAATTTTAAAATACCTTTTAAATCCTAAAACATTTTCAAAAACCATTTTCTTTGAAAATAAATTTGAAAAATTATTATGAAAGTTTTGATAACCATAAAACATTTTTAAAATTATTTTTTCCCTTGAAAATTATATTAAAATACCATTTAGAATCATTTTTGAATACATTTATGAAGACATCATTTTTGAATAAAATAGATTTCCGACATAAGTGGGAAATACCGTTATATTTTCAGAATTTTTTTATTAAATATTATAAGTACCAAAGAGTAGATAAATGGTACTAAAATTTGATTATATCATGAATAAATATAGGGAAATAAAATTTAAGAGTGTTCTTGAAATATGGATCATATTATTTTATTAAAGGAATCATAATCATAAATAGTCTGGATAAATGATGATAATGTTTCAATAAACATCTTATCCCATGGAAACATTGAATCACACTAATCATGTAAAAAATTAAAGTACATGAATTTTAAATTATCATGAGAGGATAAATATTAATTATATAACATGTCAAATACATTGTATACACCCTATATTAAAATATTGGTGTATAACATGTTATGTGTCTCCAATAATGAAAATTGAGACTAAATTACTATACTGTTTTGGTGGCTTCTGAAACATAAATCCCATGAATGAACGATCATGTAATATATATGTAATTAAACATAAATTTAAGAATAATAATAATATAATACATTCATTGGCAGTATATACATCACATAAGATAATAGAGTGGTGAACATGACAAGTATCTCACATATATAAATTGTGAGATGAAATTCCCATACCTTGTGTCTTGAATCTTATCATACTCTTTCAGAAATCCTATAAAATAAAAATAAATTTATTATAATTCTACAATAGGACCATATAATGACTTCTAATACCATATATGGTTTTCTTAATATGTTATATTACCCACTTGTTAACAATTCTTTGTAAAGGCTTCACTTCTAGGAATGTTCACTTATTTTCACATTTGTAATAATTATTTTATATATTTAGTACATATACTTATATAAAAATAATTTATATTCAAAACATGATATAAATATCATGTATATTAATTATATGTATATTATTACAATCTATACCATATATAGGTATGAAATGGAATACACCGCTCATGGAGACGTAAAGTTGTACGTACATCTGAACGAAGTTTCTGCTTTTATTGTCGTATTAAAAGAAAGAAATTACATAATTTATATGTATATATATCAATATTAAATTATCATTATTATATCATATATATCATATAATTTCACTAAACAAATCTTTAAGACATTCTATGTAAGGTGTTAACGAGTCACATCACTTTGTGGGGGCGGTAGTCCATACTTCCGGGAATAAATTGTCATATTTACACTAAATGGAAAGTATAATGATATGAGATAAAAAATAATTAAATAAGATTAAATACACAATAAATATAACATAAAACATATATAAATATATTTTCCATCATAATGTCTACCATGATATGCTGTAATAGAAAAATTATCAATCATCATTTTGTGAGGTGGTTGTTCACCAAACATGTAAATAGTATGTTCTTTACCCATTAAATTTAATTTTGTGTCAGTGAAGGATTAAAAATTTTAATAAAGACATCAAATAATACTAATGATACTATTGTTGTTATAAAAGAAATGAATAACAATATTTTAGGGAGTGGAACAGAAAATAAAAGAATGGTGTTTGAGGGCGGGTGTTAACTCTTAATCGAGTAAATATTCTTGGGTTACACCATAATGATTCCATGGAAAGATTTATTCCCAAAGTTATGATCCAAGGATTATGTTAGGGTTTTCGGGTGAATATTTTAGTTTATCTGGTATGAAGATTTTTGGTTTGAGAGGTGTGAATAATGGGTAGATTGATTAACTTTTTATAGTGGAGGGGGAGTGATAGTCTTTGTAAAAACCAAAAGGTATTCAATAATGGGTGGTATCATTTACCTAATGTGACTAGAATATAGAAAAATAATGGATTAATGTTAAAATATTGTCTAAAAAATCTACACCACAAAAACTATGTTTATTTTAATAATATGGTTCCTTAACTTATAAGATTCCCAAATTTTATTATTTTGGTTTTTATTAAAGCATCTTGTTTTCTAACATATATATTTTAAAAATTGAGAATAAATCAAAGTGAGATTTATTATAAATTATAAATACACTAAATTATAAACATTATACCTATTTTAAAAAATAAAAATATCATGTTTTTTATATTAATTTTTAAAACAAGTTCATGTGACACAGAAAACATTGCTTAAACTCGGACTCTGCTAATAATTTTTTTACATTATATGGGTCAATATGTTAATCATAAATGATTGATTGTATTATTAATAGACCTTATTTATTTTGAACTACTGGAAAATTAATTGTATGAATACAGTATTTTTAATAATTTTAAATCAGGTAATAAAATATCATTTATTGTAAAATAATAATAATGTCGAATTTGAAATTATTTACCTAATATTATTTTTAAAATATCAAATAATATTGGAATTAAAATAAATTAATTTTAAAGATTATTAACAAGTAATAATAATCATTAACAAATAATTAAAGTCAATAATTCAGCCAATTCAATTTACTTTTAAAATGAATAGTATAATTTATTTTAGTTAATAAAAAACTAAATAATAACTACGTTAGAATTTTGTTATAATTTTAATTAAGAAAATAATATATAAAAATTATTGATAGATTATTATGATAAAAATAACCCATTTATATTTTCAAAGGTTATGTATAACAAAAAATATGATGTTTTTTACATATCTCTATGTTTTATAAATATTAAAGTTAAGGAATGTTCCCTTTTTTCTTTTTTCCTTATACTTCTATATTTGGAACTTTAATTTATTAATATCCCAATAACACATAAAAATAAAAAATAGGGTATATGGTCTAATTTTTTTTGAATCAAATGGGTTTTGGAAAAGTTTTCAGTTCATTTTGGTCCTCAAGATTATGGGTTAGTCCTTAATGAAGCTTAATTTAAACTTAATCACTATGAAATTTTTTAATCACTCTCAATAATATTTTTGGTACCAATATAATTTTATAATATTAGAAGAAAAATATAATAATGATTATAATATTTTATGTCCGCTTTAAAAATTCAAACCAAATTCTTTGGAAAATTATGTTTAACACTAATCTGATAGATGTGGTGAGAAAGCTAGTTTTTAGAGTAAAACGTTCTAATGTTCAAAAAGTAATTTTATAACCAATTTACTTATAAAAATGATTCCAATGACCTGAAATGTTTTAAAATATTGATAATTTATCTATTTTGAATCTAAAAACAATTTTAAATATAATTTTACACAAATCATTATTTAAATGAAAAAACTATTTTTAACTAAATTACAGTGAAGTTTACTATTCACCAAAAAAGGATGTTTGTCTAAAAACTCCCAGAAATTCACTCTAAGTGAATTTCAACATTATAAATTGAAAAAAAATTCAAGTTAAATTTTTGAATATTTTTAAAATTATTTTTATTAATTTTTATAGAAGGTTATGAAAATAAGTTCATTTGGGAAAATAATATTTTTTAAACATATAAAGGCTTTTCCAAAATGTATATTTTCATAATAAATATATTTTAGTTATATAATACCTTTATAAATAATATTTGAAAAGTAGTGATTACTATTAATATTACAATGTTTATCAGCTTTGTTATAAGTATCTTGTTTAAAAAATTCCCACAATAAAATGATCGTCCATAGAAACTGGGTGTTGCCTGTAACATACACCAAGTCAATGTTGTGTATAGTTCATTCCAAGTTAGTTCTATGTGAATGGAATGTTTGAATTAGATTAGTAAATGAAATAAATGAAAATTACTTCATTCTGAAAAAAATATTCCACAAAATATCGGGGTGTTATAATCAACCCCCCATTAAAATGAATTTCACCCTCAAAATTCATCTGGGTTATCAAAGGATTAATATTTTAAAGTTTCATTCATAAGAACCCACATCAAAAAAAATTATTACTAATCCATCCAATAAAAAAGTAATGTTGGAACTATAATGGTTACGAAAAATAACTCATAAAAAGATTCTTATATAGGAAAACAAAGTTGTGAAGTGATAATTTAGAAATAGAAGAGAAATATTACCATCATGTTCTGATGGAGTTTGAAAGGGAACAAGGTTAGAAGAAAGATAATATTCCCAAACCCATAAATCTACGATGACCTAAGGGACCTTATAATTCATTATAAATGGAGGTACTAAGAAAACATTTTTTCTAGGAAGATCATTTTTTCCTAAAGTTTGAGAATTTTCATGAAATTATATACTTTCATGATTTGAGGAAAACATCGCCCTTTTCTATTTTTTGATCCACATAACCTATTTCTCCAAAAAAATAAGGTTATTTTTTCATTAATGATGTACTAATAGATCATGAGCTCCATGATATGACATCCCATCAATTATCATTAACAAAAAGTGGTTTAAACATGCTACTTAATATGTTTAAATCCTCATATGGTGAGATAAAAATTTAATCTTACTAAATATATATAAACCTTAAGATAAAATTTCCATTAATGACTATCCTTATATCCATTTTTAATGATTAAAATTCATTGATTTAGAAATAATTTCACAATATTAGTTTAACATTGATCACCCATATATCACAAAGATGCTATGGGGTGTCACATTCTATACATGGGAATACCATCGTTGTATATTCTTCTTAACATGGTAGTCACCTAAATTACAACAATTACTTAATGAAAATGATCATTTTTAATTATTCCCAATTATATTATATATACATCTTAATTCCAATTATGTTGTGAACGTCATCCTTGATGACATGGACAACTTTTTAAACAACTTGTTCCAAGGTAATATGTATTGTCCAATTTACTTATTCATATCCATTTTATCTTTATCCAAGAATCGTTATCTCAAAATCAATCATTAATTATGGTTTACCTTACCTTAATAAAAATATCACCTTTAAATGTAATCACTTTTCTATGTCTTCAGCACCTTTTAACTTGACCTTTTCAATCCTTAATGAAAACCTATACTAAAAATACATATATATTTCATGATTCATAGAATATAATATTTTAATTTCAAAACCTAAATAAATTATTCATCCAAAATTATTCTTAAAACATTGCACAAGCTTAATCAAAAAATTCCTTAATACTTATTTCCTATAATATGAAATATGAATCATGTTTTAAGTTTCATCAACCTTAATATATTCATGCTTATTATGTAACCAATACTCGAATAACATCACATACCATTCTCATGTCACATGAAATCTCTTTATATGTAGAGGTATATGCAATTCTTATACCAGCATCATGATTCTCCTTATGATATTTTCACATGGGAAATTGATTAACATAATTCCTATAATTTCTAAATATCAAATCATTAAATGTTAAACATGTTTATTCATGTTATATCCATTGAATAAAACCATAATTAATTGTTTTAGAAACATTTATTATATTTGGATACCATATAATAATGAAAAATTACTTATAGGGTTACTAAATCCTGGCTGATACTTCTTTAATATATGAAAACATTGGTTTATCCATGTTTATACACAATTATCCTCTGTTTAAATCCTTCATGATGGTTTATAATGAGTTTTTGAATTCCCAAAGTGTATCCCTTTGAAGTGTAAAACCCAATGTGCTGCAAAGCCCATTGTCATGTAAAAGATTTCCCTGAGTTAGGTTTGGAACATCTTGTCAATGTTGTTAACCCTATATACACTTTTTCTAGATCCACATCCACTTCAACTATCTAGAAAGGGATGTTGTTCTAGGAAACCACTCACTATATCATTTACCAAAATTAAAATTAATTTTATTAAACATTAAATCATCCTAATACATGTCCTTAGAGACATCCCTAGTAATATTCTTAGAAATATACCTAAGGATGTCACTAATGTTTTCTCATAATAGTTTCATAAGGTTGACTAAACATTTTCTCTGATACCAACTATAACAACCCTTCAATTTTCATATGTTTACATTACATAACTTTTGGGGAATACTTGAAAAACATACAAATAGATGCCAAAAGAACATATTAGTTTAGTGCCTTTGGAAATATAAAAACATACACCTAGGTACATAAATGAGCCACATCATCTCACACCACTTTCTTCTTGAATTTCACCCTTCTAAGACACATCCAACCAAATAGATATCTTTATAACCTGGGATAAGGAAAAAGAAAAAAGGATGATCCCAAATACTCAATAAGGGAAAGAAAGTGAGATATATAAGAATATTCGTGAGCTTAAGGGTATGAGAACATCGTCAAAAAATAAAAGAGCATACCATACATATCAATGATCATAAATATGAATTATTGAATAAATTTTAGTACTTCATATAAATTGAATCATAAGGAAGTAAAGAACATAATTCAAGAAAGCATAACATAGGAATAAAACATGGAATTGTAGAAAACCCATATGAATATTATATTATTTAAATAGTAGTAACGACATCACTAACAAGAAAATAATAGTGAATGAATTCATTTACTGATTATGTTTCAAAGACAGCTGCAACCCTATATTACTTAACTGAGTTTAGTTCTTGTTCTGGACCTATAATACTAAGACAAGGTCATTTTCAATTCATTCCATTTATTTATAATGAGATATATATTTTTACCAATGTATTAGAAGGAGATATAGTTACCACCAATATGTTAATGAAATCATACATACATGTGCCCCAAGATCATTAAAAATAAATTCATAACCTGGGAAATGAAATCTCCATCATAAACATGTAATCACATTATAACATGTGGAAAAAGATACAAGTTTCATAACCATTTCATAAAAAAAACACCTGTGAATATAAGTGGGTTTCAAAATCACATATTATATTGAAGATAAATGGGTTCTATAAGCCTCATTCCATCAAAACATAAAACATTCACGAAATAATATGATTGGAACTTTTGGATAATTTTATAGAAGTTCATGATTTAAATCAATAGATTTAGCATAAATGGAAAATAACATGGAATGTTATTTTGAAAATATTTCTAGGGAAAAATAACTTTTCTTCATGATTTTTTTTAAAATAAAACTTATTCAGAAACATTTTCCTTGAATACATATAAAATAATTTTGAAAACACTTTGAGGAAGTTTCATTGAAAATACATAGAAAACATATACAGAAATATTGAAAATGTATTGAAAATAATTTATTTGAAAATAAATTTAAATCATATAAATATTAATTGAAAACATTTTGAAAATAAAATACATGAAATATTATGATATGATATTTAAAATTTTTTTAAAACCATTTTATTTGAATATACTTTAAAGGCTTATAATGGAATATATAGAACATTAAAAATACATTTTAAAATGTTAAGCATTTTTTAAAACGTTTTTCTTTAAAAAGATATTTTAAAACATATAATGATAGAATTTGAAAACCATAAAATATTTTTAAAATAATTATTTATTTGAAAATTATATTTAAAAATTATTTATAAAAAATTGTTTTTTTCAAAATAAGGTTTATGAATTAAACTAACTTCCAACAAAAGAGAGAAGTAAAATCAGATTTTCATACAAAACCTTTTCAAAAATGTCTTAATTTAAAAACAATTTCAAATCATAATAAAACTAGATGGTAGTATGAATAACTATCAGATAAGAAAATCTTGTGTTTTTTGAAATATTTATTATATGATTTGATCAATTGAATCATAATCATAAAAAATCTTGATAAAGAATGAGATTATTTCAATAAACATCTTATGACTTAGTAACAATGAATCACACTACTCATGTAAAATAATTAATTAAAATGAAACATAAAATATCATTAATGGAATAGGATTCGTGATATAACATGTCCAATATATTATATACACATTGTATAAAAATATCTGTCCATGACATGGCATTTGACTAAAAGACCGAAAATTGAGGTGAAATTGCATTACAGATTTTGTGGATTTTGAAAAATACATCAAATAAAAGAAATATCATAGAATAAATATGTAAATAACCATAAATATAGTAATAAAAATAATATAATTAATACATGGGCAGTATATACACCAGACAATAGAAAATAGTGGCGAACATGGCTTGTATCTCACTAATAAAAAAAGTAAGATGGAATTCCCTTACATTGTGTCTTGAATCTCATTGTAATAATTAAAACCACATGTATAATACATATAAATTTATTATAAATATATAAATTGAAGATATTAATACTTATAATAAAATTTTTGATTTGATTATGACTTTATATTACCTAATTGTTAACAATTATATGTGAATGTTTCACTTTGGGTAATATTCACTTTGTTCTTCACTGGTGTCATAATTTGTTATATATTTGGTACTTATACTTATATCACGATATCTAGAATGTAAAAAATGATATAAATATCTTGTATATTGATTATATTTTTATTATAATTATTTATTTAATAGGTATGTATGAAATGGAATACACCATTCATGGAGATGGTAAGTCATACGTACGCATGAACATGATTTCCATTTTTTATTATCGTATTAAAAGAAAGAAAGTAAATGACATATATATATATATATATTTATATTCATAATTTTTCTATTAGAACTATTATATCATATATGTAATATAATTTCACTAAATTAATTCATAATACATTGCATGTAACGTGTGAATGAATCCCATCGTTTTGAGGTGGAAATAGTTCACATTTCCCCAATAGAAATTATCAAATTTAGGCCAAATTAAAAGTATAAAGATATGGGATCAAAAATAATTAAATAAGAATAATAAAATAATAAATATTATATATAAAATATATAAATATAGTTTACATCATAATTTCAACCATGAGGTGTAGTAAAAGAAAAATTAACAATCATCGTTTCGTAAGGTGGTAGTTCACCATAAACATAAATTGTATATTTTTTACCCATTATATAGAAGTGTTTGTAAAATTAGATTTGTATATTAGCATAAAAATCATATTATATTTAGTATACATGTTTTTTATACAATCATTGAATAATAATATTTGAGTTACTAGAGAAATAAAATAAAATAATAGAGTTTAATGGAGGTTGTTAACTTTTAATTAGGTAAATCCTTTTGGTTTGTGCCAAAGTGATTCCCAAGAAGGATTTATTATTAAAGATAGGATTCAAGATGGATGTTTTCTTTTTGAATAGTATGATTTATTTGATATGGTATGATATTTAGGGGTTTGATAGTTGTGAAGAAGGGGTAGAGTTCATTCATTTTTATAGTGGAGGGGGATTGTCACTCTTGTAAATACCAAAAGGTATTCAATAATGGGAGGTATCCTTTACCTAACATTCCAACATAATGAAAAAATAATGTTTTATTATGAAATTATTGTCAGGATAAATTTACACCAAACAAAAATATGTTCATTTTAATAATTTGGTTCCTTAACTTCTACAATTCTCCAATGTAATTATTTGGGTTTTTATTAAAGAATATAGTATTATAACCTATGTAATTTTAAAATTATTACTAAAATAAAGGGGGATTTATTTTATAATATATATAAAAATATATATATTATATATAGTTTACAAAATTCAAAATAAAAATCTCATATGTTTTGGAAACTAATTTTTGAAACAAGTGCATGTGACAAACAAAACACATCCTAAACCCGAACCGTGCTAACAATGTTTTTACAATATTTGATTCAATATCTTAATTACAAAAGGAAATTATTATATTAAGAATCCAAATTTATTAATTTATAGAACAAAAAATTACTTTTAAAAATAGAGTATTTTTATTAATTTGAGTTCATTTAAAAAAATGTCATATTTTGTAAAATATAAATAATATAAATTTTGACAATATTTATTAAGTTATAATTTTAAAATATAAAAATAAAATTGGAATTAAAATAAATTTACTTAAAATATTTTTATCATGAAATATTAATCATTAAAAATAATTAAAGGCAATAATTAAATCAATTCACCTAATTTTTAATATCTAAATTATCATTTATAATAGTTAATTTTTAACTAAACAATCACTATGTTCGTGTTTATTAAGCATTTGAAGTAACTAAATCATCTCTGAAAATTACTAATAAATAATTATGATAAAAAAAAAATTATCTCTCAAAAGGATACCTATAACCTAAAATAATATGGATTTTACATATGTCAATGTTTTATAAATGTTAAATCTATGGAATTTTCCTTTTTTTGTTTTTTTCCATACATAACCTTTATAATAGGGAAATTAAATTCAATAATATCCCAATTAAGCATAAAATTAGAATACATATGTGATATGGTCGATTTATTTCGACCAATGTATTTTGGAAAGGTTTCACGGTCATTTCGGTCTTTAAGATTAAGGTTTAGTCCCTAATTAATCTTAATGATACCTTAATAGATGTGATTAATTTTAATCACATTCAATAATAATTTTGGTTAAAAATTATGTTGATCTTATTATGATAAAAAATCATATTATGTAAAAAAAATTAATGTCAGTATTTCAATATTCAATACCAGATGTGGGAAAATTATGTTTTATGCTAATCCTATAGACGTGGTGAGAAAGTTGGTTTTTAGAGTAAAAACATTAGATGTTCAGTAAGTTTTTCATAACTAATTTCCATATAAAAATTATTCAAATGTACTACATTGGATTAATATATTAATAATTGATCTATTGTGACTTTAAAATCCTATTTAAAATATAATTTTAAACTAATAAAATATTAATGAAAAAGGTTGTTTTAAACTAAATTGCAATAATTTTTAAATTTTCACCAAAAAATAATGTTTCTTGAAAAAATTTAAAAAAAATCACCCAAATCTAATTTTACAATTATTTGATGAAAAATGATTTTTTTTATCATATTAAATTTCTTAAAGTGACTAAAATATATTTTACTGTTTTTTATAGAAGGACATGAAAAGAAGTTCATTTGAGAAAATAGTATTTTTAAACATATAAAGACTTTATGAAAATTTATATTTTCATAATAAAGATGATTCATTAATATAAATACAATATAAATATATTTAAAAAGAAGTTATTAATATTAATAATTCAATGTCTATCAGATATGTTTAAACTATCTCGTTTTAATAATTCTAACTATAAAATGATCTTTCATAGAAACACAATCTTGCATGTAATGTACGCCAGGTCAGTGTTCGGTGTAGCACAAGACAATTCAGTATCATACAAAAGGAATACATGAATTAGTAAAATTAAAGACATAAATGAAAATTAATTCATTCAAACTTAATATTTCACTAAATCTCGAGTTGTTGCACTTGGGGTGCCGACTATTGGACTATATATGAAACTGATTATCTCAATGAAATAGAGGCTGGTCAGTTTGAACAGGATGAAAGTGATAACTTTATCATATGTAGGATCATTGGTCTGAGGAAAAGAAGAAAATAAGAATTATTTAAATATCCAAAAGATGATTTCAAGGGGAATCGTAAAGGTTATCTATCAAGGGAGTTCTGAAGTTGATGTTAAGTGCTACTGTTGAATTACTATAATCATTAAAATCCATGACGATGTTTACAACAGAATGATTTAAATGTGTCATTTTTATTAGTTGGACCAATGAATTAAAATAATAATATTTATTCAAGTTGGTATTGAGAATCATAAATATAATTCATCTAGTTTTTATGAGTTTCCATTTTTTTAATTTGGTTCAGAGTAATGTAATAAATAATATGGTAATGTACATATTTGTCAATCATAATGAAAAAATTATAATGAAAATCAAAATTATATAGAATAATGATGCGAATGTATGAGGTGATCTTAAGTTGATATATTATTCAATAAGGTTTGAGAAGAGTTAAGGAGAACTGAAGAAGTAAAATATGTATCCAAAATTTTAGGGGAATTGATGTTTAAGTAAATTTTGTTTGGAAGAAAAAAATTTCAGAATCCCTGTTAAATTTTTTTGTATAAATCCTTTAAAGGAAAATATTAATTTTTACTTTTAGATATTGGTATTGTTGAATAGAGAAGGAGGAGTGCTGAAATTTTATATAGATAAGGAACAATTGAATCAATAATTATGGAGAATGTTTTCTATAAAAAAGAAGAAAAAGAATGAATGTCATATTTTCTGTTACGGTACTATACTAGGGAATCAAACTAGGATTTATAGACTTAGAAAAAAGTAGTTCATTATTGTTTCAATGGTATTCATGAAGAGTTATACTATTAGACTGAGAAATCAGACTATGTATCAGGCTGAGTGTCATTAAATCATCTAGTGAATGATTCTTAATTTGTTAAAAAAACATGTATTACATAATTTTGTGCTGCTTTAAGACCATGTACTGTTGTATTTAACATATTTCTACATAAGTTTAACGTCATGTACAACTTATTTTATCCCCCTTAATGGTTTATTTCTTGTGGATTGTGTGTTTTTTGATTATTTCCAAACCATGCAAAGGATACAGCTTATTTTGTTGAGTAGTGAACCTTATAAATTATTTACTTCATGTGGAGGAGAGATTAATTTATTTTTAGAAACATTATAACTCTTTGAAAAAAGTTTAATGTTGTTTCAAAAGAGATGAAACTCAAATTAAAAACATATGAGTGATTTAGTCCATTCCCTTGTAGTGATAAATTGATCTTGGTTATGAAATCGAAGAGTGGACCCATGAGATTATTTTGTCATGATGTTAATTTAGTTATATATCTATATTTATAATTAAAATTAATCATGGAAACCACCTAAGGATATATTAGGTGATGTATCCATATACCAGGACCCTGATCATCTATAAAATATAATTATATGATGAGTATACTTATACAATAATAAATATACAATTATAAGAAAAATTTATTACATTGTTTTATATCGGCCATGATGATAACAAATGTTGAGTATGTATTTCACATAGGGTAGCCCAAGAGATGTATTGAATTTATCTACACTCATAATATGGCTTATATAGACCATCTACCATCTATTATTTTGTAATTATATCAATCAAGCATCTCCCTATATTCAATATTATTAAGTTAATGATATCGATAGTTCAATAGAGGATTCAATTCATCTATTTTATTTGATTTTTTTATTTCTTATTCAATTATTATGATTATTATTTTGGTGAATAAAATGATTCAAAGGGGATTCTATTATGAATATTCAATAATTCTAGATCATTAATGTTAACTTTTTTGACAATTTATTTTTTAAAAATTATTGTTTATTATTTCTTATATGATAATTTAGGAATGTGGATTTTATAAAGAGACTCAAAAATTCAACTTTGGGTTTTTTTGAAGTTCTATAGTTTATAATAGTTTTTTTTCATTTGAGAGGTAAAATTATCATTTAACCAAAGTATATGATTCTAAAATATATTTCATTGGCCATAGTTGATCTCAATGTATGGTGCATACTCTCGGGTGTGAGTTTGGTATGAAATGAAGATAAAAGGATTTTTTTATCAAATATTGGGGATTTATTTATTTATTTAAATAAATCATTATTTGAGCTATTTTTATAAATAATTTTTTATTTAATAATTTTAAATTGATCATGATAATTAAATATGTGGATAATGTAGATTTATTATATTTTTATAAAAATGGTTGATGTGTGATGTATTCAAAGGGAGGGGAAATTTAATTAGAGATGTTAATAGTTTTCATAGGGAAGGAATTATGAGAGGAGTTTCATATCATGAATAAAAACTATTAGATGAATTAATTGGAGAAGTATATTATTCTTCCAATAAAACAAGAGTTTCCACACCATGGTTTATCATAATATGATCATTTACCCTCTTCTATTATTGATTAATTGATTTGATCTTTTCACTGAATGTTGATTAATGAAGTTATAAGCAGAAATGTATAAACACCATATGGGTTATCATATTCTTATAATAATGTGATATTTAGAATCAAATTCTTTTTTTAAGTGGTTAAATTATTCCAATTTATACTTTTAACGTATCAATCCAAATTTTAATTAACTTGTATCAAATAACCTATTAATAATTTAATAGAAGGAAAAGTTGACCTTATATATTGGAATTAAATTTTAATCGGTTATATGTAGTTTTTTGTGGTAAAACATATATAATAAGAATAATATACCATTTATTCTCATATCACTCAATAAATTCATATAATATTAATTTTCATCATGTAAAAAATTGTTTTTCTATTTATCTTTAATATTAAAAGAAATAAAACTTCTCTTTTCAATTTCGATTAACGGTATTTATGAAAAAAATGAAAACATGTTTTGATGTATAATTAGTATTATGTTTTGTCATATTTATTTTTTGAATAATATACGACATTATATAGGAAAATTCCATGAACTCATATTTAAAATGAATCTTTTGTTCTGAAATTTAGTTTTTTTAAAATATTTTAATCATTCATAAAAAGATAATAAATTATTTTCCCAGGGAAAAGTAATTTCTAATTTATAAAAGATACCCGTATTTTTTATTTATCTCAATAGATTATAAGTTAAAATTTAATTCAAAACAACTTTTCTTATTTTTCACTAAAAAACATCATTATACCTTGTTATTTTTTAAAACATGTTTAATATTTCTTTAACTAAATTTATAAAAACAATAACTTATAATCTTGTATTTTTTAAAATATATTTAGTTTATCCATGTTTTTGAAAGGAATTCAAATAACCAACAATGTTTTAGAAAATATAGTCAAAATCATTGTATCTTTTGAAATTTTCTGGGATATGTTGGATTCAACTCTAAAAAATATTCTTGAAGAGAAATTTTCACCCAAAAACCCACTATAGTGGGTGTCTCTAGATATAGGTTCTTTTATAAATATTGATTATTTTTGTATTTCACACTTCATAGGGGATTATTTTTGACATTCGTTTTTTGAGAATTTATTTAATGTCTTCTCAATTAGGGATTAGATATGTTTTTCGTCTTCTGCATCATTAAAAAACAATGTCAAGAGTTTTCAAAATAATGCTTTATTGTGGATGTTATGGCATTGAATTGGGATTCATCATTATTTACAAGGAATAGGGTGGGATAATAAATGATGAAAATGGTCTAATATATTTACGAGTCACTGATGTTTATTTGGTTTAGGGACTCAATTTTTAGGTTCATTCCAACCTAGATTTTGATTACATAAAATTATATAAAATCATATCTTCAATTCAGTTTGTTAAACATAAATGTTTTCTATGAAATATTTATCAATATTTTTATTTTCTAATAAATATTTTAGATTCTTTTTCTATACATGTTATGAGTTAAATATATTGTTTTTATGATATAACGTATTCAATAACCCCCACTTATGTTATATTCTATAAAAAATAATTATTTATTCCAATAGATGTTTTATTCAATTAATATTTAATATTTACTATCACCTAAAATGTTTTTTCCCAAAAAAAGTATTATATATTTATTTATTTTAGTTATTTCATTTCATTATTTTACTATATTTTATTTGGTTTTCTAATATATTACATGTAATGTAGTGACTTTTTTTTCCTGTTTTATAATTTTCAAAATGTTCTATGCATGGTTTATATTCTACAGTTTAAAAATCATGTTATGTTTTGTCACCTATAATTTTTATAAACTGTAAATTTTTTTGATACATTGTTATATGTTTTTTAAAATATTTTCAATTATTATTCTTAATTCGATCATTTTATTTTTTTAGTTTTTATTTTTTTATTTCCATATATTCTATATATATAACGTATAAATAAATATAGAATATATTATATGAATAAATAAATAAAATTTCAATGTCATATATTTAATACTCTATGTCTTATTCCATATAACGTTATGAAATTAAACATAAAATATATATTATGTGGATTAAACAAATAAAATATTCATTTTAATTAAAAAATTATTAATTTTTCCATAAAATATAATGTCTGTCACATTAAATTAAAAATATTATGCATTTGTCTATTAAAATTAGTAATTTCCATAAACATGTTATGTAAAACATTATATTAAAAGTTTTATAATCATTTTCAAAGTAGAATTTTGAATTATGTGAATAAATATTTCTGTTATTAACACATAAAAACATTTTATTTAATTTTGGATGTATTATGTATAAATATATCTTTAGTGGACACGAAAAAAAATATACAACAAAATTTTGAAATTTCTATTAAATATTATATAAATATTTATTTATAATTGTTTTTTGAATATTCTATTATAAAGTTTATATGTTTTTCGAATAGATATATAATATCTGCAAACATTGAACATCTATATATTTATTATATAAATATTCATTTATAAAAATATTCCAAGAAACATTAATAAATATATGTTTCATTAACACATAAATCATTTTTTTTCAAATTTTTAATAAATATTTGCAATACATGTTCTATTATATGATTATAAAAATTATGTCACAACCTAAATATTATTTCGTATTTGATTGTTTCTCCACTATATTTTCTAAAAAATGTAATGTTTCCAAATATTGTCCCATTATATATATTCTATACATAATATACATGTTCGTGGAAATATGTGTTCAAATCATCTTGAATTAGATGAGTCCATTTTTATTTTTATTTTTATGTTTTTGGTTTAAAATACATAGATATGTGTATATATTTTTGGTACAAGTAAATAAAATGTTTTATTATATGACATAACATAGTTTTTTTAAGTTTATAATATTTTTTGATATTCAAATTTTTCTTTTATTTAAATGTTTTTCACCAAATTTTAAATGTTTTGTAATAGAATTTAAATATTATATATTATAATTTTGTTGTTTTTTAAATATATATTCTTTCCATTAATATTATTCTTATAAAATAATGTTTTATAAGGGTGTTTTTGTTGAAAACTTATTTTTAAACTTGTTATTTAATTGTTTTACTTTAAGAATTGAATTTTAAATATTTCTGAATATAAAGAATGAAAAAAGTAATTATTTTTATCTCATTATCATAAGTTATAATTACTATACTAAATTTTTAACAAGTTCTATAAAATAAACATACACTACATATCAATTGAATTAATTATTTTTTATATAATTTTTATTGAAAAAGTATGTTTAATCCACTTATTTAATTGCCTTTCCTTTAGAATTTAACTATGTGATTTTTTTCCTGTGGGTCTTTTTGAATCCACAAGAGTTTATATTGAACTAAAAAATATAATCAGTTGGGAAATGACCTGTTATTATTTTTATTTAATTTTCTATGAACATTTCCTCTAATTTTTTTATGAATTTTTATTATACAAAAGTATTTGTAATTAATTAAATAATTTCGGGTGAGCCTAAGATTTATATAATTATAATAAATTAAAATTATTATAGAACATTTCTATTATATATTTTCCAAATACCCAAAAATGTTTTTAATATATATTACAAAACAACACACACAAAAATCTTTTTTATAATCAGAGGATAAAACATTTATATAGTGGACTGAAAATATTTACTTATTGAACATGGAAAACTTATAATACACAATATATAATGTTATGAATACACATATGATATTAATAATAGCGATATGGATTTATGATGATTTATAATTTCTTGAATTCATGAGATTATTTTGGTATTTAGGACTATGATGGGGAAAATGATAACTTTACTTGCCCCATAATGATATTATAAACACATGGTTGGATTTAGGACAATTTTTTACTGTTTTAATTTTTTCACTAATTTTCGATGATAGTTCTATTTTTTTCAAATATCAGATATTATATTATTTTTTTATTTATTTATATAAATAATTCTAATGGATTATTTTTATAAAATAAATAATATTATCTTTATTTTTGAATCAACAAGAATTTTTTTGAAGAATTACATGATGGATATTTTATTTATTCAATGATATTTTAAATGAGAATGTCAAAAGTGGAATTAAGGGACAATCATGTATTGATGATTTTTAGAAAACACTCCTTTGAATCTTTTAGTTGACATATCTTACAATAATAATATTTTTCTCATTATCAATCCATTCTATCAAGAAAAAAATAATTTAGATTCAATTATCTTGTTTGATTTAGGAGAAGAGGAAATATAATAAGAATATAAGATTAAGGAATGGTGATGGATGATTTATAATCAATAGCGAGTTGAGATTGGTGGCTCAATATTCTTATATATTGTTTATAGAAGTGAATTGGGGGTAGAATCACCTAGTGGCGGCCATATTGTGTTCTTTGATTCATAAATGATGATGTGTATGGGGAATCTGATAAATGTTGATTTATGGTTTTCATTAGGGGAAAATATATGTTTATATATTTTTATTTAGTATATTCATGGATGCATCAGTATATTACATTCACATGGACACAAGAATGTTTTATGGTGAAACATTTTTATAATATTTATATAATCACCCTTTATATATATATATTAGATTACCAGGAAAAATATACTGGTGGTTTAAGATGACCATAGCTCTGGACATATGATATGGCTGGTGATAGTGTTCTATATTTTTCCTTGATGAAGGTATAATTTATTTTTGCTTTTATATAATTATATCTGTACTTTTTTAACAGTGTATATATTAACATGAATTTTATCTAGATTTCTCATTTATTTTCAATTAGGAAGTTTTATTATTTTTATTTATGGAGATATGGATTTTTTATAAAATTAATTACTTCTATATTTATTGGATGATATACCCTTAATGTTTGTCACTATCCCATGGCTTACAGAGGTGCACTATGTGGTTCATAAACTATAACAATTTTTATGTAGGTGGATCCCCAATGGGGATGGTAAATCATATAATAGAATACAATTGAGTGTTATTAGGACAAATGATTGATTAAGAACTCAGGAGGATTGTATGGATGGTAAGGAACAAATATTAATGGAATATAATACTTAAATAGACTAGAGAATCCAACATAACAATGAAGACCCCCTATGATATAGGCAAGGAAAATATATAAAATATATAAATAAATAGTGAATATTAATCTTAACATTCTTGCATCATTATAGGGATTTCATTTATCATACAGTTTTAGGTCAGTATGATTACATATCCTAGTCATTTTTTGATAGTTCATGTGGGGTGAATAATGTGACTAAATTATTTGATAATCAAAAAGTATATTATCCTTATGTTGTGGTTATTTTATATAATTTTATTTTTAATGATTGTATAACATCATATCAAGGTTCTATGTGATGAGATGTAATAATCCCTTATAGTAGTACTTCAAATAATAGACCCAATGGATACTCATTCTTGGACAAAATCCATGAGTGAATTATAGAAGAAAAAATAAAAACTATAAAGTTATTATCACTATCCATGAGATTGAGTATGGGTAGAAAGTGCATGATATTTATTTTCAATTTATCTATATATAGATGAGAACTGTTATCCTTTATTAGTAATTTCTTTGTGATGTATTGTACATCAATGTTGGATGCTACACTTAGGATATTATGGCATGTATAAAATCATTTGGAATCTATTTTTGGAGTTCTTATGAAATATTCATTTACGATTATCTTAGATTGCAATGATGATGAGATATTTTGGTGATTCATAAGTGGTGTTCGTTTATTTAATATTTTTGTATGAGTTTTATAGAGTATCCACATTATTATTTTATTCTTGTGATTATTCATATCCAGAGAGATCACCTTTTTTAGAGAGATTTGATGTTAGAGATATTGTGGTAGTTGAGAATTTTTTCTATAAGATATTTTATGAATATATTTAAGAATTATAAGTAAAAAAATATGTTTTTGAATTGGACATGATCATTCATGGAGGATTCTTAATATTAAATTTCTCTGGGTGGAGTGAAAGGAAAATTGTTTTGGCATGGTCACGAAAATTGGATTCTAATATCATTTCCATCTAATATGTATCATAAACATTTTTTAGAAATAAAGTGATTAAATTTTTATCTTGTGTTGTTATAGGCCATCACTAGTCTATTCTCCCTAACATAGATAGTTGAAAAAGAGGACTAAGAATAATTGACTATTAACAAAGCACCGTATTTGTATTTTTTTATTATACTCAGTAGTAGTTTTCATAGAAGAAGTAAGAATGAAAATAATTAAGTTTAGCAATATAATGTGTTTCTAGGAGAAACATTTATTAAGAATATTAGAGTTTATTGGTACTGAGAGAGAAATAAAGAATAGGCAAAGGAAAGTAGTATAGATAGAGAGAAAGAGATGTGTAAACACGGGTAAAATTTATGCTTTATAATTTCAGTAGGTATAAGGGTTAATGGTGGTTTGAGGATTGATTTGAATTTAATGTATGATTTTTTATATTTTTCATTGATATTTGGGATTCATAATTTCTTACAATCCTTACGTAATTTTATTAGTTAGAACATTACTTATAGAAGATTTGATGGCCACTGGAGAAGAATATTATAGTGTAAAGTTTGAATAAGTTATATGAGGTGTGTTATTGAGAGTTATTTATAAGATGGTGTTAATTTTCATGGAAATGCTATAGTTTTATATAGAACTATTGTATTTTATCCTTATTATAGATTTATTATACTTGACACAGTCTGGTGTGGGTTACTAACAATGAAATATGATCTTGTCAAATATAAACAGTGATTATTTGATATTTATTCAGGAAAGAGATATCATTTCATGTCATATATGGATTAATCCATCTAATATTATATTTATATGATTAATTTGGAATCTTGGTGTTCTCGATGTAGATATTGGAGAGTTTTCTTGTGTTTTAAGGGATTATCTTGATGTTTTTCTAGTAAAAGTTATTAGTATATCGTTGAGGCATGATATTGGGTTTATGATATATTAGTATTTATTTATTTTCATTACTTATATGGAATAAAATAAAATGGAACCATTAGAGTTTTAGGTTGCAAAAATTAAAATTGTTGAATTTTTTTCATTAGGGTTTCATTCAACATAGATTGTCAGAATTTGTAATGACCCAAAACACTTACTCATGTAATGATAATTATATGGTTTTATTTTATTTTATTTCTATTTCAATATGAATGAAACATACACAATGGACCCAAGGATTTTTATTTAAATAAGACACTGAAGTTTTTACAATACACCAGGATCAGAAGAAGCATTACAAACCAAAATTACCTATTAAAATCTCTATCAAAATTATAGGGAGACCACCCAAAACAATGAGAACCCCAAGAAAATAATATGGTTCCTTAGGATTTTTCACAACGAAAAATAGTATAGACAAATCCATTATGTCCACACTAAACACCAATCGACTGATGTGAACCATATTCTTCTTTTTTCTTGACATTAGGACACCCTAATGTTCGATTTTTATAGGGAATCTAACTAAATGTCACCCCTTGGGTGACTGTTGGAGATGGTTGTGACCGTTGGGTTCAAACGGCTATAATTATAACCGTTGGTATTTTTGGGGTTTAATAAAATTTATATAATTTATTTTTTTCAAAGCATTTAAGTATGGAAATTTAACACAACCTATTATTATTATCTTTTAAAGTACAATGATTTAATTTTATGAGTTACACTTAGGTGCTTTTTTTAGAATGAGATGATAATTTCAAACATCATTCAAATATTTAAAATACCATGTAAATGTTTTCATTCTTAATAATTCAACAGTGTTTTAACTAAACTATATTTTAATTTTTATAAAACTTGAATACAAGTTTTCATACGGATATATTAAATTTATAACATGGTATTTTAAAACTTTTGTGTATATGAATTATTTAGTAATACTCTTAGGAAAGGAAAGGTATAATTTAATTTTTATACTTTAATCTTTCAATTCATAAATAAAACGTCATGTTTTATATAATTTATGTTATTCTATATATATAGTTAAAATGATCTAATTAATTTTCTTATGAATTTATTTTTCAATGTTGTCTGTTTAAAAAAAATTAAGCCCTTTAGGGCCAACCCTTAAGCTAGGTCGAGGGACTCAGCTCACGCTAGGTGGTTGAGCGTAGCCCTTAGCCTCAGCTCAGGCCGACCTGAGCATGAGCAGAGTCTCCCTGAGGGACATAGGAGCACATGAAGAATCAGATCACTCCACCGTGGGTGCAAGTCCACAATAGGGTAGGGGTAGGTCGGGGCCTGTGGGGGGTGGTGGCCCGTGTATAATTCCCCCTTGTGTGTGTGTGGTGTTTTTTCTGAGCATATTCTTAGAGCTCATGGAATATAAAAATACTGTGTGAGCTGCACTGTTTCGATGTTGGATGAAAACAATCACCTGGGATCAAATTCTGGCCATTGGATCATGTCGCATGTGATCTGTACCATCAATTTCAAACCAGATCTCAACCCTCAGCAACCGTGGAATACATCCATGTTTTCATACACCGTCTGATTCGACACGAATCTAATCTCTATCGTCTGATATTTTTAAAATCTCACATTGAACCAGGTCTGTCCGATCATCATGTGGATCTAATCTGAGCCACCCATTCTTTTAAACTCATAGATGAACCACAACCATCAGATCAAGGCTAGATCAGATCCTGGCCATCAATTTATTTCATGAATTCACTATCTACGACGTCTTCATCATCTTCTTCACGTGCACTGCACCAGTATCCCCTACAACCTATATGAACCATTTTCTTCACTCATGACAACTGGTGAACCCTCCTTGCCCACGCTTTTTCCACATAATCTTTCCTAGCCAATTAATACACTGAATCCCAATGGTGGCATTAAATGTTCTATTTATTTTTTACATAGTATATTTCACGAACCACCCGGTTTCACCATTCCTCGGCTGTCTCTTTTTCTCCCATTCAATCCTCCAACAATCTTCAGCAATTATTCCTTAATTTCTCCTCCTCCTCGAACAAAGGTAAGGGTTTAAAATATTCCTTGTCTTGTTTTTTTAGATTATATACATATATTTGATCATAAAAGTATATTAATAACTTTTTGGTTTGGTTTAAAAGTACTTTTGTGCCAAACCTAGGCCTTCGGGTTTTGGAGTTAATATATTAAAATAGATGAAATATTTCAATTAAATTTTTTCTCCCTTGCACAATAATATATTTAAATACATTAGATACCTAGTTTATGTAAATATATATGTATACTCATATATATAAGCATACATCCTTGAGGTTTAGTTGAAAACCACAAATACCTGACCCTATGTTTTCTGTTTTTGAGTCTAGGAGGTTATATGAACATAAAAGTGTATTTCATATATGTAAAACATAATTAGGTACTTTATATATATATATATATGATATTATTTAATAAATGGTTTATGAATATATAAATTCATGTATGATCATATGGTTTTGGGTGAAAACCCTCAAACACCCGACCCTAGGTTTTACTGATTTTGAGTTAGGCAAACTTTTTAATCTTGAAGGAATATTTTCCTTACATATTAAAGGTAAATATCTGATTATATCTATACATATATTTTTAGATTTTATATAAATCTTTATTAAACCCAGATTTAGACTTTTTAAACATTGGGTGTCATGTTTAAGTAGAATATTAAAACACAGGCAATTATGTGTTTTACAAAACTTATATATATATATATATATTTGTATACATGGTTGTATATAAGTATATAGTCTGTATAACTCATCATCTAGACCATGTTTTAAGTATTTTAACATTAAAATTCTCTGATTAATTATGTGTTTTTGGTAAATATGTATGTTTCATATCTTTACATAAATATTTATGTATGTTTGCTTAATAAATTTACCCGTTAAAATTTATATTATGATTTAAAATTTTCAGGGAATCTAGTTAATTAATGTGGACAAAATATAAAATTCATATGGTCATCAATGGATTTTTGGTATAACCGTTGAATATATGATGAATGTTCAGTTATGTGAAAATATGTGTGTATTTATAAACTTTTTCCCATAATTTTATCAGAATTTTCCAACGTTTGCAAAGAAGGTATAAAAAATGTGTTTTTAAAATATATTTTGTTTTGTTTATTAACTAATCTTTATATGCACCCTGTTTTATGAACAATTTACACAACATGAAACCCGAAATGTGGATATTCAAATTACTATACCTTTGATGAGCTTAGTTCATGAAATGTTTGGTTTACCTTTTAAATAGTTATGCATTCACTTCCAATATGAATTTTGATTAATATGGTCTTATAATTTCAAGGTTACAATTGAAGATGACTAAACTTGTGTTCCTTTTAATACCTTTTATGTCATCACATATTCCATAATCTACATACTATATTCACCATTTAATGACAATGTTAGGTTGTTGTTAGTTTTGTTATTTACCTTTGAATGCATGAATCACCTTATATATAAGTAAATGTTAAAGGATCAAATTTAACAACTATGGCCAAATATGGAATAAATTAAGTTATTTAATGTGGTTGAGACACTTTGAATAAAGAGAAATATTAAATAATTTAATCAAGGTGGTATGGGTCACTTTGGATAATAATAAATAAGGAAACAGGAAATATGTGACATTTAAAATGGTAAGTAATAAGTAATTCACTAAATCAGAGTGGTATGTGCACTTTGATTAATAGTGATGAGGAATGAATTGGGCTAGGTATGTGGCAAGTAGGTGCCACTATAGCCTCTGAATGCATCACTAGGTATCATGAGACCAACTTCCATCTTGGAATAAGCCCATGACAAAATGATTATTTATGGTCCTCGAACGAGGCCTGGACAATATTGTTTTGATGTCTGACATATGCAGTTTCCTCATTATGGATATGAATCATAATTAACAAAAATTATACTCAATTAGTATAATATTCTTTGTTAAAGAGCTTATGTACAAGAAAATTAGAAGAAGTAAAAGTTATTGCATAGTTTTTGGGCAGTTCTTAGAATCTTTAGCCAATCTGTGTTTCTCAGAAGTAAATATTGGAATTGACGTTTTTATTTAAGCGAAAATCTGATCATGTGATACTCTTAGTTATCTGCTTTGTACTTGAATTTTCACCTGACATGTCTTTTAATTTATTCTCCATAAAAGCATTCCTTTAATTGAATAATGTTTCCTTATAACACTTTTAGTATTCTTTTAATTACGCTCTTCTAAATCTTAGACAATTGTTATGTTTTGACACACGTGTTTCAGCATTTAATAAGAATTGTTTTATGGAAAATCATAATTGAATGTGTTCAAAAGTTTTAATTGGTTTATTATGTTATTATAAAACCCCTTACTGGGGATTCTTATGCTCACCCTACATTTTTAAATAAAATTTTTTAGGTATCAGTTTGTAGAAAAAGATGCTTGTTTGGAGTAGCTTGTTTTCCAGAACATGAACCGAATTCAATCATCTATATAGGACATGATATGTAATTTATCAGTGTTTTTTTTAAAATTGAACATCATATTTTTAAGTCATTGGATTTTGGTATTCTGGGGTCAGGTCCTCATAGTTGGTATCAGAGGATTTTCTTTAGAATACACTGGAAAACCAGAACTAAAACAAAGGAAAATTTACTTGATCATTACTAAATATGAGGTTTTTCTTAATTTTCAGGTGGAATTCGAAGGTACTAGACTTTTTTAATTTCCTATAGAAGCCCTAGAAACCATAATATCCATAGAAATATATGTTAAATTCGTAAACTATTCCTACATCCGAATTTCATGAAATCATATCTATGACGTGTCCAATTATTCTTGTGTACTTTAACTCCATTGAGGAGCGGGTTTGGAGTACCTATTTATGATGCAAACAGAATTTTCATCTTACACATGTCATTGAAAATACTTCATGGGTCTGTTTAGAAGCTTCACTATGGCTGAAGGCATCTCGTCCCTCATGGCCTTCCAAGAAGCTACAATAGCGGGAGATCTCTGCGCAACATATATGTGTGAAGTTTTGTCCCATGGTCATTTTTCTCATGAAATGTACCTATAAATTCTTGAATTTGAATCCTTCCATTCCGTGTATATAAATATAGTACATATTTATGTATCTTTTATATACACCCCTAATTTCAGACTCTCCAGACACCATAAGTGCACCCATGAGATTGAACCAGACTGCTCGAGTTGCATTTGGTTCTAGGAGATTGAGAGTTTTGAACTTGTTTTAGGGATTCGTGTAACTGGGAATTGGGGAAACCATTTGTCTTGGGTGTTATTTACTAGTTGTTTATGAAAATATTGTTTTTTGTATCTGCTCCTTCTATCTTTTCGGTGTTTGAGTTTCACTAATTGGAATTTTATAAAAAAAATAGATGGAAGGACAAACTCACATCTTATCTCTCCCTGTTGAGATATTTGAGACCATCACAGTCAAAATCTGTTCATAAGAGTACCTTTGTTTCTCAAACCTATGGAGGATCTGAAAACATCTTTACGAGATATCAAACTATTCAGACATTCTTTATTCATATGAAGAGAATCTTACATCTTCCACCATATAGCCAATGCTCAACTTTCCGAGTATAGATGAAGGGGAAAGTACTAAGAAGGTCTTTTCCTATGCTTCACACAGTCCTGAAACATCAAGGCCATGGTAAGGTTTAAAGAGGCTGCCTTGGAAGGGGACCTATATGCAGTCTATATGTAATAGATCCTGAGTATCAGTTTATATGACTATGTCGATGTAATTGGCATTCTTTGACGAGAGATAGTTCAACGAGTCCATAGATAGTTTTGCAATTCATACATCTCTGAACTCTCTACCATTTGAGCCTCCCTTTGGAAGCCTGAGTGTATTCAACATGAGTTTAACACATACTGTCTGAGGTTTGTTTGGGTCAGGGAAACAGAAGAGTTGAAGACAAACTTTGGTATTCATCTAGCCTAACCTAATGATCCTCTACGATGGAGGATGTGGTAAAAAATTGTAAGCGAATTTTCTTTAGCTTGGTTGTATGAAATGAATTGTGAGGACACAATTCTTTGAAGGGGGTAATAATTTAACGCCCCAAAAATCTTTCTCATGTAATGATAATAATATGGTCTTAGTTTATTTTATTTCTATTAAAATCCGAATGAAACATACAAAATGGACTCAAGGATTTTTATTTAAATAAGACTCTGAAGTGTTTACAATACCCCAAGATCACAATAAGTCATAATACCCAAAAATACCTATTAAAATCCCTTACAAAATTATAGGGAGACCATAAAAAACAATGAGAACCCTAAGAAGATAATATGGGTCTTTAGGATCTGTCATAATGAACATTAGTATGGTCAAAGACACTATATCCACACTAAGAACCAATGGAATGACATGAACCATCTTCTTCTTCTGTCTTGAGTATAGGACACCCTAATGTTTTGTTTTATAGGGCATCTACCCGACCGTTACCCCTTGGGTGGCCGTTGGAGATGTTTGGGACTGTTGAGTTCTAACGGCTATAATTATAGTCAATTGGCCTTTCCGGGGTTTAATAAAAAATATATAATCTAGTTTTTTAAAGTATTTAAGTATGGAAATGTAACACAACATCATATTATGATCTTTTAAAGGATAATAATTTAATATTATGAGTTACAATTTGGTGATTTTTTTTAAAATGAGATGATTATTAAAAACATCTTTCAAAGATTTAGAATACCATTTAAAATATTTAATTCTTAATGCTTAAACAGTGTTTTAAACAAACTATGTTTTCATTTCAATAAAACTAGTATAAAAGTTTTCATAGAGATATATTAATGTTATAAATTGGTATTTTATAAAATTAGTGTGTATAAATAATTTAGTAATACTCTTAGATAAGTCAATTAATAATTTAATTTGTATATTTTAATCATTAAATGATTAAATAAAAAGTCATGTTTTATAAAATTTATTGTTTTCACTATCAATAGTTCAAATGAATGAATTAAGTTTCTTATGACATTATTTTTGAAAGTTTTCAATTTTAAAAAAATTAATCCCTTTTAAGGCCATAACTTAGGCCATGCCGAGGGAGGTAGCTCACGCTAGGTGGATGGGCCGAGCTCTTAGCCTCATCTCAGGCCGTCCTAAATGTGGGTATAGTTTCCCTAAGGGACATATGAGCACATGAAGGTTTAGAGCAGGCCACCGTGGATGCAAGGCCATAGCGAGGTAGGGTTATGCCGAGGTCTGCGTGGGGCGGGGGGACCGTTTATAAGTCCCCCTTGTGTATGTGTTGTGTTTTTATGAGGTTATGCTCAGAGATCATGGCTTATAAAGAGACTGTGTGAGCCTCTCCGTTTCGATTTGGGACGTCAAAAATCACTTGGGATCAAATTTAGGCCATTGGATCGCGTCATGCGCAATATGGGCCATTGATTTTAATCCACCACTCGACCCTCCGGACCACAGAATACCTCTATGTTTTCGTACACTATTAAATCTGATGTGAATCTAATCTCAGCCATCCTAGACTTTTAAAATGTCACGTCGAACCAGAGCCGTCTGATCAAGCTGTAGATCCGATCCAAGCCTCCCATTCTTCTAAATCCCATAGATGAACCTAAACCATCGAATCAAGGCCAGATCAGATCTTGGACGTATATTTATTTCCTTATTTCTCTTCCATTGGCCTCTTCTTCCTCTTCTTCTCATGCACTGCACCAGTAACCCCTACTACATATTTGAACTATTTTTCTTCACCCATGACAATCGGTGGACCCTCCTTTCCCTCCCTTTTCCCACAAATTCTTTCTCGGAAAATTAATACACTGAATCCCAATGGCGGCATTAAATTTTGTGTTTATTTTATAGATATTATAGTTCATGAACCACCCTATTTCACCATTCCTCGTTTTCCCCTTCATCTCCCATTTGAACCACCTGTACGCTTGACATAGTCTTCCTCGAATTCTCCCCCTCCTAGAACTAAGGTAAGGGTTTTAAATTTTCCTTTTATTGTCTTTCTAAGAGTATATACATATATATTCTCATAAAATTTTATATTTATAACTTTTCGGTTTGGTTTAAAGATTCTTCTCTACCTAACCTAGGCCTTCATGTTTTCAAGTTCAAGTAATATAATGGATGTAAGAGTTCAATTAAATTTTGTCTCCCTTGTGAAATAATATGTTTGTACACATTATATACTTGGTTTATGAAAATATATGCCTGTACTCATATATATATATATATATAAGCACAAATTTTTGAGGATTAGTTAAAACTGGAAATACCTGACCCGATGTTTTCTATTTTTTAGTCCATGGTCTTTTATGAACATAAAAGTGTATTTTATACCTAAAAAATAATTAGGCATTGATATATATATATATATGTTACTGTTTGTATAAATGGTTTATGAATATATAAATTCATGTACGATCATATAGTTTCGGGTGAAAACCCTCAAACACCTGACCCTGGGTCTTACGGATTTTGATTTATGAAAACTTTTTAATATTGAAGGAATATTTTCTTTCCACGTGAATGTTAAATATCCAATGATATTTGAACACATATTTTTATGATTTTATATAAATATTTATTATATCTAGTTTGAGACTTTTTAATCCTTGGGTGTCATGTTTAAGTATAAATTAAAAACATTGAGAATTATGTGCTTTACAAATCTTATATATATATATATATATATTTGTATACACGATTGTATGTAAGTATATAGTTCATATAACTCATTATCTAGAAAATGTTGTATGTATCTCAAAATTAAACTTCTATGATTAATTTGATGTTTTTGGTAAATATTTATGTTACATATCTATATATAAACGTTCATGTAAGTTCATTTAATAAATTAACATTTTAAATATTTATCTTATGGTTTAGTTGTTTAGGGGACTCTAATTAATTGTTGTGTACAAAATATTAATGTCATATGGGTGTCAACGGATTTTTGTAAAACCCTTGTATATATGATATATTTCGGTTATGTGAAAATATGTGTGTATACATAAACTTTGTTCCTTAATTTTATCAGAAGTTTCTAATGTCTGCAAAGAAGGTATAAAACAGGTGTTTCTAAAATATGTGTAGTTTTGTTCAAACCCTACTCTTTATATACATCGTGTTGTATGAACAATTTACACAACATAAAACACTAAATGTGGATATTCCAATTACTATACCTTTGATGTGTTTAGTTCAGGAAATGTTTGGTTTACCTTTTAATTAGTTATTCATTCAATTCCAATATGAATTTTGATTAATAAGGTTTTATAATTTTGAATCTACTATTGCATGTGACTAAAATTGGGTTTCTTTTAGTACTTTGGATGTCATCACATATTGCCTAGTCTGCAAACAATATTCACCATTCAATGACAAAGTCATGTAGTAGATAGTTTTGTTATTAACCATTTAATGCCTGACTCACCTCATACATATGTAAATGTTAAAGGATTAAATTTAACTACTATGACCGAGTATGTAATAAATTAAATTATTCAATGTGGTATGGGACACTTTGAATAATATTAAATGTTAAATTAATGTTTTCAAGGTGGTATGAGACTATTTGAATAATAATAAATAAGGAGACAAGAAATTTGTGATATTTAAAATGGTATGTAATAAGTAAATTACTAAATCAGAGTGGTAGGTGCACTTTAATTTAGAGTGATGATAAATAAATTGGACTTGGTATGTGGTTGGTGGGGACCACTATGTCCCCTCGATGCATCGGTAGATCTCATGAGACAAACTATGGTCTTGGCATAAGTCCTTAACAAAATGATTATTTATGGTCCCAGCATGAGGCCTGGATAGTATTGTTATGATGTCCGTCATATGAAATTTTCTCATTATGGATATGAAACGTAATTAACCATAATAATATATGACTAGTATTATATTCATGGTTTAAGAGCTTATATACATGAAAATAAAAAGAAGTAAAAGTTATGGAATTGTTTTTGTGCAGTTCTCATAATATTTAGCCAATGTCTGTTTCTCAGTAGTAAATATTGGAATTGATGTTTCTTTTTAAGCACAACTCTGATCTTGTAAAACTCTTAGTAATTTCTATTTACGTGCATATTCACATGAAATGTCTTTTACTTCTTACCTCGTATGAGCAAGCCTTTAATTGATTCATGTTTCTTTGTAACTCTGTTAATATTCTTTGAATTATGATCTACTAATTATTAGATAATTGCAATGTTATGATACATGTGTTTCAACATTTATTAAGATATTTTTTAAAGAAAATCATAAAATAATGTTTTCAAAAGTAGTAATTTGTTTATTATGTTATTTTAAAACTTCTTACTAGTCATTCTTATGATCACCCTATGTTTTTAAATAAATGTTTTCCAGTATTAGTTTGTAGCAGAAGAATCTTGTCAGAAGTAGCTAGTTTACTAGAACCTGAACCGAATTCGATCCTCTATATGGGGCATGATGTTTAATTTAATAGTGTATGTTTTTTTATAACGTTCACATAATGTTTTGAAGGCACTATCATTGGGTATTCCGGGGTCGGTTCCCCACACCATGGGCAGCTCCAGTGTTCATAAAAAAATATAGAGGTAGTCTTAAGGTTATGTATTTTTTAATTCAAATTTAACTAGGTGGAGGTAAATAATCATTATACTCGTATCTAGATAAATTATTTTTTATTAGTATAATGTGAATATTTGGTCTTCTAATATTGGTTTATGTCATGGATATCACTAGATGAGGGTTAAATATAATAATTCCAATAAAAATAATTTTTCCTTTTTTATACATTTTTTATTTTGAGTGATTCTGTTATAAGAAATTAATAAATCAATTTTGTATATGGTGATTATTAATAGGATGCTTCAACATCTTTGTGATGATTTACTATAGTTTTCAAAAATGATATCTTAGTTTATTCTAAGATGGAGTAAGACTATTCATAGAATTTTAAGATGATATTAGAGTTTTATAGGGAACATATGTTGTATGGAAAGATGTTTTAATGTCAATTATTGACACATGACACACATCTTATAGGTAAAATCATTTCATAGATTGAGGTAGTACTGGACCCAAAAAAAGGATGATAAGGTTATTGCATGAAACCCATTGAATAATGTTTTTGATTTATAATATGTTTTATGAATGGATGGTTATTATTAGTGGTTCACACCAACCTTTTATTAGATTTTAACCCCATTGTTAGTTTTTATTAAAAATGTGATTGCGTTCAATTAGATAATTGAATATCATGTTTCTTTTGAAATTTTGAAAGACATGTTAATGAGTTCTTCAGTTCATTAATTATGTAAATAAGGTATTGAATTTGAATTATATTTTGATGCACCACATCATGGGTATGGATGTCTCATGATACATACAAGTAAAACCATCTCTCAAATGTTTATACAGTTACACACTCATGAATATGAATATATTATTCATGATTTGATGGGTTCATAAGTATTTTCTGTGACTATAATTTTGACTCATTATTAGATTGGTGAAATATATTTACTTTTTAAATAGAAGAAGTGTTTCAGATAAATTTGTTTGACAAAGAATTTGATTTTCATTGGAAAAGGAGATGAGTGGAAAGTCTCAATGATCATGAATTTGAAATCACATATACCCCTACAAAGGGAAATGTGGTAGTTAGTGTTTTGATTCAAAATTAATATATTGATTATCCTAACTAAGTGTGTACATAATAGAAGGAAATGATGTTGTTTAAATAATTATATCATGTTTTTTATGAGACTAATGATAGCATATGTATTTAATAGTTGATGGTAAAAAATTCATTAGTCCAATAGTTAGATGATTCTTATATGGAATACATTAAGGTGAAGCCTTGAAGGGACAGAATATTTCATAGTGATGTTCTTAATTGATAGGATTTGAATAATGAATATTGGATGTTGTTTATATTTAAAATTATACAATCCTCAATGTTTGAGAGGTGTCTGTTAATATAATCATCATAGTTCACCATTTAAATTGCACCCATGTGATGGAAAGATATAATATAGATTAATGAAGCTATTTCGAGGCTACACATTTATAAAATCAATATTTGAGATTGTATCCAAATTTCTTGTATACTAAAAGGCTTGTTAGGTTTATTCCATCGATTGGATTTTCCCTGGTGGATGTGAGAGTAAATGTCTATGGATTATATTTGAGATTAAATTGGGCTCTTTGGGGGTTTTATATTGTTTGGGTTTTCATGGAAAATTAAATTTTTTTATATTTATTATTGATCAAGTAAAATCATTGTATAATTTGGAAAAGATTAATATGATGTAGGTAGTCATTCTCCATGTTGTTCTGAAGTGGGTAGTATCTTATAAGGATTTCCAGTTTACATATCTGACATAAAGGGGATTACATTATGACTTTGGTATATAGTTTTTCCCTTGAACTATATTTAACATACATAATGATGGTGAAAATGAATAACATTAATGGATATGTTGATGATATGAATCATATAATTTAGAAGGCAACAAGAAGATCATTTACCATTTTTTGAATTTCTTTATAGTAATAGTTATAATTCCATTATTATTGTGACACATTACAAGGAATTGTATTTCTAACCATGTCATTCTTCATTATATTGGTTAGATATTGGAAAGATGATGATAGTTAGGATAAAGGTAGTACATGATTTAATGGAACATGTAAAAATTATCTAGGATTATAAAAAGATAGATCATACAAGAAAAAAAATCATATTCAAGCTAAAGGAAGAGATCATTGGAGTTTCTGTTAAGAGATCATTTTTTAGTGAGTTTCACCTTAGTGCAGGTGGTAAAGGTTTGGGTAAAGAAGAAAATTTCCTCCAAGACTTATTTTATTGTTTGAGTTTCTTGTGTGAGTTGGAGTGGTGGATTATAGTTCTGTATTACAAGAATGGTTATAATGAATTCATAAAATATTCCATGGGCCCCATCATTTAAAGTATTATCACAATTTTATGCAGTTGATTAATTTTGAGAGAATGTCACTGAGGTGGACATGATTTCTTTGATTATCCAATGGAAATTTTGCATCACATTGATAATATTTTTCATGGATTATTTATTCGGTTACCTCTTATTCTTTTAGGTAATATTTGTATAAAATAATTTACTTGGGAAATGGAATTATATATGCACATACAATATCCCAAATTTTTTAAGTTATTATTGTGCTGTTTTGATATAAAATATTATGGTAATATTGAATGATGAATGTAATGGGAATGATTATGAAATTTTATTCACATTAGGAATATGGTTAAATATTTTCATGGAGGTAAATTTTCTAAAGTGTTTTATAATATAGAGAAACAGAAATTTGATGTTTGTGATTTTGTAAAATAATATAGGGTATTTCAGTTATTTTGTTATGAATTGTAAAATGATAATCTTACCAGTATCTAAATGAAATTATATCCATGTTGGTGGATTAAGGTCATTAAAATTATCTTTATGTAAAATTTTAGTGAATTTTTGAGGTGGTTATATATTTTAGGGAGAACTAATGTTGGTGAAACTGAATCATTATTTTTTTTATCAATAAAATTTATATTAAATGACTATATATATAAAATAAATAATATGATTTATATGGTAGAAATGGAATGTAAATATTATAGGAAGTAAAGAACACATATTTAATTTATTCAATGATAAGAGGTTTAATTTAGTTTTCCATTAATGAGATATTTTAAGTGAAAAATCCAATAGTGGAATTATTGGATAGTTGTGAAGTTAATTTTTGAGAGAATAACTATTGACTCTCTCATTTTATCGCTCTTCAATTGAGATTGTTCCAATTATTTAGTCCATATTTATACAATAAATGGATCTTTAAAATATGTGTTCTATGGTAGATCAAAAAGATGTAAATAGAGAATGAAAATAAATAAATAAGGAACAATTATTTACAATTTTAGATTAGTGCGAAACCAAGATAGGTGTCTTGATATTTTAATCTCTTTAATAATATATGTGAATATACAATGATTTTTTAACTCTATGATGGGAGAATAAATCATGTTAATTCATGACAAATATAATGATGGTAAATTAATGATAAGTTATGATCAGTTATATATTTATTTAAAATATAACGATTTTGAACAATAGAAATTATTTTTAATTATGATATGGTAGATTATTTATGTTCATTAGTGAAAGAATTAAAATAAATATTTAAATATTCTGAAAATATATTATATTAATATAGAAATTAAAACTTTAATTTTTAATTAAATATATGAGGGATCTCAATTATATGATACAAATTTATTAAAACATAAAATAGGAAGTTATATTAATTTCTATATTATGATATAAATGGTGGTGATTATTTTTTAGGAATGGGTTTTCATCTGAATTTTTTTTAGTTTTATTAGTGATATGTTGAGGAAAATACACAATGGGAAAAGAATGGTGTTTTTACAAAATTATAAATGGACCACAGTAATTTATTATGGTGGTCATGAAACTATTTGTGAACTTCTCATAGTGTATTAGATTAAGGATGGGAAGGGTAAATAAATTGTAAGAAGGCAATTCCATTTTGGAATGGGGTTGTGCCATTTTTGGGTATAGGTACTTTTTTCCAATAAGGTACATGAGAGTGGTGTAGTTTTTATGTGATAAATGACATATTTGAAATAGGGCCATGCATCATTAGCACAAAATCAGGTAACTTTATTACCTATGAAATCCATCTTAAGTGACAGGATAATGATGTTTGTGGAGGAATTAGTGGGATAGAGAGAATGTGTGTGCAGTTGGTTCCAAATAATGAATGGATAATGGAGATGGTAGGAAACATGTAAAGTCTAAATATATGTGGAATGCTAGACATGACTTAATTAACTCTATAGGATCTAGTTTTTTAGACATAGGTGGGAGAATGGTACATACCCTAGGAGTGAATATATTCTTTATACCCTTTATATGTGTGGTTAACATAAGTAGGAAATATAATGGAATGTATTTTTCTGTTTAGGTCATGATTCTCATTGATGATGTTGTTGATGATGTATCTAGTTAGGATGTGGTGTCCTATGATAAAAGATAATTGTTTTATATTTGAGACCAATGTTTATAAAATCTGATGTTGACTATGTTATGTAATGGTAATTTTATGGTGGTGAATCTGGTTGAGGTGGGAAGCGTACCTATGGGTGGAAAACATAAAATATCGAGAGCCTCTATTAGCATATAGATTTTTAACTATTAAGAATAAATATAGATAGTTTGAGGTAATGAGACTCCCTAAATGAGGGAATTATGTAACATTGAGTCTCTATTTATGGAAATATACATAATAGTTATTGGATAAATGTGATATTAAAGGGGAGGTGGGTGGAGCTGTGGAGAGTCCCCGTGGGTGGACACTTAATAATTGTGAGAGTCAATGTGGGTGGAAAACTACTCAATCATTATACATTAAAATTATTTCCATGTTGATGGAAAACAACTTGAATGTATCATAGTGTGGTCCTAATGGGTGTAAAACTACTTAGTTCCTTGAATTGAAATAGATTTATAATGTTTTAGTGGAGGCTATATGGTGTTCAATGATTTAAAATGTGAAATATTGATGAGGAATTAAATAAATTTTGATAGGATGTTCGATATAGGGATGATTGTTTCATTATGATGTTTTACTTACTCTATTAAAAAATCATGTGTATGCTTCATGAACCTGGAAATATACGAGTTCAATTGAATGAACTACTAAACATATTTATACACATACCTATGATTTATCTATATTTTTTCAAATTATTGAGATAGATTTGATTGTGTTATTGGGAAACATTAGCTCAAGATATAAAAGACTACTAGTGGTAGTGACAAGAATTATACCTTATAAAAGGTATAAATGAGTTTTTTTGGTTTTTAATTTCCTCATAGTCATATGTTAGACTTTTATTAATTGACATTAATTTTATATACATTATGCATGTAATTATGGTAGGGAAAATCCATTATTATTTTTATATAGATGTGTATTTTTCTTTAAAAGAGTATTTCCCTATATATTGTTAGGCAGATATACCCATGATGATGGTATCTAACCCATGTACTATTGAAGGTGGGCCTTAGGGGTTTAACCTTGTCTCATGTATGTCTTGGGTGGAGTCATAATATGGTCGAATATTGATGTTTATAATGCACAAAATAATTAAATAATTTCTAATTTCAAAAAAAATTTATAAACTAGGAAAGTTATTCAGAGGTAGAACATTGACCATTGATTAAGATAAAATAAAAGTACAACAAGCACACACAACAAACTATAAAACTGATTATAGATCATAAAAGTCATACCCATCACTACCCCCATTATAGACTTCCTTTAGAGTGTCTGACTCCCATTCTGATCCTTCGTCTTGTTTTAGGATCTTGGAATACTTCCTTTGAAGATTATATTTCTCCAAATCTATCAATTCATGTGAAGTCTGCTTGAAAGAGGACCTAGGGGACATTGGCTTCGAGAAATCAAAATATTCTTTCCTCACACTTTTGTTTGTTTTAGAGGGTATCTCGTTTCCAGAAATCCTCTTCACATCCTTGACAACATCACAATAGGAAGGCCTAACCATCTCTCCATGGTTTTCATTGTCACTGTTCGAGATGTCCCCCCAATTTTCAGAGAAAAGGACATCTTTGGAATGATCTATCACCTTCCGGACTTTCTAATGACTCCTGCTATAATCAATCATGGCCAAACATTGTGGTTGTTCCACAACCTCTTGGACAATATGCACCTCCCTCACTGTACCTACTAAAAAAAGATGCATATTTTTTCCTTCATTCACTTAAGAGCTATCCTCCACTTGAGATACCTTACCATCCTCTAGTGCTTGAAACTGATTGCAAGTATCAACTGTAGACTTTGAACCATTAGGTGATAGCTGTACATTAGGTCCCAAACATGCCATACAGGGAGCTGCATCTTTGATATTCCCATCACTAGCTGAATTCAAAAACATCCCACCCCCCATGACTGCAAATATTTTTTTTCATTATCAAATGCCGGTTTAAGGGAGCCGGTGCCCAAACATACACCCACAATACCAAAAAAGGAAAACACAAACTCGGCCACCCATCCAACACAGAATTACACATCATAAAAACCATAATCATCTCTGCATCCCCTGCTAGATTCATCTTCACTAGTATCAATAGCTGATTCCCATCCTGGTGAACTCAAGTAGCCTGCACTTTGAACCCGACACTTGAGTTGTTCCACTGCTGACTGATCTGGAGAAGTCCCCTTGATCAATCTACCCTTCTTAACAGCCCTGATCACCTGACTATTCCACTTAGAGGCAGACTTAGTCCGCATCTGTCATTGGAGACAAGAATAATCTCTCCTTGGCCATCTTCTTGGTGTAGCTGAAACATGCCCATCAACTGAATCCCGAGGCTTATTCCTTCCTTGAACAACTTCACTGAAAGAGAGACCCACTGGATCACTCACATTTTCTTTACCTCCTCCAGAGGTCCCCTTACCATTGCCGATTTGATCCCTTAAATCCGAGATAGGACACCCAGCATTTTCATCCCTCTATTGATCAGGAGTATTAAACTCCATCAAAGGAAGGTATTCCCCTTCTGTAGACACATATATCACAGCCACCCCATCAGCCTCCTTCTCACCACCACCACCCTGAAAATCCATAATTTTATCTATTGTAACCCTATTGGAATTCCTGAACACATAGTGATTTTCTTCCACTGACAAACCAACGACCGCCTGCCCCCTGCCTCCCGCCAGAGTGACCTCCACTGACATACTCTCTGGAGCCGCCTCACCTGCAGTATCTCTGCACACTTCAAACTCCTAACAAACTGGAAGACCCATGTCGCCTTCAGTTTCATCATCCTCCACCCCTTCATATCAGCATCATTATTACCATCACTAGCAACACATTGCTCAAGTCCATCATCCCCATAGTTCATTGAATCACATACATGATCTTCCACATCAGAAATTCTTCCATTCCCAACACCACCTCCTAGATCAGCAGCATCCATATTAGCACAATTCACAACAGCCCATGAGGAGAGTTCATTCTTCATCCTCCCAAACACCACAACAATTGTCGGGTTAGAATTTCCCACTTCCAATCCAGCCAAACCATTTCCATACTTCACAGTATCAACAAGCTTCAGTCTCTATCCAGGGCCCTTACCATTTCTTTCCACTAGAATCGCAGTGGCCCCACTATGGCATTGATCAGCCCAGTGACCCATATGATGGCACCTTAGATAATAATCAACCCACGATTCAAAGACAACCACTTGCTTCTAGTGGAACTCCTCACCAACCGTTATCCAAATCCATTCAACTGGCGGCATCGAAGCATCCAACTCAACACAAAATCTTGGATTAATTAGATGACTTACCGATGAAATGCATGCATCAGAGTAGAGGAATCACCCCACTAAATTCCCTAACATACAGATTATTGGTGGGTTTTGATATGGAAAAGGAAGGTGAGGAAGGATTACCCAGGTCATGACAGAGGGTGAATCCCAATTCATACATAGAACAAAAGTTCATCGGAGAAGAAAGAACCTACATCCACTTCATCGACGAGGAGCATTGGACCATGCACAGACTAAGTCTTCCTCCGGGGAGAAGTGTATCATTAAATGATGCTTGTCAATTATTCCCACCACCGCGCGATCCTGTAGCTCCCATTTACTAAAAAAAGAATCTATCAAATTCATCAACTGAATGCATTCAATGATTGAATTGAGCCACCAGTGTCAAGTTCAGAAGACTCATTGCCTCAGAAAACTACAATAGTGAAATCCAGAGTTGAGGGTCTCCATAATGAAGATCTGGAACCTTCGGGCTTAAAGAGATCGACGGAAAGTCGGGGAGAAAAATAGGGATATAGAAAGGAAAAAACCCCACTCGTGGATTTGAAGGTGGTGAGGAAAAAATTTCCACCCCCTCCCACCTCCAGGAAGGGGGGGGGGAACCAGCTGCGATCATCAGCTAGGGTTAATCACTGCCAGAAGCCATCGCCCAGAAAAAACATTTATATAATCACAATAAAAAATATTTATATTTAAAAAACATGAAATTTATATTATGTATAAAAAATTTGATAGTTTTTTATAAAATACTTGATATATGTCAGTGGAACATTTTATATTTTCTTATATAAATCACATAACATTTAATAAAATTTTAGAAAGAATTATATATATATATATATTACATAATATTTGGAATATTTTCATTAAAAATTTGATATATGTATACATATATCAGATAAAAAATTATATATATTTTATAAATATTTGATATATATGGAAAAAATAATACATTCATATATATATATATATATTAATAAAATCAATAAAAATTATATAACAAAAATTATTGTATAAAATATATTTTAATGTCCAATACTAATAAAATAATTTTCCAACCGATATATAATTTCTATGTGAACATATATAATAATATTTGAGAAAATAAATTCCATTCATAACAATTATATATACACATATCACAAAAAAATTGGATACATAAATAAAATATTTTTAATTATAGAGGTTATACCCATTTAAAGTTACATTATAAGCACATAACATGTTTTATTTTTTATACAATATATTCCATATGTTATGACATATGTTTTGATTAGTTTTTTCTTGATTTATTTATTATTATATATATAATAATATATTATGTATATTTATACCAATAATTGTTAATTATGAACATTTTTAAACACATTTATATATACATGGTCCAACAACATTTAAAAAAATGTTTTTTGAGAATTTTTAAACAGTTTTCTACATGTTTTTTTAAATTTCATATGAGAATATATTTAAAAATGTTATATAAAAAATTGTATATAAATGATATTTGAAAGTTCATATAATAATGTTCTATGAAAATTTGTGTATAAATATTCTATGAATATTTTTCTGAAATGTTCGGTAAGCATTAATATGAAATGTTTTGTGAACATTTTATACAAATCCTACCATGAAAATTTTCATATATTTTATTATGAACCATACATTTCATAAAAATATATAAAATCTAAATATATGGATATTCATTATAATAATATAATTAACCGTGGTATAATTATATAACACTAGTTCCTTATGAAAATAGGATACATAAAAAAATAGTTCTTAAGTGAACTATATCATGTCCCACTATATTATTATTAATTATCTTATTTAAATTACATATCATAAAAAATACATTTCTTCATATCCTAGGGAAAGAAAACACAATAATGTTTGAACTATGATTCTAAGTAATGATAAATAAGTGATATATCAATGATAACATAAAAATTATATCAACATAAGGCTATTAGAACATGAACATAATATTTAAAAACCAGAACCTACATTTCCTATATCGTAATATTGAATAAATTAATTAATCTTGGTTGTTCATAATACATTAATAATAACGTAATAAATTCACATGATCTATGATATCATAACATTGACAGAATATATTGACTTGTCGCATAAAAATACTTATATAAAATCATTTCCTTAGTAGTCAAGAATTATTTCAGATATTATCATTGATGATTGAGTTCAATATCTAAATGATTTTAGTAGTCAAGGTTCACTCCCAAGTCTATCAAAGTTGAAAAAGCCCCTTATTGTACTTGGTTTTGTCTTTATTCCAATTCATTTTATCTCATGATATATCTATCTTTATCCAATGAGTTGGAGGGATATATAATTTTGGGTCGAGCCATAACATAATGAAAATAATTTAGCTATGGGACATAAGGCCATGAAAAATAAATCATATCATATAATATGATAAATAAAAAACACACCTAAACATTTCATCATGGCATACGCCAAGGATGTGAAATGAGTTTTATAAATATTTCATCAGTTTTTCATAGCATATCCCATGGAAAACAAAAAATCATTAATATTCATAAAAAAATAGATAAAGAATAATAATGGTATCATTGGATAATATCACTAGTAAAGAAAAAGTAACATAAAATGATGTCAAAATAAAATCTTTTGTAATAACATTTTTATAATATTAAAATTTAAAAAATATTAAGGATAACATTTTCATCGAAATGATACTTGAAAGAATTATTGTCAAGTTAAGCATGAAAGGGGTTAATAAGGTGTTAAAAAAGACATGAGAAAAGCATTGAAAATGAATATTTAAATTTTATTTCATGGGAGTATATTAATCTATAAACATTTTATATTCTAAATAAATCAGTTTGCAGCCTTTTGGAATTGATAAATAATTTATATTAATTTATTAATTTTATAAATTCTAAGAGAAACCCTCACCTCTATAATAAAAGAAAATCTCTTCATCTATTTACTTGAAATTTAATAAACCATTGGGTTCAGAAACATCTTACTAAATATATTCCTCAAATCTCTCCCCATGTTCCAGATGAATTAATTACGACATAATTCCAATTGTAGTGGTCTTAAGGTGTTAAGAAAAGGAGGTCGTCTGAAAAAGAGGTGTCATTTTTAATCAACCGTTTAAATTTTTTTTATTTCACCTTCTTAAAATATTACATAAAAAATATTATACAATAAAATAAATATATTTCATAATATAAGAAGTTATTTTTATAATTTAGAATCTTATATCCATCTAAAACCTTTGTCATATTGGAATGAAATCTAGAATTAGTTTGTACGGAGGACTAATGACATAGAGAGGATTTAATTCATTATCCATCCCCACATATCATGGAATGATAAATTATGGATTATATGTATATATATATATATTTATGTCATATTTACCAATATTAAATATAATATAACTGCTATTTTATTTAATTTCGTTTCACTGAAAAATTAAAACATCATTATTCATGTGATTGGACTACCACATCTTTGAAGTAATGTGATTTTTTTTTCATCACCACATCACATGAATTATATATATAATTAAATTTAATGAAATAATATTGTATTAATGATATTATCATAATAGGGACATGACTGTATATCGACAATTTTGAAGAAAAAAAACTATGGGTATAGGTGACCCATATACCAATGGTTTTTCAAAAACCATGGGTATAGGGATTGGATAGGATACTATAACCATGGTTTTTAAAACCATGGGTATAGGTTGTTAAATTCAACCAATAACCATGAATTTTGAAAAACCTTGACTATAGGGGATTTTTAATAACTATACCAATGGTTTTACAAAAATCCTTGGTATTGGTTTTTTCAATACTTGTACCTGTTGTTCTCTAAGAACCATGGTTATAGGTAATGCCTATACCCATAGTTTTGGAAAACCGTGGGTATAGATTTTCCATGTTAAGGTGAGAAAAACATTAATCAAGAAAAAAATTCCATGGGAAAACCCATTGCCAATTTTTACACCTATATCCACAGTTTAGATAAATATATATAAGTAAATATATATTTATATACCTATAAGACAATGTGGTGTAGTGGTTGGGTGCATGAATTGTGTATAGGCGGTCCTGGGATCGAAACACATGGATGGAAGTTTTTGAAAACCTATACCCATGGTTTGGAAATAATGCGTATATAATATATGAAATAGTGGCATACACTTATTCCCATGCTTTTGGAACTACTGGTATATAATTTTTAAATTTTCTGTATAGATTAGAGTTATACTCACGACTAAACTAGTTGTGGTCCCCAATATCATGGGAATAACCTATACCCATGGTTTTGGGAGATATTACCAAGGTAAAAAACAATGGGTATGGGTGCCCTTTATAGTAGTGTATGATTAATATAGAATGATAAAATAATACTTATATTATTTCCATAATGATCACTATAAAATGGAAACTATAATCATTCGTACATATAACCTGCTATCTCCATGATTGTAATGTAGTTCATTTTTCATGACCATGTTTAATGATTTTTTGAAAATTATAATTGATATATAGAAAAATAATTATAGCACTATAATTATTTTTGATATTATGTATTAGTAACCTATATGACCATATTCAACCAACCCAATTCATTTGGGATATATGATCTAAATTTGTACAAAATTCTTGTTATGAAATTAATTGATTATTTAATTATATATAATATGGTAATAAGTGAAATAAAAGGATTAATAGTCTTGAAAAATGTTCTCAAGAATGTAAATAATGAACATAATATTATTATTTAGAAAGACATAGCACATATATGATGATTTGGCCTCAAGGTAAAAGACACTTTACTTTAAAAACCTCATTTTACATGTTTTATTTTCAAAATATTTCTATTACATGTACTTCTAAATGTCTTAATAAAAATTATGATTCATACATTAAGGCTATATAAATTAATATTTTTAAAATATTGCATTTTTTAAAAAGTTTTTAAATGATTTTTTTTGGATTTTACATAAGGAATATTATTTTAAAAATTCAATTTTAGAGTTTCACATAAAATAATATTTTTATTCAATATTAATAATTTATTAAAATATTATTTGATGGAAATTTTTATATGAATAGAAAATAATTTTAATGGGAATTATATGTATGTTTTGAATTTTTTTCAATGGTTTTCAAAAGGAATGTTTTTATGGAATTTTTTGACTTTCTTTACAAAAGCCAAAAAGGAATGTTCTATTTTAAAGTATACAATGTCAAAAAAGTATTCCTCCATTATAACCATTTTTTATTCCTTAATAAGATATAAAGTTTTACTCAACGAAAACCCATATTTCCCAATATTATGATTATTTTCAAAAAGGGTTTTAAATTTGAATGAATTAATCAATACCTGAAAATTTATTTCTTATGGGTGAAAAGAACATGTTTATGATGTAATATTTTATGTATTCAGTTATGATTCAATGGAATTTTATAAGGATTGTAGGTTTTGTTATAAATTGAGGGTGTTTTATCCCATTATAAATCTCCAATACATTTGTATTAATTGATCATGATAAACAATTAGGTTTATCCTATGAGATTTTGGGGATATACTATAAATGATATTTCAATAGTGTCTATGATGGTTATTTATTGTGTCACTAGGTTGGTTATTCTATTTGTAACCGTGAAGGTTATCCCATTTTCAAGAGTGATATAAAAATAATTCCCCATGTAACCTACATGATTTATCTATGACTTTTATGGGGTTTTATATGAACATTATTATTATCCCAGGTATGATAATGATATTACGTATAATGGAATTTATATTCCACTTTTTATTAGAAAAAATCTTTTTTCAAAAAAATTGCATTACGTTTTTTTCATGATTAAAAGAGACCTAATGATTTTTATTTTTTCCCTTTATGATTTTTTATGGAACGTTTATGCAAATACATGGGAAGATAAGTTTATTTTTGGGTAAGAACATGTTATCTTAGGTTGTTTTTATATTGAAAAAACAAATACATTATTCAAAGAGTGGTAGTTTCGTTCATTCTTTTATATCCCTTAGTGTAATTTTTATTCTAATACAAACTATTTATTTTTTCTCATAAGATATGTTCAGTCTAGACTGAGGAAATGATTAAGATTTTAAATATGCATCTTGAAAAGAAATCATTATTCTTTTTAAACTTTTTTTTGTTTGGAAAAAATGGATACTAGTTTGAAGCGTCCGCATTTTAATACATGATTATGTTAGGTATGATCTATAAACTATGAAAAAAAACAAAATGTTTCTAGGAATGTAAGACAGTAAAATTTAGTTAAATTATATATAATATGTAATGATTAAGGTCAGAAATTTGGAGTTTGTATTAGATCAGGTTTTAGGAAATGTTAGAAATTAGGATGATTTCCTGTTAGGTTTTCTTAATAGATTTAGATATTATCATTATATTATAATTATATGGTTTATTATAAGTTCAACATCCAATAATTTTATTTTGTTTTATCTCATTTATTTTTAGGAGAATAATTATATTTTTGGATAATGGATTTAGAAGGGTATTAGACTTTTGTATAATAAATTTTAAGGTTAAAATGTTATTGAATTTTTAAGGGTATTGTATTTATAAGGACCATTTTCATTTTAACATGAAATAATTCAATTAATGTTTCAATAGTATTCCATTATAAAGATTAAGTATTCTTTATAAATATTCAAGTAATAAGATTATTTACCACACTCTTATCCATATAGGTGATTTAATTATAACAAATATTAAAGAATCATATTCAATTTTTTTTTGAAAACTTATTGAATATTCAATTCACATGCATGAAATTATTTTCACTATATAATAATTATTTTATGTCTAAAAAATTTATAAGGATCATGTATTATCTTTCATCAATTTAAAAATATCAATTTATTCTTTTGATTTGGTAATGGAAATACTATAAAAGCCATAACTATTTTTGGAAGATATGGACTAAATGATTGAAGAGAAAGCAGATATAAATAGTAAAAAAATGGACTTAATGTCTGGGTATAAGGTATGAATTGTTTTATTGTATTCTGATTATGAAACATAATTGATTTTTTATTTATGGGTAAATATTTTATATAATTTTTTAGGAATAGTGTATTAAGGAATAGGAAAAATAATTATAGTTAATGGTTTAAGGATGTGTTTAGGCATAGATTTTTTCTCCGAATTATGATAAAGTGGAACATTATCAATATTATGAGAATTATGAATCACTTACGAATTATACTATAGCAGTTTCTTGTTTTTAATATTTGGAAAATTATTTTTGAGGGAATTTATAGCTTTGAAAGATGGAAAAATGAAAAGGTGATAGGTTTTAGATGACATTTATTAGTTTTTGATAAATATTTAAAAAATATGAAATGATTAATTTTATAATATGATAAAGGGGATTTGATATTGAATCCATTTACATTTGGAATAAATAATTTTAATGGTATTTTAATCTATTAGATTATATATGATCTCTAATTTTGTGATCATTATAGGATATTACAATTTCATAACATACGTTTTATTATATAAATTATTATGGGATTGAAAATTAATTTGTTGATTAAGTGATTCTGTGTTTTTTTAGAAGAACATCACTACAATTTTGGGAGTATTTTATGATTAAGGTAATAGAACATTTTTGGATATTATATTTAGAATAAGGGTTGAATTATATTTTGCATGAATATATGATTTTTTTGTGGCATCATGGTGATTTATGTTATTATTAGAAATGGTAATCACATTATATAGATTATACGATTAAATAATATATTATTTATTTGTATGAGAATTTAAGAGTGATTATTATTATTTAGAGAAAAATGGTAAATTTATCTTGGATAAATATATAATCAGTTTTTTGGTTTCAACATTTTTCTAGAATGTTTTGAAGAATTTTAAGGATAGTTATTTATAGAATGAACTTTTTTGTACTTTGGGTATTGCTATGGAATTTTTTAGATTAAATTAGTCATTATTTATTTTATTTTTTTTAATTTTGGGAATTATAATATCATATGCTAACCATTTTTGATTTGGATAATATCTGAGGATAATAGTATTAAATTTTTTCCCTTATGGATTATGTGATTATTTATTAGTTCATTTTAGTGCCTTATGCATGAAAAACTCATCTTGAATACTCATTGTTTGGAATGAATGATGAATTTCGGTGGAATATGATTATAAGATGATAATATACATTTAATGAAAGAATATTTCAACAAGTTCTTAGTCTAGATGATAAATAAATTATTATAATTTAAGAAAAATATATTTTTGAAAAAATAATATCATATTAACTTCTTTTTTAATTATTAGATGGTCTTTTTTACACCTCATAGGGTTGTAGTTATGAGGTCATAAAAATTATTAGAATCATTAAATTTCTTATGATCAATGTTCTCTATCACTCTCAATTGTCATTTGGGAATTAATATTTTACATAGGTATATTTTCACTTCCAACTAATGTTAACCGATTTTGAAACATAATATACTTTATCCTAGATGAAAATCACACTTCCCTTTATCTCTTTTCAATAGGATGTTCAAGTTCCCCCTTTTATGATGTGGGACTATAAAAGTGGTATTTTAAAATTTCAAAATATGATTATTAAGATCAAGTTCAAATTTCAAGGATATAATTTATTAAAGTAGGTGGGGGAGAATTTAATAACCCAATAAATTATAAAAATTACTTTATGTTTCATAGGGTACAAAATACACAACAATGTGCGTAAACTAATCATAAAATATTTTTATTTTAATGTGACTATTATGACATATTAGTTAAATTAGATGGTACGAATATGATTAAATATATTCTTAAATATATATAATATTTTTAATCTACATTTTTATCATTTAATTTATTGGAAATAAGTATTCAATTTTTAGTAAAGACATTTTAATTTTCTAATATAGTTCTTCTCTAAAAATGGGTTTTATTTTTTTTAAGAAAACATATTATATATAATTTTTTTAATAATATAAAAATTTATATGATAAAATGAAAATAATTTTTAAAATAATCATATCAAAATTATCTTAGGATGAAATTTTTATATTTTTAGATAAGATTGATTTTACAATGAATAGCCAAAATACTACAATTTATTGAAATGTTTTCATTATTTTTTATTATTTACAAAGTTATATTTTCATATTGGATTAATTTAAAAATTTAATTAATTTATATTTGTTAAATATAATCCAATATGTTTTTTAAATTAAATTTATATTCAAATTTATTACAAAAACAATGTATTCTTAAAATATGTATTTTTCTGAAAAAAATTCCATATCATTTTCCCAGATGAATTTTAATATTAAAAAATACCAATTATATGTTTTCAATTAAAAAAAAGATTAAATATTTTTAATTAGTGGATACAATTTTTTTAAATATTTCCTAGTTATTTTAATTCAATTTTAATATAACTACAATAATTGTTTTTACCATGGTAAAGGGTAAATCAAATACTAAGGGTTAATAATAATACAACAAGGACAATAATATGGCCTTAAACCTTGTATTAATTTTATTTTACGAGACAATATCTTTCATACTCATACAATGTTTGGTGATATAGAATTTTTCTTACCATTTTTGTGTCATTATATCCTTTTTAATATTTTATATAAAGAAATGTAAAAAAATTAGACTTTTGTTTTTAATAAATATAATATTGTTAATATGCGGATAAATATATGACATGTTAACTTATAAATATTAAATTGAAATATAAATTATATATATTAATCATTATAATTTATTTTTTAATTTTATGGGAGAAATAATTTCACTAAATTATTACACAGTGCGAATGTACTAATTATTCAATTAGTGGAAAAATCAAGGAAATGGAATTAATTTGTTTAAAAGAAATATAGAATTATAAAATTAATGTAATATATGAATTTTATAGATTAATATAACACATTAGTGAGGCAGTAAAATATATTCTTTCCAATATCATTTTTTTCATAGTGTTATTAAAGTCAAATTAAGGAATAGTTCTAGATATTGGCATTTTTGATAATATAGAATAAATAATATTCAAGTAGTTGGTATATAATTCCTTTTAATATTATATTCATCCATTATATTATGATATGTTTTATAATTTCATACTTTTTTCATTTGTAGGTTGTTATTACATTTTTAGTAACTATCATGACCCTCACGGATTAAAAATCATTTTTTCAAGATAAGTGTGAAATGATTTAATAGGGGATTAAAATCAAAACATAAGGGTAAAATCATGGTAAATAACTATATAATTTTTGGGGTATGAGATGATTTTAACACATTATCATAGTATATTATAAAAAATTTATTATGGATACATTTTTTATTAATCATAAATTTAAATAAAATAAATATTTTTAAGAATTCTAAAAGTTCCCCTCCCCCTCTTATAAAAGGGAACATAATATTATATTTACCGAACACAGAAAACTCCATTTTTATCCAATTGATTCCAAAATATCTTCATAACATCCCTACAGGCGTTCTATATGCATTAGTTATGGAAGAATACCAACCTTAGTGGTATTAAGGTGTAATGAAAAGGATGTCGTTTGATGAAGAGGTATCATTCGTAACAAAGTGTTTCTATTTTGTTTCTTCTTAAAACTCTTTCAAATATTGCTTAATAATGATTATGAAATCAGATATTTATAATAAATATATTGTGATTTTAGTCCATTAATTTAATAGCCTATATCCATCTTTACCCTCCCCCAAATTGGAATGGAACCCACCGTTCGTTAGTATGGTGGACTACCACTTCGCGGAGCGACATAATTCATTTTCAATCACCACCTCTCATAGATAGATAAATTATATGTTTAATATATATGTGTACGTGTGTATGTGATATTAATTTAATATTTACCATTCATAAAAAATCATATGACACATAGTTTCTTACCTTACCATTAAAAAATGATAATGTCAGTCATTCATATGTGAGAACTACAACCTCCAGGAAGTGATGCAATTCATTCTTCAACACCACATCACATGGATTATATATATAAATATATTTAATTTAATAATATGATATTTAAGATATTATTATTATTCTGGGAATACAAAATAACCCTTACCTTCTTCTCATTATTATCATTTAAAAATCAAAGTGTTACTCTTTATTACTTCTGACCTACTTTCTCTACTATTGCAATGTTGTTCATTTTTCCTAACTATATTTCATGAATGGTTTTAAAACTATAATTTATATGCACAAATTCTATTTATTTCATGATAAATATTCTATAGATCATGTAATAATATGTTCTTTGACCATAGTCAACATACCAAATTCATTTTGGACATATGAGTTGAATATCACCAAAATGCCCAATGTGAGAATAATTAGCTACGTAATTTTATATATTATGATAATAAGTGAAATAAAAGGAATAATAAACATAAAATGGTTCCTAATAAATTAAATAATGTACAAATATTTTTTATTTAGGTTGATAAAAAAAATACATGATGAGTACGACTCGATATAGGGAACACTTGAATTTAAAAACATTGTTTAAAATGTTATCGTGTTTTATTTTCAACTTTTGTATTATTCCAAATAGTTATAAATATTAAAAGAAATGTATTTAGTTATAAGTCAAGTGTTTATAAATTTAAATTTTTACCATATTTTACTCCTTAATAATTTTTAATATAATGACTCTATTTAATATTTTTTGTAATTGACTTTATTTTTTTAGTTAAAGTTTCCCTTGAAATTCTATTTTTTCCCCATGTCCATATAATGAAAAAATTATTTTATTGATGTGATTAAATGGGAATAAAAAGGATTTAATGGAAATTTTATGTCTATTGTGAATATTTTTCAAAGGTTTTCAAAATTAATATTTTTCCCAAGTGTTTTAAAAATATTTCCAAAAGAAAGATGCAATGTTGTACTTTAACATACCCAATGACAACATTTTTTTCAACAACTATAAATGTTATTATATTTTTGGATACAATTATAATATTTGATGTTTTTTTCAATGAAAATCCCACAATCCCTATATTATGGTTAAATTAAAATGTGGTTTTAAAATCGAATAGATATATCAATATCTGAAAATAATTCTCATGGGTATAAAGAATATTTAAATGATGTAAGATATTATGATTCTATTATGGTTCATGGGCATTATTTATGGGGATAAGTTGTTATATTATAAACTGAGTACATGCGATCATGTTTTATCACCCCAATTCATTGGTTAAAAGGAATGAGTTCACCAGTTTGGTTTTCCTAAGAGATTATAGGGTTACATTATAATGGTTATTCTAACTCTAACTGAGATGGTTATTTTATATGTAATCATGGTTGTTATTCAATGTGTAAGCTTGAAGATTATCCCACTTTCAAGAGTGATATGAAAATGATTCCCCAAGTAACATACATGTTTTATCTATTCCTACTATGGGTTTTAATGGGAATATTATTATTTATCCATGTTAGATAACGATCATAGGTTTATCGGATATCATATGCTACTTTTTAATGGCAAAAAGTAAAATATTGTAAAAAAAATGTTATCATGAGTTTTTAATTATTTGACAAAATAGTATGAGTTTTGTTTTTATCCTTTATGAATTATTATGTAATTATTTATTATAATATTTCTGTTGTGAATGTGATTTCATGAGTATTAAAATGTTTTCATTATTATTGATTAATTTTGAAGAGAAATTTTTTAATAAGTATTCATGGAACGCCAATTTCGTTCTTTCATTAATGCCCCTTACTGATATTTTTTCAGTATTCACACTATATAAGATATTTTTTATAGGATGGGTAGATATAAGGTTGAGTTAAATATGAAAATATTTAAGATGAGTCATCAAAAGAAAATAAATTTCATTTTAAAAGTGTTATTGGTTGAAAAAAGGTATACTGAATAAAATTACTCGCTTTGTAATACATGGGTTTGTTATTTAATAGTTATGACTTAACTCTCTATAATGATAATATTCAAAGATAGTTTTTATTTTATGAAATTTAATTATAGTTAATGTCACTAGAATGTATACTGAATAAGTCTAGTTCTATACAGTAATAATTTTTTAACAATTGTTTATTAACAATTCTTTATTAAAATCATTATTTCTAGGTGTTAATTGTATCTGTTTATCAGATTTATTTTTGTTTGGTTTCTTTTTTCCACGTAAATTTAACATGTTTATATCATTTCCACAATTTTATTCATGATAAAAAATCATACGAATTTATTATATACATTTTTAGATTGATCCACAAATTTTAGTGATAGAAAAATGAATTTCAACATTAATGGAGACATTATGCTGTAAAAATGCATGGACATTATTTATATTTTTGAAAAAATGTAATAAAATATAAGTAAAATAAAATAACATATTTATAGATAAATATTTATATCATATAAATAATTTATATTAATCAAATATGTCATTATTACCATCCATGTAATATTGAAAAAAAATTGAATCACATCTCTTCTGGGAGGTGGTAGTCACGCGTAAGGATGAGTGACATTATTATTTTACAATGGATTGGAAGGTAAGAAGTTATATGTGATTTTATTACTCCAGAAGAATAATTATTTTTCATATATCAAATATATATATATATATAATCAATATTTTTAAACATCATTGAGAGGTGGTGATATAAAATTAATTACATCGATTCGTGAGGTGTTTTTCCACCGTACTCACAATTGACAGTTTCATTTCCCATTTGATTAAATTGGTGATGGATATTGGTTGTTGGTTTTAATAAAAAGATATTATTGTTTTCAATATAAATTGTTTATTTTTTACATATGTATGATGATTATTTGAAGGTGGTATAAAAAGAAATTAAATAAACACAAACGGTTAAGAAATATACCACTTCTTTAGACAACTTCTTTAGGTTTACAGAAAAATACTTCCTAGAATATTTATTTGATTAAAAAACGAACTCTAGGTCATAGGGAGGAATGTTTTTAATGGTTTGGGTAGGTAATGGAAAAACTGAATAAATCATATTGTATTTATATGGGAGGAGAGGAGGTGTCCTTTTATAAGTGGGGCAGAGGACCCATTATTGAATTTTTAAAAGAATAAAATATATTAATGTAATAAAAATAAAAAATAATTCCCAAATATACAATTCATGAATAAAATAATATATATGATCGAAATATGGGGAGAAAATAAAATTTAAGCATGTTTTTAGGTTACTTTAACCATTATCTCCTTAGTTTAAACCTCGGTGAACCTGTTATAACCTTAAATATGGTAACCGATTTATACAGATTTTACTATTCATAAAGGAAATAAATTAAGTTTGAATTATTATCTAATATTAATGACATTGATTCTAAATATTTAATACATTTTAAAAAATTGAACTCAAACAATTGGTAGAAAATAATTTAAAATTAAACATAAAAATATGTCAAAAATTTTAATCCAAGGTAAATGTTTTTGTTAAGTATAAAATATTGTTATTTTGAAATTCAATATAAAATTTACTATAGTGAAATAAATTTGATTAATAATAATAATATTTAATTAATTTTACTATTAATACGTATTTAAAACAAAATATAACTTTTTAAAAATGTTAAAGAGAAAAAACATTTAATAAAAATAAATATTTTTCAAAATTCATCAAAAAATTATTATTTTTAAATTATTAAAAAATATTAAATCTAATAAAATATTGATATTTTGAATTCAAAAAATGATTTAATTTTATTAAATTAATTTTTTATTGTTTTCAAAAAATTCATATATATTATTTTTGCATTAAAAGTGATAAAAAACAATTATAAGGAAAATGTATATATATTTTTAGAGATTATAAAGACCCAAAACATATCTACTTTATCTAAAAACCATATACCAATTTTTAAAATGTGGTTATACCTATTCTTAAAAAATTTAACAACCTGGTTATTATGGTATACTATTTTACAGTTTATTTACACTCGGGGTGTGTGCATCATAAGCTATTGAAAAAATAAATTCATTTGAAAACATAAATATATCATAAAACCGTAGGGTGTTGATTATAGACCCCCAAGAATAAATTTACACATTGAAATTCAATCACATAGATACAAAAAATGAGGCTATATATTTTTGTTACATCGTTGAATTATTATATACCTTCATTGAATTTATGATCCCTACAGAGAACTTTAAAAATGTCGGTATTCTTATATCTTTTCACTTTAAATATTTGGTCTATGATTTATACTAGTTCTTCATCATAGGAATGATGACGATGTATTAATATGACCTATATGTTTAGTACATGTGAAGTATCAGGTATGTAATTCATCAAGAGAGATACATGGAACACATCACGATCTTGATATTGGTTTGGTGGAAGCACCAAGTGATAAGATACTGCACATAATTGATTCTGAATCTCATAAGGGCCAATATACTTAAGGAATGTATTTATTTTATTTTGGAATATAATTATTGTATTCCATCGATAAATTTATAAAAAACCCCTTCTCACTGACATCAAACTCCAAATATCATTGATGATTATCAATATAAGTATTCTATCAACATGAAGCTGCATTAATGTTCTACTGAAGTGTTTAGACATTATCAACCATTTCCACTACTATTTTAGGTTCGAATAGCATTATTTCTCAAACATTTTCCCAATATTTTTAGATCCCTGCACTTATTTCCATAGAGGGATTCATAAGGATACATCTAAATTCTCAAGTGAATTCTATTGTTATAAGAAAAAATTTACTATAGGGAGATTTTTATCCCAAACACCATTGAATTATAGAGATCAGGATCTCCACATATCCTATTGGTTTTGAATTTTTCTCTCAGACTGACCATCTATATGATGATGATAAATTGAGATTAAACAAAACTTTGTATCCAGTGTCTATGAAAGAGTTCTCTAGAACATCAAGGAAAACCGTAGATCATGGTCAGATACAATAGAATATGTACTCCATGAAACATTCACACTTCATGTATATTCCAAAATATTGATAAGAAGATAAATATTTTTTGATAGAAATAATGTATGATAATATTTAATTCTTATTCACTATAACCCCAATAGAATTAATCATTTTAGTCATTTTGGGGAGTCCGGTGAAAAAACACCACAGATATGTTATACGATTTGTATTCTGGTATGTATAATGGTTGTAACATCCCCTTATAATTTTTTCTCTCAATATTAACATTTTAAACAACCATATACCGAGATATAAACTTTAAAATATCTCTCTTTATGTTGTACCACCATAAATACTCCTTCATATCATTATACATATTTTTTACTTCCAAGATGAATAGAGAATGAGGAACTATGAGCCTCTTCTAATATCCCTTTTGTCAAATATTATATATATGGAACACATACAGTACTCATGAACCTTATCATTCCATAATAATCATGCTTGGACTTATTATAATGTTTATCCTTCTTCTACAGTTCCATATCTTCTTTTTAGAGAACTTTTTTTACCACATGTATAGATTCTTGAACACTCAATTGAGAATGACAATATTTCTCCCATTCCTTTAATATTTAAAAATAAATCCTTTGGAAGTCCAAAAATATTAGATATATTTTTATCCTCATCAAACGTAAGATAATATGATCTGTTTGACTCAGAGCATCTGCCACATTGTTCACTTTACAAGGGTGGAAGTATATTGAATAGTTATAATTTATAATGAGACATAACCCTAATCTATGAAGAATTATTAAAATTTTATGTGTCAATATATATAATTTAATATTTTATAATCAGTATATATATCATAAAATTCAATATAAATATAATTACTTTATATATTTAATGAAAAAATTATCAAAGCTAACATCAAATTGCGAGTGGGGAATTTATCTCTTGAACATTCATTTGTTACAAGGAAAAATATAATTCGGTATGAGAATGTATCATAAAAACTTATTCAATACATCAATATATATTATAAAACCTTTTCCACTACAGGGTAATGTAAGCATAGGTGTGTTGAATAACATTATCGTTAGTTCCTTCAAATTTTATTTAAATTCTCTTATTTAGTTGAAGTTGACTCCCATCTGAGTTAACTTAGTGACTGTATTAGAATGTTGTGATAAATTCTCTAAAAAACATCAATATAATTCATCCAATCCATGAATACTATGTATCTTATACACTGTAGTTGATCTAGGATATAATTCAATAACATTAATATTTGATGGATCCATACATATACCCTCGATTGTGATTATATGACCTAAACAATTGAACTATTAATGGTAAAATTCACAGTTGATAAATTTTTCATATAGATTCTACTTCATAGTGGATTCAGTACAATTATCATGTGATTTCTATACTCTTCCTTTCAATTCAAATATAAATGAATATCATCTATAAAGACTACAGAAAACATAAAGTCTATCTCTAAAGAGTATATTCCATAAATCCTATAAGATAATGGGGAAATTATTTAGAACAAATGACATCACTATATGTTCAAAATGTACATACCTTCTATAGAATGAAATCATGGTTATATTCTTCTTCTTGAACCTTAATTTATGATATCTGGATGAATTTTAAATTTTAGAAAAGTATTAAGCTCTCTGTTGTTGATCAAACTAGTCATAAATATGGGGTAGAGGATAAACATTCTTTATTATAATTGTTCTTAGTTTATAATAATAAATAGAGAGTTTTATAATTCATTATTTATTTTAAAAACAATTACAGTTTAACCTCGTGGTGACACACTTGGAGGAATAAATTCCTTATCAATATTCCCTTGGATCTTATTATTTAATTCCTACAACTTAATCAGCGTCATTCTATTTGGAGTCATTGAAAGAGGTGCAGAACTAGTAATGAGTTCAATTGACAAATCAACTTCATGATTTGGTGTAAAAATGAGAAACTATTCTATAAAGACATGAAACAATTCCCACACAATAAGAATATCATCAATGTTGAGTTTCTCACCAATCATCTATGATAAACACCACTTTTAAATAAGAAACAAGACCCATACAATGGATCTAATTTCAAAAAGAATTTAATATTTATCATCAAATTGAGAGATGACCATAGGTTAATTTGTAATATCAAAAATGAATTCCCCTATTCATCAATTTATATGTATTTTAGTTAGGGGAATCCAATATATTACTAGGATAACATCAATCTTAATGAAATAGAGAAAAAAATATTTACACTAATCACATTCCCACAAAATTCAATCAGGTCAGAATCATAAACATAAGATTTGAAAATCATACCATTAGGGGGTTTCATTGATAATTAAATATCAAATTCTTGGGGGGTCATTTTTATTCACAAAAAACAATTATAGATAAAAATTAATGGGTATATTAATATTCATAAGAAATTAGTTGTCCTAGAATTGATGGTAAGTGTACCTTTCACCGTATTATTACCATACCACTCATCTGATATACTTGTCACAGGATGATTTACTTTTTCTCTATTATTATATGTTTTCTATGATAAATTATCATTAACACTTGGATTTGAGCATTGGTTATAATAATTCCAATAGTCCTTACATTTTAATCACTATGTTGTCGGTGGATAATTATATGGATATTCCTTTATTTTAACATCATTAGATAACTTATTCCCATAATTTAAGCATTTTAATTCTATGGAAACTTCTATTCTATACATAAAACATTTACCAATCTCCTTAATACAATTTACTGTGTGTTTCATTCCACATTTCAAGTGTAATAAAATAGTTAGCTTCTTCTATCCTAGGATTTTATAATTTTAGATGTATTACAACATTATTTTCTTATCATAACCTTGAGATTTAGGTATAAATCCAAAATCTATTTCCTTAATGATAACATATAAAAATATTTCTTCATAACTACTGATGTCTATTATGGTTAAAACATTTTGGAGAATTATTTTTAAGTCACTGATGAATCAATCATCTATAATTTATGGTTGATTGATAATACTTAAAGAATACCTTATAGGTCTTTTAAAATTTACCTCATCGGTAGAAATAGATTCAACAACCTTCTACTTTATCTCTTGTTACTCGTTTTTCTTTTTTATATGAATATTAAAAGGAAAATAATTATTGAAAAATAATCTCTTATACTCATCCCACTCTATAATGTTGATTTTTTCTTGTTATTTCATATCATGATAACCGTCTAACATTGATCTTCTTCACATTCCAAATGATATATAGCTAAAATGAATTCTTAGTGATCTGAAAAGTAAAGAAAGAAAATTTATTTTCAACGGTGGCGATCAATTTCTCAATAACTAGTGGATCAATATACCCACTAAAAGAAGGTGGACACTGCCTCATCAAAGTAAAACAAAATGTTATTCCCCCATTTTATAATATTTATGTTTATTATGATTTATATATTGATAATTATTGAAATAATTTCAAAAATATTTTACATTCCAGATCCCATAAAATTGGGGTTCTTAGGAAGAAAATATTTTCATTTCCCATAAAATTCATCATTAACCCATATCCTTCGGGTTCCATCCATTTACTAAAATCAATAATCATACTTTGAGAAACAATAATCATTGTGTAAAAATGTATACTCCTAAAAAATCAATTATATTATGCCTTAATAGTGAAATATCCTTTTCAATATGCAATACTATATGTTTTAAGTAGTCCATTCATGATCATTATCTATTCAAATTGTTCTTGATGGTGTGTAAAGAAAGTGTGATTTAACATAAGAATATCCCCCAAGAGTGTCAAACAAGGTGTGTTGTATGGGAAGAAACATTTAGTACTATAATGAAAGATGAGATATATGTTACCAACCCTTTTCGAGTTTATTACCCTGAGATGCATCTTTTCCAAAACCATGTCCACTTGAAGTATTCATTAAGGGATGTTTTCCTAGGAAACCCACACACAATTCATTACCATAATATAAATAATTATTCTATACTTAGGATTTTATAAAGGGTTACTACAAAACTATTCTCATCACAGTTTTTAAAGGTGTCTAATACTTAATCTTATACCAACTATATAATCCCATTATTTTTATACCGAGATATCAAATAATAATTGAGAAATTATCATTACAATTACATAATGATCTATAGAAGAATGTTACAAGTCTATTGCATTTGGAAACATTGATACATAAAAAAAATATGTTCACAAGTGTACTCTAGAGTCTCCAACTATGTTATTTGTTAATTTGACCATTGATATAAATATCACACATATTACATTTATTCATCACATGTGGAAAGGAATCATAAGAAAGGGTGAGATTTGAAGCTTAGTAATGGTGAAAAAGTGAGGTTTGAATGATCAATTAAAAATAAAATGAGTATAAGGGCATGTGAACATAAGAATAAACGTAAAAACCACTCTATATATATCGTAGATTATTGTATTAAATCATTGAATAATGATTATAATTTCATAATTCATTAATCATAAAGTAATCAAAGAACATGAGCCATGAGAGCATAATAGTAGCACGAGATACTGATTTGGGGAATACACATAGTTACAATAAATAATTTCCATCGTAGTAAAAAATAATTTTCAATTTATTCATATTGGATTGGTTTCACTACCAAAACCATCTTAGTATTCAAGGTTCCCTCCCTAACTATCATAGTTTATAGAGGCCCTTACTGATCTTGGTTTACTCCCCCTTTTGTTATATTTTATCTCAAGAGTTATACATCTTTAAATAATGAAAAGGGTAGGGGTATATAATTCTAGTCCCACCAATCACATGATGAAATTGATAAATATGTGTTATAAAAGACCACAAAACATTCATAATATAATAACCCTTGTTAAGGAAAAGAGTTTCATAAACATTTCATAATGGCTTAACCTGTGGATATAAAATTGGTCTCATAAATATATCATCATTTTATCTTAACATAAACTGTGGAAAAATAGTGGGTTTCATAATCATTGAACATATAGAGAAAGAATAAGAATAGTATCACTAGATAATATAATAAATAACTATTAGGTAAAATGAAAGGATTCAATCTTATATAAAAATACATTTAAAAGACATCTAATGTTTGTCTTTAGAAAAAACATTGCATTTTTAAATAAATTATTTAAAATATGAAAAATACAACAATATTAAAGAGAAATTACATTTTAAATGAATCTTCAAAAAAATTAAATTAAGATTCAAAACAATTAATTTTAAATAAAACATACAATTACATGCATTCCATCTAAGTTAAAAGAAAACATTCCTCTCACACTTTATTAAAAAAATACCAAAGCACCTTGTTTGGAAATATAAAAGAAAATTAATTTCAACCCATTTTTTAAAAAGTAAAAAATTCTAAAAACTGTGTTTAAAGAATATTTGGTTAATATAAAAAACATTCTTGGAGAAATATTTAGAAAACATGGATATATAATAAAAATGATTTTCGATCGATCGTAGAAACAAAGTAAGGTTTCATTAAAAATAATATTTCAATATATTCAGTTCATAAAGAGAAAAAATGAAAGGAAAACAAGTATTCCCTATAAAAAACATTGAATAGAAAAATTATTGTTTTTATTGAGAGGTGTATCATAATATTTCATTATCTAAAACTTAATCAATAAAACCATGACAAATAATGAAATTGTAACATACAACCTTTAAATCAAGTTCTACTTTATTTCAAAGTGGTATATCACCTTTTTGAGAAAATTTAAAATTATTATAATTCTATATTAGAATCATTTAAATAATTATAATATAATATATTATCCCTTTAAAATATTTCAACACCCATTTATTAATAATTTCTTTTTAAAATCGTCATTTCTAGGAGTTATTTATATCATTTTTTCCATAAGAATTTCGGTTTTTTGGTACCAATTCCTGTAATTTGAATATGGTTCCACCACATCAATAATATTAAAAATTATATAAATATCATAGAAATTCATTATATATATAAATTGATTCATAAATATATTTTTCATATTGAAAATGAATGGATTCATTCATTGAGATGGTAGGCCATACATACGAATGGGCATTATTTTCATTTATTAAGGGATGAGTGAAAGAAAGGCAAGTAACAGTACAAATTTACAATATTATTATTATTTCATATAAATCATATATATTTCCCAAATATATTCTTATCACCATCCATGAAAAATTGGAATAAAAAATTTATCACATTGCTTTGTGGAGGTGTTAGTCTTTACATACGCACAAGGGATGTTATCATTTTCCATCTTATTGTAAGGGAAAAAGGTAGATGTGACATTATAATTAGTGAAGAATAATTAATTCATAGATATCATATAAAACATTAAACTTTTTTATTATATTTAGTTGGTATAGGTGGTGATAGAAAATTAATTACATTAGTTTGTGCGGCGGTAGTCTGTTGTATACACGATCGAAAGTTTCATTTCCCATTTAATGAAAGGAGTGATGAATATTGGTTATTACCTTACCATAATAACATATCCAAATTTGGAATATAAATTTTTTATTTTATCAAATCAATAATAATATTTGAAGGAGTTATAAGAATATTTAAAATGAAAATTCAATGTTAAGAACTATACCTCTTCTTTGGAAAACCTCTTCAGGTTTTCACCTAAATCATTACTAGTATGGTTTTGTGATAAATATTGGTTCTCTGGGTAATGGTGGGGGATGTGGGAAAGGAGTTTCAGTAAAAAAATTATAAATAAATTACCCCTTAGGTATATATATAGGAGTAGAGGAGGTGAAATTATATAAGTGGGGGAGACGATCCACTTGGAAGTAATGAAAATAATAAAATATTTTAATGTATAATTCATACATAATTGACCAAAAATAGACCATTCATGAATACTATAAGTTATAACATATTAATATTTCAAAACAATATTATTTATACTTGTTTTTAAGTCATTTTAACCCTTATCTATTTTTTTGACAACTGATAAACATGATTTTACCTTGACCATGGTAATAGATTTTAATATTCTTAATATTTATTGTGATAAAAAACTAAGATGAACTTATTAACTGATATTAATAATACCGATTAAAAATATGAAAAATGTTTTACAAAAATAAATTACCAGATGTGGAATTATTTAATTTAATAGTATTCCCCTAAAATATACAAAATTCGGTTATCCAAAGAAAAAGTTTTATGGAGTATAAAATGTTTTTATGTCAAAATTGTACAAAAAAATTGATTCCAAGAAACTAAATTTGAACGATAATAACATTACTCAACAAAATTTAATTTTAAACCCATTTTAAAAACAATTACCTTTTCAAATTCATCAAATGAAATGTTTTTTTTAATAAATTGTTTTTCACTATTGATGAAAAAAATTTCTTTTGAGAAGATTATCAAAATTTAATTATTGAATAATTTTGACTTGTTGACTCCACAAATTTGTTTAATTTTAATATTTTTTTTAAAATTTTTCGAAAAAATTCTTTATATCCTAAGATAACAAAATAATATACAAAATATTTTATGAAAAATTATATATTTTTAAAATATATACAAACTAAAAAAATAAATTCATTATCACAAAAATTATAACTATTTTTATATGTGATAATTAATATTAATAACAACAATTACATGGATTTTTTATCATGGAATATTATATTATGATTCATTTACAATCGAGGTTGTGTGTATGATATGATTTTGAAAAAATAAATTTATCTGAAAATAAATATATCATTGAACCATGGGGTGTTACATTTTGTGTGTGGATATTTATATAAAATTATATTACAAAATATTTTATTGAAATATTTTGTGATTATTTTAATTAAATATTCTGTGAAAATGTGTATTCAAATGTTCTATGTTAATAAAATATATTCTAAAATTATATAAAAATGTAATATTCATAAATATGTATATATATGTTCAATAATAATGAATAATTATTATGTTACTCATATTGTGGGATAAATGGTTTTTATTTTGGATTCATTACAACATGTAGAGTGATTGTTTTAGTAAAAATTTATTATTAATGTGTTCTCTTGTCATCAATACTATGATCATAACCTCTTTTTGTGGATTAAACAAATGTAGAAAAAAAATAAAATTTGGAACTATTATAGGTTTTTATTTTAAGAATCTAAATATAAAAAACAACTGGAAAAATTCCTTATTGAAAATGTATAATATCTAGGTTTAGAGTCTTGTGAATATAAATATTTATGTGTGAGACTCCCATGAATTTTTTTAGGAATGAGGTTTTATCCTTAAAAATATGTTTCATAATAAAAAATATTTATTCTACAGTTATAATGTGTTTATCTTCCAAATAATATTATATTGAGATGTTTTCTTATCGATACAAGATTTATATTCAAATTTTAACTCCATATATATTATTCCACTCACATTCCATGATAGAAATATTTTATTCCTCTATATTTTTTGAGCTTGTATTTAAATAAATTGAAAGAAATTGTTTATATTATATTGACATTTTTGACTACATTTTTATTATCAATTATAATAGATATAGTTTTATTTAATATGTGGGAACTTTGTGTCTAATATTTCATTAATTTTGTAAGTATAATTTGAATTTATAATCGTTCATTTTTTTCATTCCCTATAGAAAAGAATATTTTATAAACACTTATATATAGATGTTTTTCATTTTTTTAATATATATATGTTATATGTAAAAAATACACAAAACAAAAACACACATATTTTCAAAACATTAACTAAAATGGTTTTAGAACCATGTCCAATTACTATCTAAAATATATAACATTAAAATATATGTTATATAAAACATTTAATTATATTAACTAATAAATTTAATTAAACAATAATAAAATAGAATGAAAATTTTGGTTATTCATGAAAAAGTTTATTAATGGTTACTCGTGAATGAGATGACTGAACAATTAAATCAATCTTTTTGTGAACCCCTTAAAATTATTTAGTATTTTTAATGATAATTAATTTATTATAACTTCAAATTTTGAGAAATTCCAAAAGTGACCCTCAACTCAATTACAAAAGGACACCACCTCTGTCACTTCATTACACCACATTGAGACTTTTATTTTGACAATAATCTTAAATATTATATTCTAAACATTCATAAAAATATTATATAGGTTTCCATCTTCCCAAAATTTCAACCCTACAGCCAATTGAGGTGATCTAAAAGAGTGGTTTCGAAGAATAGGCAGTCACTATAAACGATATCTTTTTTATACTATTATTTACCATCTCTAAATATATATTATTTTCCATAAAAAATAAATTTAGTACCCTAAATATGATGAAATTTTATTATGATTAATAAAAACCTTTTATAAACCCAGTTTCCCATCAAACAAGAAGTGAAGGTATTTCTCGTGAGTGTGTATGACATACCATCTCCATATAGGGATACAATTAATTTTTCATCACCATGTATTATGAATGGGTATTACGAATATTTTAATAGTTAAAAGGTTAATTATTACATATTTAATATTATATAATAGAAATATAATTTTTACCTTTTTATCATTGAATCCTTTGGGAAACAATAACGATGATCTTGTGTACGTGTGGACTTAGACCTCCATGAATCGATGTGATTCGATTTTTAATAATATTTCACATGGATGGTAATAAGGATGAATTTTATGAATATATATTATATAGAAATTATTTTATAAATTCTATTTATTATTTACCTATCTTTCATTCCATTAGTTGAAAAATGGAAACAATGTTTATCTGTACATATGACCTACCACAACCATGAGTGGTGTATTTAATTTTTTTATTTCTAATTTTTATGAATGATTATAAATATGTATATATTCAATATATATTATTTTAATACCATGGTTAACCTTATGGAAATTACGAGACCATGATCAATGTATAATTAAAGGGATCGCCAAATCGAAACATTCTTGGAAAAAGAAGACGTTATCACAGAGAATAGTTATTTTAATAACATATTAATAATAAATACGAGAAAATATGTTATCAATAAATTATACATTGTTTGATATATATGATTATTTTTATAGATTACATGTATAATAAATCCATATCTATAATATAGGATGTTTGAATGTGATGAATGAAAATAGATACTCGAAGTCATGGTTTATTTCATAATATCATAATTATTCAACATTTATTATATTTAAGTCTCCAATAGAGAATATTTCCCTTCAATGTACATGTTCTCTAAAAATGTTTTCAAAAAGGTTATTTTACTATTATACTATAATTGCTTAAAATTATTTTTACCCATTTTAGAATTTTTACAAAATGGTTTGAAATGATTCTTTTGTAGTTTTCCAAATGAGGTAGTTCATGACTTTTTTGAAAAAATTTGGATAGAATATGTTTTAAAATATAAATCATGAGATGTTTTTTTCCATTTTCATGAGGCCTCAATGATTTGAATATTCATTCATAAGTTTACATGATTAAATTTAATTAAATTGGTTTCCTTTATATGTGAATATTAACAATTGATTTCCAAATGGAAAGGATGTTCTCCTCAAGTATTATTGGAGTTGATGTTTCAATGTCATTTTCCATATAAGATGAAATAATTTCATGTTATATATGATTCATTGGGAATATAATCTATCAAAATTTCTGTATTCTTTCTCTAGATAGTATATTTTTATTTGGAAAATATTAAATGCTTAAGAAATTAATTTCTTTTCAACAGGATATGTTTTGATGAAATATTTATGAAAACTATTTATTTTCATGAAATATGATACGATGAATGATTTCTGATCTCATGACACAAATATAAATGGTTCTCGTTATGTGATGGGTTTGGCTTATAACCCTCTCCAATTAATTTTTTAATGTAATATATCTCATTAGACAGTCATTGGATACAAGTAAAATTTCTTGATCCCTTCTAAGAAATAATTCAATGTTTTAGATATTGTAGAGGAAATAAGTCAATGTGATTTATCCAAAATTGGGAATAAGTGTTGATGCCTAATCAGATCGTCTTTGTAATTCCCCAATTCCTAAATCCAGAGCAATACATAATAACATTTTCATGATTACGAAGAATAAAATCTCAATGTAACTAATAATTTTAGTAGTGATGAGGAAATAAATACATAAATGGTTCCCTTATTACCTTGGTAAAACATAAAACATTATAATAGAAAATAATTTTTATCCTTGAAACCATTAAAAAAGTTCTTCTTCATAACATTGGGAAAATAAAAAAAATACAAGGGTGAGCTCAAATACTCAGTAAGGTTAATGCATATTGTAAGTGACAATGAATCAATGAGAATAATAATTATGTAATGGTGAATAAATTAAAATACATACCATGTAATCATAAACTGAAGAAGGAAATGAACTCCTTAAATACATGATGTCAAGTATCTGACAAATGAACTACTTCCCTCAAGACATTTACCAAGACATTTTTATCATTTTGGGTAAAATATAATCAATTTGGAAACATTATTCATCTCCTGAGACTAAAAATCCATCAAGGGTAATTTTTATGTATTGTCCCGACTAATTCTAGTGCCTAAAGCATTAATTATATATCAAATAATCAATTTAAAAAGATATTTTCAAACAATGTGACCCACATCACAATGATACATTTCAAAACCATGAATATAATGAGATTGATGATATGATATATAAAATGATATGTTTAAATACACCTCGCACAAGGAAATTATTGGTGAATAAGGCATATATCTCACTGAAGTAAAAATGTGTGGCAAAAAAACCTTACCAATTTGTAATCATTTATTTACAATGTCTCACATTTATAAAAGAAAATATTTTTATTGAAAAGAAACATGAAATATTTAAAAATTTGTTTCAAAAAGTTATGGCATCATAAAGGTGGGAAATTCTGTTAATTCCAAATATGTTAAAAAACAAGTATTCATTTTACTTTTGTATGAAGAGCCATAAAGTACCTTGTATTGAAAAACATAAATAATATTCCTTTTTAAACGTTTTTTAAATAATGTATAAACGCGTCAAAAATGACTATAAATAGAAAATGTATTTTAGTAAAAAAAATTAAAAAAATATTTATAAAAAACTAACATGGAAGAGAAATATTCCCCATTGGACACTTAAACACAGACAATCTCGAATAATTATGTGATTGTGAAATAAATATATATCACATCAAAATCAGTATAATCCTATAAACATCAATGAAAAAAGTTATATGGATATAATAATACCATAATCTTAAGAATAATACTCATAAAATTAATTCATGGGCAGTATATACATTATACAAAATAAACAAGTAGTGTATAATATATGTCTCCCACATAAATAAATGTGAGAAAATGATCCCTTACATTAGGCTTCCTTTAGAAGAACATTATTTAAACACATAAATAATGATTAGAAAAGTGTTAATAACTTATTATAGAATCTTATTAATATTTTACATATCATATATAATCATCTTATAAGGTCATGTTACCCGTTTGTTATCATTATTTCATTATTTTCACTATTTTCGGTGTCTATTGCCTATTTTTTTAGTAAGTTTTTGACTTGTTTGTTGAGGTGGTATGTCTGAGTATAATATTCTCTACAATACAAAATGTAGGATTGAATATGTAATGAGATTCTCAAATACAAGAGGGGGGTGAATTGTATACTTAAAAAAAATTACCTAAGGAAATTTTGCATAACCAAAATTCACAACACCTCTATGTTCTAAGAACATTCTTGATTCCAGAAAAGTAATTCCAGAAATAAAACTTAACAAAAGTTTATGATAACTATGTTTATACATTAATGCATATATAATCTAACTAAATCAGAGTACAAGTGTAAGTAAGTATAAGAAAGTTATACTTTCCTTAACAATACAAATACACAGCAGAAAAAAAAGTATTAACACTACATGTAACAAGTATAAACTCTTTTAACCCAAATATGAGGGTATCCAATAACCCTGGATAGGAGGTCCCTTGATTTATACTTTTATGAAAGTCTGTCTTACCCAATCCTAGGTAAGACCTCAATCTGAAGATCACTATCTTTCTTGCTATCCACGAAAGCCCTCGATTTTTAAGGAAATCGGCACCTCTGACTTCACAACCCGAAGTCTCTGATTTTAAAAAAATAGAACCTCTACACTAAGCAAATATGCATGGAGAAAAGTTTTAAAAAGTCATTCAAACTTTTTACATTAAGCCTGAGAGTTTATAAGAGTATATCTCTTTAGAAATCAATTCTGAAAGATATGAGCTACAAAATTCCAAAAGTTGGTATTGTTGTTTCAAATGAGCCCCTATTTATAGGCATGCCTTCAATGACTGGCTCCCTCCTCCAACAGTAATATTTTTCCTTGAATTTTGGAGGGACCTGTACACGTGTCACTCAAACAATGGTTAGTGAGTAACTAAAAGCACAAGATCATTTTATAACTAAGCAAGTGTAAGCATAACTAAATCCTGATATTTAGAATGTAGGTAAATATTAATGTTCGGAGTGTAACCAAAAATGAATTCAGAGACTATTAATATAAGGATATTCAGATTATATTTTCTAAGAATTCAGAACCTGAATTCTACAGAATTCCGGAGTCTGAATTTCAAAGAAATATAGTGATTGGTTTCACCATAATTTGGAACCAGAACTTTCAATGTTCAGAGTCAGAGTTCATGAGAATTCAGAGCCAGAACTTATAAGAGTTCAGAGTATAAATATAGATAACTCAAAGATAGAACTTCAGAAAATTTCATAACCAGGATTCGTATTCAGAATTCGGAGTTAGAACTCCGAAAGTTTGTATCTAGAATTCATAATCAGAATTCGAAGTCGAACATTACCTAAGTTCATAATCATAATTCGTAATTGAACATTATGAATGTTCGTATCCAGAATTCGGACTTGCACTTCATAACTATTGAATTAGAATTCGGAGTTGAACTTCATGAGAGTTGGTATCTAGAATTCGGAGTTGAACTTCCTCAGAGTTCCTAACTAGAATTCGGAGTCTTAAACATAATACTTAATATCTTATTATTATATGATTTAGAGGTTTTGGTATCAATCATAATTTTACACTTAGAAAAAATATGATATGAACAATGAAATCTAGGTTAAAAATCTATTTTTAATGAGATAAGATGTTTATGATTTTCAAAATAAGTGGAATAGTAAAGTAATAAGGAAAGCCATAATGGCTTAACAATATTTCCCTTGAATGAAGGATTGGAAAAGTCATAAGGAAAACCTTATTGACTCAACAATATACTCCTTTTTGGAAAGCACAAACATCCTTATGAAAAAGAATACAAGGGCTTAGAAAATAATTTTCTAGACTTTGCAAATAAAACTTATCTCCCTTTACATATGAACAATGGTGAATAAAAATAACACCCCCTTAGGCATTGGAACACTAAGGATCATATTCTAGATTTCTAGAATGGGATTTTCATTATGTTGGTTATGGAAATCTTCTTAATGGGAAACTCCCCCTTAGATAAACTCCCCCTTACATAGGGATAGTTCTTATATACTTATAAATATTTTTCCTTCTCCCCTTTAAAATTCTTCTTCCTTCTCCCCCTTTTTGATTTTAAAAAAGAGTTTGAGGAATGTTAAAGCCATTAAGAAAGCCTTAATGACTTAACAATATCCCCCTTGAAAGAAGGAATGAAAAATTCAAAAGGAAAACCTTATTGACTCAACATTATTAATCATTTTTACGAATAATTATATCATGGTTTCATCATATCCAAATGTAAAAAATGTTGTAAATATTATAAATATTAAGTATATATGTATTTATAATAATATATAATATTTGGAGATACGAAATAGAATGAATTGTTCTTAGATAGGGTAGGTCGTACGTTTGTAAGAATGCAACTTTCATTTCATTATCATATTAAAACAATAAAAATAAAATTATATATATATATATCTGTGTGTATGTTGATGGGTATTAAAATTATAAAATCATATATAAGTCTTATATGGCTCGTATTATTAATAACACTATATTTTATACATTCTAGGTATAGCATGAACAAATCACTTCACATTGAGGAGGTGATAGTCAAAACTTTCACAAATGATGTTATCAAATTTATACAAAATGGAAAGCATAAGGGTGTGTGTTATAATATAATTAAAGAAGAACAAAAAAAATAATAAATTTCATATATAAAAAATATAAATATATTTTTCATCATAAATACAAACCATAAAATCTTGAAATGGAAAATGGAAAATCATTGTTTCGTGAGGCTATAGTTCGCCGTAAATAAAAATATTACACTTGTTACCCATTATAAAGCCCTAGCCTTAACCCTTACTTAATCTTGAGTTATTACAAGATTACACATTGAGGATCTTTTCAGGTTTAGAGTTTTAGAGAATTAGATCATAAAACTTGCATTACATTCCACATTTAAACAAAGTGGTTACATAAAAGACAATATTCATTCATCCCATCAACGGAAACATATTGAAAATAAAACATGGATTCTTTCTTGACACATCCTGGACACTATCATCACATCATGTACCTTTCCCATCACCTGTGAAAAACATTTCAAAAAAACATGGGATGAGCATAAAAATCTCATTAAGGGTTATAAAAAATATGGAAAGGAAACATGAGTTCATATATACATAAGAATGAAATCATGATTTACCCATAAAACATAGGTACTTTAACATACCTCATCAAATCATGAATATATCATAGAAATCATAAGAAAAAAATGTAACTTGGGGAATTCATAACATTCTTACGTAGGGAGTAACCATCTTGGTTACATTGGGAATACCCACCACAGTATATTCCTTAAATCTCTTCGGAGAATCCTTAACGTTTCACTCCTTCACGTTACCCAATGCATTGGAGAGCTATATCGGGCTCACCCACCCTTAGGTTTTCACGGGACCACCTGTTTTCATAACAATTCCCAAGAACCATAACATAAACGTATCACATAAAACATGCATAAAGTAAACATAACATTTCCACATTTCAATCACAATATAACATTTTAGGATATTGAAATAATGAATCCATTAAAAAAGAAACCATTTCCAAAACCATTAAAAACATTTAATAAAGAAATTTTTTAATCAAGGTGTCCCACACCACCTTGAACCTTTTAAAATTTTAAACAATTAATATCCATTTAAATAAATCCTTAAAACAACTTTGAAAACATGGATATTAATAAGAACAAATAATTAAAACATTTAAAGCGATATTTTGGTTAAAGGGGTTCTACCAAAATTAGAGACACTTGAATACAATAATTGAGGAATAACATTTAGTCAGAACTTTATAATAACATGATAATAAATGGATTCATGATATAATATTCCAAATCACAGTATATACAACATATAAGAGTGAATTGGTGCAAAACAACAATGAAGTCTTAATAGAAATGTAAAATGAGATGAAATCCCCTGTAAATAAGGTACCCTTAAATTAAGGATAAATCAATTGCATAATTATGTGTGAAAAATATAAATACACCCAATATAAGTGGATATTATGTGTAAAACACTAAAACTTCTTTCAAACATATTCAAATGAGGACATATTCAATAACTACATGTTGAACCCAAAGAAATCAAAATTGGGTTAAAAAGTTCCCTTGGTAAAATTCGACAGCCTAACGACATCACTTCAAAATTCAGAAAATTAGTTGATGAGAGATAAAAAGGGTATCTCATCACTTGGAAATAAAATTTAAATAAATAAGGATATATAAGAACATTTCCCAACATAATAGTATGTGAATTAAAAGACATAACAAAAGATGTCTTTTAAAAGAGGAGGGTGAAAGGTTCCCTTACCGACTTGGGTATCTTTCGAAACACACACCCCATTAAAGAAAGACAATACATCATTGATGTAAATACTCATAAATGAATGTATATTACACAAAGAGTAGAATAATGGAATATACATACACCACTCAAATGAAATTGTGGCAAATGTAGCATAAATATCACGAGAATAAAAGTGAGATGAAAAATCCCTTACGAAAACTCGACAGCCTAACTGCGCCACTTAAAACTTCCAAAAATGGAATGATGATATCAAATAGGGTATATCATCACATTAAAATAAAATGTAAAGCAAGAGGAATAAAAAATAACATCCCCCATCATAATAAAGAGGATCTTAAAAGAAGTGACATAAAGGAGAGTACTTAAAAAGAAAGAGAGAGGTTAGATCTCTTACGAAAATTCGGCAGCCTAACGACGCCACTCAAAACTTCCAAAATGAATTTATGAGAGAGAATATGGTCTCTAATCATATGAACATAAAAATTACAGTAAGATTAATATAAAATAACATCCCAATCACAAGAAATATGAGTTTAAAAGGATTGACATAAAATAGTGTACTTAAAAAGAAAGAGAGGAGTAGGATCCCTTACCTTGGGTCCGACTTGACTCGATCGTTCTTTAATATCGTGAATAATAAACTTGAGTTAATTTATAATTTTTAAGAACCTTTTTCAAGTTCATTATTCCTTTTATATCACTTATTACCATGTCATAAACATTATGTAATCATTTAAGTTAATAATGCTTGTTTTGTCGATATTTGGTTCTTAAGTCGAAAGTGGACTTCTTAAAATTACATGTTGTTCGTGTGGTTAATGGTTCATTATATCCAGAATTTTATTCATGATTTATATATCATATATATCATATATATCCAGTATATTCATGCATTTATAATATTACATAACATTTAGAGTTAAAAAATTAAATGCACCGTTCATGGAGACGGTAAGTCGTACGTACGCATGAACACTACTTCCATTTATATTTCATATTTAATTGAATTAAAACATAATGATACATAATAGTATTTTAATTCCATTATGGTATCATATATAATATCATTAAATATATCCTTTATACATACCACATATGGTATTAACGAATCAAATCACTTTGAGGGGGCTGTAGTCCACACTTCCTTAAATGAAGATATCGCATTTACCCATAATGGAAACCATAAAGGTATGACATAAATGAAAAATACATAAGATTAAGTAAAACATAAACATATTAGATATCATATATAAATATAGTGTCTTCTTAATGGCCACCTTTGAAGGTGTTAGAAGAATGTTGAACAATCATCATTTCGGGAGGCAAAAATTCGCCATCCACGGAAACAGTATGTTCTTTAACCATTAGATGTAGGTGTGTGTAAGTGTAGATCGAATCCTTCTTATACAAAAATCCTAGTATATTGAAGATACTTGATTTTTTACAAAAGAAATGAATAAAAAGAGTTTAGGGGGTTGGAGAAGCAAAATAAAACAAAAGGACTCAAGTGAAGAAATTACCTTAAAATCGGGTAACTCCCTTTGGTTTGAGCTAAAAGGCTTCCTTGGGAATACTTATGCCCAAAGTGAGGATTCAAGGATTAATAGAGGGAAGTGGAGAGACAAAATGGGAAGATTTTGGCCGATCCAAAGGCTTTGGGAGTGTGGGTAAGGAGGTAGAGGTGGGGTCTTTTATAAGAAGAGAGGAGGGGCACTCTTGGAAGGTAAAGAAAAGTCACATTATTTTAAAATGGTATTTGGATTTAAGAGGTCCCACATTGATGTGTTTCAAGGATAAGGTGATAAGGGTTATAAATCCACTCATACAATAGGTTTTGGACATGTTTAGGTCTTAGATATTACATTATCATTCCATTTTATTTAAATCGTTAAATAATGAGGTCATCGCTGCATCATCATGATGTAATAAATAATTTAATTTATTTAATGGCTAAAAATTATAAAAAAACTACTATGATGTAGGAAATAATTTTATATTTCCAATGAATATTTATAGTCAAAAAGATGATTTGTATAACCCCATGTAAATTTTTTTTAGTAAAACATTTCATGTTTGTCTCATTTTTACATTAACTTTAAATAAAAAGATATTAATGTCATTTTCCAACCAAAGTTGCTTCATGGGGTCCCCAAGTTGACCGATGGGTTTTCTTGGTCGGCCATGACACATCCAATGAGGTTAGTACATGTTTCAAGTTCATTTCATATTATTAAAACATTATTTTTACCTTAAACTACACTAATTACCTCTAATCGTGATTAAGAACATAAAAGTTACTATTCACCAAAAAATTATTTTAATCTAATTGAACCACATTTTAATACTTAATGAAAACCATATATTTCAGATTTTTTAAATTCAAAACACAGAATTGGTAAAATTTCATTTAAACGAAAAATCAGTTTTTATAAGTACCACTTAGTGGTTTCACTATTCATCAAAAATTGATGTTTTTCAGAAAAATACCAAAAATTCACCCTAAGCTATATTTGATATTCCAAATTCAAAAAATAATCCCATCTTACAAAATTCAAAACATATAGTTTTCATTAATTAATTTAATAATTAATTTCCGCTGTCAGAGCAAATAGCGTGTTTTTATGAAACAATAAGTATCAAAAGATTGACCCTAGTTGAAGTCCGATTTCAAAGTGAAATTAATTACAACGACCACTATTGGATTTAATGGTAAAAATATTTTCTAATTTCACTTTAAAACCAATTCAAAAGATAGTCTAATCATATAAATAAATTAGATTAAGAAGAGGTTTTGAATTAAAATACAACATTTTACACTATTCAATAAAAAAATGAACTTTACCAGAAAGATACCAAAAATTTACAGAAAGTAAATTTTGATGTACCAATTCTTAAGAGTAGTTTTATTTGGTCCAAAAGGATGTATAAGAGTGAACAAAACGATATTTAATGACGGTTCTCCATCAAAAGGCGATAAGTGAACCTTTAGTGAAAACTAGGGCATATATGCCTAAAATTGAATTCTTTCCGTATTTTATGCCTTTATCTTTCATTGGATAAATGTAAAAACATTTAAAAACATATATAATTATATATTAGTTATTTATATCCATTCCCACCAATACAAAGGCTACATGTTAACTACCATTTAAAATAATATTATTTTATTATTAGAGTGCAACGTAAGATTCCCAAGAAACTCATTGTTGCGTGTTGGGTACACCATCGAGCATAGCGTCCCCTATAAATTTATATTAATATTTTATTCAAAAATATGGATAAATATGAAAATGTCAAATTCTTTATTTACCTGGGGTGTTACATCCTTCCCCCCTTTTGGGAATTGCGTCCTCACAATTTTTAAAATTGTGCATGGAAACATCCTTGAAAGTCCCACATCGGAACAAGAGTCGGTAAATCAATCACATTAAAATAAAGGAAGATAAGTACAGAGGTCACCCGAGTTAACCCATATGTATAAAAACATGGACATGGAAGAAAAATCAAAGGGTCATGTTCTTGAGGGAGAGTGATAGAAAACATGTCTAGGAGAAAGTTAACAATAAGAAAATCACAAACTTGTGATGGGTTAAACGGTATTCGATTCCCCAGTAGGAAAAATTAATAGACAACATTTTTGTTTTAAGTTACTTTTTATTGAGGAATTTATTCATAAGGAAACATAATCACTTATCATGTTTACTTTCAACTTTTACGAGATTCCTTAATCAAACTCATATTTTTTTCCAAAAGACAAGTATTTAGGGAGACTTGTTCGCATTAAGAGTACTATAATCAACTTATAGAGAATCACATAATCCACCAAAGAGAACTATATACATCCCATTTATTTAGGCTTTATCCAAAACCAAAACCAAAAATGTTAGTACAAGATCAGATAATCCAGAAAAGGATAACACTTTATAAAAAGAAAATCTATTCTTAATCTCCAAAATTTATCCAGCAAAACCCAATGTTCAACGAAGACCATTTGATAAACAATTTTTCCATAAAATTCTTCAAAGTAAACCAAAATAAGATTGAAACCCACATATTTGAAGGATTTAGTAGCATATTCTTCCAAGTTAAATCGTAACATTAATCTCCAAACAACATCAGTTCCTCTTAATGTCTCGTATTGAAAAGTAATTAACCTAATCACATATTCTCTATGATAGGTTAATCATTTCCATAGATAACCCAAAATAAACTTACTCTTAATTCATAAAATCATATAACTAAAAAGAATCAATCAAACTAACAAGGGACTTCACGTAGTCTAGTGGTAGGTGATAAATACTAGTTGCACTTTGGTTGTGGGTTTGATTCCCATATCTTTGTCCGACGCGACAGGTTGTCACACAGTCTGCGTGTTTTCCTTTTTCCAAAACTATATGATTCTTAAATAATTCCACAAAAAGAGAAAAAATCATCAAAAATGATCATAACATATTTTAATCCTCAATTTTATCTCATGCCTTTCATTTTCCAGCATATCATATAATAACCCATAATTACCTCAAAAGTAAGGATCATATAAACTCTAATGGTTACCTTTATAATTATTACCTGAACTTCCACATCGATTGGTCATCTCGTACATGATGCATTACAGAACATACCAAGGTTCAAGTGGTTGATCATGACTCCTTGATATTTTTTTAGAACAACCACGAGTGTCCTCATTGAATCCTCCATTTTATCTAGTATCTTAATCAGAGAACCACCACAGTTTCCTTCAAATCTATTCTCTCTTTGGTGCCTGCTAGATCCATCCATTCACTAAAAACAGAAATGTCAGTGTGAGTATATCAAAAAAACCATCATGTACTTATGAGGAAGGTAAACACTAAGATATACTTACTCATTCACTTTATCTAAAACTAGGACTATTTCTGAAATCCTAACCATTATGGTAATGTCACTTATGCTTAAAGAATACCCTAACCTCTAAAGTTATCTAAACCGGCCTTTGATACCAACTATAAGGCCCCAGCCTTAAACCTTACTTAATCTTGAGTTATTACAAGATTACACATTGAGGATCCTTTTCAGGTTTATAGTTTTATAGAATTAGATCATGAAACTTGCATTACATTCCACATTTAAACAAAGTGGTTACATAAAAGACAGTATTCATTCTTCCGATCAACAGAAACATATTGAAAATAAAACATGGATTTTTTCTTGACACATCCTCAACACTATCATCACATCATGTACCTTTCACTTCACATGTGAAAAACATTTCAAAAAAACATGGGATGAGAATAAAAAGCTCAGTAAGGGTTATCAAAAATATGGAATGGAAACATGAGTTCATATATATAAAAGAATGAAATCATGCATTACCCATAAAACATAGCCACTTTAACATACCTCATCAAATCATGAATAAATCATAGTAATCATAAGACATAAAAGGTAACTTGGGGCATTCATAACATTCTTACGTAGGGAGTAACCCTCTTGGTTACGTTTGGAATACCCACCACAGTATATTCCCTAAATCTCTTCGGAGAAACCTTAACGTTTCACTCCTTCGCATTACCCAATGCATTGGAGAGCTATATCGGGCTCACCTGCCCTTATTTTATCACTGGACCACCCGTTTTCAAAACAATTCCCAAGAACGATAACATAAACGTATCACATAAAACATGCATAAAGTAAAAATAACATTTCCACATTTAAATCACAATATAACATTTTAGGATATTGAAATAATGAATCCATTAAAAAAAGAAACCATTTCCAAAACCATTTAAAACATGTAATAAAGAGATTTTTGAATCAAAGTGTCCCATACCTCCTTGAAGCTTTTAAAATTTTAAAACATTAATATCCATATAAATAAATCCTTAAAACCTCTTTGAAAACATGGATATTAATAAGAACAAATAATTAAAACATTTAAAGCGATATTTTGGTTAAAGGGGTTCTTCCAAAATTAGAGACACTTGAATACAAAAATTGAGGAATAACATTTAGTCATAACTTTATAATATCATGAGAATAAATGGATTCATGATATAATATTCCAAAGGACAGTATATAGACCATATAAGAGTGAATTGGTGCATAACAACAATGAAGTCTCAATAGAAACGTAAAATGAGATGAAATCCCCTGTAAAGAAGGTACCCTTAAATTAAGGATAAATCAATATCATAATTATGTGTGACAAATATAAATACACCCAATATAAGTGGATATTAAGTGTAAAACACTCAAACTTCATTCACAAATTTTCAAATGAGGACATATTCAATAACTACATGTTGAACCCAAAGAAATCGAAATTGGGTTAAAAAGTTCCCTTGGTAAAATTCGACAGCCTAACGACATCACTTCAAAATTCAGAATATGAGTTGATGAGAGAAAATAGGCTATCTCATCACTTGGAAATAAAATTTAAATCAATAAGGATATAGAAGAACATATCCCAACATAATAGTATGTGAATTAAAAGACATAACAAAAGAAGTCTTTTAAAAGAGGAGGGTGAATGGTTCCCTTACCGACTTGGGTATCTTTCGAAACATACACCCCATGAATGAAAGACAATAAATCATTGATGTAAGTACTAATAAACGAAATTATATTACACAAAGTGTAAAATAATGGAAATTACCTACACCACTCAAAGGAAATTGTGGCAAATGTAGCATAAATCTCACGGGAATAAAAGTGAGACGAAAAATCTCTTACGAAAACTCGGCAGCCTAACAACGCCACTTAAAACATCCAAAAATGGATTGATGAGATCAAATAGGGTATCTCATCACATTACAATAAAATTTATTGAATGAGGAATATAAAAGAACTTTCCCCATCATAACAAAGAGGAGCTTAAAAGAAGTTACATAAAGGAGAGTACTTAAAAAGAAAGAGAGAGGTTAGATCTCTTACGACAATTCGGCAGCCTAACGGCACCACTCATAACTTCCAAAATGTTTTGATGAGAAAGAATAGGGTCTCTAATCATATGAAAATAAAAATTACAGTAATATTAATATAAAAGAACATCCCAATCACAAGAAAGATGAGCTTAAAAGGAATGACATAAAAGAGTGTACTTAAAAAGAAAGAGAGGAGTAGGATCCCTTACCTCAGGTCCGACTTGACTCGATCGTTCTTTAATATCCGGAATAATAAAGTTGAGTTAATTTCTACTTCCTTAAGAACCTTTTTCAAGTTCATTATTCCATTTATATCACTTATTACAATGTCATAAACATTATGTAATCATTTAAGTTAATAATGTTTGTTTTGTCGATATTTGGTTCTTAAGTCGAAAGTGGAATTCTTACAATTACATGTTATTCGTGTGGTCAAAGGTTCGTTATATCCAGAATTGTATTCATGATGTATATATCATATATATAATATATATCCAGTATATTCATTAATTTATAATATTACATAACATTTAGAGTTAAGAAATGAAATGCACCGTTCATGGAGACGGTAAGCCGTACGTACGCATGAACGCTACTTCCATTTCTATTTCATATTTAATGGAATAAAAACATAATGGTACATAATAGTATTTTAATTCCAGTATGGTATCATATATAATATCATTAAATATTTCCATTATACATACCACATATGGTATTAACGAATCAAATCACTTTGATGGGGCGGTAGTCCGTACTTCCTTAAATGAAGATATCACGTTTACCCATAATGGAAACCATAAAGGTATGCCATAAATGAAAAACACATAAGATTAAGTAAAACATAAACATATTAGATATCATATATAAATATAGTGTCTTCTTAATGGCCACCTTTGAAGGTGTTAGAAGAATATTGAACAATCATCGTTTCGGGAGGCAGAAATTCGCCATCCACGGAAACAGTATATTCTTTAACCATTAGATGTAGGTGTGTGTAAGTGTAGCTTGAATCCTTCTTATAACAAAATAATAGTATATTGAAGATACTGGATTTTTTACAAAATAAATGAATAAAAAGATTTTAGGGGGTTGGATAAGCAATGTAAAACAAAAGTACTCAAGTGAAGACATTACCTTAAAATCAGGTAACTCCCATTGGTTTGAGCTCAAAGGCTTCCTTGGGATGACTTATGCACAAAGTGAGGCTTCAAGGAGTAATATAGCTAAGTGTAGAGACAAAATGGGCAGAGGTTGGCCGAGCCAAATGCTTTTGGAGTGTGGGTAAGGAGATAGAGGTGGGGGCCTTTTATAAGAGGAGAGGAGGGGCACTCTTTGAAGGTAAAGAAAAGTCACTTTATTTTAAAATGGTATTCGAATTTATGAGGTCCCACATTGATTTTTTTCAACGATAAGGTGATAAGGGTTCTAAATCCACTCATACAATAGGTTTTGGACATGTTTAGGTCTTATATATTACATTATATTTCTATTTTATTTAAATCGTTAAATAATGAGGTCATTGCTGCATCATCATGATGTCATAAATAATTTAATTTAGTTAATGTCTAAAAATTATATAAAAAATACTATAATGTAGGAAATAATTTTATCTTTCCAATTAATATTTATTGTCAAAAATCTGATTTGTATAACCCCATTTACAAATTGGTTTAGTAAAACATTTCATGTTTGTCTCATTTTTACTTTAACTTTAAATAAAAAGATATTAATGTCATTTTCCAACCAAAGTGGCTTCATGGGGCCCCCAAGTTGACCCATGGGTTGTTTTGGTCGGCCATGACACATACAATTAGGTTAGGACTTGTGTCAAGTTCATTTCATATTATTAACACATTATTTTTACCTTAAACTACACTAATTACCTCTAATCGCGATTAAGAACTTAAAAGTTACTATTCACGAAAAAATTATTTTAATCTCATTGAACCACATTTTACATATTAATGACAACCATGTATTTCAGATTTTTGAAATTCAAAACATAGAAGTGGTAAAATTTCATTTAAACGAAAAATCAGTTTTGATAAGTACCACTTAGTGGTTTCACTATTCATCAAAAATTGATGTTTTTCAGAAAAATCCCAAAAATTCACCCTAAGATATATTTGATATTCTGAATTCAAAAATGAAGTCCATCATACAAAATTCAAAACATATAAGTTTCATTAATTAAATTACTAATTAATTCTCGCTGTCAGAGCAAATAGCGTGTTTTTATGAAACAATAAGTATTAAAAGATTGACACTAGTTTATGTCCGATTTCAAAGTGAAATTAATTCCAACGACCACTATTGGATTTAATGGTAAAAATATTTTCTAATTTCACTTTAAAACCAATTCAAAAGATAATCTAATCATATAAATAAATTAGATTAAAAATAGGTTTTGAATAAAAATACAACATTTTACACTATTCATTAAAAAAATGAACTTTATCAGAAAGATACCAAAAAATTACAAAAAGAAAATTTTTATGTCCCAATTCTTAAGAAGAGTTTTATTTGGTCCAAAAGGATGTATAAGTGTGAACAAAAATATATGTAATGATGGTTCACCATCAAAAGGCGATAAGTGAACCTTTAGTGAATACTAGGGCATATACGCCTTAAATTGAATTCCTTCCGTATTTTATTCCTTTATCTTTTATTGGATAAATGTAAAAAACATTTAAAAACATATATAATCATATTTTAGTTATTTCTACCCATTCCCTCAAATACAACAGCTACATATTAACTACCATTTAAAATAATATTATTTTCTTATTAGAGTGCAACGTAAGATTCCCAAGAAACTCGTTGTTGCGTGTTGGGTACGCCATCGAGCATAGTGTCCCCTTTAAAGTCATATTAATATTTTATTCACAAATATGGATAAATATGAAAATGTCATATTCTTTATTTACCTGGGGTTTACACCCATTATATAGAATTGTTTCAAATTTTAGGTAAGAAAATAATATAAAAACGTATAATTATATTTATGATAATTATTTTATTATATAAGCATGGAATAAATATAAATTAAGGAGTGGGAAAATAAATAAAATTAAAACGATCGTTGAATAATGATACCTCATTTTAAGGTAACTCATTTTAGATTATATACATGGATGGAATTAATACCAAAAGGAGGCTTCTAGGATGTCTGTAGAGATATTGGGATTGTATTTGGATAGGGTATGGATGATCCAAAATAAGTTGTCATTTTTGAATAAAATAGAATGAGAGGTTAAATTTTATAAGGGAGGGGAGGGGTACTTCTAGAATTTATCAAAGGATTAATATATAATAAAATAAATATCCATAAAAATAGATCAAAAATTAAATTTTTAAGAAGAAAATATATCAATTTATGAAATATCATATACCAATATATAATAATTGGTGTTATTTTAATCCTTATCATTTTGATTAATCTATAATTAACCCAATGTAATTTTAAATATGGTAACCAATTGTACTATACAAATTGTATGTAAATTTTGATTATAAGGTGTTAATGGGACCCTAAATGAAATATGAATTATATTTTAGACCATATATCATCCCCTATTCCTTATTAAATATTTATATGATTTTTAAATATTTTAATAAAATATCTTATTCTTAAAATATCATAAGTGTTGATTTTGACACTATTCATAACATTGACTTAAATAAAATACATGCAACTTGATGATTTAAAAAAAACCTCTTCATACACCCCTAAAATGTCATATTAACTCATACAATTCTTGGATCACCTTAATTAAGTCAAATTATATTTATTTTAATATTCATAATTTAATATTATTTATTGTTTTATTAATTGAATCACTACTACATCATCGTTGTCTAAGACATTATGTTAATAATTTATTTCCAGAAAATTAAAAATAAATTACCAAATAAGTAGATAAATATTATATATTTAAAATTAATATTTATATATGAATATATATTATTTAAAACCACATATACAAAATGAAATCCTAATTAAAAACCAGTGTGTGGCAAATTGGACTTCCCATTTAATTAAATATTATTAAAGCCATATATTAATCCAAATAACTCCATGTGGTCCTAAAAAAGAACCAAGTATTATTTTTTTGAAGAAAACTCATCAAATGAAATTATGAAATGTTTTAGGGTAATTTTATAATGATTATAATATTATATTTACCATTAATTACCAGATATACATTATAAATCTTGTAAAAAAATACTATAGTAACTATTCATAAAAAATTATGATGAAACTATTAGACCCTAAATTTTATACTTATAAAAAAATTAGTTCTGTTTTTCAAAATTTAATTTGTAGAAGTGTAAAAATTAAGTTTAATGATAATCTACAGACTGGATAAAAATGTTCAAATGTTTGATATGTTTTTATACCTAAATTGAATTTTAAATTTTTTTTCTAATGACCTAAATTTGATTAAGTGACAAAAAATTGGTCTCATTATATTTTAAAACTAATACAAAACATTATTTAAATATATAAATAAATTAGTTGAAAATAAAGTTTTAAACTAACATATTGTATTTTTCACAATTTATTAAAATGTGATACATCTCAGAAAAATACAAAACAAATCAACCAAAGTAAATTTTTATATCCCAACATAAAATAAAATTTTATTTTTTCATATAAATTATATAAAAGTTTAAAAAAATGTATATGAAAAATGTTCTCCATTAAAGGGAAACAAAACAGCCTTTATAAAAAAAAATTCTTTTTAATACGAAAAATTAGATTTATTCTTATATTATGCCTAATAAATAATTTTGATGAATATAAAATATTTTGATAAAATATATAATATATAAATTTCATAATTTGTTTAATACTATTTATTCCTTTAATTTTAACAATATGGATATAATTTTATTTTAAATAATAATATTAATAGTTTATCGTGGTTCGTTTAAACTATGTGTTACATGCAATGTAAGATATCCAAAAAACTGAATTTATTTCCAAAAAGACATAATATAAAATACTGGGGGGGGTTACATTCTCCCCTTCTTCAATAATATTTAGAATCACAATTTGATCTCAGTATCAAAAACTAGGGTTTCGACTATTCAAACTATATTTGTTGAAATCCTACATCAGAAAAAGGATTATTGTGACATCAAAGTTAATATCAAGAACTGAAAGTACAAAGGTCATCATAGATAAATCATATGAGGGATCCATGTTGGATAAAATAGATATGGAAGAGAAATATAACCATTATGTTCTTATGTAGAGTGATAGAGAACATGTTTAGGATAATGTTGATTGTCACAAATCTATTAATTTGCAATGATCCAAGGGACCATTTGATTCGTCAGAAAATAAGGTGATAGGATAGATTCTTCGACATCAAGATATATTACCTAGATTTGATGAAATAATTTTCTTTATAGACTAAAACCATAAGGAAATATACATAATTGACAAGTATATTTTCACCCTTTAATAAATTAACACAACAAACTCTTATTTTTTCCCCAAAAAATGAATACATAAGATGAGTTTTTCATTCTTGAAGATTTTTAGTCAACTTATACTGATCAAAAAATCCAAAAATGTATAACTATATACTCCTCTTATCTTTATACATGATCCAAAACCAAAACGGTTTGGATAAGATAAGAAAACTCTAAATAATGAATATTTAAAAATCAACCATAAAACCCCAATGTTCAACAAAGATCATTAACCATATAACCATAATTCGTAAAAAATATTCTAGATTAATATTGAAACTCAAAAAATAAAATTATTTGATCATATAGTTTTCCAAGTAACATCAATCACTATAAATCTTTGATTCCAAAAATTTAATTTCCCAAATCTCATAATATCAATGGTTTTCTAATAATTTTGATAAATAACCTAAATCCCCCTATGTCCACAATAAAATCATATTTTAATCCAAAATATAGTTGATTCTATTTATCATAATCGTATAGAATTCTAAAAATATCAAACTTCGTCCAAAATAAAATTTATTACATAATCGGAAAATCATTTTCCAATACCAATGTTGTCAATTTTATAAAAAATGTCCATAAAAATAAAATATACTTTATCTATTCAATTTTTTAAATAAATAAAGAAATTCGTGCTGGCCATAAATTCACACAGTCTAGTGGTACGTGGTTCATTATTTTCTCCCCTCTATTAAGGGATAAAGTCTCGAAGCCTTTACGGACGTGATAGGTTTTCACTCGGCATGTAAGTTTTATTTCTTTTAAAACTATATTAATATTATCCAAAAATCTGATAAGAATCCTAGAAAATATCTAAAATGTTTTCAATATTAAATATTTGTTTTAACCTCAATGTTATCTCATCCATTTCATGTTTTTTTGAAAAAATATAGTAACCCATAATATCTTTATAATCAAAGGTGAAATAAACTCATAATGATATCCTTACCATTTAACATTTGTCCAAAAAATTACAAGGCATTTATTATGTAAAAAAAAATTCACATATGATAAACCAATAAGTTGTTTTATTAATTCATAGTTTCCTAAATATAGTTTCCAAGGTTTTTACTAAACTTCTTTTGATGCCAACTATAACACCCTATCCCAAGAATTTCAGAGCCGATGCCTTAATTTATTATATTTTCATGATTAAAGGGAATAAAATCCCAAATTAATGATATATTTAGTAAAATTGATGAATTAGATACGTAAATGGTTCCTTTATTACATTAGTAAAAAATAAAATTTAAAAGAGTAAAATAACTTGCAAACTTGAAATCATTCAAAACTTTCAACTTGCTAAAATGGGGAAATTAGAACAAATAAAAGGGTGAGCTAAATTAGATCAAAAAGTGTAATATATATCAGAATCAATATTAAATCAATGAAAGTAATAATTATGGATTTGTAAATAACTTAACACACATAGCATGTAATCATAAAAATATAAGGAAGTTCATAAACAATATAGAAAGGTAGATAACTAAAAACACATGTCATTTAATGAAGATAATGTTTCCATATATTTTTTCATATCGAAAATCTCATGGATAAGAATAACTGGACAATGTATGAATGAATTCTTTAAATATTGGATGTGATCTTTCTGGAACATGAACCACTACCATCAAGACCATTCACAAGATGATAGAACCACTTTTTATAAAACCAAATTAATTTTCCACATTATTTGTCTAATGGGGCTCATGATTCATCGAGGGCCATTTTAATATATGGTTCTGACCAATTCTTGCATCCAAATCATTATTTAAATATCAAATAATTTACTTAAAATGATATTTTCAAATAAAATTATTTTATACAACTTTGATACATTTGATTACTATGATAATAAAGACATTATTGATATGATATATAAAAATAGTAATATACATACACCAAACACGTAGAATTTACTGGAGAATAAGGCACATATCGCACAAAAGTAAAATGTGAGAAGAGAAAACCCATACCACTTTGTAATCATTTATTTAAAAGGTATCACTTTTAAAAATGAAAATATATTTTCATTGAAAAGAACCTTTTAAAATTCTAAAAAAAATAAATAAAACATTTTGGCTTCATGATGATGGAATATTCCATTCATTTCGTATAATATATAAAAAACATTCCTTTTACTTTTGTAAGAATTGTCATAAATTCCATATTTGGCTGAACAAAAAGAAGATTACTTTAAAAAAATTTATAAAAAGTAAAAAAGGGGTAAAATGAATTTAAATAATAAATGGATAATGGTAAAATAATATTTTAAAACTTTTTTATATAACCCTTACATGGAAGAGAAATATTCCATAGTGGAGACTTAAACACAAATAATATCGAATAACGATGTGATTGTGAAATAAATACATATAACTTTAGAATCAGTTAAATCATGTGACCATGAAATAAATAAATTTATATGGATTTAAAATACCATAATATTCTTAATAATACTCATAAAATTCATTCATGAGTAGTATATACACTACACAAAAGAAATAAGTAGTGTATAAGGCATGTGTCCAACAGAAATAAATGTGATCCAAAATCCGTTAAATTATTCTTCCTTTATATTAAAGTGATTTAAATTCATGAATAATGTTTTTAGGAGTGTTAATAATCGATTATATAATAATATTTTTGTTTATGATATCATATATGATTATATTTTAATATCTTATTACCTATTTGTTAATATTCTTTTGTTATTTTTACTATTTTAGGTGTTAATTTCCTTGTTTCACGAGTATGTTTTGACTTGTGATTTGTCATTCGTATTAATTAAATATTGGTATAATAGTATAAAAAATTTAAAACATGATTTAAATATAATATATGCTTAGTATATATTTACTTATAATAATCCCTAAAAATTGGAGATATGAAATGAAATGCACCATTCAGGGAGACAGTAGGCCGCAAGTTTACATGAACACTATAATCATTTCTATGTCATATTAAAACAATGAAAACAAAATGATATATATATATATATATTGTAATTATAGTATAATATTTATGTTATATAAGTCATAATTTTTTATTAAACCCATCCTTTAGACATTCCATGTATTGCGCCAATGAATCAAATCCCTTTGAGGAAGCAGTAGTCGACACTTCCACAAAGGATGTTATCATATTTATACCAAATGGAAACCAAAAGGGTATGTGTCATAAAATAATTTTAGAAGCATAAAGGTATAATAAATATCATATATAACTTTTATAAAAATATTTCCCATCATTATTCCCAACCATGAATGGTGGAAAGGGAAAATGAACAATCATCATTTCATGAGGCAGTAGTTCTCCATACACATAAACAGTATGTTCATTGCCCATTAGATGGGATAGTGTGTAACATTAGGTTGAAAACAAAATTTAAAAAAATATCAGTATATTTAGGATACTGAAGTTATTATATAATCCTAGAATAATATTAATTTAAGGATAGAGGATTGAAATAAAACTAGAGCAATCATTGTATAATGTTACATCATTTTCTGGAAAATCATATTTGTTTTTACAAAAATACTTCCTTGGATGAATTTGTGCCCAAATGTATGATTATATTGTTAGTTTTGGGATGTTTTTATGTGATTTTTATAGGTTTTGTATGAACCATATATGTTATTTATTCTAAATAATATATAAAATGATGTTACATTTTATAATCTTGGGGTGCACTCTATTAGAAATTCTCAATAGATTAATTTATACTAAAATAAATCTCAATCCAAATTCCTCCAAAATTAAATTTATTTGATTAAAATATATCAGAATTTTGTAATACCAAAAAAAAAATACTTTTGAAAAGTATTGGTATTATTTTAATCATTTTCATTTTATTTTCTCCTTAATTAATGCATTTAAATTTTACCTATGGTGTAAACTTTCCTATACTAAGAGGGTATAATTTTTACATAAAAGGTATAAATTGGACCATAAATATAAAATTTCTTATATTTTATACTATATATTATCCTCTTGACCTTAGTTAATATTATTATGTATTTAAAATAATTTAATAAAATATTTGTTTCATAAGAAATCATTAGGGTCAATTTTGAAACTATTCATAAAATTGTATTTAATAAAATACATGAAGAAATATAAATTATAAAAAATTAACTTAATACATCCCTATCATGTCATATTCACCCACAAAATTTGTGAATCGTCTTAATTAATTAATCTTATGTTTATTTTATTATTTATAATATCATTTAATTGATTTTCCAATTAATTGAATCATTAACGTATCATCATTGTGCAAGACTTTATGAAAATTATTTAATTCCTAAAAATTAAGAATAAATAAAAATGATATATATATATATTTTATATTTAAAACTTAATATTTATACTCTAAAATATCTTTTATTTGACCACATATGAAACTTTTAATACTTATAAAAAACAAGAGTGTCACATATTGGACTTCCCTTAGTATAAAATAATATAAAAGCTATAAAGTCATCCACATGGCTCCAAGTGATCCTAAAATAGAACAATGGATTAGTTTGGTCTAAATAATCCTATCCAAGTAAATTGTGAGAATTTTAAGGGTAACTTTAAAATTCATATAATATTATTTTTACCCTTAATTACCTGATTTACTTTTAACCGTGGAAAAAATAATATTATGTAACTATTCACCGAAACATAAGTTGATCCTATAGACAATAAATTTCATAATTATTATAAATGTGTATTTATATTTTTCAAAATTTAATTCATATAAGTGGAATGCAGAAGTTTAATTCTAATACACAAATGAGATTAGAAATTTTGGTTTTAAAATAAAAACATCCAATAGTTTGAGAAGTTTTTACATCTAAAATTAATGTGAATTTTGATTTTAATGACCTCAATTGGTTTAAATATTATATAAATGGTCTAATTAAACTTTAAAACGAAATCCAAACATATTGTTTGTATAAAAATAAATTATAATAAAATATAGCATTGAATTAAAATATTATTCATTATTTATCAAAAAATAAAACTTCTTTGAAAAATATGAATCATTCAACCAAAGTAAATTTTTATATCCTAATTTAGAATAAGAAGTAAATTTTGATAGATAGAATATATAAAAATTTGAAGCTTTTGATTTAAAATACGTTCAACATTAAAAAGTGATAAAACAACCTTAAGAAAAATCATAATATTGTTTTTATTTTTATCTTAATCCTTTAAAATCATTTGGATGAATTTCAAAACATTTGATAAAATTTAAAATATATAAATTTCAATTTTTTTTATATTCATTATTCCCTTCAATTTTATGGATAACTTATGATTTCATTTTAAATAATAATTCTAATAGTATACCATAGTTCGTTTAATCACAAATTTGTATGTAATGTAAGCTATAAAAGAAAATGAATTTATATAAAAATAGACGTACTATAAAATCTGGGGGTGTTGTAGTCTTGGTAGTTCGACATAAATTATGAAGCTGTTTAAATAATTATGATGGTGCCACAGACATTTATTAACTAAAATTGTCTTTCTTGTTTGAGTTATGATGAATTCTCATTATTATGATTGATGTAATTTTAATTGTTAATATTTAATGCAATAACTCAGTTTTCTGACCTTTTTCAGATTGTGTATGAGCCATGTATGTTATAGTCAAGGTCTCATGACCTTATTATTATCTTTTTCTTTCATTTGAATAACAACTGATATCTCCCATTTTTACCCTTTTTGAGCATCTAATAGTAGGCTTTTCATTTGTTTCCTCTCTCTAGGTTATTGTAAAAGTTTTAGTAGGGTATGCCTATGAAGAGTACTATGCAGGTAGATCATTATGGGATATGTTTAAGATCATTCATAAAATAATAATAATATATATATATATATAATCATTGAATACTCTAAACCTTTATAGTTATGACATAAATCATATTATTATGTATTGAATATTCATATAAATAGATGTAATAGTTGTGTTTAAAAATATCAGGAAATTATTGTTGGTATCAAAGCAGGGTTTGGTCACTACATTAAGATTAAGGCTATAAATGTTTCGTGAAAACCATGGTAATTGGTCAAAGAATTAGATAAATTCCTAATGTTTTTATAACAATCATGATTGAACTAGATTAAAACTATTATTTCATAAAATAAGGTTTTGTGATTTAGAAGTTATATAATTTATTTTTATAATTATTTGGTTTTATAATATGATAACTATTTCTCAAACATTTTTTTTCACTGGATATAACCCAAAGTAATCATGGTAATTTTGAATATTGTGGGTAATGTAATGAATTCCCACCAAAGAAACCCTATGCCACGTGAGAAGAAATTCAATATGTTTATTCTATGATCACAAGAAAATTTCTCAGGATATGAATCATGATGAGTTTCCAAATGACCAATGGAAGGAAAAATATAATTTTTAAACTTCCATGGTGTAAAATCCACCTTATTTTAGTGGATATTATAATACACAAGCAGTTGAGTGATGGATCAAAACAATTGAGGCAATTATTCTTGTTTTGAAATAGTTGAGACTTGAAAAATTTGCTCTAACTATTTATCATCACAAAGGAGAAGAAGATCAATTGTGGAATATTTTCATGAAAATTACACTAGTGGAAAAAACTGAGTCCATGGAAAGGTATGTCATTAAACTGATATTTTTTATTATGTAAATTCATCATAATCAATATACCAAATTAGAGGATAAATTTCATTAGTTGATGATAAAGGCTGATGAATCCATTGATACCTAGGAGGAAATATTTCCATGTTTTTTAGGATATTCCTTTAGTTTAACTGCCAGCCCTGAACGTAAAATTGATCAATTATTTGGGGTCCTAAAACAATGTATCTGTAAGGAATCCTCAAAAAGATACTTTATTAGATATTAATAAACTATCCAATGTAAAATCAAATTATAAATATAAATTGGATATTCCTACCTCAACTATGGTATTTATATGAATATAATGATCGAGTCTCATGAAATCTCCAATAAATCAAACAGTGTAATAAAATGAAAACCATTTACATGCCATAAATGTTGGAAGAAACATCAAGGTAATTGTTTGAATGGAACTAGGGGGTCTAAAAGTAGAAAGGTGGGTCATAAATCCCATGAATGACCAAAGATAATGAATAGAACAGTTAATTCAATGGACTAAAATAATTCAACAACTAAATAAACACCAATATTAAAATGTTTCAAATTTTGAGAGAATATGAAATATACAATCTAGTTCATGAATCTGAATGTTTTTTATGATGAATTTCAACATCCAATTATGCCCAAAGAAAAATTAAAATCTCATGAAATCATGACATCCAAATTGGGTTATGAGAATGAAATGATTAAAGGTACACTTATTATTTATTCTATAAAAAATAATGTTTTATTTGATTATAGACTTAGCCACTCTTTTATTTATAATTAATTTTCTAGTGGTATCACTATATCACCTCAAATATTTTATGTGGGGTTAGCTGCAAATTCACTTAATGGCACAACATTCACATCTCAATTCTATAGTTTTACTATAATTTATGTTGTGAAAAAGTGATTCCTATGAATATTGTGATTATATCTTTAGTTAAATTAATTTTGATTCTTGTCGTGGATTATATTTATCTTTATGAATACCATATCAAATTTTGAGTAAGGGATATAACCTTTCCGATTATGAATGGACATAATATCATTTTTTGACGCATGGATGAATAAGAAATTATGATTTAAATCACATCTATCATATGGTCAAGATTCCTCTTCAAAAGAAAATTAATCTATAATGGTTTGGGAGAATATCAACATTGATGATATGACCATTTTGTAGGATTTTTATTATTTTCAAAAGAGTTACTAGGTATCCCAAAAAATCTTGAAGTTGTGTTTTCAATAGAACTCAAACATAGAGCTACAACAATTATATAGATTCCTTATCGAATGGCCACAATTGAGTTGCATTAATTTAAGAAGAAACTCTATGAGAATCATGACAATAGAATCATTCAGAAACATACATCACCTTGGGGTAAACCTATTCTATTTTTTTTTGATTAAATAGGAATCAATGTGACTAGGCATTGATTATAGAGAACATAACTAGATCAATATTAAGAAAAATTATCATATCCCTCATATTTCTCAATTATTGGATCATCTACATAGATATCAATACTTTTACATAAAATTACTTTATTCTGGATATCATTAATTGAGATTCATGAAAGGTGTTTTAACCAAGAAGACATTACATATAGGTTATATACACTGTGAATTTTAGTGAGGACTTTTTGTCTTGCTAATTCTCCCATTTTATTCATGGAATTATTTAATAATGAATTTTTAGACTGCTTTTATAACATTGTGTTAATATTTATAGATGATATTTCTGTATATTCAATGAGTAAGGAATTGTATTGATATCACTTGAGGACTGTGCTGAGGAGCCAAATAAAGAATAAAATTTTGGAATAAAATCCCATGTGTGAAAGTTGGATTCATGAAGATTCATTTTTTGGACATATAATCTCATGTGAAGGTATATTAGTAACTTCTTCAGTGACATATGTTATTTAGAAATAGACAAGACCAACTAAGGTAACTAAAATCCCATTTTTTCTTTGTTTTGATGAATATTATCAATATTTTGTAAAGTATTTCACATGACTATCAAATCACTTCACCAGGTTGACTTGGAATGAAGTTATGTTGAAATGGAAGAAGGAATGTAAAGTTAATTTAAAGGATATAAAAAGAAGTATGTTTAGTGAAACTGTACTAACACTACCCTTCAGTGGAGAAAGGTTTGTGATATATAATGATGCATCAAACAAGGGATTGGGATGTATTCACTTGAAACACTATATAGTGATATATTATGCCTCATTCCAAATAATGGTATCTATGAAATATTAATAATCTCATGATATTGAGTTTGATGTGGTAACTGTTACATTATAGATATGAATGAATTATATCCATGGAGAAAATTGTGACATATATATATATATAACATTTAATGTATTGTTTCAATAAACAAGAGATTAATATGAAACAATGAAGAATGTTACATATGATTAAATATTTTGAATGATCAATACATCCCCTCTTTAAGAAAGTGACAAAGGTGGAAGATTATTTTTTTAGAAATGATCATGCCAGTTTATCTATGATGACGATAAAAAAGATACAATATTTATTGATTTTAAAAAGAAGTATCATCAAATATTAAAGGACAGATATAATTATTATTTGGCTCAAATTAATTTTCAACCATCATTCCATGTGATGATTAAAGGGGTGATGAAAAAAGATATTTACCTGAAAATAAGATGATAAATCATCTTATGTTAAACCATTATTATGATGGAAAAATAAGGTTTAGGAACCATATATTTTTCCTACCCACATATGATTTGAAGATGATCTTTTAGATGAGACTCATATCTCATCATTATTTATTCATATTGGATTTAAGAAGACGTATAAAGACCTAAAGATGTTTTTTGGGTGGGCTGGAATAACGATAGATGTTGTATTGAATGTTTCTCAGGGTATGGTTTTCCAAAAAGTTAAGACTAGGAGAAATAAGACTAAGGGGAGGTTAAAACCACTAACATACCTGAATAGAAAGTAGAAAACATAACCCTGAATTTTGTCATCATAGTCCCAAAAACATCTAAAATCTATAATACAATATAGGTTATAGTAAATTGCCTTACAAAATGGAAAAAAAACATGTCTATCTGAGAAATTATATATCATGATCAATTAAATAGAGTATATATTAAATAAGACGTATGATTTAATGTAGTACCACATCCCATTGCATCTGATCCATATCTGAGGTTTACATAGATGTTTTGAAGAATTTTTCAGTAGGATTTGGATACAGAGTTATGTTTCAACACTTTTATCATCCAAAAAAAGATGAATAGTCTGAGAGGACCATTAAAAACCTAGAATAAAAGTGGAGAGATTTATATTTATATTTCAAAGGTATTTAGAATCAACACCTTCTTTTGGTGTAATTTTCGTACAGCAGTATTTTTCAATCCATCATTAAGATAACTGTTTTTTAAGACCAATATGGTAAAAAATGAAGTACTCTAATATAATATAGTGTAGTTAGAGAAAGAAAGAATTTGTGAATATAAATGGATAAGAATATGGTATATAAGGTCAGATACATTCACCATCACATAAGAGTAACTGAGAGTTGAAAAAAATGTATTCTAAAAATCATTGGAAACATATTGTGTTTAAATTTTGTGTAAATTTATTCCTATTAAAATCTTCTTGGAAGGTAGTGATGATATTTGGAATGAAGGAAAATATAATCCTTAGGAATATCATGGATTTGAAATTCTATATTATATCTGTATGATAACTTATTGATTGGTGGTTTAACCAAATATATCTCAAGTTCATGATGTTTTTCTTGTATCTATCATTTGGAAGTATATACTAGATCCTTAAAAAGTACAGAACACATAGTTCTTACCACCGGAGAAAGGTATTTATTATCAATAATAACTAATATAGAATTTATATTATAGGGATAAATTTCTACGAAACAAGACCGAAGCATTATAGAAAACCGCTAAATTGAAAATGATATCTGGGAACATTAGAATGTGATAAGGTTGATGTATCCTGACATGTTTGTATATGAGTGATGAATTTTGAGTGTGATATTCATTTTTAGTGGAAAAAATATATTGTTAGAAAATTTTTATGAAATATATCACATTATATAATTTGATATCTTTGAAGTCTTGTATTACACACAACTGTAAGAACCCAGTTCGTAGTTTTGAGGTACGAGTTTCTTATTTTCCCTTTTACTTAAGTGTTTTTGAGAAAATATGGAAAATGGGGAAAAATTCCAAATTTTGGATGTACACGCCATGTACTTTTGTCCGTGTGGGATGAAGTACATAGGGCGTGTAGCCGTGTCGGTGGAAAAGGGTATAAGGACCGACTACACTCCATGTAGTGGTCCCTTATACGTCGTGTAGTCAGTCGGTAGGAAAATAGTAATGCAGTGGCTAGCTGTGAGACCGAACACACCGTGTACTCAAGGAGGCATGACGTGTAGTCATGTTGGTAGGTGAACAATGCCACGCTAGCGGAAAACCACCAGTGGAAAAGTAAAAAAAATGGGAAGTACACGTCATGTACTCGGATGTACATGCCGTGTACCTTGTTTTTTTTCTCTTATAATTCATAGTATCCTACACTATTCACTTGGAAGGCATAGAAAGGGAAGGGGGATTAGGAGAGGAAGGTCGGGGATTTGGAGATCCTCCAAGAATACATCAGGAATCCGTTTTCGCCTTGGATGATCTCGTTGGAACCGCACGGGTAAGAGCTTCCTTCTCCTGGTGTGTCTCTTGCCAATTCATCCTATAATGGGAGTTATTTGTGTTTATGCAAGGATTATTTTACCATAGATCTATGAAATATTTTGGAGTTTTTGGAATCGAAGTTCACGTATATTGTTCATTGGTGATAAAGCTAGGTTTCTTGGTTTTTATTTTCCAACTGTCGTGCGTTTTGTGTGTTTTTAGCTACTATCCCATATTTTGGGTGTCATGAGGATGAGGTTGTGGCTATTTTAAATACCTATAATTTTATAGGTAATTAAATATGATATCAAAATGCAGTTTGGGATCGTTTCTTGGATCCAGGACCACCCCGGGGGTGCGTTCCTCTGTTTAGCTGTCTGGCCAGAATACCCAAGGGTATTCCATGTTTAAATTGTGCACTAATTTTTCCTTGAGAGGATTTTTATGTAATTGCATTTTTATCTACATATTGGGCCTGGCCTAGTTACTTGCACCTGAGGGCAGTGTTTTACTTAGACTGCATGAGTTGTTTTGCGTAGCCCGAGGGCAATTATTATCTTAGCATGAGGGAAACATCTTCTGTGCCTGTAGAAAATAGACTATGTGCCTAAGGGTGACACTATGTACACCTGAGGGAAAAAATATGTTATGCATGTGGGCAATTACCTTCAGGTTACGTTTCTGATACCCGAGGGTAAAGGTTTACGTGTCTGAGGACAATGACTTTTTACTTAAAAATGCACTGTGGTGTTTTCTTAATTTAAATTGAATAAATGAATAATTAAATGAAAATATAACTGTTAAGTTAGTTACTTTTGAGTACAGCATAGTTTATTGCATTCACTACTGCATACTTTTTTTGCATTTTTACACCGAGTTGGGCACGGGCCTTTGGTGGGTGCCTACTGAGATATATTTCTCACACCCTATTTGGGTCATGCTTTTCGTCCCAAACAGATTACATTTATGCAGGTGTAGATAAGGGAAAGGGTGCCTATATAGGTACATGATTGTTGCTGGGGTGTAAGAGAGCATTGGACCGAGCATTGGCTCGCGATGCCTATGGCTGTTATGTTTTTCTTTCCTGTACTTGTACTTATGTTGTATTGTATTGCATTGCAGTGTAACATGTTATGGATGTTTTCTTAGAATTGAGGCATGTTACATCATTTTATATACTGGTTGGTTATATCTACTGCAGTTTTTAATTTCAGTTGTGTATGGTTTATTACTTCCATTGTTCATGTATGTTTATTTTATATTCTGTTGTGCTACACTTTGACAAATGAGGGCATAGTTTCCCCACTATCATACCAGGGCCCTCTCTTCTAGTCGGAAGCCTCTGGAGTTTTGGGAAATACGCTTGAGGTCACGTGGCGAACTAGGTTTGGGGCACCCGTGGAGTGGTACCCATAACTAGGAAGTTACAAAGTGGTATCAAAGGCAGGTTTCTTTTACATGACTTACTATTTGGAGCCTTATTCAGGGATAGGAAGAGAATGGTAGTTGGTAATAAGTTGTGCCCTGGAGTAGCTAACTCATGTATAGGGAAAATCCAATTTACCTCATGTTTTAATTTTTCTGATTTTGTAATTTTCCAGTTGATTTGATTTCACTATTGGGTGACACACTTGAGATTGTGTTGTTTCTATTTTATCTATGGGTTATATTTAGTTTCAACCCAATGAGATGAGGGTATTCCATGTCATGCATCATTTAGGCACATTCTAGAAATCACATGCCATGCATAGTTTCCATGCCACGTAGGTGCATTAGTAATTTCATGTTTTTGTGATAGTTGTTGTGCTAGAAAATCGTGTTGTGGTGATAGCTTCTTTGATAAATACCCTCTATGTTATAGGGTATTTCGTATGAGCCGGTTTATAGAATTGATTCCAAAATTTGGTTTTTGGGGATCATGGGCCCCCATTTACCACGATTTGGTGGATCATTGACTGTTTCTGTTAGTTATAACACAGATAAGATGTCAAACTTTGATTCGTGGTGAGTATGGACTCTCACGGATCGGAATTTGACACTTAGGTGTTGTTTTGCGGTATTTTCTGGGTTCTGGGGAAGTTTCTGAGGCATACTGTCCAGAATTTCTAGAATACACGCCATGTAGTACCTTCAACACGCTGTGTATGGTCTTCTGTTCGGGAAGCAAAAAAAAACTTTTTTGGTACACGCCGTGTATCCTAAGTACACACCTTGTAGTCTCTCCCTGTGTCGTAGACAGTGTGGGTGGGGACACGGGGAAGGGAAATGCTTGGGGCAAACATGGTATGTACTAGATGTACACGTCGTGTAGTGTTGACCCGGAGACCCGACCGTGTAACTAATAAACACAGGCCAGTGTAGTCGTTTCTTGAAAGACATCATGTCAATGAAGAACACGTCGTATAGTGTGACCTGGGGACCCGACCATGTAACTAACAACACGAGTCAGTGTAAACCTTTCGAGTACATGCCATGTGTATATGAAACACCCCATGTAGTGCGAGTCATGTTTTCGCCCGTGTAACTAACAAAACAGGTTTAAAGAGCTCTTCTAGACCACGCCTTGTACCTGTGGGACACGCCGTGTAGTCTTGTCCGGGGACAGATCATGTGGACTTAGCCGTGTGACTGGGAAACGGGGTTGTTGAAACGTTGTGTGCGGGTGTAACACGCCGTGTAGTGTCAAGTTGAGTAGTCAACCATGTCACAAGCGACACGAGAAGTTGGAAAATTTCACCATACACGCCATGTAGATGATATACACGCCATGTAGTTCTGTTCAAACGGGTTCCATGTGGCTTAGCTGTGTCGAAGGACCCGAACAGGGGAGGGGAAGTCAAGTACACATTGTGTGGTCATTATAAATTCAATGTTGTCTTGTTTTGAAAATCATGAAATGCATTCTTCCTCTAGTTCCCTTTGTGGTTTCTTCGTTTTCGGTCATTGTTAATCTTGATCTATGGTGCGCTTTTGACCTTGTAGTGTCAAGCCGCTGAGACGATCAGGAATTGTTCTCCAGGAGAGCAGCAATGACTATACTCCGAAGATGGTGGTCCATGGGCTACCAGTTAATCCTCCAGCAGATCCAGATGTGGCGCCAGCTATTATACCGGACGCAGGCGCAGATGTGCAGTTCTGTGAAGGCTTTATGCGGTTCATGCAGACCTTTTAGAGAGCACCGCAGGCTGCCACATCAATGGATGAGCTTACTCTTATCTACCAGCAGTAGCATCCGCCTACGTTCTCAGGGGATGGCGGACTACAGGCTGCGGAGTCTTGTCTTGGATCGATGAAGACTATTTTCGAGCATCTTGAGACGCCTCCAGGACGGAGGGTCAAGCTCGCGACATAAATGTGACGTGATTCCGCCAAGAGGTGGTGGGATGTTACCGCCCAGACATAGAGTAATATATACATGGAGTGGGATGTTTTTCTGGCAGTCTTCTATGAATTATTCATTCCAGAGATGCTGAGGGAAGACAGAGCTTGAGAGTTCATGAATCTGCAGTAGGTCGCTATGTCGGTGATGGACTATTCTTCTCATTTCACTGAGCTTCATCATTTTTCACCTATACTGGTGGGTGATGAGATGTTGAGAGCCAAGATCTTTGAGGATGGTCTTAGATTTGACATCTGAGCACTGGTGAATGTTTTCAGGTTGCCTACTGTACATGCTATTGTGAATCAGGTGCAGATTATAGAGAGGAACCTGCGTGAAGCTGGTGGTGTGGGCAAGGGTGGTTCAACACATGCTTTTGGTACAATTTCTTCTGGTAAGAGGAAGAGACCGATGTAATTCTCTTGGGGTGGCAGTGCCAGCCAGGCAGTTTCTTCGGTTGGCCAAGTTGTGTGATACCAGTGTGGTAAAGAGGGGAACAAGAGACCGCAGGGTCCATGAGACCCAGTGGAGTTCCGAGCTTGCGGCAAGATGGGTCATCTGCAGCGCTTTTGTAGGGAGTTTCCACCAGTTGCTAGTGAGAGGGGTTCTGTGCAGACTCCGCGTGCAGGAGCATGACCATTGTCTTCTTACTAGTCAGGGAACTGGAATACGTCTGGGCGTGTAGGTAGAGATGGTGGTAGTGGATGTGGAAGCCAGACACCAGGATCTTAGAGGCAGCAGGGTGGGACAGCTCAGGGTAGCCAGGCTGTGTCGTAGGGCCGCAGCACTGGGCATGCATATGCAATGCAACAGACTGAGCAGGAGCAGGATCTCAGACCTTCTACAGTTAGAGGTACTATTCTTGTAGCTTCTGTCTTATCTTCAGTACTTTTTTATACAGGTGCTACACATAGTTTTATATCTGTGCCCTTTGTGGAGATCCTTGGGCTTTATGTTTCTACTTCTTCTGATATCATGACACTAGACACACACTATTGGGGACTAGGATAGCTGGTGTGCGTCAGTTCAAGGAGTTCCGCCTTGAGGTTAGTGGGTGTCACTTTCTTTAGGACCTCTATGTATTAGAAATGAAAACTTATGACCTCATTCTCAGGATGGACTGGTTGGTTCCCATTCGAGCCTTTGTAGACTGCTATTGTTGCAGGGTGAGTTTATCATCACCAGAGGGCGGAGAGTTTCTTTGCAAGGGAAAATGGGATGTTCAGGCGAGTCGAGATTGACCAGAGCATCATGGGAGAGGTGGAGTCACATCCCAGAATGCGAGTTTATATGTGGATGACTAGGGGACTTGTCAGAAGGATTTCCCTCCAGTGGTTGAACGTTTCAGGGATGTCTTTCAGGATGTCTTTTCAGGTCTACCTCTATATCGAGAGGTTGATTTCTCTACTTGGCTTGTGCCGGGAGCAGCACTGGTGTTTATTACTCCTTATAGTATGGCTACGCCTAAGTTATAGGAGCTCAAGAGGCAGTTCGAGGAGTTATATGCAAAGGGTTTTATCCGACCCAATACTTCTCAGTGGGGTTCTCCAGTCCTTTTTGTGGAGAAAGTGGACAGTACCCTCAGAATATATGTGGATTATTGGAAGTTGAACTAGCTGATGGTCAAGAACGGAAATCCCTTGTCGAGAATTGATTGTCTTTTTATCAACTTCGTGGAGCACGAGTGTTCTTGAATATTGACTTGAGATCAGGATATCATCAACTGCGTGTTAGGCCATCTAATATACCTCTAACATATTTCAGGAGAAGGTATGGTCTATACGAGTATACGGTTATGCCGTTCGGACTCATGAATGCGCCAGTTGTTTTCAAGGCTCTGTTGAATCATTTGTTCCATCCTTATCTGGACTCTTTCGTGGTAGTATTTGTGGATGACATCTTAGTGTACTCTCACACTCGACACGACCATGCCACCCATCTTGAGATCGTATTGAGTACACTGAGATAGCATCAGCTATATGCTAAACTCTCAAAGTGCCACATTTGGATGGACCAGATTCACTTCCTGGGTCATATCATCTCAGAGGCAAGAGTTTTAGTAGACCCAGAGAAGGTGGAAGCAGTAGTTTCCTGGGATCATCCTAAGAACGTGTTTTAGATATAGAGTTTCTTAGTGCTGGATGGTTACTACAGACGTTTCATACAAGACTTATCCCACATAGCATCACTATTGATGGGTTTGACTAATAAAGGTGTGAAGTTCAGTTGGGAAGAAGCTTGCGAGACAGCCTTTTAGGACCTGAACGGGAGGTTGACATCAACACCGATCCTAATACTCCCAGAGCATGGGAAGAGCTATACAGTTTACAATGATGCATCAGGTATTGGGCTGGGAGAAGTGTTGATGCAGTGTGATCAAGTTGTTGCGTACTGGTCTCGGCAGTTGTGGTCACATGAGAGGAATTACCTGACGCATGATCTCGAGTTGGCTGGAGTTGTACGTGCATTGCGGTGTTGGAGACACTATCTGTTGGGAGAACATTTTGTGTTTTTCACCGACAACAAAAGTCTCAAGTATATCTTTACACAACGTGACTTGAATCTGAGACAGCGAAGGTGGGTTGAATACCATCAGTCCTTCGACTACGAGCTTTCCTATAAACCTGGTAAAGGTAATGTAGTAGCTGATGCACTGAGCAGGAAGACTCAGATACAGGCTGTGCAGGAGGCCAATGGTGAGTGGCAGCGCAAGGCTTTGTTCTCTAAGATGCATTTGGAGGTGCATGACAGTCAGGGGAAGACCTATCTTTCATCTTTAGCTGTGACTTCTACCCTCCTGGATAGAGTGAGGATGAGATAGCTATCTGATTCAGAAGGCCTAGTTCTATGGGAGTCAGTGGAAAGTAAGGACCCTCCTCCTAGTTGGAGGATAGGCGATGATGGAATTCTGTGATTCCATGGAAGTGTATGGGTTCCAGGGTATATACATGACAAACTAATGTAGAAGTTTCATGCTTCATCTTGGGTAGTTCATCCCAGGGATACCAATATGTACCGAGACTTGAGACTTCAGTACTGGTGGCTGGGTATGAAGAGAGGTGTAGCTGGTTTTGTTACGAGATGTTCCACCTGTCAGCAGGTGAAGGTGGAGCACCAGAGACTAGCTAGACTGTTTCTACAGTTACCCATCCCGGAGTGGAAAAGGGATGATGTTGAAATGGATTCCATGACGGGGTTTCCGAGGTCACCTCGAGGAAGTAATGTCATGTGGTTTGTTGTGGACAGACACAGAAAGGTACCTCACTTTTTGCTGATCAAGGAAACCTTCGGTGCTGACGATCTTCGAAAGTTGTATATCCGAGAGGTCGTACGTCTTCCTGGTGTCCCTCATTCTATAGTTTTAGATAGGGACACACATTTTACGTCTCTTTTTTTCCAGAGTCTTCATAGGGAACTGAGTACCCAGGTACTTCTGAGCATGGCTTACCACCCTCAGACTGATGGCCAGTCAGAGCGAACGATACAGGTGCTTGAGGACATGTTGTGTGCATGCATCCTGGACTTTGGGGGATCTTGGGAGAAGCATATACCCCTAGTCGAGTTTTCCTATCATAAGTGTTTTCAGAAGTCTATCGAGATGGAACCATACGAGGCTTTATATGTTAGTCCATACCGATCACCCTTGTGCTGGTTAGAGGCACGTGAGGTAGATTTACTGAGACCATGTCTCGTGCAGGAGAATTCCGAGCAGGTCTAGTTGATTCAGAAGTGGATGGCTACCGCGCAGCCTCATCAGAAGTCTTATGCTGATCTCCGCATACGACCTTTAGATTTTATGCTCGGATATTAGGTTTTATTGAATGTTTCACCGAGGTTGGGACACAAACGGATCCGGAGATAGGGTAAACTTTCACCGAGGTATGTGGGTCTATTTGAGATTTTAGAGAGAGTCGGGCCGGTTTCCTATCAGTTGCAGTTACCAAAGAGGTATCGGGCCATGCACGACGTCATCCATGTATCTCAATTGCACTGCTATCATTCAAACCCATCTCACATTCTTCAACCTAAGGAGGATGAGCTTGAGACAGATGTGTCCTTTGAGGAGCATCTGATTCGTATCATTGACAGGATAATGAAGGTTCTCTGAGGCTGGTCAGTTCCTTTCATATGAGTGTTATGGCAGAATGACCGAGTCCAGGATGAAACCTGGGAGTGGGAGACCCATGTACGTGCTCAGTGGCCGGGGTTGTCCTCATCTTTATATTCGCCACCCTTAGAAGGGAAATTCTAGGACGAATTTCTTTATAGGGGGATGTTTTTAAGAAGCCAGTTTTTAGTTTTGAGGTACGGGTTTCTTCTTTTCTCTTTTCCTTAAGTTTTTTTGATAAAATAAGGAAAATGGGGAAAAATCTCAAATTTTGGATGTACACGCCGTGTACTTTTCCACACGCCATGTACTTTTGGTCGTGTGGGATGAAGTACACAGGGCGTGTAGCCGTGTCAGCGGCGAAGGGTATAAGGACTGACTACATGCCGTGTATTGGTCCCTTACATGCCGTGTAGTCAATCGGCAGGAAAATAGTAAGGTGGTGGCCAGGTGTGCGACCGAACACACCGTGTATTCAAGGAGTCACGTCGTGTAGTCATGTCGACAGGTGAACAGTTCCACACTAGCGGGAAACCACCAGAGGAACAGTTAAAAAATGGAAAGTACATGTAGTGTACTCGGAAGTACACACCTTGTAGTTTTTTTTTGCCTAAAATGGCCAGTAGCCTCCCCTATTCACAGGGAAGTCTTAGAATGGGAAGAGGGCTCGAGAGAGGATGTTCGGGGCTTTGGAGATCCGCCGAGCGCATGTCAGGAATCTGTTTCCGCCTCAGACAATCTCGTTGGAACCGCACGGGTAATAGCGTCCTTATCCTGGTGTGTCTCTTGCCAATTCTTCCTCTAATGGGAATTCTTTTCATATAAGAAATGATTATTTACCTCTGATCTACGACGTCTTTGGGAATTTCTGGAATCGAAGTTCATGTATATTGTTCGTTGGCATTAAAGGCAGGTGGCTTGGTGTTTATTTTCCAACTGTCATGCATTTTTTGTGTTTTTGAGCTACGAACCCATATTTGGGGTGTCGTGAGTCTGATTCCATGGCTATTTTAAATACCTAGAATTGTATAGGTAAATAATATTATATCAAAATTCTGTTTGGGATCGTTGCTTGGATCCAGGACCACCCCGGGGGTGCGTTCCTCTGTTTAGCCGTTTGGCCAGGATACCAGATGGTATACCATGTTTAAATTATGCACTACTTTTTTCCTTGAAAGGATTTGTATGTAATTGCATGTTTATTTACATATAGGGCATGGCCCGGTTACTTTCTCATGAGGGCAGTGTTTTACTTAGCCTGCGGGAGTTGTTTTTCTTAGCCCAAGGGCAGTTGTTATCTTAGCCTGAGGGAAACTTCTTCCGTACCTGTGGGAAATAGAATCTGTGCCTGAGGGCAACACTACGTACTTCTGAGGGAAAAAATCTGTTATGCCTGTGGGCAATTACCTTCACGTTACGTTTCTGATACCTGAGGGTAAAGGTTTGCATGTCTGAGGACACTGACTATTTACATAAAACTGCACTGTGGTGTTTTCTTATTTTAAATGGAATAAATGAATAATTAAATGACAATATAAGTGTTAAGTTAGTTACTTTTGAGTACAGTTTCGTTTATTGCATTCACTACCGCACACTATTGTTTCATTTTTACACCCAGTTGGGCACGAGCCTTTGGTGGGTGCCTACTGAGATATATTTCTCACACCCTGTTTGGGTAATGCTTCTCGGCCCAAACAGATTATGTTTCTGCAGGTGTAGATAAGGGCAAGGGTCCCTATATAGGTACATGAATACTTCTGGGGTGTAGGAGAGCATGTGACCGAGCATTGTCTTGCGATTCCGATGGTGGTTCTGTTTTTCTTTCCTGTACTTACCCATCAGTTGTATTGTATTGTATTGCAGTGTAACATGTTCTGGATGGTTTCTTAAAACTGAGGGATGTTGCATCATTTTATATACTGGATGGTTATATCTGCTGCAGTTTTTTATTTCAGTTGTGTATGGTTTACTGCTTCCACTGTTTCTGTTTCTTTATTTTATATTCCGTTGTGCTATACTTTGACAAATGAGATTATAGTTTTCCAACTATTAGACCTGGGCCCTCACTGCTAGTCGGCAGCCTCTAGTGTTTGGGGAAATGCGCTTTAGGTTACGTGGTGAACCAGGTTCAGGGCACCGGTGGAGTGGTACCTGGAAATGGGACGTTACAACAATAGTGAATTTAGACTAACTATGAAACATTTTAAAAAAAATAAATTATGAAAAATATATGGTCTCCACATTTATTAAGTGATTTTATTATTTATGAAATGATTATCAATAAAAAATGAATTTGAAAATAAAAGTGATGTTTTTTCTAGAGAGACTATTTTTATGCATTCATTGTATTTTATTTAGATAAAGATTACTAATCCATGTTAGTGAATGACTTTAATTAAATTTATGCCTTATTTAATTAATAAATTTTTCTAAATAGTAAACAATTATTTTTCTAAACATTTGATTATGAATAAATGAAATTTTAAGCTTCATTTTTTTCTTTTAAAAATCCATTGTTGTCAAATTTTGAAAAACAATTAATATTAACATATTACATTTATAGGTGATGAATTATAACAAAAATTAATTATATATTTAGAATTATGAAGTTCAAATTGTTAATTAGGCCTCTTTTATTTTTTGTCAATAAAAATAGTAACCATGTTAAAATTTTTACCTTGTTAAAAAGGGAAAATCGAGTTAATCTATGTTGAAAATACGTGAAAACCCTAATTGATCATTATAATTATTATTGGAAGAATTTCATTCCATCATTATCACGTTATTATTTAATTTTATTAGTTTAATTAAAAAAATTCCATGAAAATGACATTGGTATTACTTAAATCATATAATGCAATAAAATTCCACTCTCTTTGTTTATAACAACACTTATGTGTCCACATTGGAAAACAAGTATGTTATAAATGAATGTAAATGTCTAATTTGATATTAAACCCCCATTTTAATGATATATATTAATATTATTTTTTATTAGTTGTATATTTCCCTTAATTACTTATGAAACACCAATGCTTGATTTCTCTATTTCCAAAAAAATAAAATAAATGATTATAAAATTTTAAATGTGTTATAATTTGAATGATTTAATGTGACCCAAAACTTTTATAGAATTATATAACATATTAGAGAGGTTTTAAATAGTTATATTTTAATTCTTTCTTTTTATTGATGTATTATAAGTCAAAATAAATGCATAGTGTCAAAATTGAAAATAATTATATTTTATCAAAATTATATATTATTAATTTATTTAAAAATTGAAAAAATACAAAAACAATAAAATTTGGTTTTGAAATGGTTTATAATGTAATAATTAGGTTATTTATTGTCCAATTTTTAAATTATAATTAAAAATTTAAAACCATATAATATTGAAAAAGTTGTTATTGTAGTTAAAATTAAAATATTTTTACGAAGTGTTAGTCAAAATTAAAAGGTTTAAAACTGTACCAAAACATGTATAAATTATATTAATGGATGGTATTACAACCCTATCCTACCTTATAATTGAATCAATTTCCATTTTTAGGTATTTCTATAGATAATTAACATATTATAATTTAAGATTTTAAGAAATTCCAAAAGTTCCCGTCACATCAATTAGAAAAGGACACATCCTCCCCTGCTTAATTGCACCACATTAAGCCTTCTATCCTGACCATACTCTTATAAATTATCTCCTAAAATTACATATAATCATTCTAAATGTTCTTTTATTCCCAATGACCTACCATATAGTCCTTTAGAGGGGATTTGAAGGAGTCATTTTGAATAAGTGTTAATCACCTTAACTGAGGAATTTTTCATTCTACTAATCATTACTGCATTAAAATATGTGATATTTATAATAAAATAATAAATTAAGTATCCTAAATGTGGTTAAATTTTGTAATGTTTATTAATACACCATTATAAACCATATTTCACATCAAATAATTTTCGAAATTATCTCTCATCTGCATATACAACTTATTATATCTATATATAGATATAATCCATTTTTCATCACCATATTTTATGGATGGGTATTATGATGGGATTAATGTTTAAAAATGATATTTATGAAATAATTAAACTTCTATAATGAAATTATTATGTATACATTCTTACTATCTAATCCTTTGGGAAACAATAACATTGTTCATGAGTACATGTGGACTACCACATCCACAAAGCGATGTGATTCATTTTTCATTTATTTTTAACAAGTATTATAATAATGACAAATTTGGTGAAATTATATTATATATATATGATATTAAAAATATTATTTAAAATTTAATTATTATTTACCATTATTTCATTCCACCATTTGAAAAATGGAAACAACGTTCATGCGTACGTATGACCTACCATCTCTATGAACGATGTAAAAAATTTTATAAATGTAATTTTAATGAATGCCAATAAATATGTATATTATAAATATGTATGATATTAATAACATGATTAATATTCTGAAAATTATAGTACCATTATGAATATATAAGGACTAGGAATTACAAATAGAAACATACTTGGAGAATGAACCACTTATTACCCAAAATAGTGATTTTAATAATAAATTGTTAATAAACGTGTGAAAAAATATTATAACTAAATAATAAAATGTATGATATATATGAATATTGTAATGGAATAAATTACTAATAAATTCATATTTATTATACGAGTGGTTTAACTGTGAATAAGGAAAGAAGAGCCTTGAAGTAAGGGTTTATTTAACAATATCATCATTATTCGAGATTTCTTATGTTTATGTCTTAATGGGAGAATATTTATCTTCCATATATATTATTTCAATTTTTCATTAAAAATATGTTTTATATTATTCATGTAGAATATTATAAATTATTTTTTTCACATGTTTAAATAGTTACAAAACCGTTTGAAAATAATCATCATGTCATTTTACAAATTATGTAGTTTGGGAATTTTCTAACATAATAATATAAGGACAGTTTTTTAACATTTAAAAAATTAACAGATATTCCAACCATCATGACACATAAATTTTCTAAAGCGTCCTATATAAATTTTCACATTCATTTTTTACGAAGTTTTCTTCTCTTATAAGTGTGCACCCTTTAAAAAACACGATTTCAAAATTGAAAGTTTAATTTTTTCATGACTAATTCCATGTAATCCTTCAAAACAATTTACCATAAATGGTGAAATACATTGATGTTAATTTAATTTTACTAAGGATTTATTATAAGGATTAAATTATCACAATTTCTTGGGATGTTTTATGTTTATGTTAAAAATATTAATGGTTTATAAAACCCATTTATTTTTAATGGGTTCTGTTATGATAAAATGCTTATGAAACCCATTCCTTTTCATGGGTTTTGATTTGAGTAATGATTTCTGATAATGTGTAACAAAAATGTATATTTTTCATTATGTCATGGTTGGGTCCTATATATCCCTCAAATTAGTTGATTAATGTTTTATATCTAATGAGATAGTGATAGGTAAGAAATCAGAGTGATTGATTGGTTTGGGGAAACAAATATTTGTGATTGACTCGTTATGGGAAACAACTTGAGGTGATTGATCCACTCTAGGAAAAATATTTTGATACATGATATAATGATCTAATTATTTAGGATTTACATATGAAATAGTTTCAATAATTATTATGGTGCGACAAAAATTTATGACTTGAAATAAGGGTTCATGATTCAGTTATGAAAAATTATAATTCTTATGATTCACGTATTCTGAAATGTTAATGCTTCATTCCATAACTCAGGTTTATGATCATTGTTAGATTGAAAATGAAAAACATAAGTTCTCATTATGATCCCATGGAATTATTATTATTTTTTCCATTTATATGATCATCAATTTATATCTCTCATGTATACCCATACTGATCTATGAGTTCTGGATTTTATTACGATTACATTCCCTATGTTATGAAGAATTTATCTTCTAAAATAGATTTAATAAATCATTCAAATCCATTCAAATTTGGGTGCAACATGATTATCATATGAGAAATTTGAACATGAATTTTAATTTAAACACTTATTTAAATGAAATTATTTGTATAAGGATTTTTGAATTAATGCTTTTGTATATCCAAAATATTGTTGAAATATCAAGGAACACACATTTTTATATTGAACATTCATGTGAAATATAAAACATGTAGTAGTAAAATTATTACATTAGGGATTTTAATTACTAAATATTTTACATTTAACGAAAATTATTTTCATATTCATGACTAAGTCAATTTTTATAAATTTTATTGAAACACATCATTTTATCAATGTTTTCACTACCTTGAAAAATTGATTGATATGAATTTTAATTTTCATTTTCATTTTTTATATTTTAATTCTAATTAATAACATTATCAAAATTTATTAATTAATCTTCATGTTTCTAAACATAAAATAAACTTCTCATTTTATTTTATCATTTTTTGTAAAATAATTATTGTTATTTTTCTTTTGTACTTTTCATATCATTATGATTATACTTTTATAAATCTAGATAGATTTATTTATATTTTCATTCCCTTTATGAATAAAATAATTTAGTCCCTTAAATTTATTATATAAACCAATGAATTTATAAATATATGATCAATAATTGAGTCTCATTTAAATAGGTACTCAAAATTAGTTTTTTAGATCCATATTTTTTAAAAAGAAAATTAGTTTAATCCCTAACCTGGTTTTATGAAGAAATTAATCATAAATTTTCAACTATAATTTTCAAACTAAATTCATCAACATAACATTAGTCCTCATAAAATCCCCACATTGATGTCATTTACTTATATTTTTTTGGTTTCCCAGTTTTTTGGTTTTTTTGACTCGGTAAATTCGGATTGATGGTCTCCCTCTTTTAAATCAAATAACAAATTACATCCTGAGCTTTAGAAAAATTAAAATTAACCTTAAAAATATCATTTTTATAATCCTTATAATATCTATTACATGATCAACATGAGTATCCTTTATTAATGTAATATCCACATTTTAACGTGTTATGTATCATTATCGTCACTACCTTGTAACATAGAATCAGAATATAAATTAGAAACATTTGTCTAAAAATCGTCCACAACTTCCCTGAATTTTCTTTATAAGAAATATTTTTGATCTATAACTCATATTGTAATAATGATATAACAATAAAATTAATATTATATTCATAAAATACAATAATTACATTAATAGAATCTATTTTTGAATTCCACTTCAAAGGAAGTCCACTTAGTACATTTTCATAAAGAACAATATTGTTATGAGTATATCATAAATAAATCAGTCTATTCACAATAGTCTAAAATCTTTGGAACATTTGATTTTATGTTTCATATTCATCCATATTAAAGTCTTTTTTTTCATATCTTAAAATTTTGAAGTTATTTCTAATAGTCTTATCCATGCCAAGATACATGACCTGTTGAATTTTTAATATTTCATGAGTAGTTTTCCATGAAGATACATGACTATACACATTTCAATTTATTGAAAAATATAAAATATTAATAACTTTGTGATTGAATAAATATTTTACCACATCATTTCCATATTTTGATTTATGTTCCCTTATTTTAAGCTCTTAAGGTATATTAGTGATATTCCAAGGATAAATGGAAAGTATTTATTAAGAACTATTATATCTAATATTTCCAATATCCATAATGAGTTCCCTCATAATGGGGTGGAAATTTATTTATATATCTATCATTTGAACTAGTTCCTTCTATAATAAAATATTTTCTTCCCCTTCATGGTCAATTCCTGATTTTTTAGAAAAAAATGACCAAGGGGTCCTCCACTGATATGAATTTTGTTTAGAATATAAGATCTAAAATTGGAAAGTGGGGGGGGGGTGAATTTTCCATTTTAAATTCATAATAAATGTAAAAGTTATTAAAATAGAGTAATTAATTTAAATAATGTTGATAAAAATGAGTTAGAGACAATAATGTTTTATTATGGATCAGATATAAATGATCCTATTCCACTCTTTATGCCTCTCATGAACAATAAGTGATACACCCCACTATAATTACTAATAACGAAATCCATAGAATGAGTTTTTCATACATGGAGTCACAATACAATTACAATGCATTTCCCCATGGTGTTTTAAACCTAAATCATACCCGCCTTTTCAACCTGGAGGCATAAGTTGGATATCATTCCTTTTTATATGTGTAAGAACAACTTAGTGCCTAAATTTTATATTGGAGTCACAACAAACAATTAAACTTTTTAATGGTTAGTATAAACTGTTACTATTATTCACATAGAAAAAGAATAGGTTGAAGTAAAATAAGAGAACCATATTAATAATTTATAGCATTAGAGTTGAGGTAACAATTGGTCTCAAGCAGTATATGGTCCAACAAGAAATAGTCAAATGATTGTAATTTGGCATGACAAGGTAGCTAAATGCCAAATTATGTAATAAGTTTATGGTCCAAGAAAATACTCAACCACATATATATATATATGAATAATTATAACTCTTAATAATATGTTCTATTCAATGTATAATAAAATCATAAAACCTGTTTCATTTTATCATTCCCAATTAGGAATGATTTTTATTTCACAGTATTCATGAAAAATATACCAATGTGTGTCACTTATATTATATGTAACATTAAAATAGTGATGTATAGTGATAAAATTTTATAATTATTAACACATAAACAAAAAATAATTATAATTAAAATTAAAGTACCTTGTAAAACTCCAATAAATTATGTGATATAAACTGTTCAAATTGAAACCACATTTAACTTGTAACTTATGTTTTCCAAAGAAGCCAACATGAAACATAAACCCATGTAATGAAAATATAATCCTATATAAAATAATTACAAATAAAATTACATATATTTAAGCTAAATTATATTTATTTTTATAATAATTAAATCATGATACACATGTGAAATAAAAAAAGTATAATTCAAAATATAATTTTGAACACAAATAATAGCATATTTTGAGATAAAATATATAAAAGGAATTACATAAAATTATATTGTTAATAATTTGTGATTAATAATTTTCCATATATCAACACATTTTCACTTCATTTTTATTCATGGGTCCATATTGATTTTATTCATGTAGCCACTTCATTTTTTCCTCATAGTCAATTCATTATTGTTCATGGCATCACTTCATTTTGTTCAAGCATCTAGTTAATTTTCATTCTTGTTTGCACTAAAATTTTTCTTCACATAGTCAAATTATTATTTTTATTGGGGTCACATGATTTATTTCTTGTGGTAATTTAGAAACCCACATTATTTATCCCAATAAAATATCTACTTAACATCCAAATATTGTCAAATGTTAACTCATGGTCACCTCTCGCGGTCACTTCCACACAGTGTTAAATTTTCACTAACAACCACTTATTGAGGTAACTTATAGAATTTTTCAAATTTTTACTCATATTAACTTCTCAATGATACTTCAAAAATTTTAAAAAATATCACTCCTGGTCCCTTATAAAGGTGCCCACAATACTTTTTCTAATAATCAATAATTGTCATTGTTTAAGGTCACTTACATATGTTGTCCAATTTTCAGTCACCGTCACTTTTCATGGTCACTTATAGAAAATTTATTATTTTAACTCATGATATTTTCTAAATATCACTTCCTTAATGTGCCAAATTTTTAATCATGGTAACTTTTCAAGGGTACTTCCAAATGTCATCAAATTGTCACTTATAAAATTCTTACATTGTATGAGATGTTAGAATTATTAAAATTATATAAAATAATAGTAAATTGGATAATGTATCCAAATTAAATATAAACATGTATATTTTACACTGCTAAATTAATTCAATCTAGGATAACCAAAACAAAATATATGAAAGAAAAAAATACCTATAAAAATAACATCATGAGATACCTCTCAAATAAAAATGTTGGCACAAAAAATGACTCAATCATAATTTAAGATAAAGAACGTAATAAACCAATAATCATATATTTAAAACTAATTTTTTGCATTAATAAAGGTTAAAAATAGTTATTGGGAATAATCTTGAGGATTTTAATCACACATACAATACCATCTCTTAATGATACCGATTCCCCCATCAGATTCTCTACAAAAAGAGAATCGAGATCGATGTAAAAATCACCATAGTTAATGAAATGAGAGTCATTAAGAATATATCTACATAATTAAGAATAATTAAAGACAATTTATATTTATTTAATTGACGGTTAAACCCCCAACTAATAATACCACACAGTTACTAACTTTATTACCTTTAAATTTTCCAAAAATAATGTAGAACGATTGTTTTCACTATCAAATTTAAATTTCATATAATAATGGTAAATCCATGGAAACATATTATTTTGGATATAATACTCAAAAATTATTTTTATTAATGATATAAAGGTCTTATGATATTCTTGAGTAACCTCTACCATCTTTTGGAAGATGTTCCAACAAACAATCCAGTTCTCTAATAAACAATGGCACCATAAAAAGTTTACAAAACCAAGGATAAATATTAATGGCTTAAATAAATATCTATTTCCCATTATGGGGAGAAATATTTATAAATATTAGATCATGGATATAAAAAAATAGTGTTTCACAAATCAATCTATAAAGTCATTATGATTTTCTTGAGTAGTGTTCATTCACTCCTAGTTCACCATTATTTTTTTATAATTTGGAACCACATATAATAAAATGATAGTATAATTTTCATCCATGATCAAGTTAACTAATGATTCAATTTTTCACCTATAAAATATCAAAAATAGTTCAATTATGATGGATTATTAATGGATATAATTTTTTGAAAACTCATTTAATATAAAATGATTCACTCTTGAAATTAAATATTCAAGAACACATGAAAGAATTGTGTATCGTAATATAAGGACTATATATTTTGTTATGCCATCCATTTGATGATCAAATAACAATATAAGGTACTATGTGATGAATAATTATTGATTAACACTATTATATACTCTAGATGTAACATGAGGGTCTAGAACAAAGATTATTTTCTTTTGAAATCTATGAAGCTACTTTAATTTCATCATAGAGATCCTCATCATCCCATCCATTCTACTCAAATACATAAACACCAAGAAATATTTTGAAAAATTAAATTAGTCCTAAAATCTCACAAGGAATTATATTATCCTATATATTAACACAAAACTATAATTAATATCATTTAAATACCCTACAATTTCAATGTGAACGCATATAGGCTACAACAGACCTTCCAAAACATAATACAAAAAATGTAATCCCCAAAAAGAATGACATAGATATAAAAATTATTCCATTGACATATTCACTCCCAAGAACCAATTATAACCACACAAATAAAGTTAGATAATATAAATTTTAGGTTATAATACCTATGTAACACTATCAAAATCACATGGATCTACCATTCATATCACTTACAAAATAAATTTTCTATTATTGAATAAATATTAATGGTTCTGATCCACTATTTATTCATCAAGTGAATCCCCATAAACAATATGATATATTTGAACCTCTACCTCATTATAACCAAGATATATTCCCATAGAACCAAAATAAGGAAAAATAAACCATTATCTGATAAAATAAAACCACATTATTTACATCTACAATATCTATATTCAAAAATCAATGGTAAATTATCATTATTTAGATATATCCAGCTCCAAGAGAAATTTCACTATATATCTCATTCCATAATGTATAGACTACAAAAATATACTTCTATTAACAAAAATATATCTCAATCTAGTAATCTAATATGAACATTATTGACCCACTCCATTATGGGATGGAATTTCTGAAAGGAATTTGAATTTTCACATTTTTGGCTAGTTATTTTTTAGAACTGGTGTTAATGATGAAAGTATTTTTTTAGAATAATGAAATAAATATTTGGGAAGATGATCACGGATAGGATGAAGTGTGGGTCCTCAGTAGACCAATGGAGGAGGGCTTGAGGGTGGTCAAGGCTATTAAATTAGAATTGGTGGGAAGTGGCCTAGCATCCCAACTAGGCAAACTGATAGGCTGATGGGCCACTAAAAAGACGTTGGTTCCCACATGAAAATTGGCGGGGGAAATAAGAGGGGTGTTTTAGAAAGGGAGGAGGGGTCCATATTTTAATATTTCAAGAAGGTCTTGTTGCATTAATTCATGATAATATGTCTTCATTTCTTCCCATTGTTCTCTTCCTCCATTATTCATTGAATTGCAATTTTTTTGGATAGGGATTGAATGGAATAATTCCTTATATATGAGTTAAATCATTTAACATTATAGGGATTTTTTGTGTTGATTTTAGAGGATATCATGATTCATTGAAATCATGGATTTCCTCACTATTTATAATTTTCTATGTTGCTTAGTGAGATTTGAAGGGTTTTCAACATTTGTCGATTCAATTGGCCATCAACTTGAGTTTATTAATTTTCAATTTTGTGTTCCCCGGGATCAAGGGTACACATGGAGTATAATAATCCTATTTTATCATTATTCCCACATCATTGGAACACATGCTGACTATGGGTCCTTTTAGGCCAATTGGGTTTGGGATTAAAATAATTTAATTTATTAATTTGATGATTTTGGATACTAATATAAGGGATCAAGGACTCAAATTTAGTCAGTTAGAGATTGTGATGAGTTACCATAACATCATTGATATTTGGGGAATTGAACTCATTTTTTCCTCTTGGTTAATTTTTTATTTTAATCATTGTGTGAATAATTAATAACAATGACCAGTATATAGAATTCATTGTCTAATTTATCCAATGATTTTTGATTGTAGTAAAAATATGGTGGGTTAATCTCGATAGATGTGAAAAAACGAATGTGGGTTGATATGGGTCGATGAAACCCTGGTGGATTATTGGATGTGGATCAAAGGCCTTATGGACTAGTTCAATTATTATTATTTGTTCAGTGGGGAAATATTTCATTGGCCCAATTTTGTTTTTTATTTGTATGTTTTAACATACAATTTTATTTATCCTCCATGATTGTGTAGTGAGATGTTAGGGTTCTTTCCCATGGGCCTCCCATGTATATGCAGGATGAGATTTTGTGACATATTAATCTTCTAATGAACTATCGGGAGAGGCTAGTTTGATTGTTTTAACTCAATAAAACCTGTGGGGAAGGGTTGGGTGACCAGATAGACCTCCTTAATTAAAAAAATATTAGATTGGGTAATTCATCATGACCTGCCTAGAACCAATGGGGATGGGATGGTGTGAATGGTTGGTATCTATAGAGTATTTGAGGATGTTTCCTGGAAACCTGATGAAAATATTTGAGTACACAAGGATGTGTTGGGGTACCTAAAGAATCAATGACCTAAGAGATAGGTGTGTTCCATGGGAAATATGTGCTATTGAATTCCTAAAAAAATTAATTCCAGAATGGTTTTGAGGAAGGTACAATATGGGTTCTGGTGTAACATTTCTACTGGAACTATTCTAAAGATGATACTATATAGGCTATAATATGAGGTGGATTTGAAAATAATGTCTAAAAAGTTATAATTGTATTTTTAATTGTGTGATGCATTTCATGAAGGATATACTTTATGGGAACAAGGACACTCTATATGTGTTTTTAGTTAACATTCACTTGAAAATGGATGTGTATATTTTGGTTGAGGAACTAGGGATACCTATAGTGTGGTTGGACTCACCCCTTTTCGGCGTACATGTCATGGATTCCAGTGCATATGGTTAGTGTAAAACCCTATGTTTTTGTGAATTTAATTACTTTTGAATAAATTAAATATAATTGAACAAATTATTTGCCCAAAAATCCATGTTAATCATGTGTTAAACACAATATAATGTTAATACTATGTTACATACAACAAAAAGTTATGCTTTTATTATAAGAAACACCAAGATAATCTTGGGCTACATTTAACACTGAGTTTTATTGAAACCCCGATATATTATTTATATTTTTATTCAACTGTGACCATCATAACATAGATCTTACACAATGTGGTATGAATTGTAATAACTACTTTTTAAATATAAATTATATTGTTTTCATATAAAATCAACATATTGATAAAAATTTACATAATTAATTTATAGACTTTATATATTTAGAAAATAAAATTTTCTCAAAAAATAATTTTGATTTACTTTTTAAAAAATAATAAAATTATAATTTCACAATTTTAGAAATCAAAATCTAAAAAAAACATAAATTTTGAATTTATAATATCAAAATGTCATAGGGTGATTTTTTTTTGGGATTTTTCTAAAAAGTTTACTATTTTTATGAATAGTGAAAATTACTGAATTTTAATTTAAAATTCCAATTTCAATTAATGTAATTATAATGTTAAATTAGTTTTCATTAAATTTTTAAGTAATATTTTTTCAATAAATAATTAAGTAATAATATTTAAGTCATTGGATTCAATTTCAAATTCAAGTTTGATATTAAAACATTGTATGTTTTTTAGCATTTTTTCTCCAAAAACCAGTTTTCTTATTGCGTTTTTTGGGATAATTATATATTTAAAATATTAAAATATGTTATTGGAATTTGGTATATTGTATTACATGTTTTTAATAAAAATTATTTATATTATCTAATAATATCATCTTAATTTTTTAACAAAATTAATAGTAAAAATTTTAAAAAAAATTAATGCGGTTAAGGTAAATTTTTTACCATGTAGGATAATATAAAAAGAAAAGTGATAGAAATAACCCAAAAATTTAAAAACCCCATTTTAGGGCTTATTATGACCTTATATATTAAATCATCTATAATGGGGAATTATTTGAGCCTTTTGACAAGGAAAATTGTGGGCAGAATTCTTTCTTTCAAAAAAATTTCTTATGTGCCAGTCAACTCATTTTTAAAAGGACAGATATTATCCTCTCCTATTCATGCCATAAAACAAGTTTTTTTAGAATAATAACTTATAAAATCATTTCCAAACATCCATAATCAAATTATAAATTCCTTATTCTAGACAAAATTCCATCTAATGAATGATTTTCTGGAAATCCTAAGGAGGATACCCACAGAAGAGGTAACATTCGATAACAATATGTTTTTTTATTTATTCCTCTAACTCCTTCAATAATTATTATAACAATATGATATAATATACATAGTATCTTAAAAATATTTATATTTTTTATTTTAACTGAATTAGGAAAAACCATCTCCACTTCCATCAAATGGGTAATGAAATCATTGTTCACATATAAGGTGGACTGCAGCCTAACGAACCGACATCATTTGTTTTTTTCATTAACACATCATAAGGATCTACACAATTATGTATTTATTATTTATATATTATATTTTTGAAATAATTATTATAATTTAGTTATTATATAATATATACATCTATACTCACCATAAATTTTAATACTATAATTTCGCTTGTGTGTACAGTGGATTACCGCCTCTTAATGTGATGCAATTCATTCACACATTACATGGAATGTAATAATAATAATTTTAATGAAAATATGTTATATATATGATATAAAATACATTTTAGATATATAATTTATCATTTCGATTCATTCTTTAATTCATAAAATAAAATTGAAACAAATTTCATGCATTTGTGCGGCCTACTTTCTCCACGAAAGATGTATTTAATTTTCTATCCCCAAATTTTATGGATTACTATATATACATTTATAATTAATAAAAATGATATTTACATAGTGTTTATATTTATAAGGATTATGAAATAATGAACAACGTAAAGACCCGTAAAATTCAAGGGAAATTGTTTTCTTAATTTTCTTCGGAATTTTACAAGAACGCAGTTTCTGACGGCACTTGATTCCGAGGCCCGGTATGCCCGAAATCATTTTCTGATGTTTAGCTCGGTTACGTTCAGTGAATGAATGAGTGGGTTTTCCTAACATTTGAACCGGTGCTCGGAATCAAAATTCGAGGGCACGGATGAACTCGCAGTGCCAGTAATTGCTTTAGAAGACCCCCTTTCTAGAGTTGCGTTTTCTCGGGATGAGTTGTTTAAATAAAGTGAGGGATAATATAATAATTGTTTTACAATTATATTTTATTTTCTTGTTAAGTGGATTATTTGTTGTTTCACAACACTTTTCCTCCCTCTTAAGTGGTTAAAACTTATGTAACAGAGTTAGGGGTGGGACCCACTTGTTGATAACTACCTTTGAGAGGATTATGGTGGGGTGGGGCCCACACGCGCCCAACCCCTCACCTTCCCCTCTTAATTTTGTAACTCTCAAAAAATAAACCCACCTTTTTTTTAAATAATGTCAACTCTTTAATTGTGTAGGGGTTTCAAGTAATTAATTCATTGATTTGTTGGAATTTCAAATTAATTCCTCTGGCTTGTGTGTTAATTAAATAAGACTATGTCTTATTTCCTGGGAGGATAGTTGATGGTGAGAAAGGATTTGGGGAGGAAAGCTCTAAGTTCCGATGGACGTTCATTCTCCTTGAAGAATGCGATGAATGTACCATCACCAACGAAGAACTCCGACCTCCGATGAAGGATGATGGTGAGAGACGCCTTCCTCGGAGATTGACAACACGACGCCGTGTACCGCGGCGCCAATGACCCTCCCCTTCTGCAACGCCTTCTTCCGCGACGTTCAATTACGCGACGAACCTTCGTTCAATGATTACATCAGGTAGGGGAATTTTATTTGGTGTTATCTTATCTTTTGAGAAAAGAATGACGAGCATGGAACAACCATTTCTAGGTTGATCTGCGGATCGTTCGTTCATGCAGGTTGATGTTGAGGTTTTTTGTTTTTTCCCGTGAATTATTTCCTTGTCGTACGTCGACTTCTATTTGATGGCCGCTTGCTATCTTTATAACAGAAGGAGTTCAGACCGCACAAACACGACTAACCTTCCTCCCCCTTTTTGTTGATTATGTTGCAACTCGAACGAAGGCGGCGCGGTGCAACCATAGGACGCTGAATCATGGAGAAATAAGGAAAGGATGCACGGCGCCGTTGCGCTGCGCCGTTGAGGCCGAACGAAACCGCGGCCGGAGTCGGGGCCGTGGAGGCCATTTGAAGACTCCGCTGGTTGAATGATGAGCGCAGATTGGCGGGTGACGAAAAACAGGTCCTAAAGGTAATTTTGAAGCTCCCTTAATAAAGTTAGAGACACGAGATAAACGCCAGCACAGACGGATTTAAAAATGGACCACCGGAGAAACTCCGGTGGCCCGCGGAAACCCTGGAGGCGTGGGTCACCGGCGACTGGGGGCGGCGGCTGGAGCCGTCCGGCCGCCAGGTGGCGGCGACGCCCTAGCGCACCGCCGAAGGAAACTAACCACCACAGCTTTCCGCGGCGATGTGGCACGGGGGATCACGCGGCTGCAGGGGTTCCCGTAGGAATGGAGGCGGCGCAAACCGCCACCGACATCAATCAACGGCGAGGGGACCGCACAACCCCCCCCCCCCCCCCCCCCCTCCACCACCCAGCTCATCGGCTTCCGCTCAGCCATGCTGGCCGAGCCGTGGATGGCCATGCGGCCGGGCCGTGCCCTGATGGGCCAGACCCGGACCAGGGTCGGGTCGACCATGTTCGGGCCGACCCAGGGGGGGTTGGGTCGGGCCGGGCCGGGCCCAGACCCCCCATTTCAGATTGTTTCTATTCGATCGCCCATAAGATGGGCTACAGAACTCCGATCAACGCACCGTTAGTTGTGATGAGATCCTTGGATCGAGACGGTCGTTTAGGTATATTACACTCAAGGTTTCAGAGAACATTGGGTTCGGCCGGGTTGGTTCGGATACGAAAACAATCGGGCCCTCAGAACAGAAACGCTTATATCTTGAGCGAACCAAGAGTTCCGTATCATCAAGATTGCACTACTGTGTTTGGGTAGCATACCTTGGCGAGAAGCACTACTGTATTTGGGTGGCTGACCCGCAGTACTTGACAGGTGGAGTTCCTCAGTATTCTTAGGTTAGTGAGAAGTACCTCGGAGTCGTGACAGGACCATTGTACACTCGAGAGACGGGGCTCTTCAGCAGTTACAGTTTCGATAATAAAAATCCCGGTTTGAGCTGAGTCTATGATCTTTGTGTTTCCTCATGATTGATATGGGTAACTTGATAACTTAGGTGTATGTATGGGCATATACCTATGTAGAGGTTATCTGTTGAGATCTTCTTTGTGGTTATCCTTGTTGGTTTTAGAGAGACCTTGAGGGTCTCAGGGTCCCTACTGAGTATCGTTATACACACCCTTGCATGGGCTATGCCCGCACCCCGTTGTGTTGGTTGCAGATGATGGACAGTGCTGACAGAGGTAGAGTGTTCGAGGACTGGATGGTACCCGGAGGTGGACCACACGACGAGTCAGTACCCAGATGTGGACCACATGACGAGTCAGTATCCAGAGGTGGACATCACGATGAGATGACAGACGAAGGAGGTTGACGGGTGAGAGCGTTTTGGAGGCTATTTGTACCAACCCTTCAGGTAAGATCCATGGTGGATTATCTAGGATCTGCGCCATTTGTACCTACCCTTCAGGAAGGATCCGAGGAGGAAGACCCAGGAGCCACATCTGTTCTTCCAGCTGGTGTCTTTTTCTGTTGTAGTTTTGTTCAGTTATAGTTGTACTCTTAGTTGGGTTTGTATTCTAGCCCATTTACTTTTCAACACTTTCTTTTGTACTTAGTGTTTTACTTCCTCTTGTACTCTGTGGTGCTTTTTTGCTTTTATAAACGCAATGCCTTCCTAGTTATTGGGATTTATGCCTTTGGTGCTAGTCGCCAGTACCTGGCCTATGGAATGTGGGCTTGGGGTGGTCATAGCACGGGCCCCGAGGACGGGTCGGGAGAAATAATTTATTAGGTCCTAAAATAAAAATCCAAAACATATATGAAAATCAAAGCTATTATTACCCAAAAAATAACTTTAACAATGAAATATTAGTAAAGGGAGAATAAAAGGTCATAAGAAAATCATTCATGCTATGATATTTATAATAAAATTCTATAACATATGTATATTAAACATTAAATTATTATATGGTAGGTTTAAAAGCTTATGACGGATGTAAAGACACAAGGTAAGATATTTGGCCTGAGTTTTCTATCTATGAGACGTACATTATGTTATGAAACAATATTATACCATGAGGTGTATATATAGTCCAATTGACATGTATTATAATGAATTTCATTATCCTCATTAAAATTTTTGTTCCATGTTATGTTATTCCATCATGGGTATTAGGAATCAAATTTATTAATGTGGTAATGAATTGTTGTTACAATCTAATCATTTATCAGGATTGTTTAGGATTATGCATCCGATGATAAAATATTATGATAATTATCTCTGGAGACTATTTAATATTATTTTATTTTTAGTTACTAATTATATTTTCATGTAATAGTACCATTTTAAACTCTTTTTTAGTTTAAATAATTGATAAAATGGTTTTTAGAAAATACTTATTTATTTCTCTCTTCAGTCAGAAGTATATTATCTTTAAAAACCATGTTTATTAAAAATGTCTTCAAATATATTTTAAAATTATCACGTGATCATTAAAATAAATTTTTACCCATGTCTTGTATTTTTTAAAAAACTTGTTGGAAAATAATCTTTATGTCATTTTATAAACAATGACAATTTGTTTTTTTAAATATGTTAGTAGAATATTTGTTTTAATGTGTACAACAAGAACAAAACATCTTATCATCATGATTCTTATTTTATTTGGGGAATCATTTATATTTTTTCAAAGTTATTTTTAAAGATAATTATTTTTAAAATATTTTACATTTTAGAAAAAAATCAATGTGGAATGATATTTTCTTAAAGAAATGTTTTAAATGAATGATCAAAATCATTTTTATTCTTAGGTGACATTAGATAATGTTACTCATTCCTTAATAGGGATATTATCGTAGGATATAATTTTTATTCATTTTTTATGGGTTTATTTTTATGATTTATTTATGTTAATTACACCCTTTTCTCTCTTATGGGTTAAACCATGATGAAATTCTTATGAAACTCGCTTCTTTTTATGGGTTATTATATGATGAATTGATAAAATAATTATAAAACCTATATTTTTATAAAGGTTAGGATATGTTGAAATGTTTATAAAACCCATTTAATTTATTCAGTTATGATATGATGAATGTTTTACGATCTTGTAGCACGAATAAATATGGGTTTCATTATAAGATGGTTGGGACCTATTTCTCTATCAATTGAATTAGGTAATGATTTATATCTTATGAGATGGATAGGAATGGAACTGGGAGTGAAAATGATTCAGTAAGGGACCTTGTATTCTATAAAGATAATTGGGGTAATCCTTTGAAACTATGATGTCTTGGGTAGTGAATCTATTCCACTATGATAGAATTTAAAATTACCCTCGAATAATATGGAAATTATTTTCGTTACATGTGTTTATGCCTAAAAGCTATGTATTATGATAATGTTTTTATCTATAGATCATGTTATTTGATTCAATTAGGACTCATGACTTATGAACTACCAATATTTATTCAATGACTCAATATTATGTTCTTTAATATACTATGTATGGTTTTAAAATGTTATACTCATGTTTTCATATGTTTATGTTCATGTTATTCTTATGTATCTTACTTTCACACAATTACTGAGCATCTGACCTCTTGATTTCATATTTTTCTATTCCCCATTTATTGAAAAAAATTATTAGAATTTATATGTCTAATAAGGGTTCTATTTATGATGATAATAGTGGGAGATGATGTAGTTTACCTATAGACTAGTTTTTTGTGATCTCAGGTTTCCAAAGCCTCTATACTATTATGGTCCTCAGGCATGTGTTTATGTAATATAATTAATATTCATAAAAAGTATGTAATATCTATGTATGATAAACCCGATTCACTATAGTTGGTGTCAAAGGTTATGATTATTTAACCATTATAAACTTGGATTAGAAAACCATAGTTTGGTCCCTATGAAATTGACTATGGATAAGTTAAAGGATGATTCAAAGTACAAAAAATGTCATTGAATTTTGGTAAAGGATATAGAATGTGGTTTTCAATAAACTGAATTCTTATCATTATACTAAATGTGGATGTGGTTCTAGCATAGGGGTACCTAGGGGTAATAAATTTGAAAAGGATGATTTGAGATAGATTTGATCATCAACTAGCGCATTATTATGGGACTTGTTGTACACAAGGTTTGGCACTCTCAACGACTATTATTTGGAAATTAATATTATTTATAAAACATTATGAAGGATAGAAATAGAATATGACTATGCATGAACTAGGATTAACATAAAGTTTCAAACATTAAAAATAATCAATCGTGATATATACATTTTATAATCTATTTTTCATGAAAATGTGGTTCCACAATATGATTATTATTACTTACACTATGATTTTTGGTTGAAGTCAATGGAAAGGACTCAGTGGAACCATGTTAATGATTAGTACGATATAAAATTTACTTATTTTACTCATGAGAATACAAAAATTGTTGGAGGCGTAATGAAATATATTGTTTCTATTCTAATGCAACTTTATGAAGCTTTGAATCATGCAGGACATCCAAATGAAAAAAACTAGGGAACAAAATTCTGGTGAGTCCCTTATAAGGCAACATGCACCATATTTCTATGGGTCTTATGATACACTAGTTGCTGAAAATGGATAAAAACCATTGAAAATATATTTTCCATTCTCTTATGATTAGAACATAAAAACAATCATATTTTTGGCCTACCATTTGGAAGGAGAACCTAATAAATAGTGGACTCTCATCAAGAATATGATAAAAAATGGATAAATTGAGTCGATGGGTTGGGTTGAGATCAAAATCATGTTTTTCAATAAGTAATTTCATCTTATTATTGATATGAATATGGATAAAGAGTTACATGAGAAAAATAAGAACTATGATGAATATGTTGGTTCTAATGGGGAAAATTTTACAGGGCTTGTAAGGTTTGATTCTCATTTTATCATCCAAATTTAATGTATGGGTGATCAATTAATTGATGTAATCAAACAAAATATATAAATAAAGTTATCCAAAAGAGACTCTAGTAGTAATGAAGATATTTTTTGATGTGAAATCAGGGTGGAAATGGAGGTTGGGGTTAAGTATCATCCTCATTGTTTTTATAAGAAGAGAAAAATTGAATTTAAAGGAAAATATATGAATCATAGAGGGAAAAATATAATATTTTTTTAATTATCAATGTCTTAGAAGAAAAATGGATGAACCTATCATAAGAGGACTAATATCTTTTTTAAATGTGTAATAGAAGTTAATTGAGAAATTTATTTTTAATGTGATGGGAATAAGTTAGCTAATGACATGAATAGAGATAATTTTGTACAGAATACACCACAGACACTTTAATATATCAAATCCATGTAGTGTGGAAATTACTATAACAAATACCCAGATCCAAAGGCTAATGAAGATGATCGACATCAGTAACCCCTTGAGCTAAGAGGCATATGGAAATATCATGCAATCACTATTTCTAACAAGGGGTGTGATAGCGACATAATGAATGGTACAATTACCTTCCACGATAGAACAATTATCTTATTTGACTCTATATTTACCCATTCTATCATATCTAAATAATATTATATGATCATAAAGATATCATCCAAACGATTAGATAGATAATTATAAATGAAAACCAGTAATTGAATGATGATCGCATCCCAATTCTATGATTGAATCCATTTGATGTTGGTAGAAATGTGATTCCTAAAAATCTTATTATTATTTATTTTGATTAATTTGATGTTATTTTGGGAATGTATTGGTTTTTCTACATAAATAACACATCAATTTTACATTATGGGATGTAAAATATGATATTCCAAACAAAAATATGATCCCAAATCATTGTGACAATAGTTATTAACATCCAACGGATATAAAAACCCTTGTAGGGATCTTAATTCACATTCATAGGGGGTGTTTATCTCAGATGATTGGGGAGAAACTTTACATTGATGATATGCCTATTGTTCGATAATTTTGTTTTATTTAAAAATGAGTTTTCTAGACTTCCACCAAAACAAGAAGTTGAGTTCTCGAAAGAACCCATAATTCGTGCCATACCAATTTAATTAAATCCCTATAGAATGGACCTGATTGAGTTTTAGTAATAGAAGACGAAACTCCACGAAATACTTTACAAGGGATTCATTCAAACAAGTGTCTCACCTTGGGGGTATAATTTGTATTTTTTAAAAGTAAATATCGATCAATGAAAATCTACATTGACTATCAATATCTAAATAAAGAGCAAAATTAAGATAATTTTTCATTATTCTTGTATTGATGACTTATTTGATAAACTATATTGAAATTAAAAATTCTCCAAAATTAGTCTTGATTATTGAATTCGTCAATTGATGTTTAATAAATAGGATATACCCAAGAATACATTCCATACATGGGTTTCACACATTGAATATATAGTGATTCCATTTATTATTACTAATTCCCCCAATATATTCATGTATTTAATGTATAGAGTCTTTAGAGATTACCTTGATCAGTTTCTGGTTGTCATTATAGACGATATTATTATCTACTAAAAGGAAAAGGAAGAGAATGAAGATTACAAGATAATTATACTAAATACCCTAAGGAATGAGGAACCATATTAAAAAATTAAAAATAGTCCATTTCGGCATAAAAAGGTTTCATTTTTGGGCTATATAATATCATGAGAGGGTGTATTATGAGATCCATCAAGGATGAAAGATAGTGAATGTTGGAACAGAACAACCAAGGTGAATGAGGTCCCTAGTTTTCAAGGTTCTGGTGATTATTGTCGATGGATTTTGGATAATATTTTATGACTATTTAATCCTCTAACCAACATAACTCAGAAGGGAGCCAAGTTTCTCAAGATAGATGAATGTGATGAAATGTTCAAGGAAAAAAAGAGAATATTAGTTAGCACACATGTGATTCAATACCATATATAGGAAAAGGGATTGTAGTATATAGAAATGCATCCATGATGGGATTTGGTTTTGTTATAATTTAAAATGACATGTTTATAAATTATTCCTTATGAAAATTGAGTACTCATGACCAAAATTATCCAAATCGTGGTTTAGAGTTAGCTAAAATAAGGTTTTCATTAATGATATGTATTCATTGTAATTATGGAAAAAATTATTATATATATATTAATCATAATAGTTTAGAGTATATAGTAACAATATAATGAGGTGAATATGTCCCAAAGAATATGGCTACAACTGATTAAATATTATGACTGCTTAATACATTACAACCTGATGAATGTGAAAAAGCTACCCAATACATTAAGTCAAAAGGATCATGCTAGATAATCCATGAAAATGATTAAAAAAGATCCAATAAATATGGATTTTAGAAGGATAGATCTATAAATACTGAACGAAGGGTAACATCTTTTATTATTCAATTGAATGTTCATCCTTTTATCCTTGTGATGATTTATGATGTGTAAAGATAATATTTAGTTCTTTAAAAGAATGTTATAAATGTTCTTGTTTTTAAACATGATCATAATAGAATGATAGGTTTCATAAATTGGGTATGTGTTAATTCCATAAAATATTTCATAAAGGATTTGTAAGAGGAAGCTTATAGGTATTCGTTGTATATTAACCAAGGAAGTATAAAGATATAGAGAGATTTGAATTAGAATTTCTGGAAGGACTTCACAAAGAGAGATATCATAGAGCTTGTATCTCAGTGTTTTTGTTTCCAAGTAGTTAAGGTAGAAACAGAGAAGTCTATGTAAATGTTACATCTATCAACTATAAAAAATTAGAAACTAGAAAACTTAATCATGGATTTTATTGTTGGCCTCCAAAAAATTTCTCAAGGGGATAATGATATTTGGGTTGTATTCAATCACCTTACTATGTCAGCTAAATTCGTCACTATCAGTGAATATTTCTCTCTAGATTAGCTTTCTGAGATATAAATTAATAAATTATTAATGTTTAATGGAGTACCACATGAAATTGTGTATGATCAGGATCTGAGGATTACCTCAATGTTTTAGAGAATACTTCAATAAGGTCTTGATATGATGTTGAGTTTCAATACTTCATAGTATCGTGAGATAAATGGTCATTATGAGAGAATAATTAAAACCATAAAAGATATTATGAGATATTCATTTTTTTTATTTCAATGTTTTTTGGGATCAAAAACATCCTCGAGTTTAGTTTTCATACAATAATAGATTCAGCTTGATAATTCAGATGGCTCTTTAAGAAGACATATATGGAAAAATATTCAAAGTTCTAATGTGATAGAATTAGGTTGGGGAAAGAATGATATTGGATCCTGATATAGTTGATAAAATATAATAGAAGGTTAAATATCTTAAGTAATACATTAAGGGAGCTGAGGATTAGTAGAAAAGTTATCCTGACAGTCAATAGTTTGAGCTTGAATCTGATACCTATGAAAAGGTTTTTCTAATATTTTCTAAATGGATTAAGGTTATGAGATTTAGGAACAAAAATATAATATTCCCAAGGTATGTTTGTCCCATTAAAATGCTTGATCATATTAGTATTGTAGCTTATCACTTGGTGTTCCACTGTTTCTCTATTAAGTCCGTGATGTGTTCCACATATCTCTCTTGAGGATGTACATACCTTTCCCTTCACATATATTAAATTTAGAGGTCATACAGTTAGATCATGATCATTATTATGATCAATAACCAATGGATATTATGGATCATAAATAGAATGTCCTATTAAACAAGACCACTCACCATGTCAATGTTCTTTGAGGAAACCACCAGTTTAAAGAAGCTATGTGAAAACTTGAGGATATGAAGAGGATAAAGTTTCTTCAATTTTTATATCAGACTGATGATTTTTGATTGAAAAATTAATTTTAAATTCATAGAATCTAACAACCAATGTTTTAGTGAATTATATTATTCTGAATCAATTAAATTTTACTAATATCTTATGTATACAAATCATGAAGTTAATCATGAATTATAATAAACAATAAGTTAATCATGCACTACACAAAACAGTGAGTTTGAAAAAAACTATGATATATTATTAATACAGTTATTTAAAAATGACTATTATAACTTACCCATCAAACATAGTGATATTAATAGAAATAACGAATTTTTTTAATATTAGTTATACTGGTTTTATATAAAAGGTACATATTGATAAAAAGCATAATTAATTTTTGATAAAGTCTTTATATGTTTAGAAAATACAATTTTCTCATAATTTTATTTATTTAGTTTTGTGAAAATTAGTAAAATTAATTTCTCAAAATTGTAGATAACTAATTTTATAAAATAAACATTATTTTTAATGTCTCATGTCAAAATTAACTAATTGTAATTTTTTTCAGAAATGTTTCATTTTTTGATGAATAGTGAAAATAGTGAATTTTAATTGAAAATGTAATTTTTGTTTAATTTATTTAAATTGATAAGTTATATTTTATATTATATTTAATGTAAAATTAGTTTAATTATAATTATAGTTATCCAATTTTTGTAATTTCAATCGATATTTTATTCAATTTTGATATTAAAACATTGTAAAATTTTCAACATTTTCTCTCTAAAAACCATATTTCTTGTCACATATGTGGGATTAATTCTAAGTCATAGTTTTCCACTTATGTGAATGGTATTTAAAAAAATGGATTGAATATTTGGAATCAGAATAATTTATATTATCTATTATATTCAAATTAATTTTTTACCAACACTAATGTTTTAAAAAGTTAACATTAATTACCATGATTATGTTAAAAATGGGTTCACCAGGGGGAGGGGTTAAACTAACAAGATAATGGTTATAAATAACCCAAAAATTATCCAAAACCAATTGGACAACCATATTTATAATTTATATCTTATATTACCATGAATGGTAAATTATTGGAGACTTTTGACATGAAAAAACATGGGTGAATTCTTTTTTAAAAAAATTACAAGTGTACCACTCATCACTTATAAAAGCACGCCCTTATCCTATCCTATTTACGCCATGAAACAATTTTTATCGACAAATAAATTCCCATATAACTTCCCAACCTCCCAAACCTCATCTCATAAATCTTATTTGGGATAAAATGACAACCAAGGAATTGTTTTTGTTTAATCCTAAGGAGCGTACTTAAAGATGTGGTAAAGTTTAATAACAATAAAATCTGTTTTATTTCTTAATTGACCTCCTTAAAAACTTATTATACGATGATGATATAATAACATTAATATCTCCAATATAATGAGCCTTTTTATGATAAATTCATGACCAACAACCATCTCAAATTCCATCAAATAGTTCCGGAAATCATTGTTGGTGTGTACGGTGGATTACATGATCCCGAACTGATTTCATTCATTTTTCCATTAACACATATCAATGATTTAAATAATTAGTAATTTATTATTTACATGTTATTTTTATGATATTTTTATACCTATGGAATCATTATATAACACATTACTTCTTACGATCAATATTGTTAAAATTTCATAACATCTCTTGTTTGTACAACACATTACCTTCTCACGAAGTTATATGATACATTCCCCCATTACATGGAAGGTATTTAGGATGGGTTTATGGAATAACTCTGATATATATGACAAATAAATTTATTTTTAATGATAATATATCTATATCTTTGTTTTATTCATTCCAACAAGTAAATGTTGAAACATTAATGGGAACATACAACCTACCTTCTCCATAAACAATATATTTCATTTTATGTCAATAAATATTATAGATTACACTAAATATATATATAATAAATATATATAATATTTATATCATGGTCCAAATTATTGATAATATGAAATCATGATATCATTTATGGGGAAAAAATTAACAAATCCAATCATATACAAAACAAATCAGTTATTACCCGAAATATAACTTTAACAGTGAATTTTTAATTAAAATGAAATGGAAGGTAATAAAAAAAATATTGTAGGATATATATAAATATTTTCTTTAATTGATTTAAAATAAACTTATATTTGTTATAAATTATTTTTGAATATGTACAGTGGAAGGACAGACTTATGGTAAAATATTTTTGTTACAATTTTCATTATTTAAGACGTACTTTCTGTTATGAAGCAATATTCTATCATGATTTTTATATACCACCACATTGACATGTAATTTAAAGAATTTATTTATCCTGAATATATTTTCACTTACATTTTGTGTTATTTCTTAATGGGGATCATGATTCATATTTACCAATGTGGTAATGATTTTAAGGTACAATCTCATCATCAATCAGGATTATTTATGTTAATGGTTTTGATGATAATGAATTATGATCCATCATTAAGAAACTCACTAATTTTAATATCCTATGGTTATTCATGATATTTTAATGTAATAGTTTTATTTTACTACTCTTTAATCCTTTAAAAAGTGAGATAATATTTTAATGTAATTCTGACATTAATTCTCTCCCTTGATCAAATATTTTTTTTCTTCAAAAAATTGATATTTAAAAAAATGAATTAAAAAATTATTTTCTATTACCATATGATTTTAAAAAGGTATTTTACAAAATTTTCACTATTTTTACAAAATTATTTTTAATGGAAACTTTTTATCATTTTCAAATCAATTCTCACTTGGGTTTTTCCAATATTGTGAATGAAATATCTATTATAACATGTATAAAATGAATAAAGATTACCATCATGAGGAACATTATCTTCATTGAAGCATCCATTATACTGTATTGTGGTTATTTTCAATTAAAAATATTTTTTATATGTTATATATTTTAAAAATTATTTTATGTGTTGGAAAGGTTTTTTTCTTTGAAAATTTACTAAAATAATCGATCAGATTTATTTGTAATCTAAGATTAAATCTATCGATGTTACATATCCATTATGCCGGATATGATCCAGGAATACCATTATTATTCATTTAAATTAATGTTTTATTGTTATGATTTAATGATTATTACTTTTTATCTTCCATTGGTCATATCCAGATGAAATTATTATGAAACACTCTTTTTTCTCCATGGCTTAGGCTAGGATAAAATGATAAAAAGATTATGAAACCTATCTTGTTTTATATAGGTAATGATTTAATGATAATTTTATGAAACCCATTTCATTTCCAGGGTTATGATACTGTTAATGATATATGATCTTTTGGAACACATAAACATGGTTTTTATTATGATATTGATGGGATAAATATCTCATTCCAATGAATTGGGTGATGATTTATATCTCATGAGATTGAAACAACTGGAAGGGGTCGTGGACCCATTTTTGTCAGGTACTTTTCCCCAATTATGGTATTGGGGGTGAACTATTATTACAATTATTTTTTGGGATTAAAATAATCCACCATGATGGCCTCAGAAATGAGCCTTGAGTAAGATGAAAATAATTTTATATGCTTATTTGTAAAGAAACAAATTATTTCTTATGCTAATGTTATGCTCTCATGCCACATGTTCATCGATTATCATATGATTCATGTCTTATAAAAATTATATATTTATTAGATGACTCATTATTATGATCATTGGTATGCTTGGTATGATTTAAAAATTTCATTATCATGTTTTCATACCCTTATGTTTCTGTTATGCTTATTTATCTACCTTATTTACCCTTACTGGGCATCTATGCTCCCAATTTTTTATGTACCATTTCCCTAATTTATGAAGATATATATTTCATTTGATATGTCTAAAAGGTTTTCTAGTTATGAGGATCATATGGGGAGATGATGTAGTTTACCTATAGACTACATCATTTGGTTTCTAGATTCCCAAAGTCTCTAAACTATTATTTTCCCTAGGAATGTGTTTGTTTAATGTAAATAATATTCATAAAAAATATTTAATATACATTTATGATAATCCTGGGTCACTATAGGTAGAACATCATGTTTTGTTTGTATCTTTAGAACATATATTTTGAATCATGGTGTAGGTCAGTGTGTCATATAGGCCAAGGATTTAATAGCATATGTTTGAATTGGGTCAAAGGTCAGGTGTATTTAGTTATGCTCAACATCTATTCGAATGTTCACCTGGTTGTGTAGGATATATATATTCGTTTTATCATTCCATACTACACTATTTTTTTTATGTGTCATGTGGGTTGTTACAAATTTTATATTATTTACTACACAAACCTAGTGGGACCCTAGTTTATGGTCTATAGCTTAGTGGGACATCAATTTTATAGATTGTTTATAAAAAAATTTGTTGTATTTTGGAATTACACCACTGTATTATCTTCCTGGAATTTTATCCCTCTAACTGATTTAATCCCTCACCTCAAGTTTATGAACATTATCATACAAGGAGGTTCACCTGAGGTATTGTGAATATCTCTACTAAATACATATTTGGGTGACCTATTTTAGGGCCTTAAAGAATTATCAGATTTTTCATCTTTTGGATATAATGATTTTATTTGGAATTAGGATATTGGTACTCAAGTGGTCGATTGTAAAAAAGCCCATCCATTATGACATTGGTTTCAACTTGTGTTTCAAGTAGATGTTTTTTCAAATTAGGATCTGTAGGATGATTGAAGGGTTTTGTTAGACCAGGAATCTGAATGTGGAATCGATTGAACTCGTGATGATTGGTAGGGATTTTCTAGGATGTAGTGTGTGTTATATGAATCATGGTGGTGGTATAATAGATGCCTGATATAATCACATATAGTAATTTTTTTAACAAGACGCCCTTATCAAATTCAATATTTAATGAATAAAATTCCAAAATAATAGATTTTTTTCTCATATATTAAAATGTGTGATGAAATTAAAATGGAAAATAAATGTATTATTGATTTTTATTTATGTACTAGTTATCCTACATATGAAAATGGATTGTGGAAATTTTGGTTTTCCTTGATAATAACTCAATTTTGAAAAAGTAAAACACATGTGGTGGTGTGCACATGTAAAAATGGTTTTATAAGAGATTTTTCTATAAATGGATCTTGGTATTATAAATATTGAAAATAGTGGTTTTTTTGAGTGAGAAAATTGTAGGGAAAATGTGTTTTGAAAATTTATTTTAAATATTATTATTGAATCTTTTTGAAAATGGGATTTGGAAAATAGGATTAATTTTTAGGAAATGTGATGGAAAGGATTGTAGTTTTGGTGAATTTAGTGTTGATTGAAAACTATTGGATGCTATGGGGAATTTTGAATTATCAGGGATGATTTAATTTGTGTAAATATTTTGGATATTGTTTTTAAAATTGTGAAAAGAGTGTATTATTTTTGGGATCCATGTGATGTGGTGTCTTTTACTTTTTTGAGGGAATAATGTTTCTAGGTTTGGTTTTATAGGGTTTATGTGTTGGTCATGTGAAGTAATTTTAATGTACTTCAAGTGATTTTATAGGTTTCACCAAGGGATGTGTTTTGATTTGGTCTGAGACTAAGACCAATTGATTTGTGGCCTCAGTAAGAGATTATTATTTAATATAGAACCACTTGTTTGAATAGTTCAACATTAGTGGAGTCTTAGGATGGGTATCACCATAAGCCTCATGATGTTTTCTATGGATGGTGACACTTTGGTGTTTTGACGATAATTGGTGAAGGTGATCACCATCTTGATGCTTTATACAATGATGAGATGAATACTCGAGATTTTTTTTATTGTATATGAAAATATTTTTTTGTTTTTAGAGAATAAATTAATTCTATTCTAATCATAAGTTGATTCCTCTATGGTGGGTGGTCATGTTTCAGGACTAGTCATGGGTATATTCACCAATTTTTAAGAGGATTACTGAGGGTACATCATGTTACTTGGTAATGATGTGTTTGTCGGGAATGGTTAGAATTTTAGTCATATGAGCCTGGATTATACATGATGGGACTTTCATGGTTGGGTGTCTGGTTGTATGATTAGGTTACATGGAATAAAGAATAGTTTTGGATTGGAGAGGCTGTTTTGGTAAGATGGTGATAACATGGAAGTATTATTTTTATGAATTTGGGTACCTTGGGGTATGATAGTGTTGTTGGTTAGGATATTGGGGAATTTTCTATATGTTTGAGGACATGTTTACACATGTGATAAACTATGGTATTTTTCTTGTGGATTGTTGAATAGTATGAATTTGGGCCTATTGGGAAAGGTGCGGGTTATGAATAAAAATGAGTGGTGTGGAGATTGTGTAACTATGGTGGTTTTAGCATTGACTAACATATAGGTTAAGGTGAATGGTGAATTTGGCGAGACAAATGCTAGATTGGGGGGCCAATTGATTTGGAGAGAAATGTGAGACGCACCTTGCATGTGAGAGGTGACATGATAATAGGTTGATCTACTAGGGTTTTATTGATAGAGGATATTCCTCAATAGCATGTTTCAGGGATATGAGAACATGTGGATTGGGAGGAGAGACATGTGTGAGCTTATAGGACACATTTGGGTTTGGTACATGTGGATCATTTTAAGGGAACCCCTATGTGGTTAGGGAACACTTTTCTGATAGGTGGGTGTAACTAATGTTTTTTTAGTTGATGTGATGTAGAGAAAGTCATTCTACTTAACAGGGAATTAGTTAAGGTAGAAATTCATTTTTTTCATGGATATGGTTGTGTCCGAAGAGTCATGGAGGTGACATAACTCATGGATGGTTCAGGTTGTATCGGGATACCAATGCATAGGATAACATGAATAATCTTGGTTCCTTAATAAATTGCAATATCAATGTTCAGGTAATGTATAGTAGGGATTCAGTGTCTAAGCATCATTCTTGGTGTGGTTTTGGCATAATCTAAGTATGCGATTTTTTAAAGGTGTATTGGTTCTTGGGATGAGAGCATCACTGCTGGAGAAGGAGGTTAGTGACCAACCATGGTATTAGAATATGATTTGGGTTCAAACATTGGTTTCGATGCCTTAAAACACTATGATGCCTCTGGGTTTATAAAATAAATATAAAACATATCTTTTTGTGATGCATTAGTCAAAGAAAACGAGCATTTTTTGAACATTGTACTAGATATATGAATGGGTTTTATGTTTTTTTCAATGTATTGATGTTTTAATTGTGTTGGAAACATCTTAATGAATATAATGAGAGTGGCCTGAGTGTCAAAATAGAGATTTTTGGGGGTACTCAGTGTGTCCTTGATTGGATTTATAATTTCAAAGATGATGTATGTTGGGATATTGGGGATAGAACCAGGGAAGTTAGTGGTGTTTATATGATCATGGAAGGATGGTTTGCAGGTTTCTATAACTTTGTAAAGACAATGAGTGTTATGGTGGGGATTTTTAAATGATCTATTTCATTGTGGGATAGATTATCTTGACATGATTTTAATTGTCCCATTACTGGAAGGTTTTTTTGAGAACTATTTTGTTGGAAATAAATCCAAAACCTTATTTAATTTTAATTTAGTTACTATGTATGGGTTTTTAGGCATTGATGGTTTCCAAGAGAATGGGACATCGGTGTAAGAGTTCCAGGGGTGTATGGGGATGCTTTTGAACCATCTAGTCAGTGGGAATGGTAGAACCCTAACACCGTTGCTGGGAGAACTAGTTGGTTGTTAGATCCCATTGGATAGATGGTATTACTAATGGAAGGGTGTTTTAACTGGACAAAAATTAAATTTTTCTAAATAGAGAGGGTTATATTGTTCTAATTTGAGGAACAATAATCTATTATCCTAACTTTATTCTCCTCATCCATTTAATAAATAAATTCATTTGGTTTGTATTGGGATTTATTGGATGATTTCACTAAATCATTGTGATATTATTTTGATTTAAGGGTAATTTATGTACGATTTTTAGAGGATGTACCAATAGTTTTAAATCAAGCTTTTGCTCAAAATTTTTCATTATTTATGTAACTTGGTGATTTTTCTAAGATATTCTAGAGAATTTGGGTTAAATTAGTCATTAACATAGTTTTATAATTTGGGGATATTTTCTTTCTAGGGATCATGGGTGGGTCATAGGTAGAATGAACCAGGCTTCTTGTGGTTGCAATGTCATTGGACCATCCAGTTAGTTTAGCACCTATTATGCCAGTTGGGGATTTGGATTAAATTAATTTTATTTCATAATTTGATGATTATGGATGTTGATACATGGCATCATGGACTTTATATAATCTTGTACATGTATGAGATGATTTATCAGAACATCAAAAAGGTAGGAGGCCTTGAACTTATGTTAGTCGCATGGTCAATTGAGTATTTTATGTTTTTGTACATCATTAATAATAAAAGCCAACATAATCTATTTGTTGAGGGATTTAACTAATTATTATTTATTGTGGTATAAAAGTGGAAATTTGATCCCAATAGATGTGATAAACCCCAAGTGGTTGAGACATGTCTATGGAACCTTGATGGGTGCTTCTTCGTGGGACTAGGTCACAAGATAATAGTTCCCTATTAATGATTTGGTAAATGGTGAGAGAGGGTATATGACATGTTTGATTTTTATGTATGTTCTAACATCTTATTTCATGGGACCAACCTATGTGTGTGTGTATGGGTCATGTTACTCTATTTTTGGACTCCCAAGAAGCCATTGGATGTGCGAGTGTGATTTATTAGACTTCACAAGAAACCTCATGATGAGATAATGTTATTGTTTGGACTCTCTAGAACATGTTGGGATGGGTCAAATAGACATGATAAACCTCCATGAGTATGTAGGGATGGGTCAGGTTACATGGTCATGATCTTTTTAGAACATATCTGGATGGGTCAATGAAAATATTAACCCTGCCTATATTTTTCTAGGATGAGTCTGGGTATCTTGATGGACCTTCCTAAGTGCACTAGATTGGGTGGGGTTACCCAATGTGAATATGGCTTGATTTTTATGCAAGGTCCATAAGAAACATGTAATATAGAATAATTGATATATTTTCCTTCGAACATGATGTTGAGGTAGGTATTTTATGTGTCATGGTGTGATATAGATTCTGACATTGCACCAGATCATGTTCTATATAGGCTCTGGAATGAGGTGGATTATAGCACGATGTTGAAGAAAATATGCTTCTCTGTCCACTATGTGATATGTTTATAAATGTATATATTTCAATGAAAAAAATATTATATATATATATATGTATTTCATACACCTAAGCATGACCAGAACAGTACATAGTTTGGTTGAGGTATTGGAAATTCCTTATGGGTCGTTGACCTCACCCATGTCCAGGTACATGGTATGGGTTCTTATGTTTGTGGGTAGACCTTTTGTTTTTTTTCAAGGGTAGGTACAACATGGAGCTAGGTTATGGTATAAGCGAGCAGGTCATGGAGGATAAGGATTCACTTGGACATGTGTGAGATGAACTGGAGTCCATATGAATTATCAATAAATCTGATAATTTTTTGGCCAGTGTGCCTTGTTATATATAATTTTGGTTTTATTTTTATCTATTTCTACTACTCTGTTTGTTTTGATAGGTCATATAGGAAGTTACATCATTTATATTTTAGACTATGGGTTATAGTGGGATCCAAATTTTACATCAATAGTTTGATTGGATGTCTATTATATGGGAGGGTCATGCTGAAATTTTAATAACATTTTGGAATGACACATTAAGCTCAATTCCAAGGAATAGTCTCCCCACTAAATTTTTAAGCACTTTCCTCTAGTAGGAATCCTCTGTAATATGGGGAAGAGTGCATGATTTCTTATGGAAAACCCCACTCAAGAACTATTCATGTTGACCAAGTCTTGGAATTATAAAACTTCTACCCATATCCATAGATTAAACTTCAAATTCAATTAAGAAATGATATACCACAAGATATTATGATAGGTGGAAACACTAAATTAAAATTTGTTATGATAATTTCACAACATATTCAAGGATAAAACCACTACAACCAGCTCAAGATCATAATTGAAATAATTATATTTATTAGGATTCAACCAGATGGATCTTGAAGTGATCATTAGACTCTCTTACATAATCACATAACCTTGATTACATTGGGATGTTTAGTAATTAACCATGATAATTAATCCCTCCATAAGATAGTGAAGAGTGGGAGAACTTGTCAACTTATCCTTATCAAACTCAAACAACCTTAGATATTGATTTTACCATGTGAAGGTCATGCCTTTTCTTTTGAAAGCTAATAATGGTTAAATAATCTTAGATAAAATGTATTGAAACATTCTATAATAGCTTTTATAACCTTGGAAACTATACACCAATACAATATTGGTAGGAGTTTCTTAATAAAGACCATATATGTAATTAAAAATAAATATCCACACCCTACTAATACATAAAAATATCAAGTAATTACATATTAGTCATATTAAAAATTCACTTAAACATTTCTCTATATGGGAAATTCCTCTATAGGATCTCAAAAAATCCATTAAATAACTAATTAGATCTTTTTATATCCTCCATTACACCTTATATCAATGATGAATATCACAAAAACAAGTAAAATAACTCAAGTATTACTGATATTATTAAGACCATGAATATGTTTTTGTGTTTTTGACTCTAACATGAATCACCATGAATTCAAAATGTTCATTATTTTAATCATCTTCTCCCATCACTATTTTATGATGATATCCAGATCATAGATTAATCACCATTATGATATTAGATCCACTAAATTGATTGAATACATAATAAATAAATTTAATGGGAATATAGTTCTTCACTATTACATGGTTCAACCACCAATAATCTATGTATTAATATAAAAATGCGTCTCACTTATCAAAAAACAAAACAGGACCTCCCAATATTGATACAATAGGAGAAATGATTCCTTTCTATAATGGATCTTTAAACAAAATAAGAAATTTCCATGGTTTTAAAGGATAATTATGATAAGGAGACATGAAATTATAAAAAACATTAATTTTAACTCTATTATGAGCATAAGATCATGTCAAGGGGATAGTTTCATAATATCCTTTTGATAAAAATATAGAAACTATTATATAAATCTCATGATCCCCTTCCACTGCTGTTTCATTATGCCCAAAATATAAGATTAGTAATATTTTATAATAGGATTTATATGTTTATATTTTGTTTTTCTGTCCAACTAATTCTTATAAAACACACACCAATCATTCATATAATATTTGGTATCTTATCTCTAATAGAAATGAATGATATCCTTCTTAGAATACAACAAATTTATTCCAAGGATGAATTCAAATGATTTTAATCATCATAGACAATATTTAATTGATATAGGGATCCTCAAAATCATCTCAAAACCCTCACACAACTATTATATACTATAATAACCCTCTTGTCAGTGCAGAAATAATTAATGGCATAGGATACGTAACCAACTTAGGTCATAATGATCAAAATAACGTATGTAAAGTGAATTATTGAAAAAATATCATATCAATTAAATAATATAACATGGTAGAATATAGTTATATGGTACATCAATCAATATCAGGTTCTCCTTGAATTAGAAACTCTATCACACGTATCTACCTTTATCCCACACCTCCACCTCATCATCTTTTATGATGTCTACCATCTTGACTATTTTCTTCTGAAGGATTATGAGAATGGTAAACTTATGAATCCTTTCAAAAGTTAGTACTCAAGTAACTTGATCCAATGATGAGGTTAAAAAAACCAATCCTTATTATTTTATTTGTCGAGTAGAGAATGAATATCCTGCGTAGATCTCTATCCAGTTTAATGATCTATACAAAATTCTTCGATGGAAAAAATTCCATACATAACTAACATGTAAAAATTTAAACCCAGTGATTTGATTCTCTAAAGTATATTTAATTTATATTGATAAAATTAGTTCAGAATGAATATATCAATTCATCAAAAATTCTTCAGTGTCACTTTGTTTATAGATAAATAGACAACAATTTTTTCACCCCAATATTTCAAAATATATATTCCTTAAATAAATTATGTGTTAGACATATTTCTTCACATGCAACAATGAATGAAAAAATCATGGAACATTATGAAATCATTAATATGTATCCAATAATTCGATGTGTAAAATATATAGGCAATTGATTTTCAATGTGTATGTTGAAATTAAAATAAATTTGGCTTTTATTACGAATTCAATGATGAAATGTCATCTAGTGTAACAATCTATGAACAAAGGCTAATTTATGCATTAAAATATAACCATTAATCAATGTAAATATTTTTTATGTTACTAAATATATTATAACATATATTATCGATATAAATTATATATGAATTCAACTTATACTATTAATTAATTTAAATAAGAATGAGAATAGTTAACACTTTTAAAATGTTATTTTCTAATGAATTTTTATTCATTATATTTTAATGTTTGTTTGTAAATTTTGAAATATAAAATTATAAAGTACTCTTTTGAAAAAATAATCATTATATTAAGATTAATGGTAAAAAATATTTACCAATGATGCTTTTTTTATTTTTCTATAATAGATGAATGAATGTGAAGAAAGAAAAGTACATTTTTACCAAAACTATAAATTTTATGACCTTTCTATTATATAAGAATGTCAAATAAGTTAGTAAAAGAATTTAGTTCATTAAATATATTTTTTAAAATTGAGACTTAGAATTTTAACGTTACTTTTATTAATTCATAATACCATTTTATAACATTTTATGACCATAAATAATATTTTCCAATAAAATAAACTACTTTTAATATGTTCTTTTAATGAAATATTATTTTTCAAAAATTTTGGTTTGGATTCTATATAATCAACAATAGTTTTTTTAATAAAATAATTGATAGAATTATAATAATATAAATTTATAATTTGATCAAATACACAAATTTTATGGCTAAAACACATTATTTTATAAAAATGATTTTTTATAGTTGAAATGTTCTAATATAAAAATTAGAATTTCAATACCTATAGAAATTCAGTCAAATAAAAAAATTAATTTAAATTTAAATTTGAGTTTTAAAATTTATTAAAAATGTAAATTTTATTTTTGGCCATAAAATGAAGTCACCATGGTAAATTTAGTTTCCTTGGTAAAAAAATATTTTTTAAAGCATGATAATATTATAAATATTTTTTATTTTTTATATTAAATGTATATTTTGTAGTTCAGAATTTAATATGTTTGTAGACATATATACAATTAATATAACACTCATTTAATTGTCAATTAATGTTATATAATATTAATTACAACGAATAGTTAATTTTTTGTACTAAAAAGTATTCTCTATGTATTGAAAAACTTTATTTAAAATATAGTTTTCTCATTCAATGAAAAGTAATCTGGTTATATAGAGCTCAAATATTATTAACCATATTAAAATTTGGTAAGAAGTGTCATATATTATTTTTAGTGATGAAATTATTATATTGAATAATATTTAATAATGATTAATATGTGTTAAAATGGGTAATCTAATGTGCCTCAAATTTTAGTAAGCCAATTTTATACTTTGAACTTCCAAAATTTCATATTTAGGTTGAAAATTCAGACTAAAATTTCCAACTCTAATTTACCCACCTAATTAACCTAACTCATCAAACCCACATAACACTATATGATTCCATTCATACCTCTTACCTAAAATTAGTTTATATAAAAGGCACCATGTTTTCACCTTTAAAAGGAGATCACTCCCATCCATTCTCTCATCCTTCTCCACCACAATGGATTTGATCAAAAAATTACATTCCCTCTACATATTTAATACAATTTAATTTCTTTTTAGTGTTTCTAAGGATTCCTCCCAAACGTTAATAAGCTACTATATAAAGTAATGGTTCAAGTCCTTTTTTTATTCATGTTATTATTTTTTGATATTCCCATTTAATTTAAATTTTTTATTCTTTCATATTGTCATAATCAATAATTTAATACGTAAATGATTACCTAATTATGATTGAATATCATTATATTTTTTTAAACCCATTTTCAATCCCTTTTTTATAGCCATATTGCGGCAAAAAATGTCTCCTTGATACCCCATTTCCAATTCAAACACTTCATTTCTCATAAACCTTTTGGTTACCCTAGGATTAGTATTCCATGTATTCGAAATAAATCCTCTACTATACAAAGGATTTCATATTGATGAGATATTTTCCTTCTCTCTCATTAATCCTATTCTGTAATCCTTATTGTACAACCACCATGCTACCAAAACCACTCCATGATTTTCTATCTATATATCCCTTCATTGAGGTTTTTTTATTATAAATTAATTATTTTATATATTCTACCTAATTCCACATGACTTGTAACATGTTAAATTATTCTTGATATTTTAATATTCACTTTCATTCATGATCTTACATTCTTGACACTATGATTGATATCTTCCACAAAATATAAGGTGGTTTGGTAACTTATTATAAATTCTAGAGTCATAATTTTTATGCCTTAGAAAAAACATTCATTTCATACTGTATACCATATTTCAATATTTAGAGATCAGTTTTAAATATAATAATCCTTATTTTTGAATTCACTCCCTTCGTAAAAATTACACTTTTTAAAGTATAATTTCCATAATATTATGTGATGGTTTATTACCCATGTGTTTATTTTCCAATTCCCAAAATATTATCCAATTATATTTTGAATCCCTATTATGTATGAATTCCAATGATAATCATATTTACATTTACCTCATTTAAAAATGATATTTATTACCATTGTTTATGATGTGGTATTTCAGCAATTGTTTTGATAAAAATATCAAACATTTTTTAATTCCTTGATATTATATTTCATCATATAGTTCACATTCAGTTTTAAAACACATATGTAATTTTCAAAAATCCAATCTTTTATCCTATTTTAAAATTAATTATGTTCAATTTTTTCACATAAAACTACGGTAAATGAAATTTGAAAGTGACCCCATATTAATTTCATATATGGAAATGTTAAAAATGATTTGTAAATATCTGTTATGATTTTTTCCATTTTTATTTTTATTTTCAAAAGGATTGAAATGAGTTATATTAATGTTTTATAATTTAATCGCATTTATATTTATCCATTGGTTGATTTAACTCAATCTATCAAATAATCCAATTCTTGAACCCTTTTTTGTGTTATTGATTGATGTATTCTTTTTTTCTTGTATTTTTTCCCATATATGTCAAAATCCTAATATATTTTTATCTTTCAATGGGGATATTCAATTTATAATCCATCATTTTTATTTTTCAAAATAGTTTATGGTCGTGTTTTGTGAAAATAATAATAAAACCAATTTCACTATTTTTTTAATAAATCTTAGATGAAAATTTTCATGTTTTTCAACATGAAAAAATTATTCATGCACATAATGTGATGTGAGTAGTGGATTCGAAATTATATATACCTCTATTGTATTGGGTAAATATTGAAATGTCATTAGTTGTTATGGGATTATAGTGTTACCCCAATCCACTATGGGACTCTATTCATTATGTGATGGTGGGTGGGATCATAATTATAGTGTCCTCCAATACATTGTGAAAGTGTTTATATATCATAGGATGTTGTGGGATATGGAGTGAACATAATACACTATGGGACTCTATCCATTATTTTATAATGGGTTTGATGATCATTATATATCCCTAAAATTCATTTTTAGTGATTTATATATCATGTGAAGTCTTGGTATTTGTGTGTGAACCTAATCCACAGAAGGAATATTTTTGTTTTGTGATGATGGGGTGTACTAGACTAATATATCCCTCTAAATAATAGGTTAAATATTTATATCTCAAGAGACATTATGTATTGGTTTAGAAAGTAACCCTAGTCGATTATGGGATTTTTTACACTAAGTGATTATGGTCTTAGGATTAAACAATTACATATGGTAATTATGTAACTTATTATTTTTTGGTCGAATTATTATTATTCCATGTCTTTTGATATATGTTTTATTATGCTAAAGTCTCATGATATAACTCTTATCTTATGGACCATGATTTATTGGGTATTAATTTTGAATATTATGTTTATGTTCCTTGGTAACATTCTAATACCTTAGTGTTCATCATATTTTTTCCTAGGATCATTGATTATAGTTGATTATGCTATCCCTTAGTGAGAATTTCATATCACCCTTTTCTTATGTTTAAATATTATTAGGTAATTATGTAATTTAATATATGTGGTTTTAATATAAGGTTACCTTATGTTGAAAATTTTTGGGATATTTTGAAGATTGAATATGGTTTAAACTATTCTTAGTATAATGAACCAATGTGTTTATTGGAGATGAAAACATGGGAGTTTTATTAGTTAAAGGCTCTTATTTTTTTCAATTCTTCATGCTATCTAGACCTATCAATCCTTATTAGATATTCATTAAGGAATTATAAGTGTCAAATAATTTAATATCATGTTCTTAAGTCTTGGGATTCTATAATAATAATATATTAATCTTGTTAAGGACTTAATTTAGTACTACTATAACACCCTAACCATTTCATGGAATGAATTTTTTTAATTTACAAACAAAATTCATGTATTTTGGTCTATTTAGACTTTAGTAAGGGTTGATGGTGGCCATGATTATGTTGTGAGAAGATGATATGACAATGGAAAGATATAAAGTCACACATTTTCATAAAAAAAATATATGGTGACGGTCTATGAGAGATTTTATGGACCATGTTTTTTCATTTTAAGACATTTTAATATTTCTACATATATTTTTGGAGCCAGACACTTAGACGGTGTCCAATTCTGAGGCTTTATTTTCCAGGAGTTAATTTTATGATAATATTATATACATTCTATATTGTTCAAATGATGTTTACTAAAGAAAATATAATAACTCTTAAACTAAATATCATATTATAAATCAGATACCACTTTTGATTCCGGAATTTTATTTTTACACTATGAATGACCTAAAATAAGTTATCATGTTCCATTAAGAGAAAAATGGAAACAAGTGGTAAATTCATTGGATTGATTAATTGGTTTATTTAATAAATTAATAAATCTATCCTAAAAAGATTCATCTATAAACATACTATTATAATAAATTCTCCAGGTATAGCTTCTTGGACCTAATAGAACTAAGAGAAACTTCTTTATATATCGATTGGAGAATCAATCACAAATGGTGATGAGACTTTGAATCTAATAAAATCATGATGCATCAAATTCAACGACCACAATCTATCTCTTGTGAGTTAATTCATATAAACTAATTGATCCAATACCCAAGTAAGAATTTCCAATTCATAGTTTATTCTCCTATTTATTAAATCTATTGATAATAACCATTCCTTTCATTGATTTAGATCATGTTCAATATTTTTCATGCACCCATGTATCCTATTTAATTTTTTAATTCAATTAAGTCATGTTTTCCATATTGTGTCACCCTAGTTATACTAATTTGGTTTAGGTTCTTAATAACTATTTGAAAATTAATTTTCATCATTGTTTCTTGTGATTTCCCCCACCCATTATCTACATTTTTCTTTGTAGATAAATAAGGCCTTGGTTATACATTTTTTTGGAAGGATCGAGTGTGATATGACCTTAGAGTAGTGGAGGATTAGGGTGCGATGAATGAAAAAATGATTTGCTGATGGATTAGGGTGTGTTGTGGGATACAGGTAATGAATACAATGGATTTGAGATCCAGGACTGAATGGTGAATTATGGGAGATGCGCAGGTCATGCGATTCTTTACCATGTATCAACATGTAACATTTTTCGACTACCTGATGGATGAAACTGAAGATAAGAGATATTACCCTATGATTTTTGTATAATATGGGGCCTAATTAGAAGGTGTAATGACGGGATATGGAGAGTATATTTTTAATCCTAGTTACCATAAAAATCCAAACTACACAATATGTATTTCAAAGAACGCAGAATGTTTATGGGTTTGGATTATTTCGGGATGGTTTTGTGATATTATAAGCATCAAAAACCATGTGGGACCTCCATATTCTATGTGAACTAGTGATGATGACACAGTGTGTACTCTAGGAGTAAATAGAGATGAGAATGTCCATGAAAATTCTATGTGCTAATGTATATGGATATGATATGGATATATGCACATGATCAATGGTAATGGGAAAGACCCTGAGTTTCTCAGACATGACATATAACCCTCTAAAAATTTTATAGGGATACATTGGTAGAGTTATGTGTATCTATATGGACATGGATGGATGATGGAGTGGGACCACACATTGTGTGGGTCCCCTCACATGTCATATACCCCTTCAATCATTTTGAATAAACATCAACCTTTCATATCTCATTCGTTTTTACATGGATTTTGGCTTTCCAGTAGCCAATCTTGAGTTTTTCTGCATGTAGAAAATTATGATGGCCTATATAGTGGTTCTTTAGATATTATGTGAGATATTCCAGTCACGAAACATACTAAGGTTATTCATGATGATAACCATTATCAGGATTAATCGTTAGAGTGGTTCCCATCTAATGAACTTGGGAACATGTACTCTATAATTCGCAGAGTAGTGCCACTCTATTAGTTTGGGTTATGGTCCTCCTTACTCTAAGTGATACCCCACTATAGAATTAGTGTGCAGGTACTCTATATATTAAGTGGTAACTTTTAATGAATTTGAGTGCAGGTCCTCCTTAATATGAGTGGTACCCCTATGAAATTAGGTTACATTTACTCTATTTACTTTGTGGTACCCCCTAACTAGTCAGGGAAAGTTTCCTTCATCTAATGAGTGGTAACCCATATGTAATTACGGAGTTGTTCCACTACACATCAAGTTCTACCACTCTATAAAATATGGTGCAGGCCCCCCCTTACACTATGTATCACCTCCCTGAAGGATCGAGGTGTGGGTTATATTCTTATATATTCTTCCACCTCAATAGTGTGACATAGTGGTGAGGTTCCAGACCTCCACGTAGTTACATTTTTGAAAACCCTGAGAGGTTTTGGGAGTCATTGATGGAATTCTTGAACTATTGGATATATTACATAGGATGGGCTATGAGATAGATATCCCCTTATCTCTAATTTGGGTTTTTTGTTGGATCACACACACACTATGATATATATATATATATCATTATCAATGTCATTGGATCCATTTACTCTCTTTCTTTTGGTTGAGCTATCTACAATCTATCTGTTCATATATTCTTATCATGTCTCTTATATATCACCAATAGGATTTTGGTGCATACTATTGAATATGTATATAATCAACCCTACTTGGGCATTTCCAACATGTGTCTGTATTATTTAGATTATAAAAATGTTGGCAGTGAATATAGACGAGCTTAGGGATAATTGGTGTATTGGACCACATATGGTGGTTGGAGATTATATATAAGGAGATATGCTCTCTCATAATTTTTTAACAATTTATTTTATACATGATGCGGAATATTTATATTAGGGTGTGTATTATTACCATTTACATTTTTGTTTTCACTTTTGTAATCCTTTACACCATAGATGATTTACAGGAATGGTTTTTGTTCAAGATATTTCATATTTTCTTTTATTATTATTATAAAAACCTGCGTTGAGATGCTTGAGTTTGTGTATAAAAGTACATTAGGCAATGAAATCCCATTTAGGATTTTCTTTTTCGAACTTATCACAACCCCTTGGATATGGAGGTCGGACTGGGGTATTTACAAATCGAGCATTGGTTGGGTCGGGTCAAGATAGATTAGTATCAGAGACGCTCATTTCGTATGATATTGTTTTGGGTAGTCACCATAAATGTATTAGTATTTGATTTAAGGAAATTTTGTCAAATAATATCGACTGTGGATATCATGTCAGAGATCCCATTGATGGTATGGGTGACCGATGTATACATTCACCAGGACCATGAATACCAGCTGGTCGACATAGAATACCGAGACACTGGTTCAAGGGATTAGTGGTATATTAATAATATCAAATTAAGTATTTAAATTTCATTCTCAAGTCAACTAACCATTATATATATATATATATATTTTCATCTAACTATGTTATATCATTATTAAAATTTCAAGAATCCACCGTGATGACAAATAACTAGGTTATCGATTCCAGATCTTGACAATGATGTGATGAGTGATGAGGCCTTAGTTTAGGGTATATCTTATTAGATTATTCCACTTGGTGGATAAGTAGTATTACCCCCACTTGTTGAGATGTATATCATACTAGAAGAGAATTTTCAAGATGCGCGCTGGCTTAGTGAACTATAGGAGTTCCAGTACTAGAGACAATTGAGGTTCCACAGCGAAATAGATCCCCAGGCTATTGATGATTGGATAGAGTTGGTGGTATATGTTTCTAGTTATATATAAAAAATAATGGATTAGGTATTTTCATAGGTAGCTAGAATTTCCTAGAGAGAAACTAGGTTATGGTTGAATATTGTTACCAGGAAGCATGATGAGTCAACGCTTTCATGGCTTGGCTTCCAAGAGTTGTTTTTTTTGAAGATTATCACCCTATTTTGTGCACTCAATTTAGAATAAAAAGCTTGTAAAGATGAATCTATAACAGATTATATTAAATGAGTAAACTGCGAGGTTCAAGGACCTTATGGGGTACTCCCATGACATTATATGGGATGGATACATACAAGAACATAAGTTTGAGTAGGGTCTCCATAGATGTATCCATGCTAGTGTAGTACCATTGTGCATACCCACCTACGATGAGGTGTTATATAGAGAAATGGTGATATAGAGATTAATGTTAGAGGGATTACAGGTACCTAGGTATGGAAGTGGAAATTATAGGGATAAGTTTTCTGTATCAACTAGTAGGCACTAGTTGATAAAATATCAACACAAGAGAACTCCCCATGATCATACATAGTCAAGTGGTCATGTGGAATAAGGATGACACAAATGATCAGGGATAGTTGAAGAGGGGCAGTGCTAAGCCTATGACAGGTGAGGTCATATGGCATGTGATTTCTTGACCAGATGTTCTGAGGAGGATAGAAAAATAATGGATGATTCTCCATGGCAGATGGGGCATCTTGATCTGGGATCTCCCTAGTGAGGGCATGGTGTCCCCGAAGAGGCATCACTGGAAGGGAAGTATGTGGAGCTGCATAAGTAGAATCTATGAGTGGTGGATGATGCTATTATATACTTCCACCACCACGACAAGGCAACCCACATAAGGCTCGTGGATATGGTAGGCAAGGCCATAATCATCTACAAGATATGGAGGCTTATGACCTCGCCACACACGAGATCATTACTCGTAAGAGGTATGTTTTTTCTTATATTGATTTAGTATTAGGAGACTCAAATAAAAGTCATTTTTTCATCTATTTACTCATTGTGCTAGAGATGCATCTCCCAGTTGAGACACTATACCTACAATTGTGTCTTGAGGTTCCTACAAGGAATAGATTCACATTTCCTTTATACTAATAGTGTGAGCCATCTCGGGGTAGATAGAGGTTAATTTGTATCCTTTTGGTCATCATTGTAGATACCCAAAGCTTGAAGTACATAGAAATTACATTACTTTTGCGTAATACTTAAAACATAACAAAAACAGACACCAAAGACCATAATAGTTTAGTGTATTTGGAAACTCGAAAAATAATCTTCTAATCGTGGTGAAATATCTTCAACATCTCCCATAAGATCTTCCCCTTTTTTTTTCTTACCTAAAACCTTTCTTCATATCCTGGGGAAAATAAAAAATATAAAGGGTGAGCATAAATTCTCAGTAAGGGTAAGCATGGATAATATAAAACAAACCATATATATTTCATCATAAAAACATGGCCATAATGTTTAAACATCGAAATCATGAGCAATGACATAAAACATGGCAGTACGCAAGGCATAGATCATAATGGAACATCAATCATGATAAAATAGCTTGGAAATAAAACTTTTAATTGTGGAAAAACATTAAGCACATGATATGATTTCCATGGTAGCCAACACATTGCTTCCAATACCATCTTAGTGGACAATGTCCCTTTCTGAATCAAGTTCACTCCTCGTTGTAGTCCTGTAACACTGAACCGGATTAACTTACTGTTCCAGCAATGTCTATCTCATGAGATATAAATCTTTACCCAATGCATTGGAGGGATATATAGGTCCCACACATCTCATAATTAAATCATTCTTACTTGTGCCAAAAAATAATCTTAAAACATTAATCATAACCCAAGGAATAAAATGGGTTTCATAAAAATCAACCCATCATCACATAATCCATATAAAACAAATGGATATTTCATCATAAGAAATTTGAAACCATGTAAATCATAGAGAAATTATACTTGAAACATACACATATAAAATAATTTCATCTTAGATGGAAAATGATTTTGATAAAACAGTTCAAATGAATTATTGAGGAAAATATCCTTTCTTCGTCAAAATAATTTTCTTTTCACAAAATTCCATGAAATTTTAAAAGAAAAGTATTTTGTGGAAAATAGTCATAAAATCTGGTATAGTAAGATTCATGAAAATAAGGCGTTATGAAACTGTAAAAATCCATTCACGCCTTGTAAGTTAAAAATAACATTCTTCTCGTACTTTTGTAGGAAAAGTCAAAAAGTTCCTCGTGTGGTAAACAAAAGTAAGATTCCTTTGATAACATGTGGTAAATTTTAAAATTGGGAAAAAATGACTTTAATCATAAAATAAAACATTTTTAGAAAAAACATCAGTTTGGATTATAAAAATAACCCCACTAAATACTTACGAATAAACAATCTCAAATAAAAATGAGATTGGAAAACTTATCCCTTACCTTAGGTCCGATATTCTTCGTACGTATCCAAAACCCATGTATAATGATTTAAATAATGACATTGGATTATTAAAGAATCATATTCATTTTTATGATATCATATATGGTTCACTTATGACTTTATATTACCCGTTCTTTTGTAAATTCAATGTTAAAGTAGCATTTTGGGTAAAATATTTTCATTTATCGTCCGTGATTTGACGTGTAATTATTAATATGATAACTTAGATCATTATTACATAATTATAGAATATAAAAGATGATTTATATATAATATATACTCAGAATATACATATATATAATATATCGATAATTGTAAAGAAATACACCGTTCATGGAGATGGTAGGTCGTACGTTTGCATGTACGTTGTTTCGTTTCCTTATTGAATTGAATTGAATTAAGTAGATGACATAAATACATATATATATATATACACACATAAATACAGTAGCATTATTATGTCATCTATTTCATGATTACTTATTTTATATACTTTATAATCATTCTTGAATTGTTAACATGGAAAATGAATCTCATCGCGTCATGGAGACGACAATTCGTACGTATGCACGAGCGATGATATCATTCCCATATTTATTAAATGGAATTGGAGTGGATGATATAATATCTGAGAATCCATATGATGTTATAATATCCATATATAGTTATTCTTTACACCATTATACCCATCCATGTAATGTGGTGGTGGAAAAACAGATTACACCACGGCGTGGAGACGATATTCCGTACGTACGTACGTGCGGTGATTTCATTTCCCGTAGGATGGATAGAAGGTGAAATGGGGTTGTTTCATATTTATAATAACATATCAGACTATAATTAATACTGATGTTATTACTTTATAATGAAATAACTAAAAAGTAATAATTAGAAGAAGAATGAAACTTGAAAGAGTCTGTAGAAGAGATTACCACTTCCTCGACGAAACTCCTTTAAAAATCTTCTTAGGGCACTAGAGATGGTCTTTTGAGAAGACCAGAACCTCTATGATATAACTAGAAAGGTTGAGAAGAGTAATTTTCAGGGTTTGGCAGATCTTCAAGGCTCAAAAGAGTGTGAAGTGAATAGGGAAGGGGTTCCCTTTTTATAAGGGAGGAGAGGGGAACCTTAGGAAAACTTAAAATATTATTCTATAATAAAGTCATATTAGGTTTTTAATAGCTAAAAATTGATTTATTTAGAATATAATGTGGTTATGGGGCGAAATAATCTCAACCAATAGGTTTTAGAAAATTTTAGCTTACTATTTTATCCTTATCATTTAGATTTAACTCAATGTTAAATAATTTAACTTTTACCGTGTCTTTTTGTTTTCTTACACTATATTGATAATAAAATTACTATAACAAGCCAAAAGAACCCAAATTGGGTCACTATTAATATATATATCCTTATGTAAGTCATTCGGCCGATCCTTAGATTTTTAGGAATAATATAACAATTAATAATATAATATTTAAAAAAATTATTTTATGTCAATTTTGACACTATTTTGTACTTGATTTTTGTGAAAATACTAACAGCCTGATTATTTAGAAAATAGTTAATTAAATCAATACTAACATGGCATATTAACCTATAAAATTAGTTTAATTTACAAAAAGTCTAAAATTACATTTATTTGGGTATTTAAAACATCAATTATGTTAATATTTCATTAATAAGATAATTACTGCATTATCATTGTGCCATAAATAAATTAAATTATATAATGTGAAAAAATTATAAATAAAATACAATTATGTAGGAAATATTTTTATCTTTCTAATGAATATTTATAGTTTAATTTATCTTATATATAACTCTATATTAAAAATGTTTTACTTATTAAACATTGATTTTAACCTTTTTAACTCTTCTTTAAATAAAAATAATAATAAGTGTCCTAATCTAATCCAAGTGGACCTAAAGGGTAATATTGTATCTGGTAGGTTGTTTTTGGTTGAACTAAACTTATCAAATAGAATTATTACATGTGTTAGGGTAATAATAATATCATTTTTACCCTTAATTACCATATTTACTTTTAACTGTGGTAAATAAAACTAAAAAGTTATTATTCACCAAGAATGATTTTAATCTTATTGAACGCCATTTTACCTACTGATATCAACTGTGTCTCTAGGATTTTTGAAATTCCACTCACAGAAGCTGTAAAATTATGTTTAATGTAAATTTGCAAAATTCTCCTAGGAGGTGGGTAAAAGACAGTCAAAAGTTCAATAAAATTTTTATATATCCAAAATTATTATAAAACGAATCCAATGAATTACATTGAACTTATATAGGTACTATGTATCTTTTTTTACCTAAAATAAATTTAAATTAAATAAAATAATTATTTAAATAAAAATTCAGTTTTTAAATAGTAACCCTGTGTTTTCACTATTCATTAAAAATTGAACGTTTTCAGAAAAATACCAAAAATTCACTCTAGGCTAATTTCGATATTCCAAATCCAAAAATGAAATCCATTTTGAAAAACCATATTTCAAAAATTGGGTATTACTATTCATAATGGCTATTTTATATAACATTTCGTTGTTTAGTGAAACTCGGTATTGCGTACAATATACGCTATCGTGGAAGGTCACGATTGCGTGTAATGCAGGCCAAGTTAGGGTTGCGTGAATTGGAAGATTCCTTTGTTGTTGCATATAGTATAATCCAAATATATTTAATTTATACATTGAATATATATATATATACACTCAATGTTGCATACAATGACTTCAAACGAAATTGAAATTGTGTGTAACATGATCTAAGAATAGTTGTTGTGTATACTGCAAGCTAAAACGGTTTTTCTTATAGCGCAATATAATCATGGTGTAGCATAAAACACATGAAATCAAATAAATTAAAAATAACCCTTCTCATAAAATCTCAGGGTGTTAAATTCTACCCCCTTAAAATAAATTTCGCCCTCGAAATTCATCGGGGTTATAAATGTTTTACTACTCGAATGTTTTAAAAGAAACCCACATCGTAAAAAGGAATACCAAAACATATCTTTAAAAACTAAAGTATGAAACATAACAGTTACCAAAATTATCTAATCACTGGGTTTCCACATAAGAGAACATAGGTGAAAATATGGATATATAAGAGAAATATTACCATCATGTTCTGATGGAGAGTGTTAGAAAACATGGATTTGAAAAAGCCAACAATCACAAAGCCATAAATTTGTGATTTTCTATGGTACCATCTGATTCATCAGATATGAGGGCACTAGGACAACATTTTTTTGGTTTTCAAGGTCATTTCCCCAATGTTGAAGAATTTTCAAATCAAAATAAATACTTACCTAATTTTGGTACAATCTCACCGTTGTTTGTACCTTGAACAATTTCCACTTCATTTCTTAAAGAAATGTAGTTGAATTTTTCATTCATGAAGTGTTAGCAGATCATGTGATAGAATGATGAGTAATTCCATCTATTTCAAATAAAAGGTTAGAAAAAGTAATCAAATATATATAAGTCCATCTATGGTGAGGTTAATCGTATATGATTCCAAAAAATGAACTTATACAGCATCTATCATACCACTTAATAAAATAAAACTAGTTTCTACTGACCAGGGACTTCTTGTAGGCTACTGGTTGGTGCTAAAGGTCTGCCGCACTTCGGTTGTGGGTTTGATTCTCGTATCCTTTTCCGACGCGATGGGTTTTCACCCATCCTAGGGGTTTTTTTTTCTAAAACTACACTATTATAACATTCCTGCAATAATATCAAAAAAAGTTCTAGCCTTAAAGAAAACTATCTTAATTCATTCCAATCTTGAGGCTTATCCAAAATACTTTTGTCCAAGCTCATAGTATAAAGAAAACAATTAAAAGAAATTTCATTTACCGAGCATGTTAATACCTTCATTTATCCCCCATATATCATATGAGATATCTTGTTGGTCACAATCCAAACATGTGAATACCTTAATATTGTATTCTCTTGAAAAATGAATACCTATTGAACCTTAGTGAAAACATGAATGCTATCAAAAGTTAACTATTTCCACATACCAAAATCCCAAATTTTCTATAAAATCAAATATGATATAACGTTGTCCTTATATCAGGCATCAACTCATGAATACTATTAAACATTTCATTATCTATTTATCCCTTCATTATGCGCATATCATCTTCTTTCTAAAAATATCTGAATAACCTTTCATGGTTATCGGTACCATTCAACATATACATTCAAATTATTTAGGAAACAAATAGTGTAACAGTCCTTAGATGTGTCTTTATTCCATAGTATCATTACCTACACAACATTACTCTTGATAAACAAAAAATCATTCCAATACCTTCTTAAACTATTGACCGAGATTCAACAATTCTTTCATCTCACATATAATTTGTAGTCTCTTCATCATCATCAACATAAATACTACCCATATGACTATGTTTATTCTCTTCATGATACTTTCCCTTAGGCCATAGGTTTTCAAAATGCCCATACATTCCACATTTAAAACATTTAATCATTTTTTATGTCGTATAAATACCATTATCCTTGTCCATGGTGTTAACTGAACCTTTTCATTTGCACATACTGGCTTTGTGTCCATCTTTCCCACACCCAAAGAATATTCTAGTTCCTTTTAAACATTCTTTTTGATGCCTCTTCCCACATGATTTACATGAGGGAAATTGAACTTTCTTTCCTCTATGATCATCATGAAACTCTATCTTTATCTTATTATTTGAGTTGGGAAACATACCAAAGTTGATATTATTGAACATATTATGAGATTTCAGATTAGGCATTATAATGATATGTGGACTTACAGATCCACTTTAATTTGGTTTCTCACTAACAATATCATTCCATTGTCCATCATATCCTCCATTATCGTGAATCTTCCTGTTTCCATCCATTTTCTAAAACCTAAAAAAGAATAGAGTGAGAGGCAAAAATCATAATCAAGGGGTAAGTACCTTCAATATCTAACATATTAGGTTTAATTCTAATATAGATTCTGTAATTCTCGGACAATAACCTATACTTATAGTTGACCATAGGGACATCCCTAGACATACCTTAGAAATATCTCTAGGGATCTAACTAATGTTTTCACATCCTAGTTTCCAAATGATAACTAAACCTCCCTCTGATACCAAATGTAGAGACCCAAAGATTGACGTACATAGAAATTACATTACATTTTAGGAATACTTAATATATAACAAAAACAGACACCAAAGAACCGTAATAGTTTAGTGTCTTTGGAAACTCGGAAAATAATCTTTTAATCGTGGTGAAATATCTTCAACATCTCCCATAAGATCTTCCCCCTTTGTTTTCTTACCTAAAAAATTTCTTTATATCCTGGGGAAAATAAAAAATATAAAGGGTGAGCTCAAATGCTCAGTAAGGGTAAGCATGGATAAAATAAAACAAACCATATACATTTGAACATAAAAACATGAACATAATGTTTAAACATAGAAATCTTGAGCAATGACATAAAACATTGTAGTACGTAAGGCATATATCATAATGGAAAATCAATCATGATAAAATTGCTTTGTAATAAAACTTGTAATTGTGGAAAAACATTAATCACGTGATATGATTTCCATTGTAGCCAAGGCATTGCTGCCAAGACCATCTTAGTGGACAAAGTCCCTTTCTGAATCGAGTTCACTCCTCGTTTCAGTCCTATAACACTGAACCAGATTAACTTACCATTCTAGCCATGTCTATATCCTAAGATATAAATCATTACCCAATGCATTGGAGGGAGATATAGGTCCCACCCATCTCATAATGAAACCATTCTTACTTTTTCCAAAAAATAAACTTAAAACATTCATCATAACCCAAGGAATAAAATGGGTTTCATAAACATCATCCCATCATAACATAATCCATATAAAACAAGTGGATATTTCATCATAAGAAAAGTGAAACCATTTAAATCAAAGAGAAATTATACTTTAAACATACACATATGAAATAATTTCATCTTAAATGGAAAATGCTTTTGATGAAACACTTGAAATTAATTCTTGAGGAAAATATCCTTTCCTCTTCAAAATAATTTTCTTTTCAAAAATGTACATGAAATTATAAAAGATAACGAATTTTTTGAAATAGTCATAAAATATTGTAGAGTAAGCTTCAGGAATATGAGGCATTATGAAACCGTAAAAATCTGTTCACGCGGTATAAGTTAAAAATAACATTCTTTTTGTTCTTTTGTCGGAAAAGTCAGAAAGTTCCTCGTGTGGTAAACAAAAGTAAGATTCCTTTCATAACATGTGGTAAATTTAAAAATTGGGAAATAAAGAATTTAAACATACACGAAATCATTTTTAGAAAAACATCGGCACATATGATAACAATAACCCCAGTAAATACTTACGAATAAACAATCTCGGATAAAAATGAGAATGGAAAAGTTATCCCTTACCTTAGGTCCGATATGCTTTGTAAGTATCCTAACCTCCTGTATAATGATTTAAATAATGTCATTGACATATTATATAATCATATTAATTGTTTTTTGTCATATATGGTTCCCTTTATGACTTTATATTACCCGTTCATTTGTATATTCAATGTTAAAGCAGCGTTTTGGGTAAAATCTTTTCATTTATCATCTGTGTTTTGACTTGTAATTATTAATATGATTACTTAGATCATGATTAATTAATTACAGAATATAGAACATGACTTATATATAATATATATTCATAATATGAATATATATAATAGATCGATAAATGGAAAGAAATACACCGTTCATAGAGACGGTAGGTCGTACGTACGCATGAACGCTGTTTTCGTTTACTTATTGAATTGAATGGAATTAAGTAGATGAAATACATATATATATATACATAAACCTAGTAGAATTATTATGTCATATATTTCATTATTACTTATTATATATACATTATAATCATTCTTGAATTGTTAACATGGAAAATGAATCTCATCGCGTTGTGGAGACGGTAATCCGTACGTACGCACGAGCGATGATATCATTACCATATTTAATGAATGGAATTGTATTGGATGATATAATATATTAGAATTAGTATGATGTTATAATAACCATATATATTTATTCTTTACACCATTATACTTATCCAAGTAAGGTGGTGGTGGAAAAACATATTACACCACGACATGGAGACGGTATTTCGTACGTACACACGCGTGGTGATTTCATTTTCTGTAGGATGGATAGAAGCTGAAAAGTGTTGTTTCATATTTATAATAAAATATCAGTATATAATTCATAATTATGTTATTACTTTATAATGAAATAACTAAAGAAGAGGATGTATAAGAAGAAAGAAACATGAAAGAGTCGGTAGAAGATATTACCTCTTCCTCGACGCACCTCCTTTACACTTCTTCTTTGGGCATTAGAGTTTTTATTTTTAGAAGAATAGAAACTCTATTATATAACAATAGAGGTTTATAATATTAATTCTCAGGGTTTGGAAGAGATTCAAGGATCCATAGGGTTTGAAGAGAAGAGGGATGGGGTGACATTTTTATAAGGGAGGTGAGAGGCACCATAAGAAAACTTAAAATATTATTTTATAATAAAGTCATATTCGGTTTGTAATAGCATAAAATTGATTTATTTATAAGATAAGGTGGGGATGGGTCGAAATAATATCAACCAATAGGTTTTAGACAAGTTTAGGTTACTATTTTATCCTTATCATTTAGATTTAACTCTATGTTAAATAATTTAACTTTTACCGTATCTTTTTGTTTTCTTACACAATATGTTTAATAAACATACTATAACAAGCTAAACGAACCCCAAGTGGTTCATTATTAATATATATATCATTATCTAAGTCATTTTTCGGATCCTTATATTTTTAGGAATAAAATAACAATTAATAATATAATATTTGTTTTAGAAAATATTTTATGTCAATTTTGACACTATTTGGTACTTGATTTTTTTGAAAATCTTAACAGCATGATTAGTTCGAACAAAGTTAATTAAATCAATACTAACATGTCATATTATCCAATAAAAATATTTTAATCCATAAAAATTCTAAAATTAAATTTATTTGGGTATTTAAAACATCAATAATTTTAATATTTCATTAATTAGGTTATTACTGCATCATCATTGTGTCATAAATAAATTAAATCATTTGATGTCTAAAAATTATAAATAAAATACCATTATATATGAAATATTTTTATATTTTTAATGAATATTTATAGTCGAATTTATCTTATGTATAACCCTATATTAAATTTTTTTGACTTATTAATCTTTGATTTTAACCTTTTGAACTCTTCTTTAAATAAAATAACAATATGTGTCCTAATCTAATACAAGTGGACCTAAAGGGTAATATTTTATCCCTAAGGTAGTTTTTGGTCTAACTACACTTATACAATAGAATTTTTACATGTGTTAGGGTAATAATAATATCATTTTTACCCTTAATTACCCTATTTCCTTATAAACGTGGTAAATAAAAGTAAAAAGTTACTATTCAAAAAATATTATTTTTATCGTATTGAACCACATTTTCCATAAAGATATCAACCGTGTCTCTCAGATTTTTGAAATTTACATTCACAAAAGACGTAAAATTATGTTTTATGTAAATTTGGAAATTATCCTAGGAGGTGGGTAAAAGACGGTCAAAAGTTCAATAAAATTTTTATATATCTAAAATTATTATAAAATGACTCCAATAAATTACATTGAACATAAATAGGTTTTTTGTATCTATTTTGACATAAAATATATTTAAATAAAAATAATAATTATTTAAATAAAAAGATGGGTTTTAAATAGTAACCTAGTGTTTTCACTATTCATCAAAAATTGAATGTTTTCAGAAAAATACCAAAAACTCACCCCAGTCTAATTTCAATATTCCAAATCCAAAACTGAAGTCCATTTTGAAAAATAAAATTTCAAAAAGTGGTTATTACTATTGGTAACGGCTAGTTTATATAACATATTGTTGTTTAGTGAAACTCAGTATTGCGTAGAACAAATGGTATCGTGGAAGGTCATGATTGCGTGTAATGCAAGCCAAGTCAGGGTTGTGTGTAGTGGAATATTCCTTCGTTTTTTCATTTAATTGAATCCAACCATATTTCATTTATACATTGAATACATATATATATATACACTCAATGTTGCATATAATAACATCAAACGAACTTGAAATTGTGTGTAACACGATCCAAGAATAGTGTTCTGTATATTGCGAGCTAAAACTGTGTTGCATATAGCACAAGATAATCTTGATGTAGAATACAACACAAGACATAAAATAAATTAAAAATAATACTTCTCATAAAATCTCGGGGTGTTACAATCATGATGGAACCCTATAATGAAATCAGGAGTATGGATTGGTTTTCCACAGTCTGAGCCCAGATTGACTATCATCATAGATGATTTGGATGCTTTTTCACTGATAGAATAAAATTATCCTTCATGGGTGAGAGGAATATCATGGTGAGATAAGTGAGTTTTTCATGAAGGAAGTTATATCCCACTACCCATCAGTTGGCTAGTGTATCCCTTAGTTAAGTACTCTCTTGTGGCATCTGGATTCCGCTTGTCATATGGGATTTTGTAGAACACTTCCCAAAAGAAATTTTAGGATAACCACTTAGGTGGGAGAGGATTGTTCATATTGACTTGCATATTGGGATTACTTCTATAAATTCTTCATCATTTTAGATGTCCCTTACCATGCTCTGGGAACTATGATTATAGTTGTAGGTCCTTCAAGTGAAGGTCTTTATAAGACCTAGAGTGTCCCCTCAGGAATCTCTAGTGTTTTTCATGAAAAAAGAGGGCACAAACTGGAATACTTGGGTAGATTATCATCACCTAAATCATTCCATGATAAAGAAAAATTACCTCATACTGAGGATTGAAGAACTCTATTACCACTTATGACAAATTAAGTTGTTCTCGAATGTCGATCTCTAATTCGGCTTCCATGAGTTGAGATTTCTATAGGCAGTGGTTATAAAATTGGCATTTTGATGTCTCTAGAAATATTATGGGATTATAGTTATTCCATTTTGTGTTAATAATTCCCCTTTCATGTTTTGGATATGATAAACCATGTTTTATAGCTATACATGGACATGTTTTGTTTACCTTCATTCTTGAAATAATCATCTTCACTACAACATAGGAAGAGAATAAAAAGCACTTGATGATGGTCTTAGATTATTTTCAGGCTCACTAGATTTATGGTAGGAACTCTAGGTACCAGTTCTTGATTTATGAGGTTATTTTACAGTGGTATGTCATTTCTGAACACAGTTGATTCATTCACCCAGTGAAGACTGATGTAGTGCTTTTATGGGACCCACCCAAGAGTGTGTTAGAGGTATGGAGCTTCCTTAGCATTATAGGGTACTAACATAGGATTTTGGAATACTTATTCAATATTTCATATTCTATTACCCCCTAACACCAAAAGGGTATCCATTTTCTTAGATTAAGCGATGCCATAATGAATTCTTGGTGATTAGGATGAGGCGGATGAGTTTTCTAGTATTGAGACTACCATTGGAGGTCATGGAGTGTGTAGTGTATTGCGATGCATTATGATCGTGGATAAATTGTGTGTTGATGTAGAAACCATAAATTATCCCATATAGGTCTTCGTAGTTGAGACCCTATGACCAGAACTACAAAACTCACAACCTAGAGGTTGTAGTGGTAGTATTTACCCTAATGACATGGATGCAATATCTTCTAGTAAAGTGCTTTGTGGATTACTCAGACCATCATAGTATTAGGAATTTCCTCACACATAGATACTTGAACCTATTATAGAGTCAATTGTTGGAGTTATTTAAATAAAATGACATTGAGTTGGTCAGAACTCCAGGGAAGGGAAATGTTGAGGATGATTCCAGTAAAAGAATATCCTAGGCTTGTTCGGTGCCGGAGGATTGAGTAGTTGGATTGTTTATAGCTAACCTTGTTTGATAAGTGGTGTGAATATTTTTGTCAGTCATTGGAGTTGAACCCACCATTCATTCATCATGTGAGAGAGTCTCATCTTTAATACATTTATTTAATGGTCTTGAGTGGCCAGATATCCATAGGATATTCACTTGACGGATTTTATGTATAAGATAATCATCTTATCATATTACAATGACAAATGGTGGACCCAGTCATGATGTGGGATTAGGTGATGAAGGAGTTCCATATTTATCCTTTAATTGTACACCCCGATAAAGGAACTTGTTTCAAGGACCATTAGTAGTAGTTTTTGAGGGTCAATATAAGACAACAGATAGATGATTTTGTTTCATGGCGCCTCACGTATAAATAATTGAAGGCTGAGAACCATGTTCCCGCATGTTTTTTACACCCCATTGAGATATTGTAGAGGTAATGGGATGGAATATCCATGGTCATCATGAATATTGAAGGTCCATGACTCCATTTGGGTGACATTTGACTGACTCAAAAAGGAAACACATATCATTTCTATCATGGAGAAGAGTTCAGTGGATATTTTGGAGGAGATTTATGTACGGAATGTTGTTTTCCTTCATGGGGTTCCCTGACTATTGTCTCTTATCATGATTCACATTACATGCAAGAATTTTGGAGAGGCCTACAGGATGCATTTAAGACCTAGATGATGATGAGTACATTGTTTCACCACCATACATATGAGAAGACAGATCACACAATCATGGTGTTGGAGGATATACTATGGGATTTCAGGTTAGGCTTTATCTTGAGAGGGAGGATAACATTCTCTTGGTAGATTTTACATACAATAATATATAACACTCCACTTTTGACAAGTATCCTTTTAAGTCCCTTTACGAGAGACCGATTAGGCCACCTTTTTGCTTGATAGTGATTATAGAGACGTATCTTGTGGCTCTAGAGATGGTGAATGTGACAATTAAGAAGGTATATGACATATTTTAGAAGATGAGGATAACCCACACAAGGTAGAAATCATATACAAATCATCATTATAAGAACATGGAGTTTGAGAATGGGGACCACATTTTCTTGAGAGTATCCCCATGATCATGATTGACTAGATTCATCCAGGTGGAATACTATCAATGTGGTTCATTAATCCATTTGAGATGCTGTAGAGGGTTTGAGAGGATTATTATTGTGTCACCCAAGAACCATAGTTGTAGCGGGTGCATAATGTCTTCCACCCTCACAACCACTAGAGGGGGAATACTATCAATGTGGTTCATTATAATCTTCTTCCATTATAGTGATTTTTTTTATCTCTCTACAATGGTTTCTGGCTGTTGTCTCCACTCCCATCAATTTCTCGTTAAATGATGTTGTTGTGGGTAATCTATCCATTATTCCTTTAATATGGGGTCTATGTTAAAATAGTTATTCCATTACCATAATCACATAAATTACATATGATGGAAAAATAGAAAGGTTCACATTTTTCAAAAAGTATATTTTGATAAAATAATATTACAATGATAAGTTTCAATGGATAAACAATTCATCAGGTTGGTGTAACACCCCGACCCTAGTTACCAAGTGTCAGTGCATTATTACATAACATTGGCATGATCACAAAAGATCATGTCTCAAAAAACTGATTAGTTTAGTAGCCCGGAAAATAGATTACATACATTAATGTTACATTACACTTTATAACATACAAAACAACATAAATAATCCCTTATGAATGCCATTATCCCATTATAATATCCCTGCAGGTAAATAACAATACACTTCTTAGAATCCTGGGAAACATAAAACATAGAAAGGGGTGAGCTTAAGTGCCCAGTAAGGATAACAATATAGCGGAAACATTCATAAAAAAGAATAAACATTTATGGAAATGTATAACTAAAAAAGGCCTTTTAAATAAGAACTTCAACATAATATGGAAAAAATAAAATAAAATAATTCCATTTACTTATTCACATGGATATTTTACTAGTCGAATAATTGCATTCAATATCACTAAACACTTTCATAATGATGGAATGCATAATGCCAGACTATCATATCTAAGTAGTCAAGGCCTTGTGCCAAGTCTACAAATAAGATTTTTTCAAGGCCTCGTGCCCAGACACTAGCTTGTCTCATGAGTCCAACCGATGCAACGAGGAGCTATAGAGGGCTCCACCCATCACTTCGTAAGTCCAACACATTCCTCATATGAAAAGGATTAAACATAACATAAACATTCATATTAAAACTTGCATATTAAGTGTCATCACATTAAGCATAAACCATGAATGGTATAAAAATAGTACATCTGTAGTCAAACATATCATAACTCATTCAATACAATATGGAAGATTGTAGTATAAAAACTAATCCCCAATCAAAAAAAATATCCAGTAAAGGATACTGACATAGTTGAAAATGATGAGTAAAACTTTTTGAGAGAAATATCCTTTTTGAAAATTCATTTAAAAGTTACACATTTATAAATGAAGTAATTTAAAAAATATTTTTGAATCAAAGTGTCCAATAACACTTTGAAACTTTTGAAAATAATTATCATTTAAAAACATTCATGTCCATATAAATAATTCCTTAAATTCATTTTTAAAACATGGACATTCATTAAAAATATTTAGAATGATAAATGTTTAAAACATTTAAAATTATGATATTGATAAATAGTACCTTCAAAAAATCCTTAAAATATTCATTTTGAAATCATTTTTATGAAAAATGGACATAAATAGTAAATATGTCCCAGTAAATACTTACACATAAACAATCTTGGATAATAATGAGATTGAGGAATTAACCCTTACCAATTTGGTAACTTACGAAACATACACCCCATTAAAGAGGTGGCATACAATGAATATGTAAATATACATAAATTAAAGTGTATTACACAAAGAATACAATTATTGGAATTACATACACCACACAAAATGTAATACTCGAAATATGGCATGAATCTCACGGGAATAAGGAGTGAGATGAAAAACCCCTTACCTAGTACTTTTCCTTGGTTGAGGGTAATTTAACCTCCTGTATAATGGTGAAATAATTTTTATTAAATTATAAAAGAATCATATATATTAATATGATATCATATATGATCTTTTCACATTGATTTGTTAATAATATCGTAGTATTATCATCAATTCTAATGTTAATGGATTCATTTTTTCTTTATAATAATTGTTATGTGAGAAATATTTTTTATGGATGGGATGTATATTATTCATATACAGAATGATATCATGTGTCTAAAAATTATTTTTAATCATCAAATTAAATTTATTCTTGAATCGATATGATGGGGAATGAATCTCATCTCGTTCATGGAGACGGTAATCCGTACGTACGCACGAGCGACAATATCATTTTTTGATATTAAAATAATATATAATTGGACGGTATGTCATATATACTGAATCATTATCATGTTATATTTATTTTTTGCATTAATTACACATCATTATTATACCCATCCAAATAATAGTGTATTGAATAACAATTACACCACGACGTGGAGACGGTAGGTCGTACGTACGAACGTATGGTGACATGTCACTAAAAGGATCGATACAATACTGAATATAGTTGTAAAATATTTATAATAACATCACAGTATATAGAATATACTGTATTTATTATTTTAGAAATGAAATAACAAATGAAGAATAAGTTGAAGAAGAATGGAACTTGAAAGAGGGTGGTAAAAACATTACCTCTTCTTCGGGTTCTTCCTTTTGATTTGATCAAAAGGGAATCATAGGTTGGGTTTCTGATCAAACTAAGGCCTCTAGGTTGATATGATGGAATATAATAGAATATTTGGTCAGTTTTTGGCCGAACCAAAAGGCTTTGAAGGTGTGGATAATTGGTTAGAATTGGTGTCCTTTTATAAGGGGGAGGAGGGGATCTTTAGGAAAAACCTAAAGTATTATTTTATAATAAATTAATATTCGGTTTAAAATGGATCCAAAGTTGATTATTCAAAGTATAAGGTGGGTATGGGTCAAAATAATTTCAACCAACAGATTTTAGATAGGTTTGGGTCATTATATTAACCTTATTATTTAGTTTTAACTCTTAGTTAATTAGTTTGACATTTACCATGTCACTTTGTTTTTTTATATTATATAGTTAATAAAATTACTATATACATCCAATAGACCCCCAAGTTGTAAATTAATGATACAAATATCAAGATATAAGTCCTTTTTCAGAACCTTATATTTTTAGAAATAGTATATCAATTAAAAATATAATATTTGTTTTAAAATCACATTTATGTCAATTTTGACAATATTTAATAATTGATTTTTCATAAAGTCGTAAAAACATTATTAATTCGAAAAAAATTCATTTAAGAAATCATAACATTTCATATTAACCAATAAATTTCTTTGATTAAATCAAAACATTAAAATTATATTTATTTTAACATTTATTAAAATAATTATATGATTCTTTCATTAAAGAGGAAAATACTGCATCATTATTATGTCATAAATAAATTTAATTATTCAATGTCTAAAAATTATAAATAAAATAACATTATATATAAAATAGTTTTCGATTTATAATGAATATTTATATTCGAGTATATAATATATATAACACTATGAAAAAATTGTTTTTCTAAAAGATATATGCTTATGTCATATTTGTATTTACTTTATCTTAATTAATATAAGGTGTCCTTATCCCATACAAGTGGCTCCATGGGGTCCCAAAATAGACACAAAGATGGCCATGGTCGGACATGTATCAACCAATTGGGTTAAAACACATCTTAGGATAAATTAATTTTATTATAATATTATTTGTTTACCCTTATTTACCGGATTTACCCTTTAACCATGGTAAATGAAATATTTACCGAAGTAATTATTCAAAATGTCTAAAAATAATAGTTACCTATTTTCACAATTTGTAAATCTGGATTCCAAATATGGAATCTATTTTCCAAAATTCAAAACACAGAAGGGGCAGAAATTAATTTAAAATTAATTCCCGTTGTTGAAACAAAAATCATGTTTTTAACAAATAATAACTATCAAAAGATTGACACTTTCTTATGTCCAGTTTAAATATGAAATTATGTTCAATGAACAAAATTAGATTAGATTTTAAAATTATAATATAATTATAATTTAAAATCACACAAATTCATAATTTATTATTATTAAATATTTTGAATAAAAAGAATTTTTAATTAAAATTTAGTAATTTTCATTATTCATCAAAATATGAAAGTTATTAGAAAAGTAACAAACATTCACCCTAAGATAATTTAGATATTCCAAATCCAAAAATGATGTCTATTTTACCAAATTAACATCATAAAAGTTTCATTTAGTAATTTAAAATTAAAGTCCGCTATTAAAACGAAAAGGCGTATTTTTAATAACTATCAAAATTTTGACACTAGTTTATGTCCAATTTCAAAGTGAAATTACATAAAATTACCATAATTGGATTAAATGTTTAAAATATAATATATTTATACTTCCATACCATTAAAATTTATAATTTAACAATATAAATTATTTTGATTTAAAAAGCTGTTTTCAGTTAAAATATATTATTTTTTCACTATTCACCCAAATATGAAAGTTATCATAAAAACACAAAAACATTATCGAAACTAAATTATTATGTCCCGATTCCAAATAAGAAGTTTTGTTTTTTCAAATTGAATATATAAAATATTCAAATATTGGATTTAAAATGCCCTCCCCATTAAAAGGCGGTAAAATTGCATTTTTTGAAAAATACTTCTTTTATCTGAAAAAAATGTATTTGTTCTTAAATAATGTCTAAGAAACTCATAATATAGATTCTAAAAGTATATGTATTATATAAAGTTCAAAATTCATTTAATACATTTCATAACTTCTTTTTAACGACTTCTTTGGTAAGTCATGGTGCGCTAGAACTCAGTGTTCCGTACATTGAAAGTTATTGAATTATTTTGAAGAAATAAGGTACTATGAAATCTTGGGGTGTTACATTAGTCATATAAAACACATTTAAAACCTCCATGATATAATAGGTGTGATGGAATACGAATCTAAAATAAGAATCCAAAACTCTTTCATAAAGGATCAGTATAACTTATTCTCTTCATTTTTTGGTTTAACTTCTACCAATATGTAGGGAATAGAATTTCCCATGTTTCATTTATCTTATAATTTTCTGATGTTGATAATCCTTGATCACCATTAGTTCTTTTGGTACAAACTACATGAAACAGAGTTTAACATATATCCTGAACAGATATACCTATATCATTATAGGTTTAATCAAGGATAATATTTTTTTTGGGTTTTTTCAAATGTCTTATCATAATCCCTTGACGTAACTAAGAATACAATACTTTATAATATTTCTTATAGATAATATGAGCTACCAAAACAAATCCCTCTAGAGTGTCCAACCAGGTGTGTTTTTAGGATTTCATTTTGTTCACCAGTTTAAAATCATGTTAATATCCAATAAACTCTTTTCTAGGCTATTAACCTATGCTATAATTGTCTCATAGCCTCTATCCAATTGTAGAATCATGAAAAGTTTTAAATTTCTAGGATAACCCCAAATATCTCAATTATTGGAACATAAATATATCATTATATACTTTTCTTATTTATTTACTTTTCCCATGATTTCTAAAAACTAATTGAAAAAAATTTACAAAATCACTAAACTCTACCCTAATTCCAACCATATAAACCATATATAATCATAGCATTAATAATTCATTAATTTCATGATTAAGATAATACATCTCAAAAAATTTTCACAATCCTATGGAAAAATATTTTCATGTTTTGGATATTAGCTACATAAAAATATTTTCTTATTGTACTAGTGAAAATTATATTATAATTTCATCATACTGAATCTTATTCTAAAGGTCCCATTAAATTAGAATATCCCCCCACACATGGCTGGGTTAAAAAAGGTGGGATGGGATTGGGAGCACCAATGGTAGGGTTGAGTCCCATATCCATTTATTATGGGATTTTCATTGAATCATGTGTGAGCCTCCATTTGGAGGTTGAACCATAAATTTTAAAATAATATTATTCTCTTTACTATGGGAAAAGAAACATGGGGGTGATAAAAAACTCTCAGTAAGGGAAACATTTCAATAACACATAATGTCTATATCATAAGCATGTGAGGAAACATGGATAAGGTGATAAATTTATGAGAAAATTTTTATAGCATCATAAGTATCTGGTATGATCATTAAATAGGAAAAAAAATCATATCTTATCATTGAAGAATATCATAACAATATTGAATCATGGAAACCTGAAATGAAATTGGAATATCCAAGATTAATGGAACAAAAATAAGCACGTAAAAATAAAATATCATAATAGAGTAGGAAACACAACCTGATCCCCATATAATAGTGGGCTCTAGCTAACAACCAATGTACGATATTTAGGATTGGGATAAAACCTCTGTACCAATTTGGGCTTAAGTTATAACTCGTGTACCTATTTTTTCTTAGGATATAAACTATGTACTTTATATTGGTCATGAGATATGAAATAATAACCAATAAATAATAGGGAATTATAATATCCTACCCATATATAATCCATATAAATGAGTTCATCTGGAATAAAATAATTTATTATATTATAAAGATTCCATGGAATGTGATATTAATTTCACATAATTTAAATATGGTATCCCGAAAATTACCCTCACAGATTTAAATGATCGATATACACAATTCATTCACCTCAAAAGAGTAAATCTTAAGAAAATTTATAGGGTTATTCAAGAAAAATATATTCCTTGTAAATAAATAAATTTATTAATAGTGGAAAATTTCAGTTAAAAAAGAAAATTGTTTTTATAAAATATTTATATCATTTTTGTAAATTAATATTTTTCAGATAACATTAAAAAGTAAACATTGAAATAGTTGAATTGAAGACTTTGGAAAAAACATTCCATAAAAATAACTAATAATAAATTCTCATTGAAAGGTTATAAGGGATATGAATGGAATTTTTAGTGGAATATGTAACATATTATTATGAAATGATTGGAGAATGTTTTTAATATTTTTAAATACAATTGTTAAAAACCCACATTTTTTAAAGATTAAAAATAATCTTTCAAAAACATGAAAAATGATAACATGATGTTCACATGAGATAATACATAATAGTGTTTCAAAACATGGTAAAATAACATTATTGTGAAGTTTAAACAATGTTATATATGAGAAATCATAACTTTAGAAGGATGATATTCATTCAAATAATATTAAAATTGATGAAAAAATAAATCATTCATTGGAATTTATTATTTAAAAAACTATTTTTCATTTTTTATTTGAAATTTATACAATCATATGAATCCCTAAATATAAGGAAATATATAACACAGATGAAATAGTGTAAAGATGAAACTTTTTAACTCAACATGAGAGGTCTGAGTTACTAGATTCCCCTATATAAATCATAGTCCACGAAGTATTTTTTGAAATGGGGTTTACGTAATAAAAATCTGATCCATATAAGTAAAAGTTATAAATTAATAATAATAAAATCATGGGGTTTAAGTTTCCCAACATATATAAAATAAACTTATAAAAAACAATTTAATAATAATGAACATGAATTGAGTTATCAAAAACCAGTTCAAAATTTGGATCCTTAAAATAAAAAACTCTAGCAAGAAATATCTTTAAATTAAAGATTAATTTCAATTTGTAAAATGTATGTCATGATATAATATATCAATTAGTATGTTTGTACATTAAATAAAGTAAATTTTGTGCATAATAAAAAACTCGTCTTAATAAGAGGAATATTATTTAAAAACCATTACCATATACTATGAAATACAAAAATTCACTCCAACAACATTTAAAAAAATGACTCTCATAAATACTTATTTCAAAATTCATTTCATGTCTATACCCTTTTATAAAAAAAATATTTATTTTTTTAACTTCATCTATATTATTTTTTCATTATATATTTTCAATATCATGTGGGAGTAATTTTGAAATTATTAACTAATTCCTAATTATGGGTGTTGTAATAAATTATTCACTAAAATCACATTACTAATGGATCATAAATGTTCATGTAATTGATTCTCATAATTATTTATAATTACTTAAATCAATTTTATGGATTTTTTATGATCTACAAAGACTTATTTTATAGTGGGAATGTTACGACGATTCTTTGCGATCAAAGTGTGTTTTATTAAATAATGTGTGAAAATTTTATTAATATTCATGAATAAAATAAAAAAAATTATTCTATTATTTATATCATATATTATGTGAAATAAAATTTCCATTGTAATATATGAAATAAATTTATATCATTGTTCAAATATGTGGTGAATCCATCCCAAACAAGAACATACCATAATTAATGGTTGATTATGAAGTGATATAGTTTTAATATAAATTTTATATAATCATAATGATCTAATTTAGTGTTTATTGTTGTGATATAACAAAAATAAAAATAATTAAAAATATAAGGAAAACTATAAAAATTTACTAAATAATATGAGGAAATCATTTTTTTATAGAATACACTTATAGAGGGTTGAATTTTCCACAATTGTTTATTTATCATATTGTAAATAGGTTGCCCAATTTATCATTAATGTAACATAAAAATCTCATTAAAATAATATTTATACATTTAACCCATTATTCTAACCATCCATTTATGAAATTAATGAGAAAAATTCAGAAATTGATCACTCTATGGAAGCAATAGTCCACACATACAAATGGATAATGATTTAAAATTCCATATACTGGGTAAAGAAGTAATATTTTATTTTATTCATAAATATATAACCTATAATAGATATAATTATTTTATATTTAATTCCCTACTTTTTCAACCCTTGTATAGAGATTGGGGAAAATGAAATACATTGCGTTTGGAGGTGGTATTTCACACAACACATGAATGATGGTTACATGATTCTTAATAGAATCAGGAATGGTGGTTATGGATTTTAACATAATTATAATAAAATAAAACAATTATAATGGTACTTAATTTATCATTTTAATATGGTTTAATTTTATATTTAAAGAATGATAAGTGCACATATAGAAATTTAATGGTGAAATGAGTGGTACAATGTTTGTACATCACTTCTTTGATTATCTCCTCTCCAAAGACTGTTAAGCCTTTTAGAGTTGATATATTTAGAATACTAGTACCACTTGAAGGTGTCCAATAAAATTTAAGTAATTTTTAAGTAATTTTTTCATTTAATTAATTGGGTTTTATAGTGAGGGTAAGTGAGGATCGGATTTCCCCTTTTATAAGCAAAAATTAATGATATTTGTTAAATACACAAAAATTTACAAAATTAGAAGTCATTATAAAAGAAATTGGATCTTAAATTTTGTAAAATAATAGAAACGGGAATGGATATGTTCAAAAAAGGAATAAAAAATCCATCCTCAAATATATTTTTTAATTTTTTGTCATCTTTCCCTCACTGTTAAGCACTGTTTACCCCATTTGATTTTTACCAAGGTAACAAATTTTTACTAATATAGTTCAACCCTTACACCTTAAAATAAATTTTTTCTTATTATAAAATATGAACCAATGATTAAAAATTTGTGATAAATTATATTATATTAAATTTTAAAATACTATAAAATTTAATTTTCTAATTCAAAATCAATAATATATATATTTTTAAGATATAATTGAAGTTCTAAAATATAAAATATGGGTTTAGTGTTATATATATATATATATATTTAAAATTATTAAGTACATTATTAAATATTCATTTGAATTTATAATATTTCATCATGAATTTTCAAATAATACTTATATACTAATAAAATAAAAATAGTCACAGTTTTTATAAAAATGATACGTTTCACTATTCTGCAAAAAATTAATATTTAAAAAAAATTAAAAAATCAATCTTAAGAAAATAATTTAATAATGAATCAAAAAACAATGTTAATTTTTTGATATAGAATTCTAATAATGAGAATTCTAATTTTTAAATAATAAATTTAGATGTAATGAAAATAACGTTTCTATATGAAAATATATTTTTAGAATATTAACCATTCACATTTATATTCCCATTGATTTAATAATTAAATTATATTTGAATAATTTTTAATTTTTAATATTTTTTTATCATTTTTAGTAAAAAGGTATGAAAAATAGATATTTATATAACATAATAATTCAATATTTATAGAAATACATTTCTTGGTATAAAATTGTCATATCAGACATTTTCTGTCTTTCAATTGAATTTCATTCATATTAAATAAAAAATTTAATTTCATTATATAAATATTTCATTGAGTATTTAGTCCTATTAATTCCTACTATATAAAGAATTAAATTCAATAAATCATTAATTATATTTATTTTCATATATAAATATAACACAATTTCATTTTAGTTAGATGTTAAATGTTGAGAAAACTATCAAACACATTTGGATTGTTTAAAGAAATTAATATATCAAACTATCTAGTTCTTAAATGGGAGAAACTATTTATATTTTAGGACTAATGTGAAATATTTTTACCTCATTTTGAAATAACAAGATGATGATATTTAATTTTTTATCAAATTTAGTAGTGATTTCTATCATTTATAAAAAAAATTATATTACAATGATTTTTTTCTGATTATTTATTCATCTATTGTGTGATGGTTCTATACACATTAAGGTATAATATATCTACATTATTATCCACATTCATTCCTCTATTATATGGAATATATCATATGAGGTATCATGACTCTAGTGTAGAATGACCTTGTTGAGTCATAGTGGAAGTGAACCATAATATGGAAGCAACAAAGTGTTATAAAAGCCATATTTTTCATTTTTCAGAATTTCTTGGAAATTTTAGAAGAAATATATAACTTTATCATATATTATTCTGGATCTTCAATAAAGGAGTAGAAAAACCTAGTATAAGGGATGTTCATGTTACTATTAATATGATGGTTTTTCCATTTTTATATGGTTTTTTATTATGCCAACAATTATTCTTTGGGTTATAGATTTATTTTTTATGGTTCTACTCATGGAATGGGGTAGTAATATATATGAGTTCATGAATTATTTTATTATATAGGGCTCACATGACATTAATATTCCATTTTCTGACTGATATTCTAGTTCCAAAACATGGTTGTTTCATATAAAGTGTTAACTAAAACATATATAACATTTCCCTATATGAGTCCTTACTAGCTATATACATGATGAAGACATGATTAATAACTATTATTTTGATATCCTATGATAATTATGTGACCTATTATGATATCATACATGGTCTCAGAGTGGGTAGGTTAGGCAAGGCCCATGTCAATATTTGAAGAACCCATCAATTGATGGGAGTTCATTTAGGGTAGAGTAGTATATTCATATTATTAAATAACATAAAATATTATATTTAGACTTCTAATACATATATTTTTTATTAATATACCTATAATGTTATTTAATATCACCATTGTGACCTCGCATTGTGTACCACAATAATGGGGATGAGTATACACCACTAGTAGTTGAGATAGAGTGACTTATTAACATGTTTCCTCTTATGTATTAAGTAATTAGAGATACTTTTCTACAAGTTTTACTAGACATGTTGAATGATGAGTAAATATCTAAACTAAAAAATTCAGATATGACTTATGAGTTCATATTACATAATACCTGGCTATGTTGTGTCTTGATCCTCTTAAAATAAAATCATTATTAATGCTTCAAATGTAGATGATTGTTCCAAAAATATTGAATTTAAATGAACCCATCTTTATGATTTTTTCTAAAGTGGGTAAAAAAGTACACCCCATCCTTGCATCAAAATGCCAAATTCCCCAAAAGAAAAAAATATAAAACAAAATGATGAATAAAAATATCATGACACAACACAAAAGATTTATGTGGCTCTGAAAATTCTTGATCCTTGGGGGGAATTGTAATTAATTTTATTATGAAATAGATAATGATTAAAATGATGAAAAATGTAACTAAAAATTGAATAGTGTTAATTTATTTATAGATGAATTCCACAAGAATCAATTAATTAATAATGTGTAAATTTTTATTGATCTTTATAGAGATCATTCTCTTTTGAGTTTGTTTTCATGGGTATCTTTTAACAAGGATAATGGATATTATTGACTTTATTCATTATTTGTTTTGGTAATTATGATATTTAAATTATCTTTTCCATATTAATATTACATAGATTATTATAATCATATAAGAAGATATTATAATCTACCAATTTTCTCTGATGTGAGAGTTAGATCACTCTTTCGTAGCCTCCACCTTTTATAATAATGTTTTTATATCCTCCAATATTTTTTTCAAATAAAAAACTTTTATATTTTTTTATAAACAATTCCCACATCAATCTAATTCTATTTTGGAATACCATAATCACACATAAAAAATTGGGACATTGGAAAAAATTGTTCTCTCACCCACTCAATCCTAATAATAACCAAATTGAGACTAACATTTAAGATTCACAACCATGTCCTTAACTCACATCTACAACTCAATTATGTTCATATTTATCATTAATATAATCCTAGTTAATTTAATATTCTCTTGTTTTACCATTCCTAATGATGTTTATAATTACTACAAAGATATATTATGTTACTAACTTAATTATAATAACTATAGAGTTCTATACACCATTAAACATTCCCAGATCTAGATCTTTTTTCCTTTAACAACACATAGATGAATTTAAACTTCAACTAAATATAAACTAGTATAAGAAATCCTCTAAAATTTGTGTTTTCATTTAAAATTTAACTAAATTGAGAGATTAATATAGCTGATGTCGAAAGTCGGACATTCAAAGATCTATTTTGTAAACATAATATTAACTCCCACCAAATGATGATTGCAAAAATTAGAATTGTAACATAAAAAACACAATTTCCATTCCGATATAAATGAAAACAAGGGTGTCATACTAGTTTAGGGTCATGAGATCAATTTTCTTGACCTTATAACCCTTAAAGTGAAATGAGATAAAAAAAACCCCACCATTTCATGAAACACATTGAAGAAAATAAAGGTGGATATGTTGAATTATATAAACAAACGACTGTATATCTCTATCCTGGTAATGTTACACCTCTTAGAGTCATGTGATTTCATCACCCTAAAAGGATATCGGGACTCAAGCTATCTTAAGTAATACATTCAAACTAGAACTTTTTATTATGTGATGGTCCTAAATTCATGAGATCACTCCATGATAGACTGATCCCTTGACTCAGTTGCAATAAGATTTGTTTGATGCACCTATCTTATAGTCAGTACTCTTCACATGCTCTACATGGATACATCATCAGTTGACTGATCCTTAGTCACATGTGAAACATGATCCCAATCCGATTTATCCATAATGTCCACCAATATAATTAAACCTAGGTATGTTGTGCGATATAGAAGCATGTACTTCTCATACATAATTAATAAATATTATTAGATGAAAATACATTACATAAGATTTCAATCCACTCTAAAACCATAAAGGTTTAGTGTTAATGGATACTTGATATTCAATCATATTTTATATAAAGGATATTAATTTTCATCAACAAATACATTCTCAAAAAGAAAACTTCTTAGATATTCCATACTTAAAACATTTATTCATATCACAAGGAAAGGAAAAATAGGAATGCGTGGGCTTAGATTCTCAATAAGGGTTAACATGTGATTAATTATTCAATAATATTATTAAATAATTAGATAAGAATAAAATAATGAGATCATGATAACAAAGTACAAAAAATTTACCTATAACTCATTGATCATAAACCTGAGTCATGGAATAAAACATTATCATAACAAAAGAAATATTTAATAATAGTGCAAAAAAAAATTAATCAGTAATTATCAATGAATGTATTATTGATATATAGTAGTGTGGAAAAAAATTAATATTATAACATTGTGAACATGTATAAATAGAAACAGGTTCAGTAATTTTGTTATGGACATGAAATAAATATCTCACAAAACCATATGCACATGATACTTGGTATATTAATAATATTATGGCCATTAAATACAAGTCCATGGAATAATATATGGATATAAAAACATGGACAATGAAAAATCATATAGACATGTGAACAAGGTAAGTGGAAAAATATTAATAATTAAATCAAGTTCATGAAAAACATAATTTTCTCAGGAGTTCTCCATAATTAAAAAATTCATTAGAGGGATATATAATTATAGGGCTAAACAACAGTTAAAATAAAATAATAAATTTTCTAAAAATATAATAAAAAGATTCATCAATTCATTAGATTATAACATATGTAATAGAAATGGGTTTCATTCCATAATTTAATTATAAGATAACAAAGTGAAAAGAAATTTGTTTCATAAATATTTCATCTTTACATAGTTAACAAATTGAAAAGAAAGAGGGTTTCGTAGAATCATATTTTGATTCATCATCATCTAAAATATAGGGGGAAAATATTGATTTTATGATTATATCATATCCAAAATGAAGCAAAATAATCCTTAAATTACAATAACATACTATAAAAATTCCATTAAAAAAACATTTGAAAATTTATCTATAAATATATGAAATATATACATTTCCTTTGAAATCATTTTAAATAAAAATTATAGAATATTGAAAAAATAAATTTCCTTGAAAATAACCACTAAAAATTATAAAATAATATTCAGAGAAAAAAATTATTGATGATGGGGAAATTCATTCATGTCATATATGTTAGAAGAAAACATACCATTTACATTTTTATAAAATGTCAACAATGACTTGTTTGGAAAAAAATTCATTAGAGATAATGATTTCAAAAAATTCTAAATAACTAAATGGTAAATATCTTCCTTTTGAAAAATTTAATATTATATATAAATACATCTATTAAAAAAATTTAAAGATAATTTACACAGAAGTATTTTCCAACCAAAAACGAAATAACTAAATTATTTCAATAAATTTGTTTGATCATTTTATATGCAAAAGAATGGAAAATGAGGCAAAAACAACAATATTCTAGGAATTAATAGGGTATAATAAAATATATTAAATTTATATGATATGATTCATATAATTTCTATCAATATAAATTTATCATAGATAATATTGAATAAAGTGAGATATTAACCTAATCCTTTTACCACTACGGTAATCTCTGAATCAAGATTCATGAACATGAGAACCCAAAATCACAAAATTGTCATTATAAGAATAATAATAATACATTCATGGAAATTATATACTTCACAAAAAAAATTTTGTAAAAATGTCATACTACTCAGAAATAAAAGTAAGATAAGAAATCACCTTACATCAAGTACAACAATATTCATAATTTATTTAAGCTTGTGTATAATACATTAAAATTATTTTAATTATATAAAAGAACCATATAAATACAAAAAAAAATTATATCTAATCCAATTATATCATTTTAATTCCATTTATTAATAATTAATTGTTAAAATCATTAGTTTTGAGGATGAACAATCTTGTTTATCATGTATGCTTTGGTTTCATAGGTTTAGTCCATAAACCATGATCATTATTTCATGTTAAATATAATTTTAACCATGATATAAATATAATATATATGAATTATATTTATATATATTATTATCCTTGAATTAAGGACATGAAAAATGAATCACAACTCTTTATGGAGAAGGTAGTCCACATTCACACACGAGAAACATTTATCATATTTTAACTAGTTTAAGGGGAATATGGTACATGATATATTATATTTTTAGGAACATAAGTCTTTTATAAATAATAAATATATTAATTATATCCTAATTTATAACCATCCAAGTAAAATGGTGATGAAAACCAAATTAAATAGCCATGTGGAGATGAAAAGACATATATACGCACGAGTGATGTTTTTAAATTATCTAGGTTAGATAGAGGTGGAAATGGATATCCCATAATCATAATGAAAAATTAGTATATTTATGGTAGTTGAGTTTTATTTTTATATGAATATAATAGATTTAGGTAAGGTATAAGAAATAATAAAATTGAACGTACTCAGTTAAGAGTTATACTACTTTATTGAGAAAACTCTTTCTGAATACACCTTCATACATAAAATGATTGCCTTTTGGCAGGGCCAGATGCTCTCAGAACATGGTATGAATTTTGGGAAGGAGTTTTCTTAGTTATTGGATTAACCAATGTGAACAAAAGGTGTATTTATGAGGGTATTAGTGGTTCCCTTTTGAATGTAAGTGATGTGGGACTCTTAGAATTTCATAAAGTATTACATTTATATGAATTGGTTTTTTTGTAAAAATAGAAGAAAAAAGATATATTTATAATATAGTATTGGTGGGAGCTTGACTATTCTCAAAAAATAAAATTTTCTCTTGTTTAGGTAATGTTTTCACCATTATCTCTTTGTTTTTACCCCCATTAACCCATTTGATGATTTCCATGATATCAATGTTTTTACTCACTAGGGGTCAAGAAATATTATATAAAATGAAATGTTAAAAATAAATTTGAAATTTTGATATTTTATATCATATAACAATCTATTGGTCAAACATAAATATTTTTAGAATTTAAAATCATTTAATAAAATATTATTTATTATAAAATATGATTAATGTCATTTTCCAAAACTATAACTTTGAGTTGACATCAATTTCATCAAAATAATAATGTAATTTAAATATAATAATTTTTACCAATAATAATATATTATTAGTGAATATAAAATTCGTGTGGAACCATAATTTATCCAAAATAAATTAATTTTAATGTTTTCAATGTTATCTAATTTAAATTTTTCACTACTTGTACAATCATTATGAAAAAATTGTATGAATGATGAAGGTAAATATAAAATAACTAAAAATTAGAAATAAATTTCAATAATAATTTTAATTTAACAATTATGAAAATAATGTATAATATTGAAACATAAATTTATTTTATTTCTATTTTAGCATATAATAGAAGCATAATACCAAGTGTGTAATAATTTCTATATTCTATTACTTAGACAAATATTCCATTATCAATGAAAGTGGATCAAAATTTCCATAACATTGAATCACCGATGAGGATGGATGGACCCATATCACAAAAGTGAATAATGGAAACTCTAAGGGTAATTTTTAGGCATTATCGCATTGATTTAGAACTTAATTACCTAAATTCCTCTAACGAGGTAATAATTATTTACCTATGTTATAATTCGTAATGTCCAAAAATAAAAGTGACTATTTACCATATTGTACCCTTACAATTAAAAATATTGATTCTATTTTTTGATGAATAAATTCCAAGAAGTGCATGAAATTTTTTAAAATATAAATGAGAAAAACAAAATGAAAAATAGTTTTATTGAAAAATATTTTTATGACTAAAATTGAACTTATAAAAAATATAATATATTTTTTATTAATGTGGAAATATTTAGAATTTTTTTAATAAAATAAATTTTCATTTAATTTAATCCCAAATTTAAAAATAATGACTTGTAAATTACTTGATTTAATGAATGAGAATTATAATTTTACAAAAAATGGTACTTTTAAAAATTTAATGAATTATAAATATTTTTAGAAATATCCTAACAATTATACCAAAGATAATATTGACATACATATTTCAAAATAATACATTATTTTATTCAAAAAAATTTATTAAATTACTATAAATTTATTATAATAACCACACCTAAAACGCATTCGAAAATATTTTAAAAAAAACATATTTTTGAAGCATAAAATGATTTTACGTAAAACTGAGTAGAAATTGCTTATAAATTAATAAATTAATATTTATTATATAAAATCTCTATACATAATTTTTTTAATTTGGTTATTCCATTTCATGTCGCCAATTTAATTCCATTGTTATAATGGTCAAATTTCTATTATTATATTTCCACTGTATATCAGAATATGCTTAAAACTTGGTATTGTGTGTTAGAAATTCAATTGAGTATATTATAATTTTAAACTAAATTTCTATATTTTCACATTATCATTACCTCAAATAATATAAATCATATTCATTTTATCTAAATCATCAAAGTTTAAAAATATTATTATACCTCTTTTGAAAAACAACATATTACAGAGGGATAATAAATCATCCCTTAAAATGAAATAGTGGTAAAATTATTCATTGCCTATAATAACCTATAATTAGGTTCCCAAATAAGAATAAAATTTTTTGGCTGTAAATTTTATAAATTAATAAATAAACAAGTTTCTAATTACTAATATAGAGTAATCAGGAACATTTTATTGAGAAAGATAATAAAAAAATTAGTTATGGGTTAAAAGAAAATCCATTCAACTGAAATGAAGGTATAAGAAAAAAAATTATTTTAAGATATTTTTTGGTAAAGTCGATGGATTATTTTAGTATAAATATGGAGAATATTATAAAATATAATTATTTTATTTTATTTTATTTTATATTTTAATCATAATGACATATCATAGTTATGCTACGATCAATTTTCACTTTTTAATTATCCCTTACTTCAACAAGAGAATATTTAAGATAATTTTTTCATTCCTGAAGAACTAAAATTAAATACATTATTATTTATAAAATCCATAAAATAATGAAAATTCATTCCCTCAATCTCTAGATACAAACTAAAACCAAAATGGTTATCACATATTATCTAATATGGATAAATATTTATATGATTAGATAAAACATTAATATCTAAATAATCAAACATAACACCCAAATTTCCATTTAATCCAATACATAAATAGTTAACATTAATACTCAGTATAAGATCTCTTATTTTTCCTGGTACATATCTCTCTGATATTTATATTAAACTTCTTTTGTATGGGTTTCTCCTTGTCTTTATATATTCGGGGTCATGTTTTCATTGTGGATTTTTATTTCCTTGAATAAACAGAGTATTGGGCCTTGAGGAAACCTGAGAAAACAAGGGAGGATCCATATCAAGAGACTTATGGTGGAAAATGACTTTAAATTCTAGGATTTATATAAATTTTAATTAAATGATCTTTTGTATAAGTGGTTAAGTAATTACCAATGTTTCTTGGTATGTTGAGAATTCATAATGGGGGTTCAGGTTTTTTATGAAAAAATTGACTAAAAACTATTAGTATGACATTTACACACAATATAAATGGGTTAAAAGTCCTGAAATAATCTTGAAAATTAAATAATCACTTGAGGTGATGGGTTTTTTGCAGTATCCATCTAAAAATAAACACACATCATGTAGCTGAAAAATACACTATGTAAATCCATGTGGATCATTTTTTAAGGCTTTTTGGCAGTTTATTTTTCATTTGGTTATCTTTTATCTTCTTCCTTTCAAACCTATGGAAGATTTCGAGTGACTATAGAGTACATATACTAATTCTTGGATGTCCTGATCATGTATCTGATCATTGGTAAGTGGTCTAGGTTAAGGTTTCCCTTATCTCCCTCTGTTCTCCAGCCATTGAGATTAAATATATTGAGAGTTGGTATTATTGTTTTTGATCTTGATTACTTTTCATCTAGGATCCTTCTTGCGATTACTCGAACCTTCTTCCTCATGTTTTTTTTCTATTGGAAGCATTTTTTGATCATTAGTTAAAGATAAGGGTCAAAAATTTAAACGTATGGATTGATAATGTCAAGTATGTGAAATATGTAAATTGTTCTGACATACTATGTGCCTAAATTTACTAAATTCTGAATCATATTATTCCTTAAAGTACCTATGTATACAATTTTTTATATACCTAGAATGTGTATAATGTTCAGGTGAGTGAACAATTGATTATTATATGAATAGTTTAACAGATTAATGTGTGTTTAAGATGATATTGTATTTATGTGTTTTATTGATATTGAATCACCTTGGCTTAGCCTAATTTTTTTAATTTTACAAACAAGTTATTGGATTAAGACCAATTGTTAAATGAAATGTGATGTTTAAATACAAATGAAAATTTTTATAATTAATCATTGATCGGTATGATGTTATATTCTGATATAATTGTTTCTATGACTTGAGTTGTGAATTCTACATTGTAATGATGATATAAGGAATTTTCCCAATTTACTTGATGAATTTTTTTATATCAGGCTTGTCCCTAATACATGATAAAATTCTTATATACCAAGGTAGGGCCTTATACAAGCTAAAATTTTTATATATTGGGTGTGGTCTTGACACATTATAAAATGAATATATTGTGGGATCAACTCTAATTGATTGTTGAAATGGTTATATAGTAGGTTTTGACCATGTTTTTTTATTTATACTTTGGTTATAAGGAAATGTTTTACCATGATTATATGGTTATATTTGGAATCATTGCTATAAATTCTCCATGACATCTTGTGTAGTCACTCATATTTTCCTCGGTTATATTTTGATAAATTAGTTGGTATTATTAAGAGACCCAGTGCTAAGACAGTGTGGGATTCTGAGGCTCGCTGTGCTTATAATGATATGCTGAAAATGTTATGATTTTAATAAAGTGTTTGGGTGGTATCTTTTTTAAATGGGAATAACATAGAAAAGGTTTTATGGATCAGAAATCCAAGAGTACTTTTGTGTTAAGAAAAATGGCTTTAACTTAGGTAGGGCCTAACATTTACCAGTATTGGTCGACTGTGAATGATAGAAATTGGACGTAGCCATCATTAAAATATATTTATAAAAATATTTTATTTGATGCTGCGTTGAATTCTTTTAATTATGGAATATTGTCAAGAATCTAGGGTTATCACCATAACCGTTGAAATTATTCTAAGGAAAATAGACAAATACCTATGTGATTACTAAAAACAAATACCGATAGATCAATGATCGACGATAATAGGGATCCCCGTTCTTCATCAACAATAGATCAAACATCAAGGTAGGATTTTGATCTCTTCGTGATTTATTCTATCCCATTTTTGATTTATATGGTTAATGCAGACTAATCCACGAATAGATTAGCCCATGGATCAATTGTAAGTTGCAAGAGGAAATACATTTCCTGTTAGCCGGATTAGATTTAATCGGTTTCTAACCCAATTTCATCAGATTTAGATTTTTGGACAAGAATTCTTGGCCAAGGACATTAAAAATTTGATATGTGAATGTATCCCTCCATTCTACATTTTATTCTCTATTGGAACCCTTCGGTTCTTGAATCGGAATTTTTGGGTGGTTCGAAGCACAATAAGACCCTCAGAGTGATGGAAATTTGGATCAAGCCCCAATTAGTGAAGATTAAAACCTGATGATTGTAAATATGGTTCTATTTTAAAAAATGGATCACCATAACAATGAGGATGACACGAAGAACATAAGCAGCCATCACGCTTGGTGGAATTCGGTAGCAACCACGTGTGGGGTAGGTTGTCACTTTGGTAAAGATAATGGGAGAAGGTGGAGCAGATTCACAACATGGGGCTCGCGCGGAAGAATTAGTGTACGGTGACCATGGACCGTGGAAAGAGGTTGCAACGGTTCTAGGAAGGATGTTGCATAGCGGGGCCGCATGGGAGATGGGCAGTGGAAGGCACCCGCAATGCTGATAGGGGATAGAACATATATGCCAAGAATGTGGAATTTGGTCTCAGACTATGTTTACTGGGTGATCCGGCATTCCATGTTGTCAGCAGACATCATGAACCAGAGATATGTGGACAGAGTGGGATGAATTTGGTGGAACAATGATGGCCCATGTGTTATGTACCGTACAAGAGAGCATGGCCTCTCTAGTGGCCCATCAGGTCAATTCGGTTCAGGTTGGGATAGAAAAAACTATGTTCGGACAGGTGGCTGAACCGGGTCGGGTCAAGTCGGATTGCCTCGGTCAGACCCGGACCAGAATGAACCCTTTTTACTAAATTGGTCATATTTTTACAAATTTTGTGTTTTTTAATGATATGATTGAGGCCATAGTACCCTTGCAATGAGATGGTCCTTTTATGATAATATATGTGTGTTTTTTTATGAATTTCACATATGATCTGAAGGCTTGAGAAGTAGGCTCTCCCAGAATAAACACTCTATGAGAGGAATCGTATGGATGGTTGTGAGTATGTGATCTTGGTGACTATGTAATCTTGGTGAATATTTGAGTTTTGGGACTATGTGACTTGGGGTTTTTTGAACTGTTGTATCTCTCTACGCCATCGATGATTTGTGTGCCATCAATGCTCTATGTGCTATCGCCGCCCTTCGAAGCATCGTCGTTCAGAGCATTGCCAATGCTCCATTCTCCCACACGCTCCATTTTCCACCAATTCTCTATGTTCCATTGATTCTCTTTATTCCACTAAGACACTATGTTCCATTTATTATAAATGTTCCATCAACGCTCTGTGCACCATTGACACTTCTAGTGTCATCACGACGGGGAGATCTATAGACTACAATAAGAAGTCCTTTTCTTCAAGCTTTAAACATATACCCTTATGAGCTAACCATATATGAAATACTTCATGTGTTTACTTTGGGGGTATTTCTTGTGTTTCTATTTTGCTTTACTTAATATGTTTCCTTTTTGGTATAATTTGTGTATTTGTTATGGTAATTACCTTTTTGGTTTCAGGGTTTCCAACTGAGTTACTTTTTACACACCCCTACAACAGCTTTCCCCACATGTGTTATGTATTCCGTAGATGATCAACACTTTGATGGAGTCTTAGGTGGATTAAGACAATGCGGTTCTTAGAGTGATTATATAGTCGAGGTGTACTCTTACGACTTCATACATCTGTCATACACCTACCCTTCTCTAAGGGTTTTCTGAAGACAAGTTTCCGGAACTTGTTCAGTCACTTTTAGAGACATTACTTTTGGTGGGATTATATTATGTCTTATTTTAATTTAATTTTTTTTTCTAATTTTGTACATTTTTGTTGGTATCTTAGTTGTATGTAATCTCATTTACTTAGTGTTTTTTAATTTTTAGCATTTCGGGCTTGGAGATGTGTGCGTGTGTATAATTAATTAGAAAAATTCCTCCCATTGGAGGGATATTCCTACTCAGTGCTAGTCGCTATCATCTAGCTTATCAGAGGCGGGCATGGGGTAGTCATGAAAAGATCCTCTCTAGAATGATTCATGGCATAGTGGTATTAAAGGATGTAGGTTTTACCTAAATAACCTTGAATATGTGAGATTGGTTAGGGGAGACACTTTTAAGTGTTTTGAGTTCGTCTTTCAGAACATGGACTCTAGTGTTGGTGCAATGTCCATCATATCCATACAACATGTCTCTATGTTCAATGTTTTGTCTCATTACATGAAAACACTAGTTGTAGGGAATAAATGGTATATTCATCATATTAGGTTTTGAGTGCGTTCTCATGTAATTCTTGAGTCAGTATCATCTCACCAGGTAAACTATACTGATTGTGGTACATCTTGATCAATTTCAGGATGCCTCCATATAGACAACAATGCAAGATTCTGATGCATGGTAATGAGGATGAACCACCTAAAGATGAGTCATCAGTACATAAACTAGTACAAGAGATAACACCATAGGTGGTATACCAGTGATACCACAACCCAGAGAGTATAAGTTACTATCATCCCTATCTGTAGAGGATGCACACAGTCTGTGTGTGTTGAATGAGTTTTAAAGGTAAAAACCTCTTAGGTTTAGTGGTGAGATAGGATCCTAGGTATCTATGGATTGGTTAAAGGAAGTTACATGTGTCTTTCTCCTTGTAAGGACGTCTTCCAACTAGATGGAAGTTCTATCCCTGAGCCTTTTCAGGGATCAGTGGGTTGACGATGGAGATAAGTGATCTAAATGCATGACCATATGAATCACTCTTGGTCATACATTTAGTGACTCTTATGGGAGGTATTCTTTCTAGAAAATTTATTTTTTGTGTTCATATAGGAGCTCTTGCATCTGCAGAAGGGCAGTAAGACAGTAGCAGAGTACTCAGTGAGATTTAAAGATATTTATTGTTATATCACGAATATAGTGTGGGTACCCATTCTTCTGGGCCTAGACATTTGACTAGGGTATAATACAAGAGATCAAATCATCCATGATAACTTTTAGCATTATGACACTTGCTGGGGTACTGGAGTGAGCTTTTCTAGGAGAGAGATTTATGGCAGAGTAGACACCAGTAGTGGGAGCTACAACTATGCATCAAGTAGCATAATATTCAGTACCAGGTAGCAGAAAATAGATATAGTTATCCAAGTGGATCATTATGTTTAGTTTATATCCCCAGTAAATGGGCTTATTTGTGAAAATCTCCCAAGTTAGAGTGTGTTAGCTGATCGACTGGTTGTGTTACTCATGCGGCGGTCGGGGAAATCTGATTAGTGATTTTATGACCTGTTGTAAAATCTATTAGGATATGGTCAAGGGACCACTAAATTAGATGTGAATTGAGGAACATGGTAGTCCAATAGGTGGAGGATGGGGCAAAGGAGTTGGATGTGGAGAAGGAGGTGGGAAGAGGTTCGAGGAACTACCACCACCACCTCGAGGTTGTCCATGACAGAGTTAGGGAGCTGGTGGATAGGGACGAGTCCAACATTAGGTGATAGATTCTTATATCCCCAATTCTCTAGAGATGATAAGTGGTATTATTTGTGTATTTTACACCCTAACTGCAGTTTTGGTAGACAGGGGTGACAATCACTCTTTTCTCACCACAACCCTTGTTCGAAACTTGGAGATTCCAATGGAACTGTTGACTTGATCCCTATGCATAAAGGCTCTCATGAGGAGAGATTCTATGATAAAACACAGGTGATGCTAGTGTTCCATTACTCTAGAGTGTTAGAGTTCGTTTTTGGATCTCTGGATGGAAACATCGAGGCCTTACGAAATCATTCTCGGTATGGACTTGTTATTCACAATTCTTGCATAGATTGACTATTTTAGGTGTAGAGTGCATTGTATTCATGTATATGGGATACTGTTTTCATTTTTAAGGAAAAATAAAAACATGAAAGACATGATCGACTTATATGTAGATGGTGAAGCCGATTACAGATCATTTGGATAGTCTGACCCTCAAAATAGTAGATGAGATGAGTCCTCTGTTTCCTAGAGTGGTGGAAGAGTACACGGACGTCGTTCCGAATGATGTAAAAGTATTACCTCCTCATAGGGAGGAGGATTTACGAATTGATCTATTCCTTTGTAGAGATTTTATATCTACACCCACATATCGGATTTCTCCAATAGTGATTTGTGAACAAAGGGAATAGTTGGAAGACATGCAGGGGAAGGCCTTCTTTAGGCCTAGTGTATCACCATGGGTTGCACTGATTTTGTTTTCTAATATGGAGGATGATATCTTGAGGTTATGTGTAAAATTATTATTCATAAACCAGGTGATCATAAAGAATAAGTATCTACTATATAGGATGGGTGGAAACTTTGATTGGATAAAGGGAGTTAGGGGGTTCTCAATGATAGACCGTAGACATTAAAATCACTGGATTCTTGTATGAGATGAGGATGTATCGAAGAAAAAATTAATATGATGTTATATCCACTAAGATAACATAGTGATTCCATTTTTCATGACGTACGCCCCTTAAGTGGTAATGGGACTCTAGAACATGATCTCCAGTCTTTAATAGACCGATTCATTTTGTCAAAATTTATGACATCCTAGTGTACTTAGCATCTAGGGATGGGCACCCAGTACACTTGAGGATGGTCCTAGACACACTTCGAGAGCTCTATCTTTATGATAATCTCTTAACGTTTTAGTTCTGGATTTAGGAGGTCTACTTTATGGGACATGACATTTTAGAGGCTATATTTGATGACGATCTGGCGACGATTGAAGTGGGGCCTATATGGGAGCCTCTGAGGAGTGTTATTGAGAGAAAGAGTTTTCTAGGTTTGTAAGGGTACTATTAGAGGGTTTTACCTAATTTTTATAGAGTATTATCACCATTGATGGCCTTGAAATGGAAGGAGCAACCTTTCGTGTGGACAGACAAGTGCTAGAAATAATTTTAGGAGTTCAGGAAAATATAGATGAGCACCCCCATCATGAGATTATAGGAGGGAAGTGTTGATTACGTGATGTTCTATGATACATAAGGGGATGGGATTCGTTGTGTATTATTGTATGGGAAATCAGTGATCTCCTATGGTTCTAGCCAAATGAGGAAGCATGAACAGAACTATTCAACCCATGATATTATGTTAACAATAATAGTTTTTGTATTGAATATGTGGTGACACTATCATATGGGATAGCAGTTTATCATATAATCAGACAATAAAAGTCTCATATATATATTATCTCGTAAGGATTTGATCATGAGACATAGATGTTGTCTAGAGTTCTTCCTGGACAATGAGTGTGAGATAATCTATACTCCTTGGAAAGGAAAGGTGGTTGAAGATGATCTCAGCTGAAGATCAAGTTCATAGCCATAGAATAAGGTATCAATGTAGTAAGACTCATTGTAGATATCCATTATGGATGGTGATTTAACAGAATATATCAAGTTGACGGTAGTTACCCCTCGACTCTGATAGAAAATTATGGGGGAACAACTTAACAATACTGATTGTGAGAGTTTTGTGCTCAGATGTTCAAAGGAATTCCCCTAATAGATATTTGAAATGTGGTGAGAACATCATTCTCTTTAGAGGAAAGACACTAGTACCAGTGACGTTGCTGGATGAGTTATTGAGGGAGTTCAATACTTCCCCATTGGTGGTACATCTAGGAGTGTCAAATCGATATCAGAACCTCTAACATCAGTTCTAGTGGCTAGGGTTGAATAAGGTTGTGGAAGAGTTTGTTTCTTGGTGCCTCAATTATCAACAAGTGAATTCAAGGAACCAGGTTCTAGAAATCATGACATAGCCATGTTATCTCCCATAGTGAAAGTGGGATGGGATATTGATGGACATTGTGATGGGTTTACCATGCATTCCTAGGGGACATGATACAATTTTGGTGATTGTTGAATGATTCACAAAGTCAGTCCAGTTCATTCCAATACATGAGTAGAGCTCAGTAGTATGCTTGGGATGCCTCTATGTGTAGGAGATAGTTCAACTCAAGGGAGTCCCATCGATGATAGTCTCAGATAATGATTCTCACTTTACATCTCATTTGTGGAAGGGATTGCAGTAGGCATTTGGGACTCAACTGTGCTTGAGCACAACATTTCATCCCCAAAAAGATGGCTAGATGGAGAGGTCCATCTTCCTTATTGAGGACATGTTATGTGATTTTATCTTAGACCTTTTCCACATTTGGGAGGATCACCTACCTCTAGTTGAGTTTTTATACAACAACATATCCCACTCCACCATCAGTATGAATCCATTTAAGGTGTTTTATAGGAGACCCTATAGGTAGACACATTGGAGGATAGACATGGGAGACACTTCACTCTTTGGACCGAAGTTGGCATAAGAAAATACAAAAAAGGTGGAAGACATCCAAAAGTAGATAAATAACATACAGAGTCTTTTGAAGTCCTATGATGATTGGTGGCGACATTCATTACTGTTCGAGGAGGGAGACCATGTGTTCCTTTGGGTTTCACCTTGACATTGATTATTGAGATTTGTATAGGAAGTCATGTTATCTATGCGATACATTGACCATTTTCAGATTCTGAGAAGAGTCGGAGAGGTGGAATACCACAAATCTATATCCCCAGAGTTAAATTGGGTGTTGGATGTCTTCCACACATCACAATTGGGGAGGTACGCGCATGATCCATCACATTTCATTGAATGGGGTGAGCTGGAGATTAACGATGTGGAGACTTTTTTGGAGTACCTAGTGGAGATCTAGGATCAGTAGGAGTTGATCATTCATTGATGGCCTATTCTTAGAGTGCATGTTCAGTGGGATCATGTCCTGGAGAGAACATGGAGTGAGAGGCTAATATTCAGGCTTAGTACGTTCATCATTTTTTCGGGTAGCTCTTGTTTTTTATTTCCTGTACGTAAATACCTAAGGTGGAAAGAATTGAATGACTCATATTATCTCTAGTTTTATATTTATAAATTAATTAACAAAATTCCGACACTAGGTGTTCATAAGGTGTGATATTTTGAGGCCCGGTGTGCCATGAACGATATTGTAAAAAATGTTATGTTTTTTATAAAGTGTTTGGATAGTTTATTTTTTAATCAAGAATAACATCTAAATGGGTGCCTGGATCATAAATCCATGGGTACCATTGCATTCAACACAATGTATTTAATTACGACAGGACCCAACATCAACCGGTGCATCTCAACTCTGATGTTTAGTAATTAGACATAACCATCAATAAAATATTTTAATAAAAATATTAAATTTGATGCTACTTTGGTTTCTTTTCATTGAGGCCTGTCATCAGGAATCCTAGGTCATCACTATAAACATTGAAATTTCCCTATGTAAATGAGATGAAGACCTCTTCGATGAACAACTTCGAGCACCGATAGATCAAGGATCGACGGTGACAAAGAACATTGTTCTTCTTCAATGAGTGATACAACATGAAGGTATGATGTTGATCCCTTTCTGATTTCCTCTTTCACATTCTTTATTTCTATGATGAATTCAGACTAATCCATGAAGAAATTATCCCACATATCATCTGTATATTGTGAGACAAGAATATTTTGTGGGTCAGCGTGATTAAATCTAATCTGTTTCAAACCCAATTTCTTAGGATTTAGATTGTTGGCCAAGAACTCTTTTAAAATTATGATAAACCTTTTCTATGTAAATTTATACCTCCATTACACATGATTTTCTCTCTTGGAACCCTACAAATATTGTATTGATGTTACTAGGTGGTTTCGAGCATGATCAAATCCCTAGAGGAATGGAAAGATGGATCATGCCCCAAGAAGTCAAGATCGTAACCTATGGATCGTGAATATGGCTTTGTTTAAAAAAATTGAGCACTACAGAAATGGGAGAGACCTGAAGAACTAGGGTTTTTGGAGGCCATCCCTAGTGGCGGTGCACAGAGGCACTCGAGGAAATGTGATAAAGGATGGTGGTTGCCCCCAACGGTGACTGCGGTAGTAGGCAGGGATGGCCAGACTGTGTAGGGCCCATAGTAGATAAAGTCACAGGTAGTAACTATGGTCCATAGAAGGAGGTAATGGTAGTATCAATAATGACATGGCCTATCAGGTACATGTGGGAGAAGGGACTTAGTAAGTGGGCGAACCATGTGAAATGAGGTTTGTCAACACATTGACTGGGGGAGCTGGTTAGCCATATGGTCGGGTGACCCTGTGGACTAGAGCGATGCGACCAAGGTGTTCCAGGATGGAGAACTGAGCCACTCTAGTGGTCTAGTAGGCTGGTTTTGGAAAACCCAAACCAAACTGGGTTGGGTCGTATCGGCTGAACTAGGTCGGGTCAGACTCGGACCAGACAATACCCTTTTTACTAAATTGGTCATATCTATCAAACTATGATTCCATTTGTTGATCCATTCATAGCCTTGGGACCCTTGTGAAGAGAAAATTCATTTTAAATACACTATGTCATTTTTTGTGGATTTTGTAATGGGACCTAATGGCATGTGGTGTAGGTTCTCTCTGAAAAAGTGCCCTACGAGTGGAAACCTTCGGCTGGCTATGACTGTGTGATCTTTGTGACTCTACTATCATAGTTACTATTTTATCATAGTGACTGCTTGACTTGTGGAAGTCCTAACCCATTGAATCATTATGTTCATTCAATTTTCCTTACTCCAATGATGCATTGTGCGCCATCGACTCCATGTGTGTCATTGCCACTCCAGGCACCACTTATGCTATGTGCACCATTGATGCTTCATATGCCACTGATTCTCTATGTACCGTTGATGATCCATGTGAAACCAATGCTCCATGATGAATTAATTATCCATGAAGCATCAATGATATAGGCACCATCAACACTTATTATGTCAAGGAGATTGGGATATATGTGGAATACAACTAGAAATCCTTCTCATTGTGCTTTAGACATATACCTATGTGAGCTAACCAGATTTACTATACTTTATGTGTTTCCATTGGGGTGTACTAATTATGTCTCCTTTGTGTTTTACTTCATTTTCTTCCATTTTGGTTTAATTTGTGTATATCTTAGTGGTATTTTCTTTTTGGTTTTGGGTTTTCCTGCTATGTATTGTTTTACTCATCCCTACACGGGCCTTTCCATCACATGTGGTGTCATGCATAGATGATTTACTCTTTGAGAGCATCCCAGGTGGACAAGGACCAGGTGGTGCTTAGTGTGATCAGATAGGCAATGTGTGCTCCTACAACTTTAGAAAAATAGGCTACGCCTACCCTTCATTTAGGGTTTTATATTGATGAGGTTCAGGAACACGAACATTCACATTGTCATAATTTACTTTTGGTGGTCTTGTATTTTGTCCCTATTTACCTTCCATTTTTGTTACCGTCATAATATTTTTTATTATAGTAGACATATACATGATTTTTTACTTTTTGTTTTCTCATTTCAATATTTTGGGATTAGATATGTGTGCGTGTGTATAGGTATATTGGAAAATACCTCCCATTTGAGTGATATGCCTACTCAGTGCTAGTCGCCAGCCCCAAACCTATCAGAGGCATGCATTGTGTTGTCAAGACTTTGGCCCCTCTGGGATGGGTCTTGACATTCCGTCATGGAACTGAGGTAGGTTTTTTTATTCCATGGTTATATGGTTATGGTTGGAATGGTTATGTTTCACACTTAGAGACATTTTAGCCTAGCATTGAGGTAGGTGTTGTTATTCCATGTTTATAAGGTTTTGGATGGAATGGTCATGAGACATGATAAGTGATAATTCATCATGGATCTAATAAATATTGATTTTGTATAAATTTAATTTCTTAATTAATTATTACACTTTCATATTGCATGATTTCTTTCAATTGTTATCATACTGTTTATGTTAAGAGAAGGTGGTGTTGGCCTACTGAGTTATACTCACTACCTATTCAGGCTTCCATTTGTTACCTGAGAAGATTATGTGGGTGTAGGATTAGATATGGGAAAGGGACCATATTTTTAATTTTTTCTTATTGGAAAAGATGGATTTTGGAGATTCGGAAGATAAGGGATTAAGGGTCACTGTCTTTCGAGTATTACAATGGTTTATTTTTTATTATATATAACATGACACTTTGATACATTACATATTGTCATTAAAATAACTATTTATTATTTATGGGATTATTCAGTTGAATTTATTTTTGGTTTCCCACATTTTTTTATTATCTCCATTATTTTATGAACATTGAAATTTATTTGTTTAGTTATAGTGATTTTTTTTGATGTGTAGTAACTCTATATCCTGTGATATAGTCTCCAAACTATACTTATCACACCTCCGATGATTGGGTAGAGCCTCTTCCGTATGGGGGGAGAGATTGAGTTCTCATAACCAACCTGTTTCCGTCACATGGGAGAGTGACAGATCGAGGGAAATTACAATGTTATGTTAGAGAAAACCAGGATTCATTTTAGGTTCTTTGCTATTTTTGAAAGGTAGAAAAGAGACTAGGATGTGTTGGGAATTAGTAATGATCTCGGTCATGAGAGTAGATAACACATGGATTTGGGAAAATCCAAGTTCCCTAGTGTGGATTTTGGATTATGTTGTTATCTTGTTATTTTTTATGTTGTTTCACCATGGGAGATTTACTTGTTTTGCAGTGTTATCGTGTTATGATATTGTTTATTATTGAGAATTATATATGTGGACCATAATGGAATGAGATGTGTATGCATGAATCATACTCGGCACATAGGGATATATATATATATATATATATTTATATTGGCATGAATTGTTAATGTTAGGGATATATTTATTTCATGTGATTTATACAAGATTTTTAAAACTGTGATATCAGATACTGGTAATATTTGTTAAATGAAATGAAATAAATGAAATGTTATGTTATTCTAAAACACTTGTAGAAGATGTTTAAAGATACCACGTGTTATATGTTATCTTATATTGTCACTTGTTATAGATAACCATGTTGATTTCATGTGTCATAAGGAGCGTGTTTTTCTTGTAGAGAAAATTCCTCCACACCATCTTCGAGTTGACCATTAGGGGAATGGAAATTAGAACGCTCCTATAATATATTAAATTAATCATCTTGTAGTTCATGAAGATCATATGGATGTTCAGCTTCACGGTATCTTACTAAGGGTCCAAATATTCATGGAAAGAGGGAGTGTTCACGTCACAACTTCATTGACTAATATTATGAGAGAGATCAAACTGCTACATCTACCTATGTTCACTAGGGACGGTGGCATAAAGCCAACCATATTTTGGGTCAATTTAGTCCAAAAATAACATTATCCATATTGAGACACCCATAGACAAGAGGGTGAATAAAATGAAATAATCATATCATACATATAATTGCATATCTTTTGCAGAATATTTAAAAACAATATAAAAAAAGACATCTAAATACAATATTAGTATTGTGCCTTTGGAAACATAGAAACATAAAAACTAGTACATAAGCAAGAAACATTATCTCACACTGGGTTCTCCAAGTAAACCACCCCTCCTAGACACCTCATACATGAAATATATATTCATAACATGGGAATGGAAAGATGAAAATGAGGGATATCAGAAGCTCAGTAAGGGTAAAAAATTGATATACATAAACATAGTCATGACCATAAGGTTATGAGAATAAGATCATGAAAACATAAGATCATACCTTTCATTTCAAGGATCATTAACAAGAATCATGTAATAAATATTTAATGGTCATAATGCACGAATCATAAGTAAATAAATAACATAATCCATAAATTCATGCCATGGGAATGAAATATGGAATTGTGGAAAACACATAATCTTATAATAGGATTTCCATAGTAGTCAAATAATCACTGAAAAGTCTATCTTAGTAGTATGGGTTCACTCCCCAGCACTATTTTGGTGGTCTTGTATTACTCCCGTGGTCATCTTAGTTGCATGAGTTCACCCCTCATATAATCTCAGTAGTTATAGTTCACTCCCATGTCTATCATAGTAGCAAGAGGTCACTCCTCATGCCATTTTGGTAGCCCTTGTTCAATACCATTACCATTTTTTAGTAAAGGTTTTCTTCAAAGACCATTTTATTAAATTTCATAAGATATAAATATTTAACCAATTAATTGAATATATATATTGGTCCTACCCGTATCATAATGAAATTATACATACATGTCCCCAAATTCATATAATTAACGATGGATTAAAATTTGTATCATAAACAAGTAATAATATCATAACCTATGGGAAATAATATTTTTTTTTATAAATATTTCATCATAATCATAATCCGTAAAAAGATGTGGGTTTCAAAAGTATATAAATTGTGATAGGGAAAAATCCTTAATAAACATCATTCCATCAAATAAAAATCATTTCATAGAAATAATTTAGATTGAAAATTTTAATCATTTCTCTAAAATGCATGAATAACACAAATAGATGTCATCATAGTTGGGTAATAATTTTGAATGATATTTAAAAAAAATTGGTAAGGAAAATATTCATTCTCTTTTGATAATTAATTTTTAAGACATAAAAACTTTGGAAAATCATTTTGTTGAAAATAAACATGAAAACTTATAAAATAATTTTAAAAACATTTTAAAATAATCTTCCTTGAAATTTTATAAAATAAACATGAAAATGTTTTAAAAACCATTTTCCTTGAAAAACATATAAACTAATATTAAAAAACATTTGATATCCATTTTCCCTAAAAACATATAAAAGAATAATGAGAAAACATTGACTTTTTCCCCATGAAATCATATAAAAGAAGCTTGAAAATATTTTCAAACCTATTTAACATGAAAACATATAAATAATGCTTGAAAAATTTTAAATACCATTTTCCTTGAAATTACTTTTAATAATTATAAAATATGCTTCCAAATCGTATAAAATAAATTTTATGCATAACACATATTTGAAAAAAATTTCATTGATTTTTAAAAATAATGGATATCTATAACATTAGGAAAACATTTTATTTTTAGACAATAACATTTTAATCATGTAATTTATTCTTCATGGGAATTACCGTCATAACGGTGGGTAAATACATACTTTTTGAACATCCGTTTTACACCTTAAAATGATTAGAAAATTTCATGGACTACAAAATTATATGAAGATTCATTTTTTGAAAAAAAGAAACCATTTTAAAAATGTTAAAAAAATGGTATAAACTGATTTTAAAGATAATTTTATAATATTAGATGATTTTTGGAAAACATGGTTTGAAGGAGCATAAATTTATGATTGAAGAGATGGTAAAGTCATGATTTCTTAATAATACACTCTTAACTACATTATGTCCCAAAGGGTGGAAAATGGTACAAATAAATGAATATATAATGAATAAATATATGATATTAAAATTCAAGAATGTTCTTGTGATATGGATTTTAAAATTTCATCAATGGAGGAATAATCATAAACAATCTCAAAAAACAATGAGCCTATATTAATAAACTCTTACCATTTGGTAACATTGAACCATATTTCCCATTTAATAAAATGAAATTAACGGAAGATTAAATAATCAGGAAAATAATTAGATTCACTATATAAAATTTAAAATTCATTATAAAAATCACATAAATAATATAGGTTTAAAACGTTGCATGTGTCTCAAAGAAGGAAAATTGAGACTAGATTACATTACCGATTTTGTAACTACTGAAAAATAAAACCCATGAAATTAATATCATAAAATGTATTTATAAATATTGATAAATATAATTATAAAAATAATATAATTCCTCCATGGTATGTATACATGCCACAAAAATGGGATGTCTGGTTAATAAAACATGTATCTCACAAAAATAAAAAGTGAGATATAATTCTTTTATATTTTATCCTGACATTTTCTATACACATTAAAAATTACTATATAATAAATATATGTTTATTATAAATCTATCATAGAACCATACTATTATTACTAATAGAATATATTGTTTTATTATCACATTATATATCCTACTTGTTAACAATTCTATGTTAGGGTTTTACTTCGGGTAATATCTGTTTTGTTCTTTATATGTTTCTTAATTTTTTATGTCTTTTGTTTATATACATATATAATGATTTATAGAATGTGAAAAACTATATAAATATCATTTATATTCAGAATATTTTTATTATAATAAGATATTAAATATATATTTCTGATGTGGAATACACCATTCATCAAGGCGGTAGGTTATAAGTATGTGTGAGCACAATTTCCGTTTTATTTTCCTATTGAAGAAATAATGAAATAAAATTAAATGTATTTATATATTTATATAATATAATTAAATAATAAAAATTATGTCATATATATTATATACTTTTTCTAAATATATCCTAAATACATTCCATGTAGTGTTTGAATGAAACACATCACTTTGAGGGGGCGGTAGTCCACATTTACTCAAATGAAATTATTGAATTTACTCTAAAAATAATGTATAAAGATATGTGTTCTAAAAAATTAAATAACATTAATGAAAGTATAAATTTCGTATATATTATATATAAAAATAGATTCCATCATAATTCCCACAATGAGAGGCAATAATGGAAGAACGAATAATCATTTTTTTCGTGAGACGATTGTTCTCCAAACACTTAAACAATATGTTTGTTACCCATTAGATGGATGTTTGAGTAAGTATAGGTCAAGAACTGATCATAAAAATATTATTATATTTATTATATTTATGTTTTTTGTAATAATTTAATAATTATTGTTAATGAGTTGGAGAATAAAAATAAGATAAAGGAGTTTGAGAGAGGATGTTACATCTTCCTTGGGTAACTCCGTTTGGTTTTCACCAACGAGATTCCTTGGATTTGTTTATACAAAAATGATTTATTCAAGAAATAATATAGGGATGTTATTAAATTTATTGGTAATATAATGGTTGAACCTATGTGGTTTGAAATGTGTGAGAAAGTGTGATAGGTGGTGGTATTTTATATGAGAGGGAAATGACTAACCTGGTATTTTTGAAAAGATGATAGGTGTACGCATGTTTTTACCTAAAAAGTCATCATAACCCAACAAAAATCATTAATTTATGTTTAATTGACTTATAATTTCCATTAAATTTGTTTTGAACATGTTTTTAGGTAATTTTTGCCCTTAAGAATATGGTTTATTCCCTTATTAAGCTTAAATTTTATTAATCATTACAATTTAAATTAATTACATTCAATAATTTTTTTTCTAAAAATATAATATGAACATATTATACAATATAAATTATGAAGATTCCAGATATATAAAAAAATTTCCAAATTATAATCAAATATGTTGCAGAAATTAATTTTAAATCAATCCCGTAGTTGGGACGACACTACGGGGCTTTAAATTAAAAATGATCAAATGTTTGATACGTTTATATATCTTATTTGAATGTTAAATTGGTTAAAATGACCTAAATTGGGTTAATTTATGTGTATTTTATCTAATTAAACATTAAAAATTAAAATATAATTTAACAATATAAATAAACTACAAACAACTAGTTTTGAATTTAAATTCAGTATTTTTCACTATTCATTAAATAATTAAACTTCAAATAAAAATTCCAAAAAATAAACCTAAGAAGTTTATTTTTATTTAAATTTTGATTTTTATTTTGAGATATAATATAAAAATGTGAAAAAATAGATTTAAAATAGTTTCTCTATTAAAAGGCGGTAAATGATCCATTATAAAAATATCTGATATTTATGATAAATATTTAGTCTATTCTAATAATATTATTATCAAATATATTAAATGAATATAAAAAATATATCATTGAAATTATAAAATATAAATTTCAATAATATAATTCTCTAATTTAAAATAATTTAATTTATTAAGATAAAACAACTTTTTGAGTAAAAAATGGTTCTCTATAAAAATATTTCTTTATGTTCAATTGATTCATATAACCATTATTATCTTTTCCTAACTAATAAATTCATTTTGTATTTTCCATAAACCACATATTCAAATAATTTAATTAATACTATTAAAACGTATAGGTTATATATTATCATGTTAAATAATAATATATTATAAATATACTGTTGATTAGTAAAACATGTTAATGTGTGTATCAAAAGCCATGTTGGTGTTACATGTAGAAGATGTTAAACTTGGTGTATCATGTAGAGAAATATAACCTTTATGTTGGGTTTGGGGCACAATTAACTTGGCCTTGCATTTACCCCAATTCAAACTTAATTCTCTGATATATATATATAAATAACTATTTTTAGTGTTTCCAATAATGAAAAATATGGAAAATATTAATTTAATTCGAAACAAATACTTCCTAAGGTTGTGGGGGGTTAAATTCTACCGCCATAAATTGAATTTCTTCTTTAAAATTCATCTGGTTAATTAATGGTTTAATATTTTAATGTTCCTTTTATATAAACCCACATCTTAAAATTTAATCCCAAATCTTCTCTGAAAAGGGTAATGTCAGAAACATAGTGGTCACACAAAGTAACATCTAACTAGGTTTCCACATCAAAGAATATAGGTCGAAAGTCAATATATGAACTTAAAGGAAAACTATAAATATATATATGGATTGATTGAGACAATCAATCAAAAAATGTTAATGGTCTATGGAATATTTAGGGCCTCAAAGGCATAAATCATTAATAGGTTAAAAGGCCATAGATTCAACAAAATTTAAGGTGTTAGGAAAACATTTTTTTGATCATTTTTTTAAGGTTGAGAAATTATGTTATTGACCAAGAATATAAGGAAACATACTTGATATATTTATATGAAAACTAATTCTTTGTGGTTGTGATTTTATCAATATATAATGAATATAATACTTGAAGATATGGATGTTAAGAAATTAACTTTTATGCCTAAATTACTAAAATACAATTTTATTAGATCTTAAGTCCCATAAATAATGAAAAGTGTAACTATTTTCTCTAAATATTTTTCATAATAAATATGGTTAACAGAATAATAAGTAAATAAATGTAACTCTACTAGATCATAATTAATATTTGTTCATCACAAAACATACACATTAACCAGGACCTCATAGAGGCTAGTGGTAGGAAGGCGACCCTTATCATCATTATTCCATGGTTTCAAGACATATAACCTTGCTATAATTGATTTTTTGTCACCCGAAATACATGATGTCCTTTTCTAAAACCATGCTAATATAATTTCCAAAATAAATATGATGGATATCCTTGAATTTATGTTAATTTGTAAATATCCTTCTAACCAAGTATTTCAGTACAATCTCAATAAATAAATACATCCTCTAGATATTAACATAAACATTTCATGAATGGATAACATTATAACTCTTTTTATATTAGAAAAATAAATATTATAGAAATAATGTGGGGAAATAGACATAACATTGACCCCCCCTTATATCACGACGTATATCTCCATAGTTACATTTCAGACATGTGAATATCCTTACCGTATATTCTCTTGAAGCATTGTAATGACCTAAATTACCCTAAATTCTTAGGGAAAACATGCATTTTTTCTTTTTTAGTTGTACATTAGTTATATTCCTTTAATCCAAAAATGTTATAAACATCATGAATGATAATGTAAACCACATATGAACATGTCCTTACTTAGTTCTAAGGTAATTAGTACCATCTAATTTAGTTATTAAAATCCCACATATCATTATCCAAAAAAATTATATTTACATAAAGAACATATTATGGTTTATCTTCCCATAGTCAATATTCCACCTTGTCATTAAATAAATTTTTCATTCCATCAGAAACATTTAACATAATCCTATAAATACTGGGTGAAAGACTTAATATGAATAATCCTTGAATATTTAACCATTCATATAACATAATTTTTGAATCCAAATACATAAAACATTGATTATTCCACTTTATCTATAAGCCATAAGAAGGCTACCTCATCTTATTATTTATTACATCTTTCCTTTCACATTTCTTATGTAGTCTCATCATCAGTAACAAATAAACCATTAATCATACCACCATGATGATTCTCTTCAGGATATGTCCCCTTAGGACATCAATATTTATAATGACCTTTCATTTAACACATAATTTTGTTTACCTTTGATAATGTATTAGGGAGAACAATCTTCCCATCCATTTCATTTACTGATCCCTTTATTTTTTCTTTGATGTTACTTTCTTTGCGTCCTTATTTTCCATAAGAAAACACATTATTATTCATCTAAGATATTCACATAGTTTATTGTTTAAAAAATATTGAAACAATGGAAATTGAATATTATTTTCTCCATGATAACCATTACCCAAACTCTTAGTGAACTATTTCCCTCTATTCCTTGATGAGTCTGTGAGTTGGTTACGGTACATGTTGTTGACCATGTTCCATGAAATCTGATTAGGCATTATCACAATATCCTTCACTCTAATGATCATCCCATTTGACTTCTCATCAATATTTTTTCCCTCATATTAAATGTCAATACAGTTACTTATGGTTCACTCCATTGACTAAAACCATGGATAATTGAGTAAAAATCAATATCATAGTGAGGAATTACATAATCTTGAAATCTACATATATGATGTTCAAATTATGATACTTTTCTAAAACTATAATTCCTAAGGATTTCACTAAGTTATTCATAGACAACATCAATTTACATCCTTCATGATGGTTTGTGATAAGTTTTCAAATTTCTAATACATATCCCCAAGGTGTCTAAATCTGAGAGCACATTGATCCTCATTGTTTTGTACGAGGTTTTGCTGAGTCAATCCTGACACACCTTGTTAGAGTTGTCATTCCTAGATACATATATTCTAGAAACATGTACAATAGTAATATGAAAATAAGGATTTATATCTAGGAAACCACTTACTTAACCCCTTACCAAAATTACAGAATATTTTCTTAAATGTTCACTCATCCATAAACATGTCCTTAAAGACATAGCAATAAATATACTTAGAAATGTACTTAGGTATCTGACTAAAATTTTCTCATCATTGTTTCAAAAGGATGAATAAAACTTCACTATGATACAAACTATGATGATGTAGTCTTAGCATAAAAAGACATTACATAAATTTTGCGGAAGACTTAAAACATTATATAAGTCGAATCCCAAAGACCATATTAATATAGTCCCTATGGAAACATGGAATAAAAAAATTGGTAAATAAGAGAGCTATATTTTCTCCCACTTGTTTTTCTATGAATAGAACCCCTTTTAGACATATCATACAAGAAATATATCAATATATCTTGGAGAAGGAAGCATATCAGCTCGTGTGATCAAATTCTTAGTAAGGGTAAACATGGGAGATATAAAAACATAATCATGAGAACAAGGTTACAAGAAAAAGATCATAGAAACAGAATATCAAATCAATCTTATCAATGATCAAAAATAGAAATGCCAAAATTAATATTTGTCATTAAAAATAGGTAAATCATTAGTAAATAAAAAACATAATCAATGAAATAATAACATGGGAATAAAAAATGAAATTATGTCAAACACATAAACATAAAATATGATTTCTGTAGTAGTTATGGCATCATTTCCAAGGTCATCTTAGTAGTATGTGTTTAATAAACATTCCATATTTGTAGTCACGATTCAATCCCATGGCCATATTAGTATCATTATTTCACTCTTCATACCATATTGGTAGTCACGATTCACACCCATGGCCATATTGACATCATGAGTACTCTCCTAATACCATATTAGTTGTCATGGTTCACTCCCATTGTCATCTTAGTAGTAAAGGTTCACTCCCAATAACATCTTAGTATATCTTCAGTGATATAAATCATTAACCAATTCAATTGAGGGATATAGTGGTCCCACCCATATCATAATGAAGTCATTCATAACTATTCCAAATGATCATATATAATCATATCATTACCCATGAAATAGAATGGGTAACATTAACATGTAATCATATGATAATCTGTAGAGAATAATACAGGTTTCATCATCATTTCATGATAATTAGAACCTATGAAAAAAGAGGGTAGCTAATGAACATAACCCATGAAAGAGAAATGGGTTTTATAAATAGCATTATATATAAAAATCCATTCATAAAAATAATATGAATGGATATGTCGAATTATTTCCCCATAAAAGAATTTGTAACACAAATAAACATCATCATAGATGGGAAATATTTTTGAAATCGTTTTTATAAAAACATTTCATGAAGAAAATGTCCTTTTTTCTTGGGATTTTTTTTCAAACATAACATCTTTGGTCAACCATTTTGAAGAAAAAAACATGAAAAATTTTAAATAGATCTTGAAAATATTTTTAAAATAATCTTCCTTGAAAACATATAAAATAATTTTGAATTTTTCTAAAAAACATTACATTGAAAAACTTATTACAGAATACGAAAAACAATTTAAAACCCATTTTACTTGATAACTTATAAATGAAGATTGAAATAATATTTAAAACCATTTTCCATAAAAAAATAAAAGAATATTGAAAACATTTTCAAAATTATTTTCATTAAAAATTTATAAAAGATAATATTTTAAAGGAAAATTTCCTTAAAAACATATAAAAAATAATGAAAACATTTTGGAAAATAATTTCAATGAAAATTCATTGAAAACATATAAATCAATATTTGATATCATTTAAAATAATTTTTAAATAGAAAACATTTTTTAAATTATTTTTTGAAGAAAATCACTTTAAAACAATAAATTTCCATTATATTAGTAAACCATTTAGTTTTTTAAAAAATAAATTTTATATATTGTCAATGAATATTCAAGGGAAAGGAGATTATTATAGAAGGTAAATTTGTATATGTTGAACATTATTTTTTCACTATAATATGCTTAGAAAAGTTACTCTACCAGAAAATGAGAAGAAAAATATTTTATAAAAAAATAACAAATTTTTATTTGTAAAACGTGGGTATAAATTTATTTTAATAATAATTTTAAAATATTATTATTTTTTGAATCTTTTATTTTTGTAAAATATTTTTTTAAGGAACATAGATTTCCTACCAAAGAGAGAAAAAATTCATGATTTCTAAAAAACACATTCTTAACTATATTATGTACCGATGAGTGGAAAAATGATACCAATACATGAATATATAATGAATAAAGATTTAAAAAACCTAGAATATCTCATTGGGGTTCTCCATTTCTCTTCCCCATGATAGAATATGTGTCTTTTTTATTATGTTTGGACTATTAGATATTGAAAGAGATGGTGATCAAGAATTTGTTTCATCTTACATGAATCTATGATATATTCAATCATTTGAAAAGTTATATGATCTTCTAAAAAATATATTTGATATTAGAATACAATTAGTTGAGCGTGAGACCATTAGACATAACTCTGACTTCGTTTAATAGTAGGTACGACTTTTATGAGTTCTTATTGATGCCAATTGGATTGATAAATGCACCTATGATATTCACAGTCTTGATGAAGAGGATATCTCATCCTTATCAAGATCAATTTATTGTGGGGTTTCAAATGATATCTCAGTGTGCTCCCAATCAGTATATGTTCATGAACATCATGTTGAAATCATATTTACTGCATTGAGATAGAACCAACATTACACTAAGCTAACCAAATACGGTTTCTAGATTGATGAAGTGTAGTTCATAGGCCATGTCATCTCAGATAGAGGACTGGCAGTGGACCTAGGGAATGTTACAGTCAAGGTATCTTGGGAGAAGCCCAATAACATAATCAAAATTCATAGATTTATATGTTTAGTAGGTTATTATTGGTGGTTTATCCAGGAATTCTCCCATCTAGTAGCACTCATGTTAGGGATGACCAAAATGAGAGTGGTTTTTGTTTGGTTAGAAGATTTTGATATTTCATTTTAGGAGTTAGAAGAAAGGCAGACCACATAACATATCCCCCCTTTACCTACACTAGTTAAAGTATATACAATGTACAATGATTCATCTAGAGATGGGTATGGATCAGTTTTGATGGAGGTGTTTTGCGTGGTTACTTAAGTATCCAAATACTTGAAACCTCATGAGAGGAATTATCCAACTCATGATTTGGAGTTATAAGTACATGTTTATTCCCTACGATGCGGGAGGAATTATCTCATGGGTGATAGGATATTGGTATACATAGACCAAAAGTGCATAACATGCATCGTTTCTCAATTTTACATAAACCATTAGTATAAGAGATGGGTCAAGTATTTGTAATCATTAATATTTTCGTGATCCTATACACCAAGAAATTGGTACTTTCTTACCAATTATTTAGACTAGAAGATGTAGAAATATGAATTATTGGATTCTTGTAGACAACGGTAATAAAATTAATATCTTTGTAGATGTGATCCTTGTTGTTCAGTAGTCACATGAATGAGTAGCTCTAAATTCATCATTTGTTATGCCCATGATTTTGGACCGGATCAATATTGAATAGTTGTTTGATTTGAAGAGTTTAGTTCTGGGAGACATATTATAATATTGGGATATACTTTTGTGATTGTTTCTAGATACTAGAAATTCTCTTCTATTCTATGGTCATGTATGGGTTCATAAGGGCTTGTACGAGGAGCCGATGAGGGAGTATCATGCTTCTAGATAGGAGGTATATCTTAGGTTTGCAAAGATGTATCAGGATCTCTATAAAATATAATTTTGGTCACGAATAAAGTAGTTAATAGGATTTTTGGTGAGATGTTTCAATTATCAATATGTGAAATCTGGGCATAAGAGACCATCAAGGATTTTGTATTCTTTACCTATTCCTGAGTGGAAATGGGATGATTCCACTATGGATTTTCTGACTGTATTTCCCCAAATAGCCCATACAAATGATGTAGTATTGGTTATTGTGTATTTACTGAGGAAGGTATTCCACTTCTTTCCTATCATGGATACCTTCACAGTTGATGATCTTGGTATACATTACTTTTCTGAGGCAGTTCAGCTACAGAGTGTTTTATGGACAATTGTTTCAAATAGATATCCTTGTTTCACTTCTAAATTAGAGTATGGTCTTTAGGAGGCTCTGGGATTGTAGGTTATTTTGAGTACAACCTATCCTTCTTAGAATAATGGGAAATTTGTGCACACTATTCACGTTCTAGAGGATACATTACAGTCTTAAATTTTGAAATTTAGTGGTCTGTGGATGAAATATATTGAACTAATGGAGTTTTCATATAATAAAAACATCCAAGAAACAATATAAATGAACAAATTTTGGAATTTTTTTGAAATTACATGGAATTAAATATTTAAATTCTTCAAAAAGGTGATTCATCACATGTTAGGTCTTTTCTTGGGTAGGAGACAACGGAATAGGTTTATTTGATCTTACATTAATTATTGACTACACAAAGAAGCTAGAAATCATATAATTACCATCTGATATGAGCTATGGATTTAGAGGTTATACATATTGTGTTTTCATTTTAGTGATGCGTATATTGGTGCAACACCATATCAAGAATGAAGGAAAACTAGTTACTAGGATTTTAGGATTTTTGCAACAGTTGATAAGGTCACTCTAGTTTCATACTGATTGGAAATTCCACAGTTATACAGTTCCATGAAATTCATTTTCATGTGTCATAGCTTATGAGATATTCTTCAAATCTTTCACACATGATTAACATAGGATAATCCAAGTGTATTATTGAAGCATCCTATGAGGAGAATCCATTAAAAATTATGGATTGTAGGGAGAATATGTATGGGATAATTATATTCCATTAGTTAAGGACTAGTTGTATCATTGAATAGTCAGGAGTAGAATAGAGAGTGGGAGACTGATATGTGAGCATAGTGGTCTTACTTTCTTGTTGAGATGCCACATTAATTCTTGGGGTAGCTCGAGGATGAGAAGTTATATTGTGGAGGAGGTTGTTAAATATCATCTTTTCCTCAGTACATATCTCTTTGAGTTTTTTCCTAAATATATTTAGGTTTAGTTATTTCCTTTTTTGTAATTTTTCATGGTTTTTTTAATAATATATATCTATTTGTTTGAATAAACACATTCTTGGGCTATGTGGGAACATGATATAACAAGAGAGAATCCACACTAAAATCCTTTTCTAAGGAAAATATGATAACATTACGGGATGTGTGTTTACTGGAATTAATAGAGTCTAGGTATAATGGTATAAATAGATACTATGGGTTATTGGTATGTTGAGAATATTTAAATTTGGTGAGGGTTTTCATATGGAAAATAGGATGAAAACAATCTGTAATACATTTAAATGTTGTGTAAATGGGTTACATATCATGTAACATTCTAGTGAATTTAATATTCATTTAAGGTGATGGTGTTTTCGTAGTATCCCATTAAAAATAAACACACGATGTGTTTCTGTATAACTGGCTTTGTAAATCCCTGAATAGTAGTTTTAATGTCTTCTGTGCGGTGGATTTTTCATTCATCTCTAGAACAACTTCTTCCTCTCATCCCTAGGGTAGCTTCTATGGAATTATGGTTCTCCATTCCTAATTCCAAACATCCCTATCAAGCATATGATCCATAGTAAGTTGCTTTGTTAAGGGTTTAACATATCCCCATTCTCTATCTTTTGCAATGCAATCCCTTGATCATGATTATTTTTTGTTTTTCATGATCATTTTTGATCTAGAACACTTCTTGTGATCATCAAAACCTTATTCCTCATGGTACTTTGTTATTATATTTTTTGTTTGATCTTTATTTAATGGTAGGGGATCTACACATTAATCATATGTTTTGATATTTTTCATGTATGTGTAATAAGAAAATTGAACAAAAATAGAGTGAACCTGAATTTACAAAATGTTTAATAAGACTATTCCTTAGAGTCCATTCAGTTCCAAATTGTTATTTTATTGGATTTTTCAAAACATTAGTTTGAGAAAATACTTGATTATTCCATGAATTTTTAATTTCATAAAGTGTGTTTAACATGAAATGGGATTTGTGTGTTTTCTTGATATAGAGTCATCTTCTCTTAGATTGATTAACAAAGAAACTAAAATTTCATTGATTTAGGACCAACTAATAAATGAAATTTTTCATTGAATGATAAATTGATATTTAAATAATTAACCATTGAGTGGTAAAAAGAGATGGTATTATTTCGTTGTTTCTATGACATGAGTTGTGATTTCTATGATCTAATGCTGATATAGGGTGTTGGCTTAGTTTACATGCTAAATTGGTTATATAATGGTCATGAACCTTGGAAATTATAAAATTAATATATAATGGGCTTGGATCTGAGACATGGTGAAATGCATATATACTGTCCTTGTTCGTGAAACCTGCTGAAATGTATACATACAAGGCTCAACGCTGATTTATTATAGAAATTATTATTTAGCGGGTTTTGACCTAGATTTATGTCATTTATAACTTTGTTATAAGGTTACGCTTTACAACGTTTTATGGTTACAGTTGACATGGTTGTGAGACATGATCATAGACCTCATGGAATGAAATCAAGGAAGGTTTTATTATTATAGGGTTATATAGTTATGGTTGGTATGGTTGTGATTCATGTTATAAGACATTTTGGCATGGTGATGAGGTATGTTTTGTTTTTCCAAGGTTATATAGTTATGGATGGAATGGTCAAGAGACATTCTTAGAGATATTCTAATATGAAGCTATTGTAGGATGATGGGGTATTGATTTAAAATCTTAATAAATTATTACACTTTATTATTTCATTATTTCATGAACTTTTCACCACACTGGTTATTTTTGGATACGGCGGTGTTGACCTATTGAGTTATACTCAAATCCTATTCAAGATTCCATTTAGTACCCTAGTAGATTATATTGATGTAGGATTGTACATGGAAAATGACCTTTTTGTTGATTTTTTTCTAGGGGGGGTATGGTAGAGTTTGAAGATGGGACATACATGGGATTCGAGAATGGTTTATTTTGCATGTAATAGTATTTAATTTTTAGTACTTATAGCATGAAATTTAGTTAAATTCCATCATTTCATTACATAAATCCTTATTTATTTGTTGAATTATTCAGTTAGATTTATTTTTTGTTTTTTATTACATTGTATTGATATAATTTTTTTCACACTCTGAGATTTATTCATTTATCTATATTTAATATTTACACTGTGTTGTTACTCTAAAAAATGGGATATAGTATCTTCACTATAATTATCACACCCCTACTACATGTTAGAAGCCTCTAGTGTATGGGGAGGCTTGCTTGAGGTCTCTTAACCAACCCATTTTCGGCCATGTGAGAGAGTTATATATTGGGGAATGTTACACCCCTCCATAGATTATACGAATAAGATTGAATCCAATCTATTATAATGATATTATATCATGTCCTTCCTTGATCAAAATTAACACTATCTTGAAATTGTTTTAATCACTCAAAAACATTCATTCTAATTTTTTATTTCATGATAATATATATTATACAAAATGAACTAATCATTTCCTAGAATGAAATCATAATTAAATCATATAATATTAAAAAATATAATTCACCCATTATTTCTCAAATAATCTCAAATATTAGACAAAAATATTACCAATGGATGTTCTGGTTCATTATTTCGTTATTATACAATCATAGGTGTATTCAGAAAATAAAATTCCATTTCCAAAAACCATATGTTTATATGGAATCTATGTAAGGATATATAATCAAATATAAAAATCATATGGAAGTTCTCTATTGGATGAAAAATATTATTTTCATATATTAAAATCATATTGACATCATTATGGAGTCCCCAATGTAGGAGTGGAGGATATGTGTGCCATAATATTCATGATTCATTTCAATTATTTTGATTTAATAATATTTCTCTTTATAATTTTACTTCACGGGTTATTTTGGATTTTTATCCTCAATATCTTTTATATTAGGTCATTGATTCACATATTTCCCAGAATCCTTGAATTTATAGAACTGAATGGGGGTTATGTATCATATTTATATTTATCCCTATTCATTTAATTAACTGACTTCCTCACATCACACCGATATTATTTTTCCTATTCGCTAGAATTCTCAAACTTGAAACATCTTCTTATCCTATTTGACAAATCACATGATTGGTCCATCCAAAAAAATAGTGTTTGATGTTGGATCCTCTTTGTCCGTTTATGTGGCATACTTTTCAAGTATCTATTAAAATTCATATTCTATTATTTGTCTCTATAACAATTTAGAATTACATCATCCATTTCCACTTTGAGTGAACATTGAATGATTTATTCATATCTACTGAGGTCTCCTGTATCTAATTACATTCAAATACATGGTTTCATAGAAGAAATTAATTGATTAATCATTCATAGAAGGTAAATAATTAAACTATTAGTGTACCTCAAAAGTCCTTTAATATTTTCTCTATAGGTATTGATGTATTTATCATCCTTATACTTTAACTCTAGAAATTAACTCTCCATTTTAGTTCAAAAAGGTCATGGAATGTAATTATTGATGGATTCCATATTAATATCCTCCCATTACATGGAATTTGTTTCTTATTTCATTTATTTCATGATATGATTCCACCATTGATAATATTTTACTTCCATGCAATATTATGATATGATTAATTTCTCATGGTCTATACACTGATGAATGGAACTTCTATTTTCCATCAAATTGATACATTTCTCATAATCCAATGGATCGTAAGACCCATAGAAGGATGGTTAACATTGATTCATACAATATTCAGTGGAATGCTACTCTATCTCTGGTGCATTCATACGTTCAACATCATCAGCTTTACTGATCACAATATAAGAGAGTTGACTAATCATTATAACAATTTTTTGTATCCCATCTTATAGTCCATTTGATTTCTCATGAGGATGGTCATTCTGTTGTCTATCACATTATTTGATCACATGAGTACATTAAGTGTTATCCAGTGTCTACAAAAATAAAGCAAGCATAAAACTAGAAACATTACTTTGAAAATTTTTATTTTCATTAATATAATTCATGATATTACCAAAATTATGTCACATGGGACATTCAAATTCATAAAATTGACAACTACTTTATAATGGTTCATAATGAAAAGTTGAATTAACAAAAGAATGTTCACTGAATATTTATATCCAAGTGTGTAGTCTTAAGATCACTCAAAAAGATCCTATATGGATCATGTTAATACCCAATATACCACTTTTTGTGTTATTACCCATAGGTGGATTTATCCAATAACCAGATCCCCATAATAGTATCAATATAAAGATGCATTTCCAATGAAAACACACAATCTCTACATTACTGAAACTCTAAGATATTATCTTATACCTATACAAATCCCAAGTGATTTGAAAAAATATTTATAACCTCAATATCCCAATATTAACTAAAACCACTTCTCATACCAACTAAAAAAATTATTCTTTACAAACATAACTTCTACATCACCATAGATGAATAATTATTAGATAACATTATGAACTATGATGAATCATAAAGTATTCCTTTCTTTGTATTATTGATAACTAATTAGAATATTTTGTTAAATATATTCAAATTATCTAATAAATATCTACTCATATAGAACACCTCATAGACATATCCTCAATAAAACCTTTCTTCATAACCTAAGGATGGAAAACATAAGAAAGGTTGATTTCAGATTCTCCATAAGGGTAAATATTTGATATAACAATTGATGAAATTGTAAAAGAATAATATATTAATAAGTATATGAGATCATGAACATAACAACAAATATTCATATCCAATATTTCATATATCATAAAAAAAAGTCATTGAATAAAATGTTATCATTAAAGAAAAAAAATTCATAAGAGTGTCGTATCATTAATAGTTTGTCAACATCTATGAGATCATAACATAAAAATACTAATGTCGAAGAAACATAATACTAGAACATTCTAAAAATTCTTAAATAGAAATAGGTTCACTAATTATGTTAAAAATAAAAAATAATCTTGTCACATAACCTTATGAACATGAAACTAGGTCTATAAATAATCTTATGAACACAAATTCTAGGTCTATTCAATAACATTCATACATAAAACTAGGATCAGGTATAATATATATTAAAATCAATTGCATGCATAAAAATATGATCATTAAATAAAGTATATGTGTTACATATTTATATCATATGTTAATCTTATTTACAAATGGAATTGGGAAGCTATATAATTATAGTCCCACCGATAAAATAACAACACATAATAAATCGACCAAAATATCATAAAAATTTCTTCATTTCGTTGTATCATGACTATTGGAATGCAAATAGTTTTAATTCTATCATTTCATCACAGTGTTAACCATGGAAAATAAATAGGATTCAAAGAGATATATTCAAAAAATATTTAACCCATGAAAAATAAATAGATTTGATAGAATCATCCTTGAATTATCATCATTATAATCAATATATACAATGAATGTGGATTAAAACATAAGATCATAACCCATTGATGCATATAAATCCTAAATTATGGTAGTATATTTTTAAAAAACCCATTTAATGGATAGAATCATTAAAATTTCATTTAAATCACGATGAAATTATCATTTCATTTTGAAAATATTTTATGAAAAAATGCTTAAAGTATAGTGAAAATACTATCCATTTAAAAATATTATTGGAACTTATAAAAGAAGATTCAATGAATAAAAATTTTCATGGTGGTCGGAAAATTCCCTCATTCCTCATATTTTAAAATAAAACATTTATTTCATATTTTCCAAAAATGTCAAAAATAACTTTTTTGAAAAAAATATTTAAAAAGATTCATTTTTGACCCTTTTAAATAAATTAATGTGTAATGAATTTTATCAATCTAACATGTTTCTTTTATAGAAAAAATCTTCCATAATTAAATTTTTATGTTCTTGTATATTTTAACACCCGAATCTTCGATGTTATATTTCCCTTTGAATAATGCAATAGCTTGCATTGTTCGAAACTTTGAGATTCTAATACACCACGACCAATCAAACTAGCCATTATGAATAGTAATACCCACTTCTTGAAATTTTATAAATTTTATTTTTCAATATGGACTTCATTTTTTAATCCCAAATATCTAAATTATCTTAGGGTGAATTTTTGGTATTTTTCTGAAAACTTTCAATTTTCAATGAATAGGGAAAAACACTGTGTTATTGGTTAAAACATAATTTTTTATATAATTTTTTTTATTTTATTTAAATTTTTTTTTGGTCAAAATAGATATATAATATAAATTTATTTTAAATGTAATTTATTGGATTAATTTATAATAAGTTTAGATATATAAAATTTTTATCAAACTTTTTACCAACTTTTACCCACCTCCAAGGAGCATTTGCAAATTTGCATAAAACATAATTTTATCACTCCTGTAAGTTGAATTTAAAAAATCTAAAAGACATGGTTGACATCAATATGTAATATTTTTCTCAATAATAAGAAAATAATTTTTGGTGAATAGTAACTTTTTACTTTTATTTACCGCGGTTAAAAGTAAATAGTGTAATTAAGGGTAAAAATGATTTTATAATTACCCCAACACATGTACTAAATTGATTTGATAAGTGTAATTAGAAAAAATAACCCTAAGAAAAAAACAGTATCCCCTTTGGTCCACTTGGATTATATTAGGACATTTATTATTATTATATTTAAAGAAGACTTAAAAGTGATAAATTCAATGTTTAATTACTAAACCAGCTTTAATATAGGGTTATACATGAGATAAATTTGACTATAAATATTAATTAGGAAGATAAAAATATTTTATACATAATATAATTTTATTTATAATTTTAGACATTAAATTATTTAAAGTATTAAGGACACAATAATGATACAGTAATGGCTTTATTAATGAAAGATTAAAATAATCGATATTACAAATATCCAAATAAATGTAATTTGAGAGTTTCGATTAATTCCTCAAAATTTTTTAGGTTAATATTACATTCTATTGTTGATTAAATAATTTTTGTAAGAATTAATCATGCGTTTATGATTTTCACAAAAACCAAATACTAAATAGTGTCAAAATTGACATAATTGAGTTTCTAAAACAAATACTATATTATTAATTGATATAATATTCCTAAGATTCTAAAGTTTGGTCAAAGGACTTAAATAACGTTATATATATTAATAATGAACCATTTGGAATTCAGTTGTCTTTTTATATTTTGTTTATTAACCGTATGATATAAAAATACAAAGAGACATGGTAAATGACAAACTATTTAACTAAGAGCTAAATCTAAATGATAAGGCTAATATGGTGACCAAAACTGGTCTAAAACCTATTTGATGAGAGGTTTTCAACCCATCACCACCTTATCCTCAAAATAATTCATTTTTGATCCATTAAAAACCGAAAAAGATTTTATTATAAATTAATATTTCAAGCTTTTCTGAAAGTGACCCTCACCTCTCTTATAAAAGGGTACTTACCCTTCTCTTAATTTCACACCTCCAAAGCCATTTTTCTTAGCCAAAACCTGCCCAAATATCCATAACAATTTCTTCCCTTCATCCTATAAGATTTCTATTGGTCATAAACACAAATTAAAGAGCCCTTTCCATCAAATAAAAAGGAAGAACCCGAAGAAGAGGTAAATATTTCATCACCTCTTTTAAGTTCGTTTATTCTTTAACTTCCCCATTCATTGTTGTTTACATTATAAAATAATAACTATAGTATATTATATATACTGTGATGTTATTATAAATATGGTACAACCATATTATTTATTCTATCCATCCTATAAATGACAAAGTCACCATACATGTGTACGTACGACTTATTGTCTCCACGTCGTGGGGTAGTTTGTTATTCAAAAACATCATTATTTTGGACAGTTATAATCATGAATATAACTGATTTAATAATAAATATAACATGTTAATGATTCTGTATATAGGATATACCATCCAATTACATACAATTTCACCATCAGTATAATGATATTCTAACTCGTGTGTACGTACGGATTACCGTCTCCACGAACACGATGAGATTCATTCCCCATTGTAATCATTAAAGAATAATTTTCATTTTATGATGAAAAATAATGTTTATGAACATAATATAATTCTGTATATGAATAAAATACATCCTATCCATAAAAAACATGGATTACCTAACCAACCATATAATGGAATACGAATCAGTTAACACCCGAAATGATGATACTACTGAAATATTATTAACAATTTAATATTAGAGGATCATATAGGATATGATATTTATGTATACAGTTCTTGTATAATTTAACAACAAATTTTTTAACTATTATAAATAAGGTTAACATACCATCGACTAAGGAAAAGTACAACGTAATGGTTAATTTCACAATCTCATTATTATCCAAGGTTATTTTTATGTAAGTATCTACTGGGACCTCTTTATCATCCACATCCATGTTTTCTTAAAAATATATTTCAAAACATTTTTACTATTTACGAGACAATGGGTTAAAATAATTTAGACCCTTATTTTTTCCATATATGTTTTGAAAGGAACCGTTCTGTCATTTTCTAAACAAGGTACTTTATGACCATTTCGACAAAATTAAGGTAAGAATGTTTTTTAAACTTATACGGCGAGTGAAACTATTTTCTGCCGTTATAACATCATCGAAGATGCCCTTAAAAAATTATTATAATATTTTAAAAATAAATGTTTTATTTTATAATTACATGACATCTAAATTATTTCAAAATCGAAAGAGACGTTTCTCTCAAAAAGTTTTTATTTTATCTATGTCAATAATTTTTGATGGATTTTAAATCTGTTTGAAGTTGATTTATTTATGAAAAAACTAATTCATATTTTATTGAAGTTTTTGTGATATATTTGACTGTGTATGTTTTATTTTTATATCATTCATGGTTTATGGTTAAATTATAGACATTTTGTATGCTATTTTTAATATGAATGTTTATGTTATGTTTAATCCTTTTCATACGAGGAATGCATTGGACTTAATAAGTGACCATTGGAGCCCATTATACCTCCTAGATGCATCGGTAGGCTTCATGAGATAAAATAGTGTCTTTGAACAAGGCCTTGACAAAATCTTATTTATATTCTTCGCACAAGGACTTGACTATGTGGTTATGAAGTCTGGAATTATGCATTTTGTCATTTTGAAAGTGGATTTGATGTTTCATGTGGTTATTCGATTAGTAGAATATCCATGTGATTAAGTAAATGGTATTATTTGATTTTATATTTTCTATTTTATGTTTATGTTTTAGTTTTAAAATCTTTTGTTTTATTCTTATACATTGCCTTAAATGATTATTCTTATTTATGAAAGTTTACGCTATATTGTTATCTTTACTGAGCATCTGAGATCAACCCTTTAGATGTTTTATTTTTCCCAGGATGTGATGTTGTAATTTATAGTTGACCTACACGGATAGACTAAGGATATATGTGTGTTTAAAAAGGGGACCAAATGTTGTTTATCTTTTTATATCATGATGTAATGTAAATCTTATGAATGTATCTAGTACTTCCAAGGCTAATAAGATGATCGATCTTTCAATACACGATTCCTTGTATCATGCCAATTTTATGAAATAATGCACCGATATTGGGTAACTGGGGTCGTGGCATTACATTTGGTAGAAAAGCATGTTTAGTACAATCCTTGGAAGCTATATTTAGAAAAAAAACTCTGATTAGTGAACATTACACTAAGATTGACTTTGAGGATTAGTATAGAAGAACTTCCTATAATTTTGGAATTGTAGAGATTTTGTGAGTTTTCCAAGAAATACATACATGTATGGATATGATCAGGGAGAGGAGGCTCTGGAATCGATATACCTAGGGTTAAAACCCAAAAACACCTCTTTGAGCTAGACTCGAAAGGGAATTGGTGCATGACAATGGGCCTTGCTTCACTCTTGGTTACGACACTCCGGGAGGATATGCTTAGGATAATTATAATTTTCTTCACAAACCATTGTGAAGGGTTTATGAGTATATACTTCCTCAAAGAAAACACTTTTATGATTATGGATTATATCCATAAACAATTCAATTTATGTTAACAGATTTACATGTTTGGAATTATGTATTAAGATTCATAAACTAATATAGTGTATTCTATTGTTTAAAAATGATGCATATTGGAAGGAATAGAAACCGTATCAATGCATGTAATCCATGTAAAGATTTATTTCCTACTCAAGATAATTATAGTGGAGTTGGTGATGCAACTGGTGTTGATCAGCTTATCATCATACTGGGACAACTCACTCAGTTTATGAATAATAAACTTCCATGTATGGATCACCCTGATCCAAAAAGTATAAGATAAATGTTAGACTGCATCATGAGGCAACAACCACTAACATTCAATTTGAGTAAAAATTTATTACTAGCTGAGAAATGGATAAGTTCCTTAGAAAAAATATTTCATGCTTTGGGGAGTAGAAAAAGGGAAAAAGTTTCCATGACCATTTATTGCCTCACAAGAGATGTAGATCAATGGTGGTAATTGATTAAAAAACTAAGATAATGAATTATAAAACATAGAAGGAAGGGAGTTTAAAGTGATTTTCTTAGAAAAATATTTTTCTCGCGACCATTGAATAGATATGGAAAGACAATTTCTGATTCCGAGGAAAAATTAGTATAAGAATTTCGCAATGTGTGAGGATAACATTACAAGGTTAGAAAGGTAATAAGAAGATTATATATGTAACACAAAGAGTAAGATTAATTGAATATTTGATGGGTTAAATCTTTTTATCCATCAAGCATTAATCTCACAATCCTTCTCATCATATGAAGATATTGTATCATGCGCTATCAAGACAGAAAATGAATTATCTAAATCTTACAAGTTCAAATCAAAGAAACAGAGGGAGAGATCTAATGAACACTCTGGAAATGGAAATAATGGGAAGAAGGGAAAAGATGAATATCCATCCTATGGTAAATGTGGGAAGAAACACCTGGGTACTTTCCTGACGAGAATGGGAGTCTATTACAAATGTGGTGAAAAATGCGACCAAACTTGTGATTGTAAGGGGAATAAAGTGTCTATCAATGTTGAATGCAATAATTGTAGAGAAAAGGGGAATTATGCAAATGAATTTCCTAAGCGCCAAGGTAACATACCTTAGAAAAGGCCAAGGGAGAAAGACCAAGCATATGTGATCACTACTGCTGAGGATAATGCTCTTAAAGACGTAGTGGCAGGTAATTTAATGGTTTCCTCAAGTTTATCCAATGATTTATTTGATTCTTGATCATTGAATTGTTTCATATCTTCCTAGTTTGCTATGAAAATTAGATATTTTCAATTTGACTTAACAAGGGTGTTATCAATCAAAACACCTAAGGGAAGTATCATCACAATAATATTTTTTGAATCAGTTCCCATTAGGGTATATAAATGTTCTTTATCTGCTGATTTGATTGTCATACCTAGGATTGAATTTGATATAATTCTCAGTATGGATTGGATTTCGTACCATGATATGAAACTTTATTATAATATGAAGAAGGTTACAGTTTTAGATGATGATAAGGAGTACCTTATCTTTAGATCAGATACATTACCATCAGATTCTTATCTAGTTCCACCCTAGTATCTCTACTAAATTCAATTATTGGGGAGGTAGAGAATGAAATAATTATGGGTGAGAAAAAGAGTGTTCAAATAGAGGATGCACCTATTGTGAAATAATATGTTGATATGTTTCCAGAGGATCTACCTGGACATCCTCCAGAATGAGAAATTGAGTTCTCCACTGATTTAATTCCTAGTCCAAAGCCCATATCGAAGACCTCATATAGAATGTAAATTGGGGAATTAATGGAACTAATGAAACAACTATAGTAATTTAGAAATAAAATATTTATTCTCCCTAGTGTTTCTTCATGGGGAGCCCATGTCCTTTTTTGTTAAATAGAAAGATAGATCTTTGAGGTTGTGAATTGACTATAGGGAGATAAATGTTATAACAATAAAGAACAAGTATCCTCTACCTCTTATTGTTGATTTTTTGACCAACATCATGGAGCTTAATATTTTTCAATGATTGGCCTTCGATCTGGATATCATTAGATGTGGGTGAAGAAGTAAGACATTCAGAAAACAGCATTTCAAACTAGGTATGGGAATTATGAGGTTACAGTAATGCCTTTTGGATTGACTAATGCACCCTCTATCTTCATGGATCTAATGAATAGAATATTCAAGGAACATTGTGATGACTTTGTAGTGGTATTTATTGATAATATCTTGGTACACTCCAAAATCTATGAAGATCATTAAAATCACTTGAAAATTATTGTAAAGACTCTTAGAAGATATGACTTATGTGGGATGTTTATCAAGTGTGAATTATGGTTTCAAGAGATTTCTATTATTGTCCATATTGTCTCTAAAGATGGAATCTCTGTTGAACCTTCAAAGACCATGGAAATCCATGAATTCCTAGCACCGATGAGTATAACTGGGGTACATAGTTTTATTGGTTTAGAAAATTATTATCGATGTTTCATCTAGAATTTTTCCCAGTTGGCTTACCCATTAACTAACCTCACACGTAAAGGGGATAAATTTGTTTGAAAAAAAAGAGTGTGAAGAATTTTTTGAATAACTGAATAGAAGATTAGTCAATTCTTCTATATTTACTCTACAATCAGGGAACAATGGGTTTGTTATTTATAGTTATGCTTCAAAGAAATGACAAGGTTGGGTCCTTATGTATAATGATAGAGTTATTTCCTATGCATCATGACAGGTAAAAAATCATAATTAAAACTATACTACTCATGATATTGAGTTAGCAGCTGTAATCATTGCTCTGAAAATATGGAGACACTATCTCTATGGTGAAAAATGTGAGATTTATACCGATCACAAAGTTTGAAGTATATTTTCTCACAAAAGGAACTCAACATGAAGAAAAGTTGATGGCTTGAACTACTCAAAGATTATGATTTCACAATACACTACCACCTGGGAAAGGAAAATAAGGAGGAAGATGCTTTGAGTAGAAAGGATCATGGAATTTTGAAAAATATTAGAGTGGAAAGGGATCCTATTTTCATGGATCTAGTAAAGATGGATACAGGAATAACCATGGACGGTGACACATCAATACATTTTCAAATGGTTGACATACCATCTTTACTAGAATGGATATAGAGTTCTCAGACTGATGATGAGGAGTTTCAAAAGAAGATTAAGTCTGTGAATGATGGGATATTGAGTGACATCATATATGAAGATGAAATTTTGAATTTTGGGAAGAGACTATGTGTTCCCAGTATACCTGATCTAAAAAGGGAATTATTGGATGATGCTCATAGCTCAAATTTCTCTATACACCCTGGTAGCACTAAGATGTATAGATATTTGAAGGAATATTTTTTGGTGGGAACACATGGAGATGGAGATTGCTGTTTTTGTGTTAAGATGTATGGTTGGTCAACAAGTGAAAGTTGGAAGGAAGATTCCTGGAGGAGTCATGAAACCTCTTCTCATACCTAACTGGAAATGGGATAATATTACAGGCGACTTAGTTAATCGGGCTTCCAAGACTCCTTGAAGGAATGATGCAATATGGTTCATTGTTGATCATCTTATCTTGTCAGAACAATTTCTTGTTATAAGAGAAGATTCACCACTTGATAATATTAAAATACTATATATTAATGACGTTTTAAGACTTTATGGAGTACCCCTATCGATTGATTCTGATCGTGATCCCTGATTTACATAAAGATTCTGGAAATGTCTTCAGAAGGCCCAAGATACTGGACTTTGTTTGAGCACTGTCTAGCACCCTCAAGCAGATGCACAATCAGAACGGACTATTCATACCTTAGAAGACATGTTGAGATCTTCCTCACATGACTTTCATGGTACGTCGGATCAATATTTACCTATGGTAGAATTTTCCTATAACAATAGATTCTATTCAAGTATTCATATAGCACCATATAAAGCGTTATACAGAAAGAGATGTCTCACACCAACTTGTTGAGATAATGTTGGTGAAAGAAAACTCATAGGCCTAGAACTTGTTGAGGAAACGATGGAAAAGGTGATGGTTATCCAAACCCACATCAAAGAAGCTCAAAGTAAGAAAAAGAGATATGTCGATAACCGAAGGAAGGATTTGGAATTTTAGGTATGAGATCATATTTTCTCGAAGGTGTCTCCATGGAAGGGTGTTATAATTTTCAGTAAGAAAGGTAAATTGAGTCCCAGTTACATCAAACTTTGAAAATTCTCGAACAAATTAGAGTTGTAGCATATTGTTTGGAAATTCCTCCAGGTCTCTCCAAAGTTCATAATGTGTACCACGTATCACTATTGAGAAAATACATGCATGACCTAGCGCATGTACTCAGTAATGAAGAATTAGAACTGGAACCCGATCTGTCTTATTGTGAAGAGCCCATCAGAATTCTTGATATCAGAGAACAAGTGTTGAGAAACCAGACGAATCATCTGGTGAAAGTTCTGTGGAGAAATCATAATAAGGAAGAGGAAACTTGGGATCCCGAGGAACATATGATGAAGAAGCACCTGAATCTTTCTATGTAGTAATATTCTAGAAATTTTGAGGGAGATATTATTTTAAGGAGGGATGAATGTTACACCCCAAGCTTCCATGATAAATTTCCCTTTGAATAATGCAATATCTTGCGTTGTACGCAACTTCAAAATTCTAACACACCTCGACCAATCAAACTTGCTGTTATGAAAAGTAATATCCACTTGTTGATATTTTATTAATTTTATTTTTCAAAATGGACTTTATTTTTGAATTTGGAATATAGAAATTAGCTTAGGGTGATTTTTTGGTATTTTTCTAAAAACATTTAATTTTTGATGAATAGTGAAAAACACTGTGTTATTGGTTAAAACCAAATTTTTTATTTAAATAATAATTTATTATATTTAATTTATTTTAAGTCAAAATAGATACATAATACCTATATAATTTCAATGTAATTAATTGGAGTCATTTTATAAATAGTTTAGATATATAAAAATTTTATTGAACTTTTTACCTTCTTTTACTCACCTCCTAGGAGCTTTTGCAAATTTGCATAAAACAAAATTTTACCGCTAATGTGAGTTGAATTTAAAAAATCCAAGAGACACAGTTGAAATCAGTAAGTAAAATGTGTTTCAATAAGATGAAAATAATTTTTGGTAAATAGTACTTTTTACTTTTATTTACCATGGTTAAAAGTAAATCGAGTAATTAAGGGTAAAAATGATATTATAATTATCCTAAAACATTTCTTAATTCTATTTTATGAGTGTAATTAAACCCAGAACAAACTTAGAAATAATATATGACCCCCTTTGGTCAACTTGGATTAGATTATGAAATTTATTATTATTTTATTTAAAGAAGAGTTAAAAGAGTTAAATTCAATGTTTAATAACTAAACCATTTTTAATATAGGGTAATACATAAGATAAATTCGAATATAAATATGAATTGTAAATATAAAAAGATTTTCTACCTAATGGTATCTTATTTATAATTTTTAGACATCATATAATTTAATTTACTTCTGACTCAATAATGATGCAGTAATTACCTTATTAATGAAAGATTAAAATAATTTATATTATAATTATCCAAATAAATGTAATTTGAGACTTTTTATGAATTACACTAATTTTATAGGTTAATATGACATTTTAAGGTTGATTAAATAATTGTTTTTCAAAGTAATCAGGTTTTCATGATTTTTACAAAAACCAAATACGAAATAGTGTCAAAATTGACATAATTGAGTTTTTAAAACAAATACTATTTTATCAATTGATATAATATTACTAAAAATGTAAGGAACAGCTAAAAGAAATAGAGAAGGTTATATATACTAATAATTAACCTTTTGTGTTTTTTTGGCTTTTTATAGTAATTTTATTAACCATATAATATAAAAATACAAAGAGACATGGTAAATGAAAAACTATTTAACTAATAGTTAAATCTAAAAGATAATGTTATTAAGGTGAACTAAACCTATCTAAAACCTATTGGTTGATAAGTGTTCGACCCATAATTACATTATTCTAGAAATAATTCATCTTGGATCCATTAGAAACCAATAATGAATTTATTATACAATAATATTTCATGCTTTTCCAAAAGTGACTCTCACCTCTCTTATAAAAGGTCACATCCCCTTCGCTTAGTTTCACACATCCAACGACATTTCCCAAAACAACCCTACCCAAATATCATACCAACATTCCTCCCTTCATTCTAGTGGATTTAATTTGATCATAAATACAACCTAAAAATCTCTTTTGATTAAATCAAAAGGAAGAATATGAAGAAGATGTAAATATTTCATCACCTCTTTCAAGTTCTTTTCTTCATCAACATCCTATTTAATTGTTGTTTCCTTTAAAAAATAATATCACCAGTATATTCTATATACTATGATGTTACTATAAATACGGTACAACCAAATTCTTTATTCTATCCATCCTATAAATGACAAAGTCACCATACATGTGTACATACGGCTTACCATCTCCACGTCGTGGTGTAATTTGTTATTCAAACTCTTCATTAGTTCAGATGGGTATAAAAATGAATATAACTGATGTAAATAATAAATATAATATGTTAATAATTATTCATATATGATATATCATCCTATTACAAATGATTTTACCATCAATATAATAATATTGTCGCTTGTGCATACGTACGGATTACCGTCTCCATGAACGTGATGAGATTCATTCCCCATCGTAATCATTCAAGAATAATTTTCATTTGGTGATTAAAAATAATTTTTATGAACATCATATAATCTTGTATATGAATCTAATACATCCTATTCATAAAAAAATGCCTTACATTACAAACCTTATAATGGAAAAGGAATTAGTTAACACCCGAAATGATAATACTGGAGAAATATTATTACCCAATAAATATTAGAGGACTATATATGATATTATATTTAGGTATATAGTTGTTGAATATTTTAATAAAAATTATTTAACAATTATATAAGAGGTTAATATACCATATACTATGAAAAAGTACAAGGTAAGGGTTAATTTCACAATCTCTTTATTATCCGAGGTTGTTTTTACATAAATATCTATCGGGACCTTTTAATCATCTACATCTCTGTTTTATTTAAAATTTATTTCAAAAAATTATTACTATTTATGACACAATGGGTTAAATTCATTTATAGACTTATTTGACCGTATATTTTTTGAAAAGAATATTTCTGTCATTTTCCAAACACGGTACTTTTTTACCTTTTTTAAAAAATTATTCTACAGATGTTTTTTTAACTTATACTTGTGAGTGCGGCTATTTTCCTCCGTTATAACATCTTCAAAGCATCCAATACAAGCTTATAAGAATATTTTCAAAATAAATGTTTACTTTTATAATTACATGACATCTAAATGATTTTAAAATTGAAAGATATATTTCTCTCAAAATGTTTTGATTTCATCTATGTCAACATTCCTTGATGGATTTTAAACATGTTTGAAGTTGATTTATTTATGATACCAATATTACATATTGTATTGAAGGTTTTGTGAAATATTTTACTATAGATGGGTTATTTTTATACCATTCATGATTTATGGATAAAGTATTGACATTTCGTATTCCAGTTTTAAAACGAATGATTATGTAATATTTAAACCTTTTCATATGAGGAATGCATTGGACACGGTAAGTGGTGTGTGGAGCCCGCTATAGCTCCTAAATGCATCATTAGGTCTCATGAGATCAACTAGTGTCTTGGGAAAAGGACTTGACAAAATCCTATTTGTAGTCTTGGCACAAGGCCTTGACTATGTGGTTATGAAGTCTGGCATTATGCATTCCATCATTATAAAAGTGGTTGTTGATATTTCATTTGATTATTCGACTATTACAATATCAATGTGATTAAGTAAATGTAATTATTTTATGTTAACTTTTCCATATTATTCTTATGTTTATGTTTAAAAGGATTTTGTTTTAGTCTTATACATTTCCTTAGATGTCTATGCATATTTATGATATTTTTCACTATATTGTTATACATAAGGAGAATCTGAGCTCACCCCATTCTATGTTTTATTTTTCCCAGGATGTGAAGAAGTATTTTATGGTTGACCTTCAAGGATATACAAAAGATATATGTGTGTTTAAAAAGAAGACAAAATATTGTTGATGTTTTTATTTCATGATGTAATGTAAAACTTATGAATGTATCTAGTACATCCAAAGCTTCTAAACAGATTAGTCTTTCGAGACATGATTCTTTGTATAATGCCAATGTTATGTAATAATGCACTGAATCAAGATATCTGGGGTTGAGGCATTACAGATATAGAAGAAAAATTTTACTTACCAAACAAATAAATAAGACGAATTAAAAAAGAAATTCTCAATACTTTTATGTATCAAAGTGATTAAAATGTTAAAAAATAAAAAACAATTATGTGAAAAACTAGAGTATAAGAAATTATACTATCTTGAAATTATAATATATACATAACTTCATTCAAAAGGAATTTAGAAGAGAGAATCCCGAAAAAAATGATATTGTAACATAATCCCCTTGCCGCTTTGGAAATATATTCATAAAAATATCTTAATAGAGATACATTTAGAAATATTTTTAAATACCCAAAACTTCTTGAGATTCATTAAAAAAATAATTTTTCTATAAACACCACATAAAATAAACAAGTTTTTAATATTTAATATATCTCATAGAAATAAAAGTGGGGCCAGAAATCCAATTCCCCTATGTCTGAATTTATTTATAATAGATTTTAAAATCATTTATATTAAATTTTAATTTTTTATTATTCTATATCATTACCATTTAAATACTCACAATACCATATATGTTCTAATTATAACATTTTAATACACATTAATTTATTATACTCTATTAAAGTCATCATTTTCAAGTGTCAACTATCTCATTTTTCATATATATTAGGGTTCTATTCTTCTAGTAATTGTAACCTGATCATGCTTCTAATCTTCTATTATATATTAATCAGGATATTAAATTCTAATATATTCATTATATAAATATCTATAATCATCTGTTAATGGAGGATGTGGAAAATTAATGACATTACTTAGTGATGGTGGTAGTCCCCACGTACCCACAAGCAATGTTATCGTTTTTTGACAAGTATAAGGGTAATATTGTAAACATTACTTGTTTATAGGTATATAATTTTATCATAAAAAATATATCTACTTATTAGTTCCATTTTTATAACCATCCACATAAAATGATAATGAAAAATAAATTACACTACCATATAGAGTATGCACACATGAGTGACATTTTCATTTCATATTGGTTATAAAAGAGGTGTAAAAATGGATGATCCATAAGAATAATAATAATAATAATAATAATAATAATATAATTGTATATTTACGACTATATATTCATTATTTTTTCTTAATTTATATAGTTTTATAGGACGTATAAGAAATAATATAATTGAATGTACTAGGTCAATAGTAATAACTATTCATTGGAAAAATTGTTTTCTCATCTCTTTAATCCTTGAATTGATGTTTTTTGGAAAGAAAATAAAATCTATTATGTAGAGAAGGAATTTTAGAGGTAATTTCCATTGGTATTTAATAAATTAATGTTATCAAATGGTGTATGGAAGAGGAGATATGATGTTCCCATTTTTAAGTATGTGGAAGGGAACTCTTGTAATTTTTTGAAATATTAAATTAATATAAAAATAATTTTATTGACAAATGAAACCAAACTCATATATTTATAATATAGGATGGGTATGATCAAAAAATCTAATAAAATAAAAACATTTCCATGTTTATGTGTCGTTTTCACACTTTTCTATGAGTTGTAACCACTTATAAATCTTTTTGATGATTACTGTGATATCGTTATTTTTTAATATTTAAAGGTGAAGAAAAATAATATAAAAAGAAACATGATCCATATATGGAAATTTTTTTACTATTTATAAATGATACCCTCAAATTGGAATATTTTACGATTTCTATAAATTTTATTTCATTTAATAAAATAATATTTATTAAAAAATATCATTATTGTCATTTTTTAAACTATTAATTAACGTTAGCATTAAATTTATTAAGATAATAATGTAATTTAAATAAAATAAATTTTAAAATAAATAATACATTAATATTAACTACAAAATTACATCAGAACAATATTTCATCCAAAATATGTTACTTTTAATGTATTATAGAATTATTTATATTTGAATTTTCTACTTCTTAGCATTTTGTCACCATTCTATAAGCATATAATGTAATTATATAATAATTAAAAAATATCTAATAATTAAAATCATATATATAATTTAATCATTATCTATATAAAATTTAATATTCAATCCAAAATTTTTTTTATCCCTATGTGAACAATTTATAGGAATATAAATCCAAGGGAGTGACATTTTTTATTTTTCTATACAAAAAATAATTTATAAGTCATTTTCATAGAAATGTGGAACTATGTTTTAATAACAGAAAATCATGGATGATTATGATTGAGACCCACTTGAAAAATATATTAGATTCATGTCTCATTTTTATTTTTAGGCCTTATCATATTATTTTTAAACATAACTACCCAATTTACTACTACAAAGGTGACAAATATGTATCATTGTTGCAATTCATAGTGTCAAATAATAAAATTAGCCATTTTACGAAATTTTGAATAACAGACTCAAAATATGAAACCAATATTTCAATATTAAATTCCTATAATGTTCTTATATCGACATTAATATAAATATGCAAAATGGGATGAGATGTTGTTTTTGCAAAATGTGTTTTTATGCCTAAAAATGAACTTATACAGACAGTTTATATAATTTTGAATCCTAAGGATTTATTAATATAATATTTAATAAAGAAAATTTTTTTTTCTTAAAAAAATTTATAGATTTATATTATGTGATTTTATGAAATGAAATGGTACTTTTATAGAAATTTTTAATTATTCTATTTTCACTAAAAAATAATTTTTTTAACCACCAAAAATTCTCCCAATGATAATATTTACATGATTATTACAAAAATGATGGTAATTTTTCTCCAATAGTATTAATAATATTCTTTTAAATTAATTATAATATCCCTTCACAATATGAAATAAATAGATTCTACTATGTAAGGCATTGGTTTCCACCTTAATTTAGTTTCCCAAACTATAAAATGTGTTGAACCCCAAGATTCTAACATTAATGACAGCAGTGATGCCCTTGGTTTTCACTATCTCAGAAAACCATTACTTGGATGTCCCATTAAAATAAATTTTATTTTCATATGATGATAATATATTTTTCAAAGAATAAAATTACTCTACTTGAAATGTTGTATATATATCTTATAAACAAAAAATATATTTTCATTATGTAAAAACATTATTCATAATTTTTATAATGTTTTTATTCTTATTCAGATCAATAATTTAATTTTCAAGTTATAAAAACCACATTTAAATAATAATCTTTCTATATAATATCACAATTTTCGTAAAGCTCGGGGTTTTTTGTTAAGAATGATGTCGAACTTATTATTGTTTGAAATGAAATTTTATGGGTGTTACACATGGATATAGTGTGAATTGATGTGGATAAAAAAACAAACTATAAAAATCCAAAAAATTATGAAAAAGATAACAAAAGAAAAATTAATGAAGAAATATGGATTTTTAAAGATAAGGAATCGCATTATTTTTTAGCCATCCTCATAATAGAATCATTAGGTAAATTAGGTAAAATCCAAGAAGAATCAAAAATCATTATGCATAACCATCAGGGAGACAGATGATCTTATGATTTCCACCTAATCACAAGATATCATGAAAAAATCATATTCATTAAATAGAGTGATCACCACTTGGTCATGTGATCATTCAAAGAGATCATGTAACCACAATATTAGATATAATATCATGTGGCCTTTAAGAACATAGACACTCATGTATTATTCTTTGCATTTATGTGAGTGCATGACTCTGTATCCATCATTGGAAGTGATTTCTTCTTGCTTTTTTCAAGTAGTATATGAAACCAGGTAATTCATCATATGTCATCACATACTTCAGACGAATAACATGATCTTACATTATCAACACAAAGTGCATTACTAAGTTATTCAGGAGAACTTTTACCTCTCGTAAGTCTATATTCTACAATGTGTTTATAATCCTTAAATATCATCCAATACTCCCAAAATCATATGGTTAAATTCATATGATTTTATTCAATATTCTATTCATATTTTTGGTTGATGGACCATATTAACTATGATGTATCTAATTAAAATAATGGGTTGGATACACAGGAATCCTTTTCATAGTCCCAGCCCCATGGTTGCCTAATATATATCATGTAGTTTAATGTTTGAATATTCCATGTCTGTGCCATGATTCCCCTTATAGTTATAATATTAAAATATTCCTTGTAGAGGCCTATGATTCTTTTTCATGGCACCATATTCTCCAAGGTCCATGCACTCAATGAAAATTTTAAATAGGAGTAGTATGATTCCTGTTATAAATAGGACATGTAGGATATGTATCCAAGGTTTGATCTCCAATATTAAAAATCATAATTCTATCATATGTGTAACAAGTATTTCTCATAGACATGTTCCTTGTGGATAACATAATACCTTCCATTTATCATATTTTTTTTTATTTTCATATCCCTTGTCGAAATAAATGTCCATACCATAAGTCATTAAACTATATTATATTCCTATTAAATGATCATAGACAATGTCACACGAAATATGTGGGCATTGATTCTAGAGTCAATATTATATAAAGGATTCCTCTTTAAGGATTATGTGTAATTAAATAAAATTATCTATTGTTATCCTCATTCATCCATATTTCCCAATTGATTAATTATGTCCATTTATATCTATACTCTATCTAGTTTGTATGTTTTTTATATTAGGAATATTTTCATTCAATAACTCATCATATAATCCAAAAAACATGTATTCTAAGGGAGGATCACCATTACAAATCCATATTCCTTCAGAAACCAACTCCCCTCATCGGTCCATATTCTCAAGGGGAGTTATCTTCATTGGATTATACTCCCTATGAAATCATATCCTAATACTGAGCCATATTCCTAACAGGGATATAATTAAAAAATCCATATTCCATTTGAAACAAAATCCAACTCATTGATCCATATTTCTGATTGGTTTAATATTTATAGGATTATACTCCCAATAATATAATATCATTCTAGGGATCTATATTCTTGAGGGGATCACATTCATAAATCCATATTCCATGGGTAACTAACTCATCCTGTTTGTTCCATATTCTATTTAAGGATATCCATATGGGAATACTCATGCATAATCCCTATAGAATAATCATTTCTCAAAACCTTTAAACTAGGATTCCTTACTGCATGAAATAAAACTACAATTATATGTTATCTTCACATGATATTAAAAGATACGACCCTTCCCAAACAATGTAGATTATAATTATTTATATAAGGATACATAAGAAATCCTTTCATGGTCCCAATATTAATATAATAAATTTTTATCACCCTCCAATATCATTATAAACTCATGTTTTCCCAACTATATTGATTAAAAACAATATAGTTCCCCATGCAAACATTAATATGTAATAATTTGTAAGATGATGATGAAGATATGATACTTAAAAATATTGTATCTAATCAAATGCATATGATTTGTGATGTTTCCCACATTAGAAGCATACATAAACAAATAATTAATATTAGGGTAGACTGTCCTACATATGAATGAGTGAAGGATTATCGAACATGGCATAAATGTATATGAGAGTACTAAAGGATCCAATAATTTCCCCAAATCGGGAGAGATGATTTGTACCTCCCACACTCTCGACTAATGTCAGTTATTTTGAATCATTTAAATGAAAATACAATAAACACCTACCATTGAAATGTGTGGTTTTGTCTTGTTTTATATGTGGGAACTATTGGGTGTTTTAATGGATAAACCCTACTGAGATGAACCACACCCAGATAACCAAATCCATAAAAAAAATGGTGAAATAATTTCAATAATAAAATGAAATTATGTTTTCCATCCCTTAGGAAATTTTATTTTTGGAATTATATAGAAACAAAATTGTAAAAGTAATAATTAGAACAAGCAACTATGTTATTAGTACATAGATAATTAATAATGTTTTATTATTGGGATGTTGCATTGATAGGTGGACTTATTTTTTGTTCACTTTGGGACATCAAATACATTTCTAAAAATTTTCACCTTCTAGAATGTTATTGATTCATCAAGAAAGTATCATGATACTTTAGATACAAAAAGTATCTCTATGGATCACATAACGATTTCACATACCAAGATTCATTAAAAATTTGTGGGAAAATTAAAAGGTAAGGAAGTTTCACTGAAATAGTATATTCACAAACCATGAAGATGAATGTGAGGGACATTGTGAAAATAATAATATGCCCTCATAACTCAAGAATGACTAGAATAATAATGGAAACACGTGTTGTCACTTCTCACCACATTGAATGTTTATCCCCAGAGCATAACAATCAACACATTATTTACAATAGAAATGTCAAATAATAATTTGACAATAAATCTATACCAATTTTAGACTTTCCTAGGATGGGTATTTTCAACCTTCCCCATTAAAATTATCTTAACAACTTTCCTTAGTTTCCCCCCTAAGGGATGTTCCTTACAGGTCCCCCCAAACACTATGATATGGAAGCCATGACGACTCATCGAGTTTGATAATTATAGATCACATGGAGTAGTATCATATCCTTGTATCCACCAAAAAGTAAAATTTTATACTATTATGGAAGCCAATGAGATGTCTCATATTCTAATTTACCCATACTGAGTCTTCTAGAATATCTTAGTTTAAAGCATTGGGAAATGTCATACTCCCTCCCATGCATAGGAATACCATTAGAATGTTTCTTTAAAAAATGTATTATATAAGTGTGTATATATTCCAAATTATATCTATGAAATATACAAGAATTTCTTGAACACAGATAATGTGAAGGCATATGTTCCTTCACATACCCTTATGAAGTGTCAATACATTCTCACAATGAGAGATGTGCTTTACCGTCATATTTTAATGGTGAAATACAGGCATGAACCTATATTAATTCGAACCACTAAAAAATAATATTATAATGATCGATACAACCGCATGGATGCTCAAAATCAAGAACATGTTTTTTCTCCCATCTAGGAGTATTATTCGAACATCTCGATGAAGGATATAGTACAATACTGAGCTCATATTACCATTCCAACTAGGGTTTTTCAATACATCTTGATAATAATATTAGGAATTACACATATTAATATGAAAAAATCTTAGTGGAATATTATAATGGATAGCTTGGACCAATCAAATAATATAACATAGACTAAGGATCATCAGTATATTCTAATAGTAACCTTAGGTTAGGCCCATATTCCTAACAAAAATGTAAGAGATACTCGATATATTTTGATTCATGAAATGATCAAAGACCTTTTCCCACTCCCTATAATATAGGCTTTCACTAGAATCTTTTAGAGTATATATAAGAGGAGGAAAATGTCACTTCCCTAATTTTAGTGTTTCATTATCATATTATGGTGGGAAATGCACATACTAATAGGGCTCATAAGCCCACTTTAGTAAAGGCTTGGAGACATTTTTCATCAGCCACAAAATTCAAGATCATATTTCTTCTGAAAATAATAATAATATTGATTCATACTATTTAATCGTCCCAATAGAAGTCCTATATTCCCATGATATCACACAATTGTTAATACACTATGGTATCCTCCATTCACAAGACCCATATTCTTGCTTAACCAAAAATCAAAGGTCGCCACATTCTGTCCATGACTTATGATAGAGCAAATATGCTTTCCCTACTAAATTATAGCATCCATAAGGCTATATAACCTACATCTATGAAATATCAATTTTTTCATTGACACTAATTCTAAATAACAAATAGATAATTACCATGATAGTCCTCATTGTATTAACATAAGGATGGATTACAATGTGATTACCCCTAAAATCTAATGTGGACAACCTCTTTGAGGAATGATCGTAAAAATGACATATTTCCTCTTATTTTTGGTAACCTTCATATAGATAGGTTCTCAAAACAATGATATTAACCATTTATAGTTCCCTATTGACCTCTAAAAACACCTAGCAGTAGTCAAAAGGTGACCCTGAGAAGTGACCTATATAGTTTGATCAGGTGAAAAAATATGAATTTTATGGATAAAAGGTTGGAAATGATATTTTTAATGATTTATTTGATATAAAACTTCCTATTACTTTTCCACACCATCACTACATCCAACTATGAAATACCATATAAATTAATGGAGGAGTGCATGCCTTACCTATTCTAAAAACTAGGGAACATATTCGATGGATAATTCCTATTTACTCCCCTTATTAATGATATGAGAATTATATATAGTTCATAAACAACCACCTCTTTTAGATAAACCATGCTATGTTCCATGTGGCCTATGACCTGATATCGTAAAAAACTACAAGTTCCCATAACAATATTTCCATAAGTGTTACCTCACCCTCCAAAATATAATCATTAAAGTATAATAAAAAATACATATATGATGATAGGGTGGGTTTGAAGAATTCATTTTACCCCATCCGTAAGTCAATAGAGTCCCTTGGAGTTGAAATCCTATAATTTCATTTCCACATGAGGGGTCATAAACCCATGAAATGCATGAACTATTTGTTAAATCAAATGAATTCAGCCTATATCTAAGACACCAATGTGAATAAATAGTGGGAGAGGGCTACTTATATGCCTCTAATCTAGGACTCTTAATAAAATTATAACATATCGTAGAAGATCGTGATAAAAAACCAGTCTTATAAGAGTATATATATTAAAATAAATTAATAGCTTGATTAGGCTCCGCACAATGATCAGGTTTGGGTAAAATTATATAAAATCAAGAATATTTTGTTGGTAGTGACCACAGTATATATCTAAGAGAAACCACATCCCATTGGGTTGAGGTTATTATTAGTACCTCACCACTAAACGGGTCATCAAAACCAAGGAGGGTCTTAAAGAAATAAGCTACGAATCCATATTAAAACCATCAAATAGGGATGGGGAATTTTTCCGTCAACTACCACCCTTAAAATCCTTGAATCCACTATAGTTATTGGAAATACTAGTGGAATCCAAATACCATTCTCAACCTTTAGGGTTGGGGTTCTTATTAAAATCTCCCATATGGAGATTGGTCTTCTACATAATATGAAGTGATCACCAATAACTACATCAAAGTTGTCCCTATAACCTCATAATAGAACCGTATCATTTGGTGTTCACTTAGTGAGGATTATAATATATAACCTCGTGTTTACTATTCATAGACCATGGCTAAGGTAAAATTTTAAATTGATGAGAAAACCCAACATGAACCCTAAGTCAGGATGCCTAGATGAGAGAAAATGTCAGAGGAGAGATAGTGATCCAACTCTCTAGGGGGTGTAGGTAGTGAAATATAATTCCATTACATGGATGATGATGAGATGATCTTACCACTTGGTATTACATAGTGAAAAAATTCACTATAAATCTAATAGATGATACAAAACATTACAAAAACAATAATGGATGAAAAAAAATACATTGGGAGGTTGACAGAATCAATACATAGACCGAGTACACACATATATGAAACCATAAGAAAAAGAGGAACCTAGACACACTAAATGATGCGTTTCTACCCCATATATGAAATTATTCCATGCATAAGGGAGATTTGCGGCTCCCTCCGACTCTCCCAAAATACTAAAAGTCCGTCCCTGGATTATTGGACGAAACAGTGTGACACTATAATTTTCAATCTGAAAAAAAATAAATGAGGAGTTTCATTAGAAAAATATCCCCCCCCCCACAGGTACCCTCTTTAACTAATATCACATAAATATCCTCCCTTCCAGTAGGATTGAGTTAATTTCCCAATAAGAGTTGAAAATAGATGATCAGTTGGTTATGGATCCGATAAAATGTTTATCTGAAACAAGGTATTGAGTTAGAGCATTTTTTACCCAATATTATAAAAAAAATCTCCTATGACAAGATGATCATCTATTCATAAAAAAAACTACAAATCAACAAATAATGATGGTAGGGAATCCATTTCATGATTTTCCTTATTCCTATTCTCAAGAGGTAAAATAAACAACATTACACTAATAAATCCTAAATGACATTGACATTATTGCGGCATTAAATAAATACATGGATGGTTGGTGCCACCCGATTTTTCCCATGAGAAATCAATACCTTGAGTGGGTGGACGAACAATACCCCCACCTAATTTTTGAAATAATATTTTCTAAATCATCGTTATAATTTTGGATCATGAGCATCTTCTCATGTATGTTTTATGAAAACCCAATCCTTATACATTCATTTTCATGACTTATCAAAAACATTTCCAATATATACTCACCAATGATTCAGAGATATAGTGTATTTATTATACCAGACATACAAATACATTAGTATAAACATAAAAAATTATCCTTCATTAAATCTCCTCATAGTGATCCTAATATCTATGTATATTATAAAAATTTATAAGATACCCTAGGAAAAATTCAATAAGAAATTGGTGATCTAGAAAGGCCAATAAGGGAGTAAACATGCCAGTATAGAATGACATGATATTAAAAAGGAATAGAAGGTGTTATAATAATTATGAGCATATAAATAGAAACATGTAATATGGTAATCATTTCATATAATCATAGAATCATAAACATGAGACGAAAATATAATACATGATATTGTAAAAATAATTCAAGGGTCACTTCCATGACCACTATCATAAATTGGAAAAAGTCTCATGGTTGATTAGGATCACTCCGAAATATATAACAGAGACAATCATGTTATATAAGGAATTAACTAATGAATTATAGAGCTATATAATTTCATTCCCATCTATAAAATAAATAAAAATATTACTTATGTGTTCCAATTGAGTAAAATAAACCATACATAAATCATTAGCATGATCAAACCCACTAAAAATGACTGTTTTATAATTACGATTCAAAGAATAACCAGGTTGTGAATGCTAAGGATTCCATAGAGAATATGTAAATGAATCAGTTAATATTTTATAATTATAAAATGAAATTGGTCTCTAATATAGTGTTCCAATGGAGACAATTCATGAGAATGATTTTGGATAGGAATGAATAAAAATAAACCATATAGGAGGTTCTTTGTGAATATGTAAATTATATTTTGAATAAATACCATAAATTTTACCATAAATTCATAATTGGAACAAGATTCATACCCAAAAAAATAATTAGGTTTTTTAAATTATAATCATGCTTTAAAATATTTTATTCAGGTGTTTCTTTATATGAGACAAGAAATATAAAACATACCATAAATCAGGTTGACATTATTGTGGTAATTTATAAGTGAACTAAAGAAATATATAACAACAAAAATAAAATTATATTAAAATAGATTTATATGTAAGGGGAATGTTAAAAAAATATTAAGTAAATCAGAATAACATAGTTTAAAATATAGAAAAGAGATAATTCATAATTGACATGTCATGATGAGAGTATGGAAGATCCAACAAACTATCATAGAAGAATACTATTAAGAAATTATTTTGTTGAAATCCCAAATTAAAAAGCAGATGATAAAACATCCTTTTAAAAATAGAATTTTGAAATTTTGATGGTCATATGAGATATAACATAATTAGGGTTAAAATTAAATGGGAGAATATAAGGTGGAAGGGAAATCATGGACAAATACAAGAAACCATCATTTATAAGTATGTGGATTTTTATAAACCTAATTAAATTTTCAACAAGTACGATAAATAAAAAACAAAAAAAAAAATTGAATCAAAATTTAGCTCCCAAGATATAAATATGGTATACCATATAAATTTAATGACAATGATCAAGGAGGAACATTATAAATCTAGTAATATGATTGAGTTATGAAAAAACATATATATTATGGCTGATGTTAATCATATCTCATATAAAGGAAGAATTTGAATTGAATTGAATTTGACATGTTGAAAAATAATTTATGGCATTAATAGTCATGAGGGTTGTAGTTATTCCATATACACTATTATTGCAGAAAAATATCAAGACATTCCTTAATTAAGGGTGATTGATATGAAAAGCCTTACGACTTAAGAATCATCAATGTAAGACCCATTGAAAGAGATAAAGAATGATGTTGAAGTTAAAATAGCATGAATAAATATAATTCTTTATATTATACATAAATTTTGAAGTATACACGCCATTAAAAGGAAATTAGGAATATAAAATAATATGTGTCTCCAAGAATGAAATTTTTAGATGAAGCCCTTTTGACTTTAGTAAATAAGTAATCAAAAGACATTAGAAGATTTAAAAAATTGTTATATAAATATAATTAATTAAATAATTTATAATTAAATAACATATTATTTTGTAGTATTTATATTATTGAAATAATAAATTGGTGCATAACATTTACATTTATAAATAATGAGAGATTGAGATGAAAAAACATAATTAATGTCTAAAAATGACTTTCACTAGCTTCAGGAATAATTAAATTTTGTTAATTAGACAAATTATAATTAACATTATTGATATATCCTTCCTAATCCAAGGTCCTTTATTATTTATTTATTATTTATATAAAATATATTTGTCTTTCATATGTTAGACACTTAAGTATGTTCAATCATTTTTCCTATAACTAATTTTCTGTGTTAATCAAGGTCGAAGTCATTGTAAAATATATTAACAATATCAAGAGTCATAATATTTATATTGAAATTGTTTATATTAATTTTATTATAAAATCTATCATCAATGGGTGGTTTCTAAAAATAAAACACATTGCTTATGGAGGGGACATTTCTCACTTATGCATGATTTATTTTTATATTTCTCAAACATTTATAGAGTAATATTTTATTTTAAAAAAAAATTATGTTATAATAATATATATTTTATAGGTGTTATAATTATTCATCCATTAAATTATTTTTTATCAAAAACAAAATGACAAGATGAAAAATTGAATACGTCGCCTTGTAGAGGCAATAGTTCACGCAATACAGTAACGAAAATTTTATTTTTATTTGTGGTTATAGAGGAATAAATAATGGTTATTGAATTAATATAAATGAAACAAGGTATAATAATAATACTCATTTCATATCTTTTCATGAATATAAGATATTTGTAAGTTAAATATTATGTACAGAAAGATACACATAAGGTAATACGTACATTGTAGGATTTATCTTCTCATAGTGATTTCCATAGAAGTGGAGGCCTTATGAAAAATTCCAGATTCCATAATATTAATTATGAGAAAATTAATTATATGGGAGGTAGTTTGGGTGGATGTTAAAGAGACATTGAAATAGTACATGTAACCAAAGAGGGGTGGAAGTGATCCCCTTTTATAATTGAAGAAAAGGGAACATTTGGCAACACCCTATACACTTCCATGATATCATTAAAAATACATTATAAATGTATCAAATGATTAAAAATAATGGACTGTGGTGTGTATTTATGTCTATAATGACTCAACACATTCTCTATACACATGTATTTAAAATTTAATAGTGACTTTACCATTATTCCTTTATGTTTTACTCTTTTAATTTTAAAATACATATTTAGTATTTAACAAAGAGATTTTATGAAGAAATAAAAAGATAAAATAACCCATATACCATATTCGAGTGTGTTAAAACTAAATTAACTAATAATTTAATCTATGTGAATTTCATAATAGTATAAAACCAACATTAAAATTATAATTGGTAATATATAGAAAAACTGTTTTCATAGAGAAATGAGATTTTGACCATTATGGATTCTAAATTCTATTTAGGTTAAATTACCAATTAAATGAATATTAATATACTTAATTATATGATATTGAATAATTTATGAATAATTATTTAATGGGATTCATTTAAATTTATTCTATAGAAATCTGATGATATTAATAAGAAATTTATTTTAAAAAAATAATTATTTCCCCATTATCGTTGTAGAAATTTTTATTCTAAATAATATAAATAATATACATAAAATTAAAATATCCATATTATATAATATGAATATAATTATCTCAATTATAAGAATAATTTTTTTAATTTAACTATCTTTTTATAGATAAATTGAACAATATTTAGCACATGTAACAAGTTGAAACCCATTTTTATGAAACGATTATTTTATGAAAAAAATTATATTGCATAAAATTATTAATTTTTTTGATTCTAAAAATATTAGTAATATCATTATTGGTAAAATAAGAGTAATTTAAGATTAATATAAATCACAAAATGTTATTTTCCCCTTCATTAAATTAAATTAGTGAAAATGAAGAAAATTGGTTTTCATAATAATATTACTTTATTTTTCTAAAAATTAGATTCATAGGTTTTATTAATTGTTTTATTATATTTAAATTCAATATTTTTCATTAGGAATATATATTATTTATATAAAAAAGCTTCCAAAGACAACTATGTCATAAATAAGTGATAGTATTAGAAAAATCATTATTTTCACTATTCACCTAAAATGAATATTTTAGAAGAATATCATAAATTAAAACTATGTAATTTTTTATAATATGAATTTAAAAATAAAATCAATTTTTTTAATTCAAAATTTAAAATTTCATAGAATCTTTTAAAAATATAATGGAACAATGCGTGGAACAACAACTTTTGGATGAAAGTATTATTCTAGTATAATATGAATGTATTAATGTTTTTTGTCATGAAATATCAATTAGATAGAAGATAAACTATTATTTTTGTATATTAAATTAATATATAAAAGTTATATATATTTATTTTTATATAATAACTCATAAAACAAAAAAAGATGCTAATAAGCCTAAAATGACTTTTATATTTACATTCTCATTTGATTTTATAGATTGTAATTACATGTTGATATCATACAAACTTATACTTAAAAACCCGCTTATAACATCTGTAAATATATAAGGGTAATGATATTATGAGTGGATGTTTCATGAGGTAATTAAAATAGAATGGATTTTCCATCATGTTCTACAAGCTTAAGCATTTCCAATAATCGATTTTTCTCATCTAATAATTTCTCATATTTGGCATGTGCTTGGTCTAGAAAAAAACTACTAAAGAAAACTACCTTTTTATGATATAAAAAGGGTTTTATAAGGAATATATACACTTTTATACCCCATTTATTCTAAAAATATTTATTTATTTTGCGATATGGTAACATCTATTTAAAATAGTTAAATTAATGGATAATTTTTCAACTGTAATATTTATTATTCAAAATAACTCAAGTATTTTTTGTTTTATTTTGTTTGATTTTGTTTTATTTTTTGAAAAATTATATATAATATATTATTAATTTAAGGAGAGTATGTTGTGAAATATTAGATCATTAAATTCTCCCCCATTAAATAAGTTACATCCTCATAATTTAAAATTATATTAAATAATATATGTTGTTTTGGATATTTTTAATATATTCACCATTAATGATATAAAATATAATATTCCAAGTAAATTAATTTCTCTGGAAATACCATGTAAGTTATATTACCTCAAAAATAATAATCATTCATTCAATAATTTTTTACAATATTTATATAATCTAATCATATATTCTATTTTGCATACCCTTTCCCAAACCATTTGGATCCCAAAATAAATTAAACCATAGAAAATAAATATGAATTATAAAAAACTTTATTTTTTACCTTAAAATGGTATTATCCACTATTTACTAGAGTTAAACACTAGTGTATAAATATATGTCATAATCCTATAATTGACATAAAAATAACCCAAAATATCATAAATTGTCCATCCCAAGTTCACAAATACTATCATGATTGAATTTTCAAAGTTCATTATCCATTTAGTTTCTCAATATCACAAATATATACATCTTAAGATTTTTCGAAATCTTAAACATATGTTCTTCAATAGTTTTCCCCTAAAATATAACCCCCTTATAAAATAATTTTTAAAGGACATTTAATACTGTTTTATAGTTGTTTTCATACCTTTTAGGAAATAATACTTAATTATAATCCTTATATGCTTCACATAACCCCCAAAACTTTTAGAATATAATTAAATTTCATTGATAAATATCAATTATTAATAAATATTGTTAGGTTAATGAATATTTAGTTTTTATTATGATATAAACCTCACTTCCTAATGTATGAACAAGTTAATCTCATTTTTAATCATAACAAGCATGTTCCAAGATTCTAAATCATTTAACTATTTACCCATATTTTTTATAATACATAGTTTGTTCTAGGTACATACCATTATCAGGTTCATTTGATTATTCTTGTCTAAATAAATACTAAAAATCAAAATTTTAACAGTATAATATGATTAAATGATTATATAAATATTGATGCTCAATATTAAAATGTATTCTCAAATGAAACATTCATTTCAACCTATGATACATTCATTTCTACGGTGTCAGACTTCATTCATCCTATAACTCATTTGCATCAACCTAGGTTACCTTATGTTTTGTAAATTTATACTTATCAATAAATTCCATTAATATAACTAGTAAATAAATCATTTATAGTGGGTTTTAATGAGTATATGATTTAAGAAAAGTTTATCCACTAGTGGTTCCACTGTAGATGTGTAGTAAAAGTCCAATAACCATAAACTAGAATGATTTATAAGATATTACCAGCTACCTCATTTTGGGTTTTTATACTTATCTGAATTTATTCCAAAACCATGTCCACTTATGGAATCCAAAATGGGATTTATTTCTTTGAAATCCACTGAGTCGCCATTTTAACCAATTTTTAGGATTTTTTAATAGTTATGTTTATCCCTTTGACATCTCCCTAAGGTTTTCACTATGGTTTTTTCATCATAATCTCAAAAAATTATAATACATAAATATGATGCCAAATATGGAAACCCATGTATTAGGCACATGAGCCTTAACCCGGTTGGTAAGGACTATATAAGTTCATCCAAGCGACCATGGATCAATTCCAGGTGGAGGCAGAATTTTTGGGTTACTGTAGCAGCATTGTAGCAGTACTGTAGCAGGTACTGTAGCAGGAACTGTAGTAGGCACCATTTGGCGTTGTAGAAGCCGTGAATATGCCCCCGTTTAGGTCTTCGGGCCACCGATTTGGTACCTGAGTCCTGTAAGGCCTTCGAGCCACCTAGAACATTGGGTTAGTAAGGCCTTTTGGACATCTCAAGGCCTTCGGGCCACCTTCAGTGCAGATGAAAACCAGACGACCTACAAGGATCAAGCACTACAAGGAGGATGACCAAGGAGCTTTCACCATAGCATAAGCTAAACATATTTCAAGAATAAGAGGGTATGGAACCTTCCATCGGGAAAAGCCTGTGCATGAATGGGAATGCCTAGCTAAACAACCATGTGAAGGTTGAGAGCTAATTTCACGATGAAGATTCTGGGGAGGAGTAGTTCCAAGTAGTTATTCTAGGATGTATGTAATGTTTGAAGCCTACGGGCAATGAATTTCTCTAAGGCCTACTGTCCATGTAATACTTACACCTATGGGCCTTGTAAGGGTTCCACCTCACCCCTTTAAAGTTATATTATCAAAAATCAATAAAAAATGAAGGCTTTCGGGCCATTGGAGGATGATTAATCTTTTCCTATATTTCCAAAAAATACACACCTAGGGTATAGGGGTCTAGTTGTTTTGAATAAAGGACATAGAAATACATCAACCTAAATATAAAAGAAAAATATTTTAAAAAAACTCCAGTAAGTGATCCAAAAATCCATGGGTCTTATAAAACTGCACAATATATCTTGGGGAAGGTACACAAGGGAAGAGGTTGGTTAATAATCCTGGAAAAGGAGTTAAAATAGAAATAACGCCAAATAATATATTCAAAATGAATAACATGGTATCATAAAGAGAATTATAAAATGAATATAAACATTGAATAAATAAATAATATCATATGATCATGGAACTATAAACTTGTGGAGACAATAGTAAAAATGATATTAGAAAAATAATTCAAGGGTTACTCTAACTATTATCATCATAAAGTGGAGAAAGTCTCTTTGTGGATCAGGTTTACTCCTTAATAATTAACATAAATATAATAAGATAAAATGATTTCTGCAATGAATAAGAGGGATATATAATTCTAGAACCACCTACCACATAAATGAAAAAAATATATATGTATTCCACATGAGGAAAATTAAATATAAAAAATAATAGGCATGATCCCACCCATGACAAAGAAGTGGGTTTTATAATTATTATTCTCGTAACCACCAAAGTATAAATCATAAGGATTTCCAAGAGCGGAAGGAAATAAATCATTTGAAAATTCAGAATGTAAAATGTCAATAGTAATTAAATATGGGGTTACAATTTCAAAAAATCAAATGAAGGATATTTGATAAGAAATTATAATAAAGAACCACATGGATGGTTCTTTGAGAAAAAATTAAAGCATATTTTAAAAAAGGAATGACATCATTATTTTAAATAAATATAAAATTGATTCAATATGGTTATATTTTAAATATTTAGGGATTTTATATTCTATTAATTTTTTGAAAAAGAATTTAATGGGGTGATGATATATATGAGAAAAGAAATATGAATGCTCTGTGAAATAGGGTTTACATTATATAGGTAATTCCATAGGGAATTAAAAACATGTATAACCCTAATAATAAATGGGAATATAAAGAAGGTATAATTTTAAGTGTCACATATAAAATAATTTAAAAATTCCATGTAATGAATATAGAATAAAATGTTGAAAATTAATGGGGATGTGTAACTAACAATTCTCAAAATATGTACGGAAGATACAAAAAATGATCATGGAAGGAAAACCATTTTAAAATAATTTTTTTGAAATCCCACACTTGAATGTGAATGATGAAAAAAAATTTGAAAATACAATAATGTAATTATAAAGGACAAATGAGACATTACATAATTGTTTTTTAAATTATGAAGGATAAAATTGGTGGGAAGGGAAATCATAGACAAGGAGGAGAAACTATTGTTCATGAGGATAGGAATTACTTAAAAAATCATTTTTAAAAAAGTAAGAGAAATTTTAAATAATTAATATTTGAATAATAATTAAAATACAAATATATAAATAGGTTATACCATAAGATGTTATTGATAAAGATCAAGGTAAAACATCACAACTCAAGAAATTAGATTGAGTTATGAAAAAACCCATATATGTTATGAAATATATCAATCATTTATCACAATAAGGAACAATCATTAATTTCACTGAATTTTAGATTTTTATAATAATAAATTTTACTAAAAATCAATGGGTTTTTAATTGAACCATAAAATTGAATATTGGGTCACAATATCAAAGTTTTCCTCATTGAGGAGTAAATGTGATAGAAACACTTTTCAATTAGGAAACATTCAGATAAAAAGCTATGAAATATATATATATATATTGGGAATGATGTTCAAATACCATCCATGAAGATAATTCATGAAATTATATATCCAATTTTTATTATAGACAACATTAAAATTTAATAATGATTATAAAATAAAATGTGTCTCAAAGAAGGAAATTTTTAGTTAAAACCCTTAAATCTTTAGTAAATTTTCAATGAAAAGTAATTAGAAGCACTAAAATAAGATTGTTATATAAATACCATGAATTAAATCATGTAATATTTTGATGTAAGATCTTGGTAAGTATAAAAAACATAGAAACATAAAATTGGGTCATAACATTAAACATAACTCAATGAAAATACATTGAGAGGAAACACATGGACCTCTGGTCAAAAAGTGAACATCATTTAAACAAAACTTCCTGAATAATTAAATTAATTAAAATATATATATACACAATAACATAGTACATATATATTTCATATTCTAATATACATTAATTATCTTTTTTTAATTTATTTATAAAATATTTCTCTTACCTATGTTCATTACTTGGTGCTTTCTAGTCAATTTACGCATTCTTCAATTCCATAGAGAACATCCTCATTCCTAGAATTTTTGATTTACACTATTTCGCTATGCCTCATATGATACAAGTTCCCCCTGTGCATAATCATATAGCGGATACATGAAATGAGGATACACCTGATGAAGACTCATGCAATCGTGCTTCTTCTGATTGATCCCAAGGGATATTGTTCATGGATTCTCTAGTTCTGCACCTAAGGTGGCGCGTTTCCGAGTGGTTCAAAAATGGTTTGATGAGAATCATTATCATTCCCTTTTTCTATTGGTATGGTTTCCTTTCAATTTTACCATTCAATTGTTTTGACCCATTCGGTATCATTAACCTTTAAAGAATGTTGAATTAATCCTGCATTAAATGTTGGTCCTCCCGGTTGATTGTGTGGGGTTCAAGCAATCATGCATCAGACCTTCCCAGATATAATTTTATCAAATGCTCTCTAAGGGGTTTATTCGTGGAGGAAATAATTCCCAACGGCCCTGGTATCCATGATTCATGGACCAGCTTTCCAAAGGCATGCACTCTTTGGATGATGATTTGGCCGATGACACTTGAAAACTATATTGGTCGAGAGAATGGGAGGTCAGGCATAGTGCACCCTTCTAGGGGAGGATTGAATCTTGTTCTGGGACTCCCTTATAGATTTAATTCATGTTCATAGGTTTTTTAATCCTTAGTTCATTCCCAAAGAGTGTGTCCACTGGATACCCTAGGTTTACAAGATCATTGTGAGCACAAATATTCTCGATTCCATGGGGGTAATGCTAACTTAGCCATATTATAAGGCGCTCTAGAGTTTATCGTCATCTAGGGGGGACAGAAGGTGACATGATGTTGAGATCAGGACCCTAAGGAGGTCTTCCTATGTATACATGGGAGAGGAATCAGAACCCACATAGTTCGGATTGTGTGGGGATTACGTATAGAAGATTCCAATTTAATGAGACATGATTGGGTGGACCCTTTTGGAATGGGAACCCTCTTGAGATCATGCCTTCTGGAAGGCATCCTATGTATCCTGTTTTGATATGAAATTAGAGTTATCATTGTTCAGAATTTGTGGGGATTATGCGTGGGGGATTCCCATTTGATAAACATGATTGGGTGGTTCCTTTATGGATGACCACCCTTTTTGTGCTCGGGTATTCTGCTAGGCGTCCTGCGTATCCTTATTTTATCAGGAAACATAGTTCTCGTAGTTCATAATTTCTGGGTCTTACACATGGGATTTTTCAATTTGATAGGCATGATTTTGTGGACCCTTTATATATGGTCAGCCTTTTTGAGATCTGGCCTTCTGAAAGGCGTCCCACTAATCCTGATTTGATCACGATTCATAGTTCTCGTAGTTCATAGTGTGTGGGGCTTATGCATGGGAGCTGCCCATTTGATAGACATGATTGGGTGGGACCTTATGGATGGGAACCCTTTTGAGCTTGGGCCTTCTGGCAAGCATCCTACACATTTTTATTTGATCAAGAATCATAGTTCTCATAGTACATAGTGTGTGGGGATTGTTCATGGGAGTATCCCACTTTATAGACATGATTGGGTGGACAATTTATGGAAGGGAACCCTTTTTGAGCTCGGGCCTTCAAGTAGGCATCCAATGTATCCTGATTTGATTAGGAATTAGAGTTCTCAGTGTTCGTAATATGTGGGGCTTACATGTGGAATCTTCCCACTTGAGGAAACATGATTGGGTGGAACCTTTATAGATGGTCACCCTTTTGAGCTCGGGCCTTCTTGTAGGCATCCTATGTATCCTGGTTTGATCTAGAAACAACGTTCTCATAGTTTAGAGTGTGTTTATGTTATACTCCTCAAAATATTCAATGCCCATGTGAGTCATGCTAAGTGTGAGAAACAGATGGATTTGAAAGATTAATCAATGTACATGCCACCCCCACTGTTGGTGGGGGAGGTAGATCCCATGGCAGAAGAGGTTGGGGTGACCATGGGTGAGGGCATGGAGTAATGAACATTTCAATGTAAAGTGATATTGATGTTCATGCGGCCCTACATCAGAAGATTGGGGACTTACCTCAGTAAGAGGGCCCTAGAGCACGTTATGGGAAGGGGGAGTTTCGTCCTCATCATAGCGGGGAGCAGACATAACCCCATCAACTGATCACTATTCTTCCTTAAATGGAAAAGAATGTGATCACCCTTAATATTGAGAACAGGGAGGTTCACGTTATAATCCCATGGGTGGACTCCAGGTTACTGTGGGAATGTATCCTCACAGGTATTCGTGAATCCCACATCTTTGATGGGAGGTCCTTCATCACTCCTCTTACCAAGGGCATGTAGACTCAATGGGGCACACTAATGCACCTGATGGTCTTAAAATATGGGTCTGGTGGCTTTAGAGAAGGCTTTGTCATATTACCAAAGGACTGGTTAGAAGAGGGATCACGGGGGACTTGGTGTTAATGGAGTGGTGAGGTTGGAAGTGAATGGAAAAATACCTGAAAACACCCCATTCTATGTACTAACTTCTCATGCAGGATGGGGAAGGATTCAAATTCCATAGTGGTATGCGAGCAGAGAGGCCATCTGCGTACTAGTGTGGTACACAGGTGTGGGTATCGCCAACTACATTCCAATGTGGTACATAGATCACTATGCCACTTTGGGTTGTACCCACATACTGATTGAGTACGAAGGGTCGGGCTCTGTTTGTGTAGTGGTATTCTTCATGGACAACCATACTGAAAGAGGGTTAGGGGTATTACCATTCACAATAAATTCATCTGTGGGAAGTCCTTGGATCACATTTTAGTATTTAGGTTCATGGATCCATTATTTTTATTCAATTCCCCATGTTTATGTGTTGCGGCTGACTATACCTGCAGAGTAAGTGGTTTAATGTTCGTGCTTTGCCGATAAAACAGGATAGATGTCGAGCAACCCCTAAGTCTCCCTCAATCTTTCTTTGTTCATACTTCTCTCTATCTTTCTCCCTCCTTTTGTCTCTATCATCCTTTTTTATACTCTTATTTTGCTCCTTTTATAGATCATTGGATTTATCGTATCTACTGGGAACGCGAAACCATTTTCAAAGGCCCATTGAAGCGATATTTTGACCCATGAAAGACTCGCTCAACCGAGGTTTGCAGGGGCTTTGGTTCATGAGAATGGTTCACTGAACCCTGGTCGTTCACTTTTCTTGGGAACTAGGGGGTTCACGTTATAGTACATAGACGGTCTTATATTGTATAGATCATTCAACAATATGGTTTACATCCTCCCTTGTTCGCTGGCCATCACATCATGGGCTAGAAGTTTGCAGATTGCTCTATGTACCTAGCAGTTTGCGATCCATCTTCATCATGTACCTTTCCCGGTGATGGTATGTGAGCCATATAAAATCCTTGAAAACATGAATCCCTCCAAGTTACATCGATGAAATGCAACTCAATTTGAGTCCCTTCACCTTGTTAGAATTTTAAAAGTACATGATTCCATCTACAAAGTGATTTTGGGGGTATATTTCTCCTTGGTGGAATTTTCAAGATGATAACAATACCCCCATTGGAATGGTGTCTGTTCGAAACGAAAAGGGGACTATTCCGACGTAGAAGCGGTCCTAAACCAAAAATGGTTCGTTCTAGAATGGGTAGACCCGATAAGAGAAGACCACACCTTTATATTGGGGCCCATGTCATTTTTATTTTACCGTTTCTCATGGAGAAAAACACTCATGATTCTCCTGGCCTCCTTCATTCCGGCGTGTCATGCTCCTTATGAAAATCATGTTTATGAATTTCTTCGTATGTTCCACGAACTGATTTCCTCGACATTACATTGTCTATGTACCACATTTTTTAATCCACGAATCCGAATATGAAATTTTAAAACCTAAAATCCTAATTTAGTGTGGAACAATACAACACTGAGGGCTTGTTTGCATACAGAAAATGGATCAGCGAACCAAACATCAAAAATGATTAATACAGACATAAATTTTAATCCATGGCTTCTGAACATGAAATTAACCAAGGTCATGGTTCACAGATTCTTCATTCCACAAACCGTTCTGTTTGCTGGCCAACAGTTCATAGGTATGGGCTTCGAAGTTATTTATCATACCATAGATGTATGCAGTGAACTATATCTGCATACCATATCTTTTCATAGACTAGATTCCGCATGTCGTGTTGTACTTGGTATGTTCTTTCTAACTACCGTTTCTATGAATAGTACGCAGAGCCTTTCGCATACATGTTTTAAGTCCTTTGATAATTTTTCCATAGACTTTATACAATATTTTTCTACTGTAATGACTTTCCATCAGCTTATGAGTCTTCCTATGTAGGCTACAATGGATGATTATCAGGCTGCTGATAATTTCACTGCTTCTACTAAGGCCACTATTTCTTATTCTCATCCCGCTGATGATGAAATATTTAAGGATATGGAAGAATCCATTGACGAAAATACTATGGCCATTCCATTTCACCAATACCATGAGAATCTACTCACAATGGGTCAACAAGAGTACCCGTCCTTAGATGGGATTCCTTCTTACGGGTTTTTCTTTCTGTCTGACATAGTGATCCCAGTGCCAAAACTAACTAACCATCCTTCTTCCTGGATAATTAATACGTCTATTTTAAAGGGGATTATTTCTCCCAAGTGGGGGTACCTTCATAGATATACTACCTCCAGACCATTGCTGCACTACGCACCCTGAACATTAAAGGGAGTGTAGTGGAAGCCTAATCAGACAACCCCCTATTTCTAGAGAATATCAAGGAAGTCTATAGTGAATGAGAAATATTGTTAGACATCTCGATGGGACCTTCTCCATGGAGGCTTGTTTGGCATGGACTGCGGGTGTCCATTTTGGGTTAACCAGAGTTGAGAATAATTCTGAGTTGAGCTATAGTTTTTGGGACTATACAAGGTCGTTCAGGTTTCTCATACATACACCCATCATCCTACCACCCTTATTTCAAAACATTTATTCAGTTGGAGTCCAGATATAAACACTTTCCATTTGACCCATGGGGAGGTTGGTATCATCCTTTGGGACATTTGGCTGATTTCAGGTGTCCCTATTATTGGGTATAGGTAAGATGAATTTCCCCCTCCCTCCACTATTTTGGATAATGAGGAAAGACCCCCGCCCCCATTGGCTAGGAAACTCATCATCCAAGAGAATATTGTTTTAAAGAAATGCGATCCCTTTTTGAAACAGGGTGTTTTGTTTGATGACTAGTATGGTGCTTTCACTATGCATACTGGTCTCGAGCCCGATCCACCTAGACCCAGTGCCTGTCCCACCAAATCCACTCAGAGGTTAGAAGGTACCTACTAAACAATTCTAGAAGTGGTATATTTTTAGATATGGGGATATGGTATCATCTGTGACGTCGATCGGTTATTTGAACTGGTGGATTTCTTGGCCACGTCCCTGAGCGGGTCACTTTTACCATGATGTGAATCTCATGGCGTAAGAGAATCAACCTTTATCCTAGCCACTCAGTTGGCCACCAAAAAATGCATAAATTTGTATATCATCATGTTGGCCATGATATACCGTCTGCTGGTCCAAATTAGTGATTGGGGTCACCCTACAAGATTGTCGGCCCTTTTCAAAATCATTAGGGATGGATGGGAGCCCATATTGGGGGTTATTACTTCATTAATTGCTTACGAATCCCACATTCGACCCTTTGAACATAACATCAGAGAACCAGTAGGGTCATGCCAGTGGCTTGGACCTCACAGAATTACTAGGAAGAGCAGACTGAAAGGAATGAACAAGAATAAATGGCTTGCCTCAATGATTACGAACATTTCTCTTACCACACTTATGATTCTCCCACTGGTACCATTATGAACAATGTGTTTGAAGACTTCATCAATCTAGGTTACTTATTTTCATTATGAGAAGGTTTCTTGGTTGCTATTATTGGAGGGGAACTCATCTCTGGGGGCTATGTGCCCAACAGATTTAGTTGTCAATTCAAATGCATTCATATGTTGTGTCCCCTCTCACCCAATAGTGTTTGTGAATAGAAACTTGTTATGATTACTAACAAATTATGGATAATTTTCACCTCGGAAGACACTTAGATCAAGGCCAGACATCTGAGTTCTACAGATTTTGTGCCCTTCCTTACCAAGAATTATGTTGAGGCCTGGGTTAAGTCATATTTTGATGTCCAATTGGCCAACTTGATTACAATTATGGTGACTTCTAGGGAATCCATGGTTACAGGAAATGGGAAGAAAAAGGAAGTTTATGAAAACTATCCACCTGGAAAAGTTCTTTGAAGGCATATTTTCACCCCCCAGGAATGTCGGTATAGATGGGTTTACGACCTCATGGGCATTCGAACAAGATTCAAGAATTGCTACCGAGAATCCATCATCCATTCCCTATGAGGACAATTTTCCAGTGGCTTGGAGGTAATGGGACCTTTTGGATGGTCATCCCTCTTCCCATGGCTAGTCCTATTGTGAATTATGGAAACCCCTCCAGACTAGGGAAGATACCATACTGGTATTGGTTTAGTGTCAGCACCAACAGGGATCTCTTTAAATGGGGATCCAAATGAGGATCCATATGAGGTGGTATATTACCATAAGGACCTTGATACCCTCATCCACTCCTTAAATAGTCACTTCAGGTACTCACATCAGTTAATTTCCATGCTATTACAAGAAACCACTAATGTGGACAATGATGTTTTTTGCTTAACTTCTATATCCGCCACAAAAAAGGTTTCTACATCACCATATAATCTCCTAAAATATCCTCTTATTAAAGTCATGAGCTTGTAGGGACACCAGAGAAACGTTTATGGTTATCGAATCCTACCTCGATCCCTCGTGTTAACCCCCCAGTGTTGGATATCCCAATTACTACTACATTTCTAGATGTTTGGAGAGTCTTGGATGAGTTGATGGAGAACACCTCAGATTAATATATATGAAGGATTATTCAGAGGGAACACTTCGATCTTTCTGGTTTTGGGGGATTCCTCGATATTACCTATATTTTAGCCAATGAAAAACCTAATGAGGTGGATACATACCTGACTAAAATTCATAAATTTCTTCATTCTTCTGTGTACAAACATTACTGGTCAGACCGCATGGCATTGATGGTAGTATTTTCACGTCTAGAGGGGATTGTATTATCTGCATCCCTTGGCCTTAAATTCATTTATTGTAAGAATGTTGAAATATTCCCCCATCCCTTATTATTTTTCTGGGGACTACCAGATATCGGGAGAAAATTTTTTCCCCAACATACTCTCCTGGAGGTACTGCGGCTGGAGAGTAAACTCCTTCACCGGTCGGGGGTACCGCTGAAGGATATCTCGAAGTCCAAGAGTATATGGAGGCAGTTATTGCAGACCCTTCCCGGTTTTTTTCTCCTCTAGATCTTCTTGTTGATATTATTAAGGGTCCATCTCCGCAAAAGTCAAAGAAATGTAAGCAAGGCTCCCTGCTATCGAAGTATATTCGAAGGTGGATCACAAGTAAGTGCTTGTTTATCAAGTAATTTAACCAAATATTCTTACCTTTTTGACTCACTGGTATATATATGTGGTCTGACATAGAGCCAATTGGTGGCCACACACCAAACATTATGGCATCTATAGCTCTTGTCCCTTTCAAGTTATAATAATGGTTACCAGCTGTCACGGTTAATCGTAACAGGGAGTTTTGGGATTTTGAAAAGACCAGTGGTGATGATGACCCCTCGTATGTGTCTTCCCTCACCCAAAAAATTTCTACCTCAACAATGGAATTTCATCCATAAAGTTAGGGCTTATTTTATTGAGTCGAGACAACCCTCATGGATAGGGACATGGTGGTCTTTGTGGCGGGGGACAGGTCCAATGGTGGGCACCATGTTTTGTTGAATTTTGGAGGGGCATAAAATATCATTGAGAAAATAAATCTTGGCCAAGAAGATTTTTCCCATGCAGATGGAATTGCTTCAAAATAAAACACTATACATACTCATGGTGGCTATGGGAAAGTCATGGTCGGGGAGGCTGATGTTTTGTCTCTTAAAGATCTAGAGCGGGCTACCGTTCCATTTTTTCCAGTTATGGGAGGCATTATGTTTTATACCCCCAATATAATGAGACCAATATCCTTATCTGAAATGAAAATCCCCAAGATTATTATACTAAACAATGACCTTTTAATGGTTTTCTTGAGGACTGCTATTTTGGCCGATCATGGTTCTGGTTCCTCAGTACTCTCTAATATCTATGGAGTGTGGGTGATTATTGAAGATACAGATCCACCTGTTTGGGACAATGATACTACTTTGGGGGTGGGAGGTATTTTCATCTCCTCTAAATCCTCAGAATCACATCCACAATCTTTGGAAACAGAAGATTTCCCAACCCTTGCATTAATTATAATTAATAGAGATGGGGCTATTTCAGGGTCAACCCTTGTTGTAGCTACTGAACCAAGTCCCTATCTTGTGACATTCATTCTTGACTACATTTCATCATTCGGGAGTGATTATGAGACCAACCAAGAGATCCTCGCTGAATTTCTTCCAACTCTGCAAAAAGCATGGAGGGTCATTTGGTGATTAATCGCGCAGTCTCCATTGGAAGAGATGCCAGTAAAAATTCCCAAGTTAAACCACCAATTTGTGGTCGTACTATTTTTTCGGTTTAATTATCATGGAATTAGTGACATAGTAAACTAGGTGGTTACTTCTCAGGAAGCAACATGTGCACTAGAATCATCACCATATGTGGCAGATTCAATGGATCACCTAGATTCTACATGGAAAATTCTCATTGATGGAGCTGCCACTCATGTTGGGATGGTTGTGAAGCTACAAGGAAAACTCATGAAGCAAGGGTCATTGATGGAGATGCTTGACCAAGAAGTGATCAACAAATCCAGAAACTAGAATGGCTCATGAAGGAGAGGGCTCAGGCCGCAGTTGCCATTGAGGAGGGGTGATGGAAAATGCAGAAGGGAGAGAGAACCTGCCTCCAAGTCAGGAGGTAAGAGGAGGATCTATGAGAGAGTGTAGAAGCCAATACTATGAATTTATTGAAGCTTCTCCAAGCTGTTGAGGAATCCCACCAATCGTTGACACAACTTTGTGACTCTGAAGAAGGTCTCCTGTAAAGGTCTTGTCAAGTTCACTAGAAGAGGCTCTATGTTGTGGATGCCAACCATTAATTTTTTTATGGAATATGATGGAAGTGTTTTGCCTCTAAATTATCACTCTTTTCATTTTCATTACAACATCATTTCAATCAGGTACTACACCACGACTTGAAATTAGTAAACTGAAATAACCAAATCGAGCTATAGTTTTTTCCTGAGCCAAGGGACTCAACGAGCGTTGTTCGACTATTGATGAGATTGAATAGAATACCTCATGATCATTTATGTATTTTTTATTGTCACCATAACTTTTTCCTAAGCCTTCTTGACATGGTCTTCGTGGTCATAACTTGTCTTTTTCATAGGCCGCTATTTGTGGATTTCCGACATAACAAGAATTGTTCCTTTTCTGTGGGCTCAATGTTTTTTAGATAACTGATACTTGACTTTTACCCAGAGGTTCCTTTGGAGGATTTCATCTCTAGGGAGTATAGTTTCACTTTTGTTCGTAGTTCACAGTCTTACAAATAAAACTTAATATTGATGTTTTAGGAAGAACATATTTGACTAGATTTAATGTTATAGGTCCCTGAATCAAGATTGTTTGACAGGAATGTTCCAGTATCCTTCAAACATGGATTAGGGATTTTTACTGACCATGGATTTGTGGACTCTGAACATGCATGAGGCTCAGGATCCGTATTTGGCATATAGAGGTAGTAATGTACTCTCCTACAAATGAATTTTCCTTTGATTGATGGTCATGTTTGTGGGAAATGTATTCAGAGACATCAAGATGTGATATGCATAGTCAAGAAAAAGTTTCCATAGGACACTGGCCTTCCGTCTCTGATGGCTTGGTGGGATTTTCAAAATTTTGGATTTATATGGATGTTGGGATCCACAATTGGAGGCTATCTTGAGTAGTGTTGTCTTAGATCATTAGGAACATTCATATCATCCTTGAGTGGGAAACTGTTCCTGAACATTTATTACATGGGTGAGGGAGATATGGTGAATGGTCAGTTCAATTAGGAGTCCCCCCCTTTAGGGGAACTTGGGAAGGATGTACATAAGTCTTCATCCAAGAGTCTTCCAAATATGAGGGTGTGACAAGACATGAATTATTTCATAGCATACTACAGCTAAAAATGACTCTCATAGGGACATATATTACTTTGATTGACGACCATTTTGGGGAGAAATGTATGTATAGCCATTGGGGCCTGATTTTCATGGTCAAGCAAAGGTGTCTACAAGAAATTGGCCTTCCGTCTCCAACGGCCTTTAAGGATTGTGGATATTGGTACCTTTCTGAATATGGTGTGTGACCTTCTACCAATGGTTCCCCTAATCACAAAAGTAATATTTTTAGTTGAACTTTTTTAGGGAAACCCATAAACGAGTGGGGTAACTCTTCCTTTACATGCGGATCAACTTTTTTTATAGGGATGGGATATATTTTAGAATCCTCAAAAAAGACCAGAAATTAACTGAATCCTTATGTTCTGATATATCTAGGATGTGTGAAATGAGATAAATTTAAACCATGAAATTGAGGTTCCTTGAATAATTAGGGATTGAATGAGGCTTGGAATCCATTGGGAATACCAAGATAAGAGAGGAATATCCTGGGGATGAATTTTCCATTGATTGTTGGACATTTTTGTGGGAAAAATATGCAGATCCACAGGGGCATGATTTTAATATTCAAGAAAAGGTCTCTATAGGACACTGGGCTTCAATCTCGAATGGACTTGGTGGGTAATTGGGATTCAAGATCACTTAAGGCACATAGTTTGGAATATGGAAGGGGTGTATCATGACAAAATGGGGAAATTTGGGTTGTGATTTACTCATTAATAGTTTCCCATATGTAGATATTACTTGTACATAGGGTGAGGCATTTGTTCTATCTTTGGGATACCTGGTCATTTGTCATCACATGGCCAAAACACTAAGTTCTTCTTAGGGGAGGGAATCCTGAAATTCCTTTTGGGGTCATGCTACTAGGACCAAATTCTTGGGTTTTATTCCATAATTTCATGGTGGATCTCTTGCTAAGATCCCTAAACTCATGTGATCTATTCTCGGTGTGAGAAACAAGTGACTAAGAGGATTTTGTGTCCTCTAATAGGAATAGAATAATCATCATTACAGGGAACATTTGGTCTTTAATCATTGTTATATTACATAACATTTTGTGTTGAGAATGACTTTGGTCTAGTAGCTTTACATCATGCAGTGAGGAAAATTTTGGACTTGCAGTTTAACGTCGTGTGGTGTGGATGATTTTGTCCTTGCTATTTATCATTTTCAGGTGAGGATGATTTTTTCCTTGTTGTTTAACGTCAAGCTCTGAGGAAGATTTTGGCCTTATAGTGTAAGGTTGTGTGGTGAGGACGATTTTGGCCTTGTTGTTTAATGTTTTTTGGTGAGGATGATTTTCCCCTTGCAGTTTAATGTCCTACGGTGAGGACGATTTTTGCCTTGCAGTTTAACATTGTGCGGTGAGGACGGTTTTGGCCATAAAATTTACCATCATGCGGTGATGACAATTTTGGACGTGTTGTTTAACGTTGTGAGGTAAGGAGAATTATGGACATGCAGTTTAACGTTGTGAGGTATGGACGACTTTGGATTTGTTGTTTAACATCACGCGGTGAGGATGATTTTGGCCTTTCAATTTAACATCATACGGTGAGGAAGATTTTGTACTTATAGTTTAATGTCATGTGGTGAAGATGATATTGGGTCATAAAGGTCTTCAAATATTATTTTTAATCAAAATCAGGTTGTTCAGGCGTTCCCTAGACATGAGTGATGATAGAAGGTGTGAACAATATTCCTAGGGGTGACGAGAATCAGGAGGGATTTCATGGGGATCGGAATACATTGTGCGTACCGAAATAGGAGAGGACTCTCTTGGGGATGAATTTAACTTCGAATGACGTCCATTTTTGTGGGTGAAATATGTAGATCCACTAAAGCATGATGTGTATAGTTAATTAAAGTTGTTCTCAGCACACTGGCCTTCCATTTAAATGGTCGGGTTTGTTTATGGGGATCCAAGATTTTTAGAGGTATGGAGTGTGACAAATGGGAAAGATATACCTGGGAATGTGAGAATATATAGATCGTGATTAACTACGAACTAATTGGATCTTCCACATAGGTTTAAATCATATGTATAGAGGGAAACAATACATTTCGACTTTTCATGACCGAGAGGCATCTGTGTAATCTCATAATACTATGAACTATGCCACACATAATTCTTGAATAATTTCCCAGTTTTATTGTCTTGTGATAGGACATTTTATGGACTCCCTATAAAATTATAAACTACATATGGGGGAATGGGGAATTTTCTATTGGTGGCTAGGCCAAGATGTGGAATCTGAGCATCACTACGTATCCTACGAGGACAAGAATCAATCAACACAATGTTGAGGATATTCCATACGGACATTTGCTCGATCTTCTAGAGACACTTGAGGGATTTTTTTTCATGATATAGGTGCTAGGCACACAAAATTACCCTATGGTTCATTTATTTAATAGAATCTATACCACTGATACTAAGATCACGTGTGTCATACTCAATGATATAAACAAGGAGTGGCCACATGTTCTCCATTAAAAGTTTGAGGCGGTAGACAATATGATGGGGTTATTTTCGTTTTCATTCTTTTTGGGGTTGCACCAAGATAGAGGATTGAGGTGTCTCTACGTATCCTGTGAGGGTAGGAATCAAGCCGTACATAGTTCTACATGTACCCTATAATGATTTGGATCAGTCTAAAGGGTTGGGGAATTTTCATTCTACCTATCACAGCAGCCCAGTTTATCATGTTACCCCATAGATGACAGTCGTAAGAGAATCTCTACCACTAATCCTAAGCTCACGTGAGTTATACTCGATATGGGAAACAAGGATTGATAAGTGTTTACCTTATGATTATGGGTAGATAGGAGGCGTGATGGAGGAATTTTTTATGGTGGGGCTTGGGCCAGGATCCAAGATCGAGGCGTCACTATGTATCATACGAGGGTAGGAATCAAGACGCACATAGTTCTGTGAGAGATCATGCAGTTTATTTTCATGCAATTAAGACATTTTATGCTACGTAGTTTAACATTTTATGGTGAATACATGTTCTTTATAGGTTAAAATCGTGTGGATAGGATGAATTCTATACTATTTAACATCACCTAGAAAGGATGATGACTCATAGTTTAAGGTCATAGAGTTTGAACTATGATATGGGATCATTTTTCACTCATAGTTTAAGGTCTTAGATTTTGGGCCATGATATGGGGGACTCTTTTCATGAATTTTTACTCATAGTTAAAGGTCATTGAGCTTGGACCTTAGTATGGGATGCATTCCTTATGACTCATAGTTTAGGGTTGTAGAGGATGACCTTAATATTGAGGGAATTTTTGTTTAATGTCATGTTTCATAGACAAATACCATATAGTATAACATAATGTGGTGAGGTCTATGACACATAGTTTAAGGTCATAGAGATTGGACATTAGCATTCAGGGACTTTTTTTATGACTCATAGTTTAGGGTAGTGGAGCTTGGACCTTCTCATGGGATACATTCTTTTATGAATCACAGTATAATGTCGTTGATCTGGGCATTTATCATGGGGGACATCCTTTATGACTCATAGTTTGATGTCGTAGAGCATGGAATTTATCATGGGGAACATCCTTTAGGACTCATAGTTTAACATCATAGATATTGGACATTATAATGGGGGACATCCTTTAAAAATCATAGTTTAACGTCATAGAGCATGGACTTAGTCATGGGGACATCCTTTATGACTCCTAGTTTAACATCCTAGAGCGTGGAGTTTATCTTGGGGGACATCCATTAGGACTCACATTTTAATGTCATAGAGCTTGGGCTTTATCATGGGACACATCCTTTATGACTCATTGTTTAAAGTCATAGATCATGGAATTTATCATGCGTGAAATCCATTTTAAATCATAGTTTAAAATCGTAGAGCATGGAATATATCATGGCGGACATCCTTTATGACTCATAGTTTAACGTCATAGAGCATTGAAATTTATCATGGGGGTCATCCATTATGACTCATAGTTGATCATCGTAGAGATTTGACTTTATCATAGGGGATATCCTTTATGACTCGTAGTTTAACATCATCGCACATGGACTTTATTATGGTGGACATACTTTATGAATAACGTTTTAAAGTTGTAGATCTTGGAAATTATCATGGGGGGACATCCATTATGAATCATAGTTTAATGTCATAGTGCTTAGACCTTATCATGGGGGATATCCATTATGACTCAATGTTTGACATCATAATGATTGGATGTTATCATGGGGGGAATCCTTTTTGAATCATAGTTTAACGTCGTAGATATTTAACTTTATCATGGGTTACGAGAAGAATTTTTTAAAAAACATTACATTTTTAGGAGGTGTGATGAGTTACCCGTCCATTGATATCAGGGTGTATGCTCCATTAGAATAGACCATGTGTATGACATATGGTCCTTCCCACTTTGGTTCATGCTTTGGGGGATTATTTCTGATAATCCTTCGGATTATGATGACTAACAACAATTATACTTTGAGGAATGATTAATGGAGAACCATTTTTTTTGAAGGATCGTGTAATCCCATTTTGGTAGATTTCCAAATGGTATAGAGTATGCATCCTTTTTTGTCTAATTGCGCCAATACATCAAACTGTATCTAGGATTGTTCATCCATGGACAGTTGATTCTAAATGGTCACACGACATGATGTCACTTGGATTTCGATAGGTAACACCACCTCTACCCCATATACTAGTGAGTACAGGGTTTCCTAGGTGACATTGCGGGTCTTGGTCCGGTAAGCCCACATAGCAAGAAAGACCTTATCTGGCCATGATTTCTTATCCTTATCAACCATATTTTGATATATGTTGGACCAAGTCTTGTTGAAAGCCTCTATCTACCCATTAGAATCCGTGTGGTAGCTTGATGGTTTGTTGGCCTTTATTCCATATTCATGGTAAAACTTATCATGATTAGAAAGGAGAAGTTTTTGCTCTTGTGTGTTAGTTTTGTATGAGGAACACCAAATCGGGTGATGGTGTTATCGTTCACAAAATTAATGATGATTTTCACCCCGAAATCCTTAAGTGGTATGGCTTCAGCCCATTTACAAAATAATTCGGTCTTTGTGAGTACGAACTTGAATTTTCTGGCTGTAGCGGGAGGATATGGTCCCACAAAATCAATCCCCCAAGAAACCAATGGCTAAGAGTACTAAGCCACATGAAGAAAATCCGGGGGTTGGTGTATGAAATTAGAATGAACATGGGAAGAATGGAACTATTTTGTGAATATGGAACAATTATATATCATGGAGGTCCATTAATACCCATGCTTGCAGATTCAGTGAGAGAGCTTGGTTGTTAACTAGTGTGCTCCACAAGCTCCAGTGTACACTTCTTTCATGACGGCAACAGTCTCTTCTCCAAAAATGCACCTAAGAAGGAATCTATCAAGGACTCATTTTTAGAGAACCTTCTCTTGGTTTTCCCCATTGTACAGGTAAAAATTGACTTCCTATCTTTAGACATTCTCCCTTTCAGCCCGAACTGGTTGGATTTCCCCATTCTGAAGGTAATTCATAATGGGTGTCCTCCAACCGGTTGTATGACCATAAGGATCAGGAACATGGAGAATTTCATCAATTTCCTCAAAATTTATTTGGATGAATGGAATGAACATCCAAATATGAGCAATGATAATGACTGTTTTATACCGTTCCGGATCGGCTAAGGCTGAGGGTACATTTTCTAAATCATTGACTTGATCATTCTGTGATTAGGAGACATGGGTCAATGTTGGTTCTAATGGGAATTCTACCATCGGTTCTCAAAAATGGTTCATCATGGGAACCCATAATTATTTCTTGATAGCATAGTCATTGTTGACCTGTTTAATGACTAGCTCTAAATCACCTTTTATTTTATGTTATTTGGCATGAAATTCGAGTTCCAATTCAAGGCCTACAATGAGGGCCTGATCTTCTTCTTCATTGTTCGTACATCCTTCCGAATGCAGGAAAGAATAAGGTAAGGTGGACTTTTTGGGAGATGTTAGCATGACTCTCAGCCATACTTTGTTGAGATTGGGATCCTCCATTATTTTCCTTGTCAGGCTTCAGGAAGCACTATCGATGTACGTTTCCCATGTCTGGGGGTTCTCCTAGAGAGAAAACACTTCTTCATCTGGAATTTTGGCATCCAATGGTGTTGTTTCTTCTAAGGGGTGCTCATCCAGGAAGTCTGAAAAATGATGGCCTTTGATGGCCTTTTGGGGAACTTATTGTATATAAAAATGTTGTAGGGTGACCGTCCATCATGTTAGGTGTCCATTTAGAATGGGATGGTTGAATATATACTTGAGCGGGTTACAGAGGGAGACCAAGTGGTCCTCATGGTGCTGTAGGTAATCCATGAGCTTCTAAACAGTGAACATTAGGTCTAGGAAGTTCTTTCCAATCTTAAAATACTATGTTTTTGCATCAATCATTATCTGACTATGGTAGTAGAGGTTGTTCTCACTGCCGGAATCAATTTTATGTATGAGGATGGTGCCTAATGATTGTTCTAGGGAAGTTCCATATAAAATGTGGGGTCTCCGCTCGACTAGCATCATGAGCACTGGTGGGAATATAATATATATTTTGAGGTTATCAAACTCTTCTTGACAATCATTATCAGATTCATACATAACTACATTCTTCATGAGCTTGGTGAAAGGTAGACATTTGTCTGCTATGTTGGCCATGATGCACAGAAGGTAGAAGAGGTCACCCTAGAGACCTCTCAACACAATGAGGATGCAAGGTGGGTACATGCCAAGAATGGATTTTTTCTTCATGGTGTCGACTTTGATGCCACTTTGGCGTACGACGAAGCCATGTAATTTTCCCGAGGTAACACCAAATGAGTATTTTAAGGGATTCTTCTTTAAACTGTGTTGTCACAATTTGTTGAATAATGTTTCAAGGTCAGCCACGTGGTTCGAATGATGTAATGATTTAACTACCAGGATGTCATAATAACAATTGACAGATTTTACCAATATGGGATTGAAGATGCAATGCATGGTGCACTGATTTATGGCGCCAACATTATTTTGACTGAAGGGAATCACTTTATAACAAAACACTCCCTGAGGGTCCCTAAATGTGGAAGCTTTTTTGTCTCCTAGGCCATCTAGATTTGATTGTATCCAGAATAACTGTCCATAAAAGAGAGGTCTTTATAACATTCTATTTCATTGATCAAGAGCACTGTGATCGGGACCAAGAAGTTGTCTTTTGGGAAATGCCAATTATGGTCTCTAAAGTCAATATAGATTCTAATATTTACATTCTTCTTTTTGACAGGAACTATGTTATCCATCCTAATCGAATATTGGTCCTCCCCTATGAAGTTGTATTTTATTATTTTGTCAACTTCAGCCTCTATTTTCATAGAATGCATCATGTGGGTCCTTCTGGCTACCTATTTATAGCCCTAGTAATCTTCAAGTAAGACCAGATGATGGTTAGAGAGCTCAAAATCGAGGCCTGGAATCTCCATCTACTTCTAGGGGAACACATCTCAATTCTTCTTTATAAAGGATTAATTTACCTCATGTTTCTCAATAGGAATAGCCACATTAATTAAAATGGGCCACATTTCAATTTTTCTTTCAGGATTTATCTCCTTATGTTCATATATTGTGGTGGAAACACCTTCTTTGAATGCAGGAGTGGAATCCTTGAGGTATTATTCATCTTCTTCTTCTTTTGTATCATCTTCGTCATCTTCCTCTTCAGATTTGGAAGGTATTTTTGAGATAAATTCTAAAACATTGATAGGTAAATGGAATTTTTCCTTAATGTGTGAGGTAAGGGATGTTTTATGTCTGAAAGACAGGCCGAGAGAATCATTGATAGGGCTTTTATTGGAAACATGGGAGTCAGTGTACTCTTCGACGTCTTTCAACTTGGTGGCCATAAGAGAGACCACGCAGACAAATGAGTCTATATGCACACTTGTACTTATTCATTCAACCTGGTTGATTGGTAGTACGTACTCATCCCCAAGATAGTGTAAGTGTTCGGTGGTAGACATCTCCAATCAATTAGGGCCATTGATCAAAAAAATGTCATCATCTGAATGATTTTTTTCTTCCGACTCATACAACCCTGCGTCTATGAAATGCGACTCACAGAACTAAAATGGGGATTTATCGGTGTGAAATGTCCTTCTCTTCCTGTTAGTGAGATATTTGACACACAGAAGGTATGAGGAGAGAATTGCAGCATGTTGATTTAGCCAAGGCCTCCCTAACAGGACATTGATGGTCGTACTTTTTCGCACCACCAGGATCTCGGAATCTGATATGAGTTATCCAAGCCTGGTTTTAAGTTTGATTTGTCAAATAGTATCTACTCACTTTTTTATTATCCCATTAGATTTGGAATGCAGGGTCTCAAGTTGTCTTCATCATACCCCAGTCGAGGACACGTTCTCTGCGTGAGGAGGTTAACTCTAGAGCTATTGTCAATGAGGATCCTCCGAACATCAATTCCATTTAACTTGATGGACACATATAAGGGTTTTATGTGCCCTTCCATGATGGTGTTTTCATCCTTATGTGTGAAAGAGATGACGATGTGACATTCTTCGGGACTAATTTCTGTCTGGTAGACTTTGACCACTACTACTTCAGCCTCAAAATCTTGGAGGATGAGCAATGATTTGATGAGTTCCTCCCTAAGGTATGTGGAAAAACTCAACCCATCTAGGATTGATTGATTTATTGGTACTAAAACCCAAACATTTAGAATATCATACATCTGCTCTAAATTTTGGTGCTTCCTGAATCGAGGCTTCTCTTTCATAGATACATTAGGGGTTCGTGCATTCAACATAGATGGTTCAGCCTCTATAATAGGGGGAGACAGTGCTGCGGTCTGTTCCTCATTTATCCGAACTGGTCTACCATTATACATTTAGCATTTTGGTATCTGTTCTTACCCTAATTGACAATCTAAGATAACTGGGCTTGGATTTCTTTTTATGGGGGAGTAGGAGTACTCTAGGTCTTTTTGTGTCTGTTCGAGGGTCCTTCCGTGAGTTTCCACGATGTTAATGGTTTGACTTATGATGTGGCCAAGAATTTGACCCCTACCACCATCATACCATTCAGTAATCTTCCTGAATCTATAGCCTCTTCCTCCAACCCTCTTGTTGGGTGTAGGTAATTTGGGTTCCTGGCCATAGTCTTCATTAGATAAGGGGTCCATCTAGTGAAAAACATTAATGGTGCTGATGATTAATTCATGATCTGATATTGTTCCTGTATGATTGTCTCCTTTTGATGGTTTTGTTTGGCTGGGTGGTGCCAGCTGAACCATTTCGTGGGGTGGTTTCCATTGAACCAAGACTATTGTCAAGAAGTACGAAAGTGTCAATACTGACATCGGGTTTGGTGTCAGCTCATATTTTTCATCTTTCTTTTTTTCCTACTGACCTTTAGGGGACCGCGGGGCTGGGAGAGATGGTGTTATATTAGGATCTCATGGTGGTGAAGTTGGTGGTTTAAACTGTACCTAGAGGATTCCATGGACTCGTTTTATGGCCTTCCAGGTCATCCAGTTGTAAAACTTTTTCTCTTTTTTGATGGTTATTGTTCGTTACCCCACTTCCTCTATTGAGTCTAAGGTGGAAACATACACCACATGGGTTTGTGGTGGATCCAACTTGACTTGCCCAGAATCCACCATCCTTTTCAAAAGATTCTTGAAAAAAACGATTTCCTAGATGGTGTATCATAGTATCCAGTGATACATACATTAGTTTGGATGGTCATCGAAACCCACTTCATTGGCTCTCTGTGGATCTGGTAGCCAGAGTAGATTTTAATTCATAGAGACTATGAAATAGTGGTGGACCTGGTCATCTCTGAACGAATACATATTATTTATTAATTCATCGAACATATTTCTTTTAGCACCTCGTCACTCATCTTGCTGTGGTGGGGGTGGTTGTTGGTGTCCAGGGGGTCTCTCACTGTTTGGTTGGGGCCTCGCTACTAGGGCTGGTGCTGAGGGATTAAGCGTGACATAAGTCACTTCATATTTTCATGTTCTTTTCCTAGGGTCCAATGGGGACACTCGATTCTTATGATTGGTCCTTTGAAAATAGTCTTATATATTTTGGGCAATGGTAGAGACATATCATAATCCACTAGTGTATTTCACTAGGATGAGCGGTGTTTGAAATTGAATCCAAAAGGTTATCGATTCACATGGAGAGCATCTCATCTTGAGTGAGCAGCTGGTTTAGGGAATATGTTTGGCCTTTACATCTGGAAATGAAGTCTGTGACTATCTCATTTTCTCACTGCTTGAAGTTTATGAGATCAATGATTGTCGCCTTGGGCTGCTTCGAACTGAACTGGAAGAGAACTGTCACTGGATGTCCTCTCATCCTGTAATTGAATTGGCTGGCAGGCTAGTATAAAATAAATAAGCTGAGCACTGCAAGGGTTATACGAAGCACCTGAGTTTTACGGCTTCTTACTGCTCTAGAGTGGACATAATGGGGTCACAGTAAGTGGAATAGTGCATAAAAAGTTGTTTTGGGTCCCTTGATCCATTAAATACTAGGAATAGAGGTTGTTTGGTAGTGGTTGAATGTCACTCACCCACTCGGGGTAGGGTTTGTACTCTGGTTGTATCGAAGCGTTGTACCCCTAAATGGATTCTTGTCAAGATGTACGTTTCACAACATTGTTTAAGATCCCTTGATGTATATCTTGTAAGGATTCAGCATGAGATTGGACGACATGGGAAAATATAGGGCATGTCGGCACTGTAGGAATTTGTTGTGGGTACCAAGCTGGGTGCATCATTGGTCGGTTTACATAGTTATATTCCAAATTCATTCATATTAGGGGGGAAGTATTGATGTCCTTCCTTGTCTAGTTTGAACGATTCTCTGATCTTGGATTCATTCACTAGAATGAGTGCTAGGGGCATAGGAAGCTCTTCTGGGGGAAACTGCCGACATTCCGTGGGGGGAACACATCCGACGAGATAACTCACTTGACGTAGCTCGACATTAATTTTCCTGAGATCTTTCATTTCTTTTTACTTCTTGGAGAACCATTCCTCGAGGGTGAGTAAATCATTCTCATAGTAAGGAGGAGTTGGGTAATAGATGACCTTGGATTTATTCTTCTTCTCATTGGGGTTTTTCGTGGGAGGTAATGTCAGGTTAGATGAAGGGGTCCCCAGATTTAGGACCGCCCTCTGGTTTCGTGAATGCACACCATCAGTTTTGGTGTGGGATGCATCTAGGAGAGAACTGTCATCCTTCACATATTCTCCCTCTATTTCATCTCTTGTTATAACTGTGGGGTCGAAGTTTACCATGTTCACTAAGGTATACCTAATTAGGGGTGGTGTCCTCGATGTTGAATGGTAGGAAGGATTCATCTATCCTTTGTTGGAATTTCTTCTTCCATTATATAGTATTCTTCATGTTTCTTGACGAATATTGACCCGAAGGGAACCCTGGTCTGACCTTGTAATGAATCTTTGTCTCATATAGTGAGAACCACGATAAGGGGTGGAATGGGTAACTCCTTTGTCCATCATTCTTCCTAGATGGTGTAAAACGGCAGTCTAATGTGTGGGGATTTGAGGTAAAAGTTCCCCCATCCATGCGGGATGGGGTTGTTCTTGTTCTCCTGCTGATGCGCTACGACCTAAATTTGTGGTTCTTACAGGGGAATTTTAATTTTAAAATGCCCCCAACCCTACGGTATGGGGTTGTTCTTGTATCATGGTTGTAGCTACCACTATTTCCACCCTTTCAATTTTATATATTCTTGTGTGAGAGTGATCTGAGTATAGCGTTGGGCCTGAACAGAGTCAATGGACTTTGGGAGACATGGGAACTGCATACTAGTTGGCATCGCTGAGGCGGGAACCTATTGGATGTTCTTGGTCACCTGACTCGGATGTTTTTTTATGGATTGATCTCTTCAGCCCAAACACTTTTAAGTGTTACTATGGGCCATCTTTTGTTGAGTATCCCATCATTATTGAGTAGGGTTTCACCTGATTATTACATATGGGTGATGACATTGCAGGATTCCATTTCCAATGGGTCCTACTAGATGGGACATGGGGTGAAGTGTAGAGTTCCATGTTCGCCCCATCCCTGAATGTGAACTCTAGCCAGGGAATTGACAATGAGGAAATGCAATCTATGCAGTACAGAGAGGCAATCCAGTTCAAGGTTTTTCTTCCACCATTCTGATTGTGGCTTTCTTATAGACAAGAGGGCTTCCAAGTCAATTAGGTGGAAACACTCTCGTGTTGTGCTGACTTGGTCCACGTACCCTTCGTAGGGTGGGATTTTTTCATCCAGATTTCAAGTATTAGTCCATGTATGGAGGCGAATGTCATGCGTGCATTCCCCGGGCAATTCTCCTGGTATGTCGAAGTGAGAAGTGGTCGTAGGCCAATAAAACACTAGTATATTATCCCAACCTAGTTGTCTTCTTAGAATCAACATATCATGTTGTTGTTCTTCTGGAGGATCCCCTACTTGATATTCCCAATAAAACTGTTTCCTAATAATTTCATTCCATGAAACTGGGCTGGTGATATCCTTATCGATTTTCCGATGCTACAGGGGTGGCTTGGAAGATGAGCATGGCCCCATGCCATCATCTGTTTGAGAAAGAATATCACTCGTTATAGACGAAGATCCCGATGTGTTTGACTCTTTTCTGAGCGCCTCTAAATAAGAGGTCCTTCTCATATTTGTTCTTGTGAGGGTAGGACCTTCTTTCTAGTATTATTTTTGATTGTGAGGAGAAAATTTGCAATTAGTGATGCAATGGAAATGGAAACTATTGAAACTTGATTCCCGACAATGGGAAATTTCATTGTGGCGTATACCTAGGGGAGGAACTTCTGGGTAAGATGTAGCATGGGGGACCTTCACAGAACTATAATTATATGGAGGTCCTTCACAATGATTGTCATCATTGCGAGGTATTCCATCAAGACATGATATCAGGCTGTAAGGAGAATTTCTGTAGTTTACATCTTGGGGAGGGACTTCAGGATGTACTAAAATGAGAAGAGGACCTTCTCGTTTCTTTTCATTACTATGGGGAGGACCTTCAGAGTAAATTCAATTGCGTGGAGGGCCTTTGCAATGGTTGTCATCATTTAGAGGACTATAATCATGACTTCATGTCTGACTACAGGGAGAGGCATATCTATAGCATATACCCTGGGGGGACCATCGGGGTAAATTACAGCAATGGGTGGAACTTTTTGAGGTCTGATATTTCGGTCGAGGGGATGGATACCCTAATGTGAATCAAGAGATAGGCTCTCATGATCAGTCATTCTTGACCCACGATGTAATCCCCCATGGGTTCTCTATGGACAACCTTCTGATCTGATGGTAGCGACATTATGTGGAGGACCTTTGCAAATTCTACCACCACTTCCATTATTTTTTAATGGAATGACAAGGGCTTAATGTTTTTTGGATATATGCTTGAGGGCATCAAGAACCACAGCTTCCAGCAGAGCAGGATCAGGTATGTGATCATCATTTTCCAGTTGCCTTTGGAACCTATCATTTTTGTGAGCTCTCTTCCAAGTAACTAGGGATATCTTCTATTGGTAATGGAATTTATATATGGGTCCCTATCTTTTTGGGTCCCATGATTTCATCAAGATATGCCGATGGGCATCTTGAGTTTTGGCAGGGATATATTCCTACCCTCGAGCGACCACCACATGGGACCAGTGTCCCCCAATTGGAACAAGTATTTCTCTAGATTAAGTTGTTCATATGTCATGGTATACTGTCGTCAACCCTCCTGGACTGTAGTAGGGAATCATAAATAATCATAAGACACTATATCATTTTGTGAGTGAGTCATTCTATTTTACCAAATCGGGTTGTGGGCCCGATTTCTCGCTTTTGCCTCCGATACAATGATATATTGTCATGTATGGTGGACATGGTCTGGAATCGATGCCTGATCTTCCGTCATTTATAGGATGTGATAAGATACATCTTTGGATGAAATAGGTATGAAGGCCCATTATGAAATCGGAGCAGGATTTGTGCATGATCCGATCCTCCATGAGTTGCTAGAAGATACTGGAATTTCTCCTCTACCGGGATAGAAGAATGAGTCTGTCGTCGACTGTTTTCTCTAGTTTCCATGGAATTTTACTGGTGGTTTTCATATTCATGATTGAGGATTTTTATTCACTCACTTGATATTGTATTTGTCTCACAATAATTGAATGCATTCACAAAAATTTAACTCTGGTTATTTTTTGTTACCGCTCTATTTGGATGGCGGGATCGAAGTGAATCACCATGTATTTGTGTCAGTGTATAGTATGTTGCCTCCATATTTAGTATGTAGGATTGAATTGAATCACCATGTGTTTGTGCTTATGTGTAGAGAAGTGCCACCCTATTTGGATGGCGGGCCTATAGTGCATCGGCAGATAGCTGCCTTTGCATATAATTTGATGTTTTGTCTGCACGGTGGGACCTGTGAGCATTAGTAGGAAAATACAGCTACTCATATTGTTCCACCCTATTTATGTGGTGGGCTTGAGTTGAGAGGAATGAGTTGTATGTCTTCCCATTGAATTTTTCCACGTTAGTATGATAGAGCCTATCCTCAGAAACTAGGGTGATAACATGGTCTTAATTATATAATTTATGCTATTGGTGGGTAGCCTGAGGGGCTCAGGTCTCTTGGACAATAGCAGGTGCCCTCAAAATATGGTCCTCCTAGGAAAGAGGGGGACTTGTCGCCCTTTGTCAGCAGTGACGCTCTACGACGAGGGAACGTGGTTAAGACCCCCATCCAGTTGAGATGAAGTTGTCAGCATTGACTTCATATGTCACCCTGAGGTAAGGGAGGTACTTATTATCACGTTCCAGGGACAGGCTCCTGAAACAGTTTGAAATGACCACAAGGGTCGCCTTGTGCTGGGGTACTAGCAGCTGCAGAAGAGGTGGCTGGAGGACCGTTGCAGAAGGTAGGGCTTGTCTGACGGCCTCCAACATGGGGAGAGTACCATTTTGGTGGTACTTTAATATTAGATCATTGGATACCCATTGTTGAAGACAATGGGTATGTAATGGGTTCATATGCTTCGTTGTGGCCTCGGTTGCCCATGTGATTGCTGATACATGTGTCTGCATGGATCATGGAGATGTCATTTGGATCGAAGGTCATTATACGAGAACCTACAATACATATATGACATACCAACCACAAAATAGCTTCAAAGTATCAATCCTTTAAACATATGCATAATTGAAGATTCATCATGGCCCCATTCCCCTTTTACATTGATGCAGTGCAAAGGGGCCTAAGTGGGGTGATACCTATCACCTTGGTTAACGATTCATGTTTCGTTCACTATTTTAGTTCTTCCTCCGAGGTGGTGTATTTTGGGTATACTGGGGTAAAAAAAATAGTCTGACATGTAGTATCCTTTTGTCATTTATCATTTGGGGTAGAACCGCCACCTTGCTTAAGGATTCACGTTGGGTTCACAATTTTTTTCCGCCTCTTAGGTAGCACTTTTTGGGTATACCGGAGTGAACAAAATGGTCCAACATGTTGTATCATTTTTCTATTATCATTTGGGTAAAACCAACACCTTGGTAAAAGATTCACTTCAGGTTCTCCATTTTGCTTCCGCCTCCGAGGTGATGTGTTTCTGAGTGGTGTGGAAATGGTTCGACATGAATCATCACTCATCCCTTTTTCTATTGGGACGGGTTTCTGTGGATTTTACCATTCCATTTTTTCGACCCGTTCGATATAATTATAGTTTAAATAAGGTTAAATTAACCCTGTAGGGACAGTTGGTCCCTATGGGTGATTTTGTGGGGTTCAATCACTCCTTAAATGAGACCTTCTCGGATATAATTTCTTTGTATGGTCTCCAACATGTTTATTCCTGCAGCCAATAACATTTAACAACCCTGATATCCATTATTCCTAGACCTGCTTCCCAATGGTAGGCTCTCGTTGGATGAAGATTTATCCAATGAAACAACAGGACTCCATTGGTCGAGAGGATGAGAGGTCAGGCTCATCACACCCTTCTAGGGGAGTATTGTCGTATGTTCCAGGACTCTTTTATATATTTAAGTCGTTTTCATATGTTCGTTAATCCTTGCTTCATTATCGAAGAGTGTTTCCATGGGATACCCTTAGTATTCAAGATTTTCGTGAGCATGAATATTTTGGATTCCACAGGTGTAATGCTGACATAGCCATATTATAAGGCACTCTGGAGTTTATCGTCATCCAGGGGGACAGAAATTGACTTGATGTTGGGATCAGTCCCACAAGGAGGGATTTATACATATCCCCAGGAGAATAATCTGAACCCACGTCATTCTAATTGTGTGGGCTTATGCATAGAATCTACCCATTTGACGGGTCATGATTGGGTGGCCCCTTCTGGAATATGCACCCTCTTCAGCTCAATCCATTTAGAAGGGATCCAATGTATCCTATTTTGATCAGGAATAAGAGTTCTAGTAGTTCAGAATGTGTGGGGATTATGCATGGGAGATTCACATTTTATATCCACGATTAGGTGCGAACTTTACAGATAGGAACCCTTTTTTAGCTCAGTCCTTCTGGCAGGTATCCTACATATATTTATTTGATCAGGAAATAGAGTTCTGGTAGATCAGAATGTGTGGGAATTATGCATGGGATCATCCCATTTGATAGACATGATTTGGTGGCTCCTTTATGGATGGGAATCCTTTTTGATCTCGGACCTTCTGGCAGGCATCATACGTTTCCGGATTTGATCAGGAATCAGGGTTCTCATAATTCAAAGTGTGTGGGGATTACGCATGGGAGCTTCCCATTAGATAGACATGATTTGGTGGAACCTTCTGTATGGGAACCCTTTTGAGCTTGGGCCTTCTAGAAGGAATCCTACATATTCTGATTTGACCAGGAGTCAGAGTTCTCATAGTTCAGAGTGTTTGGGGATTACGCATGGGAGTTTCACATTTGATAGACATGATTGGGGGACATTTATGAATGGGAACCCTTTTGATCTTAAACCTTCTAGTAGGCATCCTATGTATTCTGATTTGATAAGGAATCAAAGTTATTGTAGTTCAGAATATGTGGGGATTTCATGTGGAAGCTTCCCATTTGAGGAAACATGATTGGGTGGAACATTTATGGATGTGCACCCTTTTGAGCTCGGACCTTCTGGCAGGCGTCCCGCGTATCATGGTTTATGCCGGAATCAGAGTTCCCTTATTTCAGAGAGTGTGTATGTTGTAATCCTAAAAACCCTCTAAGACATTGTGAGTCATTCTCTGTATGAGAAAAAAGAGGATTTGAAAGATTCAACAATTCACAGGACTCCCTCACTGATGGTGGTGGAGGGAGAGGCTATAGCGGAAGAGGTCGGGCAGACCATGGGAGGCGGTACAGAGCAATGAATTTTTCAATTTGAAGTGAAATTGATGGTCACGTAGCCCTAACTCAGATGATTGGGGACTTACCTCAGTGGGAGGGCCCCAGAGCACGTTCTGGGAAGGATAGGGGTTTTGTCCTCGTCAATGGGGGGATCAAACATGACCCCTTTGATTGATCACAATTCCACATTAAATTGAAAATAATGTGATCACCTGTAATACTGAAAATAGAGAGGTTCAATTCAGAATCCCAAGGTTGGACTCTAGGATACCGTGGGAATGTATCCTCACAATCATTACCGAATCCCACACCTTTGTTGGGAGTGCCTTCATGACTCCACTTACCATGGGTATGTACACTCAATGGGGAATGCTGATGCCCCCGATGGTCTGATCATATGGGACTAGTGGCTTCGAAGGAGGCTTTGTCCTTGTGCTGGACAACTGGTTAGTAGAGGAATTATAGAGGAATGAATGGTAATGGAGGGGTGAGGTTGGAACTGGAAGGAACAATAACCGACCCCATTCCACGTACTGACTTCTCATGCCATATGTGGGAGGCTCCGCATGCCATAGTGGTATGTGGGAAGAGATTCCATCCACGTAATGGTGTGGTACACGGGCATGGGTATCACAAATTGTGTACCAATGTGGTATGTGGCTCACCATGACACTTTGGGTTAAACCCATGTACTGATTGGGTATGCAGTTCCATGCTTAGTCGTCATAGTGGTATGCTTCGCAGACCACCATACTAAAGTATGGTCATGGGTATTTCCATTTGTGGGAAATTCAACCACAAGAAGTATTTGGATCTGGGTTTACTAGTTAGGTTCACTATTCCATTATTGTTATTCAAGTCCCACATTTTATGGTTTGTGACCGGCTGTACTTATGGAAGAAGTGGTTCGTGGAATGTGCTTTGCCGATGAAAGAAGACAGAAGTCGAGCAACCTCTAAGTCTCCCTCAATAATTTGTCATTCGTCCTTCTCTCTATCCATCTCCCTCTTTTCTTCTCCATCTTCCTTTTTTTCTACTTCTAAAGTGCACCTTTTAATGGAGAACCCACATTAAATCTGATTTTTGACACATTTATAATTTTTTTTTGAAAAAATAATCTTCATTTTTTAAATTATAATACTTATATCCACTTTAGGTATATTTTTGGTATTTTTCTGAGAAGATTCATTTTATATGAATAGTGAAAAAATGATGAATTTTAAATCAAAATTCCCTTTTAATTTAATTAATTAATTTATTTAAATTATGTTTTAAATTATTTATAAATTAAAATTAAATTACTTTTACCTAAATTAATCCAATTTATTTTATTGTAATAAATTTCACATTGAAATTAAATGTGAAAAATAAATATAACTATTGAACATTTTTACTTTAAAACCCCGATTTTTCGGCCTATCTATGAGACTAAATTTAAATTAATTTCTACCACTAATGTATTTATAATATAGAAAGTTTATTCCATATTTTGAATCAATATGATTTATAATTTCTAATAATTTTAATATAGTGTTTTACCAAAAATATTACAGAAAGTGATTAATATTAATTACAATTATTAAGTGAAAAAGTATCCTAATAATGGACTAAAACAAAATATTAAGACCCCAAATGACTAAGAATGTTTCCCAAAATACATTAAATGTACATATGTAGACACTATACTTTATTTTATAGAATTTTGATCCTTATTTGGGGATCTTGTCATCAAGAAAACATGGATGGAATTCCCTTTTCCAAAAACATTACAAGAATGCCACTCCATCTCCACTATACAAAGGCACTACCCCCTCCTACATAATCAAACATATATATCTATTTTTCTAACCAATAATGTACCCAAATTTCCTCCCAAAATATCTAATATCAATCTATTAGCCTCCCTTTGGGATGAAATCCAATCAATGAAGCTATTTGGTGAAACCCAAGAGGAGTTAGCCATATAAGTGGTAACATAATTCCACTAAATCTCTTGTTTTATCTTTATTATAAACCACAAAATTTATTTATTTTTCCATGATTATGTAATATATAATTTATCCTAAATGTTATTATATGTTTTTATTTTACGGATTTTACCTACATTTACACACACTTCCATCGAATGGGTAACAAACATACAGTTTTTGTGTACGTCGGACTACCGCCTCGCGAAACGATGTTGTACATTATTTCATTAACATATATCATTGGTGAGAATTATGATGGAAACTATGATTTTATATTATTTATAGTATTTTTATTATTTATTTACAACTATTTAATTGTTACAAAAATCATACCTTCATGCATTCCACTTTGTTTAAATATGATAACTTCGTTTTTGGTAATGTGGACTACCACCTCCTTAATGTGTTGTGATTCTTTCACACATAACATAGAGTGTATTATGGATGGTTTTTGTAAATATATTTGAAATATATATATATAATAATTATACTATAATTATAATATATATATATATATATTAATATATGTCATTTAATTTCATTTTTTTCAATACGACAGCAAAATGGAAACACTGTTCATTCATACGTATAACCTATCATCTCCATGAATGGGGTATTCAATGTCATATATATACATATATATTATATTATTATAAATAATTATATAATTAATATATATATATAATATAAATCATGTTTTATATTCTTAAAATATGTAAATCATGATCTATGTAATTGGATCGAGGATAACAACCCAAAACACGTTTGATAAACAAAGCAGCTATTATCTAAAATGCAGCTTTAACATGGATGTGTTAATAAATGGTTAATATAATTTCTTAAGTGAACCTTATATGGTATTATATATTGGAACATAGTTTTGTGTTATATTTACAATTAACATATATTTATCATGTAGGATTTTGGAATGTGTATAAAGAAAGTCAAGACATAATATAAGGGTTTTCTCATCACACATTTTATATCAGGGAGACACATTCCATGGTCACCACAGGGTTATTTTATGTGGGATATATACCTTTCATGAATATATTATATTATAATTATAGGTAAACTTATTGGTATTTATATATCCATTCTTTGATATCCCTTTCATGAGGCTTATGGTTCAAAAGTTACAGAATCAGTAAAGTAATGGTGAATCTGTTTTCATTCCTTGAGACGCATACCGGGTTATGTACCTATATTTTTCAATGAGGTGTATATTAACAAATACTACATTTGTATAATCAATATTCTTATTTTTACGGTATTATATTATTCATGGAATGATATTATATAATAGTGATTATGATTTTAGGTTACCAAATTGGTAATAGTTTACTACTACAATCACATTATTTATCAAGATTGATTACAATTATGCTTTAATCGATGAAGTATTATAATCCACTCTCTTTAGAAACCAAGGCGACATTCATCTGGTGATGGTGAAATTTTCTGCCGAGGATCTCTACCCATCCCTTTTTAAACAGATGGTTTATCATCAAGTCCACCATTTAGTTTGTTTCAACCCAACCTATATCATTTCCTTTAAAGGAGGTTGGATTATACCCACTGGAACTATTGGTCATAACGGGTGATTATGTGGGGGTCATTTACTTGTGAAATTAGTCCTCCTCAGATGTAACTTCCTTAGATGGTCTCCAACCGGATTATTTGTGGAGCTAGAAACCCCCAATGACCCTAGTATCCATGATTCATGGACCTACTTTCCAAAGGCTGGTAGTTGTTGACTGATGATTTGGACAACAACACTTGAAGACTTTATTGGTCGAGAGACTGGGAATTCAGGCTCACCGAACCCTTCCAGGGATGAACTATTACCTTTTTGGGACTCTCATATTTATTTAAGTCTTGTTCATGTGTTCGTGAATCCTTGGTTCATTCCCGAAGAGTGTGTCCACATGGTACCCTGGGTTTCCAAGATCCTGATAAGCATGAATATATTTGATGATACATAGTTGATGTTGACTTGAGCCATATAATAAGTCTCTCTAGAGTTTATCTTCATACATGGGGGACAGAAGGTGACTTGATGTTGGGATCAGACCCATTAGATTGGTTTATTATGTATCCTCGAGAGAAGAATCAGAACCCTTGTAGGTCGGAATGGATGGAGCATATGCATGGGAGATTCCCATTTTAGGGGGCATGGTTGGGTGGACCCATAATGGGAGGGAACCCTTTTGAGATGGGGATTTCTAGTAGGTGTCCAATGTATCCATGTTTGGTCAGGAATCAGATTTCTCATATTTCAAATTAGTTTGGGCTTACACATGGGAGCTTCCCATTTGATGAGACGTTATTGGATTGAACCTATATAAGAGGGAAACCTTTTGATCTCAGTCCTTCTGGAAGGAATCCTACGTATCCTAGTTTGATCAGGAATTAGATTTCTCATAGTTGAGGTGGGATGGGTATTTTGTAATCATCACAAACCTCTATTCTCACATGATTCATGTTCAGTGTGAGAAATGAGAGGATGTGAGATATCCAAAATGCCACAAGCTTCCTCTCCCATTGGTGGGATCGGGGGAGCCTATGGTGTAAGAGGTCATTCTAACCATGGGAGATAGCGGCAATTGAGGATCCTTTCCGGTGTAAAATAAAATTAAAATTCATGTGGCTTGGCCAAAGATGACTGGGGACTTAACTCAGTGGGAGGACCCTTTTGAATTTCATATGGGGTATACAAAATTTTAAATTTGTGTTTCATGGATGATGATTAACTAGAGGATAATCAATTTGGGATGTTCTGACTTTCCTTGACCATGAGAGGTAATCAAAATGTAAAACATGATTCTAGAGGATTTTAGATCTGGGGACATGAAACGAGGCATAGAATCCATTGAGGTGTACAGACCTAGGAGAGGCCTCTCCTGAGGATAAATTTTCCTTTGGTTGATATATATTTTTGTGGGATACATATACAGAGCCACCAGGTCATGATGTGCATAGTCAAACAATGGTTTCTGTTGGACACTATCCATCCATTTTTGATGGTCGATGATGTTTATAAAGTTCTGAAATCACCCAGTATACTAAGGTTTAAAGTCATATAAATAGGATGATAGAGTCACAGTTTAATGGTTTATGGAAAAGAATAATACCATACAGTTTAATGTCATTTGGTTATGATGATAAATCATAGTTTAATGTAATAGTGTATGGAAAAATTGTTATCAAATCCATGATTTAATGTTGGATAATCCAGATAAGATGGTCTAAAATGCCATGAACATGAGCCGAATGGAAAGTGTAAACCATGAAATTAGGGATTCTCAGATCAGGTGAAATTATTTGGGGCATGGAAGCGATTGAGGTGTATGGAGGCAGGAAAGGACTATCTTGAGGATGAAGTTGCCTTTGGTTGAAAACCATTTTTATGGGGACCATATGTAGAGCCATTAGGGCATGATTTTCATAGTTAATCAAAGGTGTTCATTGGACACCGGACGTCTACTTTTGATGGCCATGGAGGTTTATGAGGATCTCAAACCACTAGATACACAGAGTTAGATGGATGAAAGGATGAGTCCCTGAATTTTGGAAACATTTAGGCTGTGATTGTCTATGGAGTTATGGGTCAAATTGTCATAGGAGGTAGGTGATTGGGATTTAAGGAGGTGCATGCCGAATGTCTCATCTCATGGTATTTATGGGATTTATGTTCGGGCAGCATAAGGGATCAATGGAAAATATCTTCGACATGGCCAAAACATGTTTGGCGTGACTCTCCATTTTTCATGGGATTCAGTGAAGGAAGAAAATGGATCCGCCCGAAGGGCAAGGACCGAATCACGACACTGATCACAAGTAGGGGTGCAGGGGCACATGCCCTGCGGTATGGACCAGTGGTCATGAATTGTTTTTTGTATAAGAAATCAACATAAGTGTTGGCCATTTAGGAGTGGTCGTGTAAGATGTTATGCAGAAGAGATGGCTTCGAACATTCTGTTCGCGAAGTGGCTGGCCACATAGGAGATGGTCGTATAGGATGGTATGCGAAAGAGCTGACCGAAAAGGAACTTAGTGTCCTAGTATCTTCATATTTTCTTCCATGTACTATCTTCCACCTACGAGAATCCGCGTATTGTCTTCCACATTTGGGAATTAGACTACTATCTTCCACATATGGGAACCTGTGTACTGACTTCCGCATATGGGCGCATGAAAACCATTATTATTATATTTTTATATGTTTTCTAATTGGCTGTGGAGTATCTTCCCAATAAAGTTCACATAGAGGTCTTCCACAAACTAAATTCTTCATATTATTTGTGGGATGGATTCCGCGAACTATTACAAATGCAGAATAGAGTGCCATGAACTACATTGGGTGCAAAAGAAATTTCTCCCTTACCCTCTACATTCTTCACAAAATTTTTGCCTATCCCAGAGCTCTCTCTCTCTCTCTTTCCTTCATCCATATCTTTTTTCGATTCCCCTGGTGGTCCTTTAATAGAGTTTTGGGGAATCTGTATCTACGGTATGCACGCCACCTTCTTCAGAAGCATATGGAGGATATCTGAACCCATATAAGACTCAATCAACTGAGATTTTTGGATATGAGATTGGTAAGGCACCACCAATTAAACCCCATACATGAATTAATATGTTCATTGGGATGGTATGTAGGGTGTACTTCCATAAGATTTTTTTCCAAAAAAAAAACATTTTGTGGATTCTTCGGTTCGTGGGTGTGAATTCAATGCAAACATTTTAATTTACTATAGAATGACTCACGGGCCAACGTACTATAGGCCATTCGCATACCGGTGGTTTTAATTTTATTACATCCTCTATCCTTTCCCATTGATGGTACACAACCATGACAAATCCCTCTTCAAAATTTTATTTCTTCAATTATCTTCTCAAATTTTCATTCAAACTTGTATCCATCTTCTTTACAATATATTTGGGAGTATTTACCTTCCCTTTGCTGAATTTTTGGGACCTGACACACCACTTGATAATCTCATTAATTTTATTTTACTATTTTTATTCAATTTATATCTGTGTAATTGTACCATTTTTCCTCTCTTAAAAACATACCAATGTGATTTTATGAATATTTTACTTTATTTCAGTTTTCGATCATATATATATTTTCATTAAAAACCATAGATTTTAAAAATATTTTACAATTTTTTTAATATTATACTATGATTTTTAAGTGGATTTATTTCTCTTGTTTTTGTTTATAAAAAATTGGTTTAAAAGAAATCAATAGATCATTTTTTGATCATATCATTTTTCAAAAAAATTTAAGGTGAAAAGGAATGATTGGCATATACGGACTTACCCATAATTATGAACATAATTTTCTTGATGCTTCCATTTTAAGTTTGCATGTTTATTTTTTAATGAAATATCTTCTTAATATTATGTAATTGTTTTAATTTTAATGTGGTTTTCAATGAAAATGGTTTTCAAAAGGTTTTCAATCAATCTCTAAATGTTTTGAGATTATTTTCAATGAATAATTTTTGCCAATTTTTCTTTTCAAAATTCCATTATATGTTTTCAAGGAAAAAATATTCAAAACAAATTCAAGGTAATTTCTAAATAAAATGGTTTTGAAAACTTTTTATGTTCCAAAATTAATTTTCTCATATAAGAAAGGATATTTTCCTTACCAAATGTTGTAGATGCTTTTAAGGAATAATTGTTATGTCTTCAAAGATATTTTCTCAAGAAATTGATTTTTAATATAATCTATTATTTAAAAAGTGAATTTCAATGAAATTTATTTTTCAAAAATAAATACTCCAAGTGATCTATAATAATCCTTATTGAATTATTTGATGTAGTTTTATCTCTATTGGGAACACGATCCAAGAATTCCATTCATATTCATTCACGAATGGTTTATGTTTTGATGGAAGGATTTTTATAACACCCATTTATCTTGCACAAGTTATATTCTTTTTAAACCCAAAACATTGCAAGGGCCAATATTTGATTAAATGATTATGAAACCTACCAGTATTTAATAGGGTATGATGTGATGAAGTGTTAATGATACACATTTAATTTCTTGGGTTATGATATGATATTTGTGAATCCCATATTTTTTAAGGGTATTGATATTGTGAATGTTTTGTTATATTATGGAACATGCATGTATGATATCATTTTGTGATTAGGGGGACATATATATCTCTCTAATATATTTGGTAGTGATAAATATTCATGAGTTAAACTGATATAAGGGAGGTAATCCAAAGCCCAATACAAGAGGGTACACAAGAGGGCATCCCATGACCAAAAGAAGAGGGTACATGGGAAGGAATCCCAAGCCCAAAACAAGAGGGTAAATGGGAGGGAATCGAAATACCAATAATAAGAGGTCATACTAAGTCTAAAACAAGAGGTTACATGGGATGGATTCCTAATCCTGAAATAAGAGGGTCCATAGGAGGGAACATATTGATTGATGTAAGAGGATCATCTAAAGGGCATCCAAATCCCAAAAATTGGTAGACGAGTGATTAGACCATGAATAACATGTTATGATGGTCTTGGTAAGAGTCATTGAAATAGAAGTTTCTATGATTATGTGTATGACATGATTCCATGTCTTATTTATTTTTTATTCTCTCATGGATTATGCACTTGATTAACTTATGATTCATGTCATATGAAAAACAAATATTTAATCCATGACTCATTATTACGATATTTTATATACAAGGTATGATGTTATAATGTTATGATCATGTTCTCAAAAATATATATCCCTTGTTAACCCTTAAAGGGAATCTGATCTCACCCTTTTCTTATGTTCCCATTCCCCAGGTTATTAAGAAAGGTTTAATGTAAGTGTACTAATGGGGAATAAATTCAAGGAAGATGTTAGGAATGCACTTTTTCAATGTTCTAAATATTCATCTAAAATAAAGTAATATTCCTATATATTATTTCTAGGTCGATATATTTTTGCTTTAGTTAGAAAGAATGCATTCTTCTGGATGTTGTTTAATGTCTGAGTGATAGTCACGAACCCATATGGAATGGGAACTCTATTTTGGTATGTGAATGACCGGGATGAGTACTAGTATTGAGAGGGAATCTAGGTCATTTTGTTATAGTAAAAATTTTATCGATAATAATTAATTATGTCTTCATTCATGGCCCTTCAAGATATGCAGTGATTTGAGGTACATTATCCATGGACTTGTATGACATTTATTTTTCCATGTATTACTTTCATATATTTTATTGATTATTTTTTGAGTTAGACTCTAATATTATTTTAGAATCTGAGGCATAGTGAGCCCAGAATTGATATTTGAAAAATATTAAAAATATTAATATGATGTGTATAATATTTTATTTAGAAAAGTGGAATAACACATAAATGGGGGCCGTATTATAAATATAATACCGTCATTGAGTTCGGAGTTTTGGTTTTATCTATTGTATGAAATAATAAATATTGGAATTAGGCATTGGTCGTGAGAAACTATGAAGATTAATAACTGAAAAATAAATAATATTTTTTTTATTAAATTAAAATAATAACAGAATCGTCTATTATATATAAACATCAATGAGCAGTTTTATATTTTAGTAACACAAACCAAAAAATTATAGGAGAGAAATATAGGCGATCTTGGAAGATTTCATTGGATCAGATAAAGATCGATGATTTTTGCACCACCAGATTTCATAGATCTTGAAAAGGTTCAAAATAAAGGACCTTCATATGTCTGTGATCATAAAATACTCAATGTTTTATTTTTCATTTGGGTAATTCTATATCGCCCGTTTACCCTAATTGATCATGGATCAATTTCAAAAACAATAATTGATTCACACATCGACAATGGATTTTGTGTATGGAGGATTTGTTTTTTTATTCATTATTTTCATCTGTTCCTTCCACACACTTCAAAAATGGATCAAGGAAAAATGTACAGTGGTAGATGGTCATTACTAAGATCTTTTGGTTTGTGTATTCACCCTAGTTTCTTTGAAAAATTAAGGTATTAAATTTTTTGGCATGTGATTTGATGAAATACTCAGTATCCAATCATTTTAGGACTGTAATTTAGTGAAATGTATTGATTCTATAGAACTATATCATGATCATGGATGTGATTGATGTGTCATGATGACCGAGTATGATTGGAGGTGGATCAAAATGGATTGAAAAATTATGTTCAACCTAGATTGATGGTTCAAATACATATGACATTAATAGATGATTCCCAAGTGATTTTGAAGGACAATTCATGGGGATTAGTGATTGAGAGGTACAATCACGTCCAGATCCTTGATCTTGATGAGGGTTTCTGTAGTGGTATCATGGAGGAATATTCAAAGATAAACAATAGGGTTTGGAAAAATATCTGGTTACACAATGTGTAATGTAGAGATACATGACATGAGGGACCCCCCAATACGGCACAATGGTTTCTACAGAGAGAAAAATATCACACATCGTGTGACCTACATTAGTGAATATGAATGTATCTTAGAGGATATATTTATTTATTTGAAGGCCTATGTACAAAAACACAACAAGAGTACACATCGTGTACCTGAATATGGATAGGTGTACATGGACACAACCAGGTGTACATAGTTTGGTATGTGGGCCAAACTAGAGGTACACATGAACAATCAGATGGCCTAGGAGAGGTTATGTTATAACTCTACATGTCATGTATACTTACTTACACACTTTTCACTTTGATATTTACATGTCGTGTGAGAAAGAACCACATGGTAAGAACATGGGTTGTCCAGACACACCATGTACTCCATCAAACATACCATGTATCCCCATTTAGGGTGTCTGAAACACTTTATTTATTCATTTTGGACCATTATTGGATGAGTTTGTTCCTTTTATCTATCCCCTATATGGTGTAGTGTGACATTACTTCCAAATATCTATATTATGATCCCTCTAGAGGATGTTTGTGAGATAGATTTTATGGTTTCCCTCAGAATAACTGGAGTGGGATCGTAAATCACTTCTTATTATACCCTATGTGGGGTATTTAGAATCATTAGGACCACCATGCATTTGGGAATTTATTCTACATTTTTTAGTAGGATTTTTTTGTATCATTGGAATATGATCCCTTAAATATTGTGTTGATTCAGAATGGGTTTGTCATGTCCCTTAGTAGTCCTATGTGTGATCCATTATTTTATTATCGAGGTATTTAGAGACCAATTAGTTTTCATGGGTGGATAAAAATGATCATGACATCTTTGATGCATTTCTTCGATGATAGCATGACCTATGGACTAGGTTCTCCAAGATATAATCTTTCTTTGATGCATTTAAAATAATTATGTGGTTGGTAGTTTGGTTATGACTGCCTAGAGGGGTTTTTTCCTCCCTATGTATATCTAGTGATTTGATTATGAAATGTTATGAGATGATTATTCTTGATTCCATGTGTTTAGTGTTTTCTGGGTGTTCTACTTGGTATTGATATATTCACCCCGGTAGGGTCTCTTAATTCTCATTTGATGTCTTATGCTGATGAATGTCCATTTGGTGGAGTCCTAGAGGGATAAGGATTAAGGATAGATTAATAACCATTAAAAATAAAGCCATTCTATATTGTTTTAATTTATAGTATTTCTCCCCTATATTATAGGTTGGACTGGTTTTTAGTTTCTTTTAGTGGTATTTTATTTTCCCCTTACTTATAGTACCTTGTTGTTGTAATTTAATTTCAATACTATATATTCATGAATACATCATTACCAGTTGTTTCAAAATTTAACATTTTATGGGATTGGATAGGTGTGATTGTGTATAGGTACATTAGACTATGTACTTCTATGTGTGTGATATTCCTACTTAGTGTTGGTCACTAGGCCCTACCATATTGAAGGCATGATTGTGATAGTTGTGGCTTAAGACCTATTAAGAATGTTCATAAATGATGGGTATCATAGAAGGTTATACCTTATGAACAGACTCTAAGATGTTGGTGTGGATTTTATTACAATTCAATTATGTTTTTCAGTTCATCATTTAGGCTTGGGACTCTAGTGTCGGTGCAAAAACCAATGTATCAATGCATCAAGACTATGATCGCCTTCCTTTCAACTTGATACATGTCAACATTGGTTGAATGGAGAAACATGGTTCATACATCACATATGAATGGGTTGTGTCTTCTATTCCATTATTGGGTTTTTTCTAGATATACTCTATGACTATTTCATGTCTTATTTATTTCAGGATTCCACTATGAAGATAACCATCTAGGAATCCAATACATGATCACATGGATGATCCTTCAAGTGATGAGGCTCTAATATAGGGGAATATACCTGAGATAGTACCTCTTGGTGGTATTTTAGATATAACACAACCCATTAAGTAGATGTTATTGCAGGTATTTCTATATGAGGATGCACGAAGGCAAAGTTTCATGTAATAGTTCCAGAGGTAGTGACCTCCCGGGCATCATAGAAATCTAGACCCCCCAGGTGGTTGACGATTGGATAGAGTCAAACAATAGAGTTTTCCAAACATTGAGGAACGTTATAGATTTGATGGAAGTCCACACGAATTGTATTTTTCAGGTTTACACTATAAAATCATTGAGTTTAGTGACTCCATCACATGATTTTATAGTTATCTGCAAGTCAAACTTCATGAATAACTATTGGGAGGATATTTACAACGCTATGTTTTCATCATTGTGCATCCAGTAGCTTCTGAATTTATAAAATGGAATTATGAATGTGTATGAGTATTTTGGGAGTATTATTGATATCTCACCATACTCTATGGATATGGTAATAGATACATTCATCAGATAATGGAACATTAATAATGGATTACATTGTGATATATGGGATTCAATGATAAATATTTTCATTATATCTCAATTTTGGAGTAATCCTTAGTTGTGGAGATATTTTTAGAAGTGTAGGCACCATTAGTTGGTGAATGTAGTGTTCCACTATGAGAAGAGATCTCATTTGAAGGTATCTGACGATAGTCACAGTGATCTGGTAATGTATTATGATTTAGTAGATGATCATATGACAGAATATTAGTGACATAGTTCGTTCATGGTAACACGAGTCATTCGAGGGAGATGTGGTGTTTCTCCTTCGATAATTGAGGATATCAGGAATGAGAATATTTGAACCGTCTTAAAGATGATTTGAATATAATTGAGGTACAAAAGATACAAATACAAAGGCATGATTAGAGAGTTATATAGGGATGTGGGCATGGATGATGGTACGATAGAGTCGTGGGAGGTGGTATGAGGGTTGACCAATTACGTCTACCGACACTAGGTGGTCCATGTCAGGAACAAGTAGTTGGTTATGGAGGCCTATTAACTAGATGATATAGGGATGATACAAGTTATAATCTATGTTATTTTTAACTTAGATTATATATTGATAAACATTGGTTTGAATAATTCATTTCTTTTCAATTCTCTAGTTCGGGACATAGCAATTTCGATTAAGACCATAACTCAACCCTTGTTCTAGAAGACTATAATATTTGATGATTCAATGATTTCACACTTATACTGACCCTGTGATTTTCTTTTTAGAGGTAATATATTTATATGATATATCTTTATTGATGCAATGAAGCCTTAAGAATTCATCTTAAATATGTATTGGATATTTTCAATTAATGCCTAGATTGACTATTTTATGGGGAGGATGTGGTGTTTCCTAAAAGATGGGATGTGGTTATCCTTTGAGGTTGAAAATAAATCCTTGGTGGATTTGGATAGACTTAGTCATAAGAGATTTATTCAATTACACACTAGTTTTTTAGTATGAGACATGGAGCAGTGGATGCCAGGTGATACAAGTTCACTGTAGTGGTGGTAGTGTACGAGGAAATATTTCCTTAGGGAATCACATGATTACCGCCACATCGAGAGCTCGGATTATACATTGACTTACACCCTGGTATAACCATAATATTTTCACCAGCATATCGGATGGATTTTATAGAGCATCAATAGTTGAGTGCATAGTTAGAGGACATGCTAGATATAGTCTTTGGAAGAGCCAACTTATTCTCTTACGAAGAATGTGTGTTTTTTTTCTAACAAGAAAATGAGATCATGAGGTTATGTAAGGATTATCAATTATTGAACTATGTGACAATGAAAAATATGTATCCACTTCCAAGGATCTAATACCCACTATGTTAGTTTATAGAGGCTCGATGATTCTTAAAGATTGACCTCAATTCAGGATATCACTAGCTATGAATGTGGGATGTGGATAATCGAACACGGATTTCAGATGTATCTACCATCACTATGAATAATTGGTGATTCCCCTAAATTTGTAGAATTCCCCAACGTTGTTCATGGGACTAATGAAATATATTTTCCGTCACTTTTGAGAACATTGTGTGGTAGTTTTTATTGATGATATCCTATTTTACTCAGTGTCCAAGGAGGATCATGTGAGGCAGCTAAGGATTCTCTTGGAAACACTCTGTGAGAACCATATTTATGGGAAACTCTCAAAGTGTCATATTTTGATCTTATAGGTCTACCTCTTGGGAAAACATTATATTATAGGAAAAATTGTTTATGGACCTCATGAAGGTTGAGACAGTGCTATTTTAGGATCCACCCAAGGATGTTTCTGGGGTGCAGAGTTTCTTTGCTTGGGAGGGTATTATTAGAGGTTTATATATGATTTATTCATAGTGGAAAAAACCTTGACATCTTTATCCCAAAAGGGTAATCCATTATTATGGTCATAAATGTGTGACTATTTTTTTAGTAAATTAGGTAGAGGTTGAAGATTCCCCCATATTATGATTTTCAGAGTATGTTGTAGAGTATTTAGTGTTTTCTAACCACTCATGGACCAAACATGGTTATATTTTGATGTTAAGATATGATGTCATTGACTATGGGTCAAAGTATTTGAGACTTCATGAGTTGAATTACATGAACCATGATCTTTATCTTGTAGTGGTAGTATTTTCCCTGAATACGTTGAAACACTAAATGATGGGTGAGTGGTTTATTTTCTACTTTGACAACAATTGTCTTATGAATATATTTTCTAATAAAAATATTAACATGAGAAAATAATGATGGATAGTGTTCAAATGGGTCTATGAATTTGATATTTTATACACCTGAGAAGGGGAACATAGTGGTAGATACTCCTAGAAGGATATGTCATTATCTATTTTAGATGATGCATCATAGTAGTTATCCTCGTTGAAATTGACCTTAGTGTAAAAGGGTGGTTGATAATATATTCGGTTAATGGTTATTACCCCACTACATTTACAATATGTTATGGTAGCTCGACATAGAGATACCAGCTATGAGACCTTGAATATTCAAATATACACTAAATGTTGTCCTAATTGATTTTATGAATATGGAGAGCACATTATAATTTTCAGAAAACTGGCAGTCGTACATTTGATTTCAGTAGGGGAGGTTATGAGGGATTTTCATAATTCCCACTTGGTGGTGCGTCCATGTGTGGAAAATATGTAACTAGAACTTTTAAATCAGTTTTTGTGGCCATGAATGAAAAGATGTGATACAGAGTCTATGTATTGATGACTCACATATCCGCAAGTGAAAGCTATGAACTAGGTTTTCATGGATTTAGATCAAACCCATTAGGTTCTAGAGTGGATGTGGGATGGGATATCCATGGAATTCATGATGGGGTTATGAAATATGAATAGGGGACATGATTATATCTTCGTTATTGTAGACCAACGCACTATGTTTAACCTATTCCCAACCCTATGAGAGTAGTTTTTAGTAGAGATATTGGCATGCCTATACATTTAGGGGATATTTTTTCTCCATAGAGTTCTTTTGATGGTTTTTATAGACCATGATGTTCTCTTCACATAAAAATTATGGACATAATTTCTTGAGTCCTTTGGGAATCCGTTGTCTTTTAGAATGACGTTTTAACCATAGATTGATGGATAGACTATGTGGATCATTCAATTCATGGATGAAATTCTATGATCTTTCATGTTCTATTTTGGGTGTAGTTAGTAGGATCACCTACCATTAGTGTATTTTCGCACAATAATTGATATCATTCAATCATCAGAATGGAATCATTTTTGAAATTGAATGGGTGAATTTTTTGGAGGATAATTAAATAAATTTTATTATATGTATTGAATTATTCACATAAATGACTAACATAAAAATCACTTATATATATTACCCTCTATTTAATTTTTAAGGGTTTCCACATAATCCTAAAAAATTAGTGAGATATTTGGATGATATCTTGGCAGACGACATGGAATTGGATCAAGATCCAGGATCATTATGGCATTGATTTTCATGGATCCTTCCATTGATGGAAACACATGACTGATCATCAATAGTGATTGATCCCAAATCATGGTATGATGTTTGACTATTGTAATTCCATACCATACTGTTATTACTATTGAATGAGTATCAATTCCATAAAATAATTGATTTGTGCATCAATGGTAGATTTATTTATGGTGTATTTATTTTTTAATTTCTTATTTTCCACTTTATTTATAAAAATCATCCACAAAAAAGAAAATAATGAAACTATCATTGGATGAGGATCACTCCTCACATCTTTTTATTTATGGGTTTTCCCCATTTATTCACGCATGCATCACCATCATCATCAATGTAATGTGGTTCAATGAAATACCCATTATTCAATCACTTCACAATCATTTTTCAGTGCAATGGATTGATAACGTTAGAGTGACTTGTGATTGAAGGTGTAAATTATGTGTGCTGATGAAGGATAATTATCACAGGTCTATAAAAAAGGATCAAAGTTTTTCATTCATCCTAGAACAATTTTTTATATATGGACGGAGTGAATGAATGATTATCGAGGGATTTCTAGGTCCCGATAATGATGATTAGGGACAAATAGTGAAAAAAGACCATAGATCCTTAATTCTAGGAAGGTTTATGGTAGCCGTTTTATAGATGAATACATGGATAATAACTCATGTTTTATATAAATGTTTTTGTTACATGGAGTGTAATATAGAGATTAAATCCATTTGGGACCCCTTATGCGGAGCTAGGGTTTCGACATAGAGAAAAAAATCACACTCTGTGTGACCCTAGTCACACGCTATGTGACCAGTGTTGGGATCTTGGTGTGTATGTCATAGGGTACATGGGAATGATATAGATGAAGTACATAAAAATTTCAAGACTAAACGATGTATACTCAAAAACAACTAGGTGTACACATAAATAGTGTGGAGTACATGGGTTAGTACATAGACATGACCAGCAAATCATGAGAATGAGAAGAAGACATAGGCATGCTTCATGAAGACCACTACATATAGTGTATACATACTCAGACATTTTTTAATTTGATGATTACATGCCTTGTTTGGTAACACCACAATTGAAGACCAAGGGATGTATGGACACTTTCTGTGCTCCATAATACAAGACATGTACCCCCTTTTAGGGGGTTTGGAGTTGTTAATTTCTTCAATTTGGGCTAGTATCAATTGAGTCTATTCCCTTATCCCACCCACTTATGGTTTCCATGCATCATCACATCCACTTCTCAAGATTGTGATCCCCTCTCAAGGATATGTCTTGAATAGAGGTAGTGATATCCCTCTATGAGATTGAAGTGTGATCCTATATCATGTTGTCTTACATCATAGGTGGGGTTTCTGGAATTAGAATGACCTCAATGAACAAGTAATTGTTCCACCATCTAGAAGGAAATTTTTGTAGGGAGCATTGTATCATTTTTATATGATCCACTACGTAGAACGTTGATCCGGATTAGGTTTCTGGTGTCCCCCATAGATCATTGTTGTGATCCAATATTTTTGTATCAGGGTCTTCAGAGGTAGTTGGGTTTTCATGGGAATGGACCAATGATTATTCCCATGTTGAGGAGTTTCTCTGAGGATACCATTAATCTTGGAGTGGGTTATCCCATAAGGTTCATTTCCTAGAATGTTTGAGGACAATCATGTGGCTAACAGTTTGGTTGTGTCTTCCTGGTGGCGCAGTTTCCTTCCTGAGTATATCTATGTTTTTTAATATTAATTGTTAGGATATCACTATTCATGATGCTATGTATTTAGTGTTTTAAACATGTCCTGCTAGGTATTTTTACTCACCCCTACATGGGATCTACCCTTACATGTAATTTTATATGTATATCAATTCTCATTTTATAAATTCCTAGTGATAAAAGGACTAATAATAACAAAGTGATACAAAAATTTGGAGGTGTTTTCTAGTGGTTTCCTTCACATAAATCCTCTCTTGCTTTAATTTTTGGACTTGTTTTAAATTTATTTTTGTGGAATTTTATTTTTAAATTGATTTGAGTATATTGTTTCAAATTCAAATATATTTTTTATATCTCTATGCTTACATGGTTATCCTCTGTATTACATTTATACATTTTATAGTCTTATAGATGTGAGAATATATATCAGTAAATATGGAAAATTTATCACATGAATGTGATATGAGATTTCGAAATTGGTATCTATACCTTGGCCTATTGGAGGTGGGATTGGGGTAGTCATGGCTCAAGCCCCATTAGGATGGGTCATGACAAGACCAGTCATAGGTTCACCACAACCATGACCCTCTCCAATGCATGGTGGATATCAAAATAATTCATCCTCATTTGGAAATAACATTATCAGAATTCTCCATGTAGTGAAATCATTTCCAAATATGAGATCCCATCAACTTCACTCTATAGTAAATAGTTATAGATCATTCACCTGGATGATGATAGATAACATCTCTTTGGACGAGCAATATGATCTTTTGCCTTTCATATGAGTGAGATATGTAAAAGCTATTTTTTCTTAAAAAGTAAGTGTAGAATGATTCATACATGTAAAAGATATATAGTGACGCAACAATCCTCCATCATAATTCGATCCACATTCCATAAAATAATTATACCCCTTTTCTTAACCTGCATACAAGAAAGAGATATATAGGGGAGCATTGATTAATTTGTGTAGTCACATATATCATCATTAGGGAAAATAATAAGTAATGAATATTCTTATTTCTCTTTGAGTAATCAGAATCCGTCACCTCGAAAAATGGTTGTGAAAAAATGTTAGATCCTTTGTGTAAATATATATCTATCCTAGGGATATTATCCTTCAGAATCACATGTGGTATGATTCTAAATAACAGTTGATAGACATCATTTCTCTAACCTCATATCTCAAGACCAACCAAATATTTAGAAATGTTGTTTCTGATAGTTGTTTTCGAACCTTTATGGAATTAAATTTCTTCCTTAATAGAACTGAAATGAGGAACAAATTTATTCTTTTTCCTTGAATATGAATCAGATCTATGTGAAGGAGAACTCACAAATACTATGTAAGACTTAATAAAAAATTTTCCATTACAAACCAATGGGTTAAATATATTAAAAGAGAATTTTAATAATTAAATGTTTCATGATTCTTATTAAAACATGATATGTAGTGATACCTAGATCATGTATCATTGGACCAATAGTAATTTCTAAATAAAAAACTCACCCCCTTATTCGGTGTATGAGTTATATGAATAAAGAGAGTCTTCTTTATTATTAAATGGGTGATATTCATGGATCAAAATCATCCCTTACCAGATACAATTTGAAAATGATATGGGCCCAAAAATAAAAATTTTAAATACACCCAAATCATCTTTGTTCATTGTAAATCCCTCCATCATCCACAATTAACCTCATCTATTCTAAATAATTATTAATGTCACATTTCTCTATGATTTCCCTCATTCATGGAATCATGTTAGGGAATGATACCCCCTATAATCATGTAACCTCTTTTCCATACACCCCTCACCAATACAATATTGGTTATTCTCCAACTAAATTTTATTTCCTATATCAGGCATGGACTATGTGACAATAGATGACTAGGCGACCATAATGCACGGTTGGGGGAATAATGGATAAAAAATGGTGAACATCTCCGTAACTTAAATTTCATAATAATGGTTTATCCATACATACATTATTTTCATATAAATGATTCAAATCGATGTAAGGAATGCTGCCTATGAGTAAAATATATCCAAAATAGACCCAATATATAGTTATTTTCCTAAAATATTATAAGAGAATGAAAATTAATCCTATATTCATATGCCTCCAACTGGTGAAAAGATTATCTAAAAATAGATCTTTTAATTTTCCCAATGTCTCATAATGTCCTAGTCACATGAAGCTAAAATATATGAAATTTTTCCTAACAATAAGATATTGAACAATTTATCAGAATATTTTCATCACATGAAACTAAAATTTGAAACAACAATGTCCATGTCACATTAAATTAATCTAAATTATAGTTTATTCCTTTTTTAATGACATTAAACAACATAGGCCATAACCCTTTGAACATCTTTATTAAAGGATCGTAATAGTATATCATTGGTTAAACATGGTTTGGGATACATCCATCAACTTTTCTAATCACTTAAATCAATGAATCAAGTATTATCTTTTGAGTGTGTAGGATTGCCGAAACCCCTTCATGGCCTTTAAAAAATTGTGTATCCAGCTTTAAAGGAACCCCGGTTTGACAATTCATGTTTTCCTCTAGCTCTTGCATGTGATCCTGAGACTTATAAACCATAGTTTTCATGGACTTACAAAAAGAACATTGATCCTTTTGATCCTTATATACATGAAAATAGGGCCCACCACCATATAGTGATTCATATTAATCCATCACTTTTTTCTCACATACCATTACATGTGATATTATATCCTTTAGAAAAAAGATGAAACACTATATTAACAAAATTGAAAATCAAAATTGGATTGTTTCGTTATATCCCCCTCATAAATGTTCCTTGATTAAATTTCTAGAATTGAAGAAATATTTTTCAATAGTTTAAGACCCCAAAATCAATCCCACGATGGTCTAAATCACAATACTATAATCTTATAGTGCGAGAGACACAAATTTTATTTACTGGAATCCTACAATGGGAATAATGAGAAATTTCAAGTCTCCTTCCTCTGATATAATCATTTATAGCGTTAAGGAAAATTTATAGTGTAAAAATGAAGAAAAAGATAATAGGGTTTATTCTAAAACCCTTGAAAACATAATATATATTTATTTTACCCTTTTTTATATAAAAATCCTACAGTAATGATTTACCACATCTTTTAATGTTAATAACCTATTCAATATAAAGAGGCGCACATTTTAGGGTGTTATTAACCTTCATTAAAATTATATTCTCCACAAACCACCTTCTTGCCTTCAATATTTGAGTTAATTATCATCAGTTCCTTATGTCCATGCACATATATTGGAACTAAATAACAATGATCTCTTTATCATGGTTATCCAATCTAGTATATACAGAAATGGACACATTTTAAGGGATGCCTCTAGGGAAAATTGGTGAATTACACAATTTCTATAGAGATTGTGACATATGGGATGTTTTGGATTGAGATGACAGCCCCCCAAAAACCATTGAGCAATAGTTAGGAATGTGTGTGATGTTGGTTTCTATTATTATTAACATTGGACATTCTCCTATAGCGTCCCTCCCTAAAATCATTAAAGAGACTCCCCAAGACGATTGGCCACATGGTCTCAGCTTCACCCCCAGTACCCAAAAGCCTTCCAACTAGAAGTAGGGGCCATGGTTGTGTCTGTTGGAAGGATATTCTCTCATGAGTAAGAGTGTATCATAATAGTAATGTATAAATAAGTACCGGTACAATAATATTAAAACATCCAGATATAAGTAGTGCAAACTAAATAATATATATATTGAAAATGACAATGATTATCATGTATTTATATAAAATGAATTCATGGGATATAAGGGATCATGCATATACCAAATTTTTTACAAAAAACACAAAATAAAAAAATAAGAACCATTGTGAGAATCATGAGCATAGGCTTGGTCCTCCACACCCAATATCTATCATTGAACTCATAATCAATCACAAAGAGTCAGACACTTCTGTTTATCTATATTTATAACTATGAAGTCTAATTCATAACCAACAGCAACCCAAGAAATGTGTAAGATATAATCAGTAGGCCACCACTGACGGTGTCCAGATCACACTAGTCAGTGAAAATGAAATGTTTAGTGTATTAATAATAATAATTACAATGAAATAAATATATAAATAAATATATTAGATCAGGATAATCAAGGGGCACCCAATCGATACAAACTAATTCAGCCCAAGACAGATCACTCTAAATGAGTTAACCTGAAAAATTATGTAATATGGTGAATAAACTATCATAAATAACCATCAAGAGGTTGGATTGTCCTCAATCATGTTATTTGACATGGTGGATGCAGTCCCAATGTTTCAGATTAATAATATTATTCTTTAATTGAATTTCCATCTTCATAATTAATAATAATTACCCAATGACCATCGATGGAAATCTAGAACAAATCAAATGTTTCTCTCCATTGGATCTATAGGATCCCTATATCATAAGTGTCCATACAAGGTGATCCATAAATGGAATCAAATGTGTCACTCATAGCATGACATGTAATCAAACGTTTTAGCTTTCCCATAGTATCTCACATATTGGACAAGTATCACTCGTAACCTAAGATCTCCATCATTTCCTAAGCCCATCAACTATTTGTCCCCTAGGGAACTGGTATCACTCACATATAGATATGAAAAAATACACAGTTATCCCATCCTAGTAAAAATTTGTATCACTCCCATCTTATATAAAATCCATATCCATATTCAAACATAATGGTTGACAATCCCATCCATGGTGTCCCACAAGGATCTGAGTATCACTCTCAGCTTGGGTAATAGGTAATATTTAGCAATCACAATTCAATTAATAATGTCATTACATTTAAACATTTTAATCATGTTTCCTATGAATGTTAATTATATAATTCAACTATTAGAAGGTATGTAGGGGTAAAAGTTATGTACTATCCATTTCTCTTGATTCAATTCTTATGTCAAAATCATTTATTACATGAAGAAACCCCCTGATAGTGGTATGAAAATTTATGGCAGTGGGAAGATAGGATATCAAGGGGGGAACACCCATAGGGTTCACCCAGGTTATGTAGAATGACCTAGGGGTGATTCGCTTCTAGTTAGGATCATATTCACCATGAGGGACTGGTTAAATTAATATAACAAATAATTTATTAGGCTTGTATAAAAAAGTCCAAAACAGGTCACAATAACAAAATATATAAAATCAATAAACATGAGGGAAATAATCTAGAGAAACTACCTTCATTTTGAAGCGATCTCATCATCTAGTTTTGGTCCCAGAATATAGTTAGAATGGAATAATTCTAAATAATAATAAATTTCCATAAAAATAACGAAATTTGGGGTCACAAAAAAATAGAAAAAAATGTGTAAGAGACAATTGGAATTGAAGGATGAGGATTCTAGGGATTACCGAGTGGGATCCAACACACTTAATAAAGAATTAATTAGAGATATAATGAGGGAGATACCAAAATCATTAGGATGTCTTGGTAGGAGATCCTACATGGTGGCTACTAGAGAATAATGAAGGAGGAAGAGGGATTAAAAATATAACTGGATAAAAATGTGATTTCCCATTTAAAATTTGGTTATCATAGTTTATCTATATGGTTGGAAAAACCATGAACCAATCATGTGGTATCTACTACCCACAGAACCCCATAGCATTTTATTTCCACCTGGTTTGACTAACCATGGGAAACTCATGTGGAATGTATATCTCAATTTTGTAAGGCAATTTTCATGTTCTTTTCCCCCATCCTACATGGTTGTAATGAAATTGTGCATACTTCTATGGCACATAATGTTCAGTCACATTTAGATCATACCATACACTAACCATTAAACACACTCTAACCTTCGAAATTTTATAGATCTAGTATCGAAATAAGCCTGAGAATCCTCCAAACCACTCCTCATTCTCTTCATGAAATTTTATGAATAAAAAGATAGGTTTTTAAAATTAAAATAAAATACTATACATTTGTGAAAATTTGGGAGATTACAACCCCCTCTATCAAACATCTCATCCCTGAGTTTCCCTTTTGATAGTGGTTAAACGTTGTTTTCAAAAATTACGAGAACATGTGCATGTACATCAGCCTCATGTTCCCAAGACTCATCCTAACATAGACATGTTTCCATATCACCCAAACCAATGGAACTAACTTTCCACAGAGAGAATTCATGATCCGATCAACCATAAGTATGAGATACCCCACAAATGATGCATCTTCCAATAACTAAATTTCAATTGGATTAAATGAATGAGATGAATTACTATGGTATCAGTGAATCTATGATATATAGAATACTTTGTTCATAGAATTCTACTTATTAGGTAGTTATAACCAATAGGCTAGAGGCCCAAATCCTTCCATGATCTCAAAAGGCCCAACATAAGGAGTTTATATCTTTCTTGGTCTATGAATATTTCTATGACCCTATTCAAGAGATTCACATATACACACCTGATGTACCACCTCAACCTCTAGTGGTCTACAACAAAGATCAGTATATAGACTGTCCCTTGACTGAGCTATACACATACATTTATAAATCTGATGTACTTTATTTCAAGTCATGTGAATAAAAATGGGATTGAAATGCACGGCCGATTGTTTCCTATCGACCGGTCAAATTTTCAGCGCTCTGCTAATGTGTAAAGCAGCACTCGGGTCAAATCCTCGGTGATGATACATTGAAATAGTCATTTGTTTTTAGTTGATTGTATTCTGATTGGGGGGTTTGTTGTAGAGATTAATTGAAATGACCAATTGATTATGATTGATTTAAAAAATTCATAATGTGTGGCGTGAGTTCATCATTAGGTTATTTATTCTTGTGATATCCTTGAGCTTTGCTTTTTTTTCATTTAAATTAACACCCATGTCACAAGTTGGCGTTGATTTGAATTCCCAAGTGTTAAGGCTTTAATAAAAGACTTAACATAACTTAGAGTCCTAATCCTTATAATATATTGTTTATGGTAGTGTATTAATGGTTCCATTAATCCATGGAAACCACATGTTAAACAAAACAAGTCATTAATCCATGACATGCTAAGCCCAACATACACAATGTTAATTCAATGAATACTCATCGAGCGAAAGCTCTCAATCAATTAACATACCTAAATTAAAACTCACCCAAATGAGATATTTACTCATCCATTAAGATGTTTATTAATCTGGTAATATATGTTTAAGGTGATGAATTATAATGAGAAGAAAAAGAAAGGGACACAATAAGAGTAGTGCGCCGAACACACACACAAACGATGAAGAAAATTAAAAATGGATTTTCGATTGAATGAGGAAGCAAAAAAAGGGAAGGGGATTCAAATTAGTTTAAACTATTTTAAGAACAGTAATATTAAACTACAGATGTTGGATTAGAATAAGAGATATTAAATAAGTAACTTTCATTAAAAAAGAATTACAAAGAAAGATAATTATAAGATTACAAAAAACGAAGAACACAAAAGTAAGTGAAAACAAAGAGAGAAGGAAAGGTATCTCAAGTGAAAACATGAGTATATGAGGTCCTCACATGCCTTTTTCAAGGATTTTTTCGTTCCAATATGGTCTCCTGTCTTCTGAAATTCCAACCCCTCTCAAGGAGAGAAGGGGAAAGTATTTATAGCCCAAGGAGTGGATTGTTTGAATTCCCAATCTGTCCCTCCACTTTCATCGCCCGGTTGGATAAATAGAAAGCCGAATCTCGAGAAACATCCTTCTTTCAAATTGTAGATAATAAAGTTGGATGACTACTTTAAAAATTTGGAGTCATTTGGACTTAAGGATCAAAATTTAAATCCGTTTTATTAAACAATGTTAAACTGTCCATTTCAATTGAGTCTTTTTAATGTCCAAAATGTGAAAGGGTTATGGAATAGGAAGATGCCTTCAAAGCCGAATTATTTTTTCAACAATGTCTGAATTAAATATCTCCTCTTTCACACTGAAAAATTTCAGCTTGATTGGATGCTTACATCATGAGATATGTCTGGAATACGATACTGATTTTATTTCTCGTCCAGAATGATGGGCTGGACATTAATGCTTCATTTGGGCCCCTTGTTCAAATATTTGGGCTCTGAAATTTTTATCCTGGACTCCATCAACTGTCCCCTGAACTACGGTGGAGAATAATGGAATTTGGACATCTATATTTATCCCAGTAAATCAATCTTCATGAATAGTCTTGTTTCCTCACAGATTCTTTGGTCTTGTTTATGAGGACCATATGACCCTTCAAATGGCAGAATTGGCTCATGGTACCTTCTAATGTAATTTTTTATATTTAAAGAAAAATAACAAAAAACAAGAACCACACAATTTTGATCAGTATAGTGATATTTATTATTAAAACAGTAAACTGACTCAATTGGACTACTTCTAAAAATTCTCAAAAATTATACTTAATATTAAAACATTAATATTTCACACAAATTATGCACATTTCATATAAAATCAATAAAGGGAGTGTATAATAAGTCATGGAAATATTAATAACATCAACTCCCCCACACATAGTCTTGTGAATGTCCTCATGGGAAATAAATATAAAAATAAGACAAACTCATTTTCACTCACCAACAAATACAAAAATTTTGTTTTCCCAAATCAGGGGAGGTTTAGAATATTTCACTCATCCATATTGAATTCCACCACAAATTGTTACAGAAATAATGCTCCAAAAAAAATTCATTTTTTCATTCTCATCTTTAGACATACAAAATGGTGGCACTCAAAACTTACTTCTCTCAAGATGATAAAATTCATTTGTGGAGGTTCACCTTTTCCCCAAAAAAGTGAAAAATCTAAGAGTTTGTAAGAGCTCTCAGCTTCTATTCTCCATCCTAAAGTTCTAAAAAATCAAGATGTCTTTTTAGGGGTTTTTCTATAGCTATGGGATGTTAGGAATATTTTATTCAAATGAGTGGAAAGAGGGGTAAAATACCAACATGGAAATATCAATGCACAATATTTATGAAATAAAACATGGAAGGACATGGAAACAAATATTTACAAGGGCATTATGGTGTGAATCAGGACACAAAAGAAGGGAAAAATGTGATGGGAATGTGAAGATGGAATATTTAAAAAACACAACAAATTCTCCCAATGACATAAAAATATATATGGAACGTGTTCTTTTTTTTGTATTTTTTCAAAATTTGAACTTGAAACAGATCTCACACTCATCTCCCTACCCATGTTTGATCTCCTCACAACACTAATTGTAATAGTTATAACAAGATCAAAGGTTGAGGAAGAGTGATTTTTGACCCATCCAAGACACATAGCAATCTTATATTCATTTATTTTTATTTTTATTATTATTATTTTTGATTTTTTTGAACACTTTTCAATATAATTTGTACAATACATTCCCAAATCCCATTGAATGACAACCTCTCCCCCACACTAAAATGGATGCTTTCCCTCAAGAAGATGATAACTCGTTGAAAATCAATAATATGGTACCCAAACAATGAAATCCATTCCCCACATACTTAAATTTCAAAAAATATGCAATGAAAATCCATGTTGATATTGGGTGTGAAAAGGTATTGGGCTTGTAATGTGTCTATCAAAGAAAAGGTTTTCATAGGCTCGAAGGGGATTTTAAAAGGAGGATTAATGTAAGGGAAATGGGAGGCTATTTGGCTATTGTGGTTCTCTTGTGGTTCAAAAAATGCCTCTATCATATTAATGCACACTAAGGAAGGAAATTCAGATCGAAGGTCCAAAAACTCAAGACTCACAAATGGGGGTGAAAACACACATTTTGAAAAGATGGCCATAGTTGGCCTTGGCATGAAAGCAAATGTTGTTCCTCACGGTTCAGGAAAAGAATTTTCCAAATCAAAAATTGAACATTAAAAATTTGTTAATTTTGACATAATTTTTTTTATCCAAAGTCATGATGAAAAATCAAAATTTTTGAGATGAAAACATGTCTGTTAACTCCCCAAAATGGTTGGACAAAATTTTAAAACTCGATGGGGAGTAAGCACGACTCTTTAATTATTTGTATTTTTTTAAGTGATTATTTTCTTGGTTTTTTTAGTTTTTGAGGTTTTTATATTTTTTTGTTTTTTTATAAAGATACACCCACACAAAAGAGAAAGTGAAAAAGAAAGGTTTTTATAAATAAAGTGGTAAAAAAATTAAAGCAAGAGGAAAAGGAAGAAATAGTTAGATAGAGGAAGATATAGAGAGAGAGTTAAAGGGAAAGAGGTGCCCCCTGGTTTAGATTTGGTGGGTCATCGTCTCCATCCAGTGAAAGGTTGATTGGAGAAGTTGGGTATCCAATAGAAGTAGATTATGATCCAAGATTGTGTGTCCTCTCATAGTGACGCTTTAACCGATGTCCATTAACCATGATTGTCCTTTTTGAAGAGGGGTCTTGGACATGCACTGCACCAAATGGGTAAACATTAGTAATAACAAAAGGACCTTCCCAATGATTATTAAGCTTACCTGGGTGAAGATGGAATCAAGAATTGAAGAGCATTAACTTTTCACCTTCATGAAATACCTTTCTCAGGATGTGTGTGTCATGGAGTACCTTTGCCTTCTCTTTGTACAGATCGGAATTCTCATAGGATTCATGTCGAAGCTCCTCCAGTTCAACCAATTGATACAATCTTTCTACACTAGATTTTTCACAATCAAAATTATAGGTTTTAACAACCCAAAAAGACTTATGTTGGATTTCAACTGCAAAATGACATGCTTTACCAAAAACTGTCCTAAAAGGATACATCCTAATGGGTGTTTTATAGGCAATTTGATAAGCCCAAATGGAATCACCAAGTCTCTCAGGCCAGTCTTTTCTGGTGGGCTTAACAATTCTCTAATGTACCCTTTTCATTTCTCTATTATAGATTTAATCCATTCCATTTTTTTGAGGGTGATATGAAGTTGAAGTTTTATGTACAACCCCATTCGTTTTCAGAAGAGATTCTGTGGTTCTATTACAAAAATGGGTTCCTAAGTCACTGATCAAGGCATGTGGTGTGCCAAATATTTGGAAGATTTGGGTCTTTATGAACTCACTAATAGTATGAGCATCATCCTTCCAAGTGGGTTTGGCCTCAACCCACCTTGAAACATAATCAACCATAAGAAGGATGTATGAGAATCCATTGGAAGGTGGAAATGGTCCCGTGAAATCGATGCCCCAAACATTGAATATCTCACAGAAAATTACAGGATTTTGGGGAATTTCATCCCTCTTAGAAATTGTTCAAACCTTTTGGCAAGTAGGACATGATTTACCGAACTCATGTGAGTCCTGGAAGAGTGAAGGCCAAAAGAATCCAGAGTCTAGAACCTTTCGGGAGGTCCTTTGTGGTCCAAAGTGGCCACCTCTGGGAAGTGAGTGACATAATTCTAATATGGAAGAATGTTCATTTTCATCGACACATATCCTTATTACCATGTCAGCCCCAGTTTTCCAAAGATTATTTTCTTCCCAAAAATAGTATTTTGAATCACTTTTCAACTTCATTTTTTTTTATTTTGATAAATTTTCAAGAAAAACACCAGAAACCAAGTAATTTACAATTGGGGCATACCATGGTATTTTTGGAGTGAGAGATGAAAGGTGCTCAGTGGGGAATTCAGGATTGATGATTTCAGATTGAGAAGAATTAGAAATCCTACTCATGTGATCAACAACATGGTTTTCTTTTCCTGGTCTATCATTGAATTCAAGGTCAAACTCTTGGAGCATTAGGATCCATCTTATTAGCCTCGGTTTGGAATCACATTTCTTGATTAAGAACTTTATAGAAGAATGTTCTCTGAAGATTGTGTTTTTGGAACCTAAGAGATGGGTCCGGAGATTATCTAAGGAAAAAATCACTGGTAAAAGTTCCTTTTCAGTGACAGTGTAGTGATATTGAGTTTCATCCAATGTTTTTGAGGCATAATAGATGACATGAGGAATTATTTCTCTTCCTTGACCAAGAACAGTCCAAATAGCTCTATCAGAGTCATCACACATCAACTCAATGGGTAATGACTAATCTGGGGGTTGTATTATCAGGGCATATGTAAGAGATGTTTTGACATCAATGAATGCTCTCTTGCAAACCTCGTAAAAGTGGAAAGTGACATCATTTTAGAGAAAACGAGTGACTGGGAGGAAAATTTTACTAATGTTATGGATGAATCTCTAATAGAAACCAGCATGACTGAGAAATGAACGGATATCCCGAATAAAAGTGGGTTTAAGAAGTGATTGTATCACTTCAATTTTGGCAGGATCAACTTCAATGCCATCTTTTTAAAAAATGTGCCCTAGAACAATTCCATTTGCAACCCTGAAGTGAAATTTTTCAAAATTTAAGACAAGGTTGCAGTTGACACACTATTGGAGGACTAGAGAGAGTGAATTTAAACAAGATTCAAATAACTCACCATAAATGGTGAAGTCATCCATGAAGACATACATGCAGTGTTCAATGAATTCAGTAAAGATACACTTCATACACCTCTGGAATGTTGCAGGAGCATTGCAAAGTCCAAAAGGCATTCTTTTATATGCATATGTTCCAAAGGTGAATGTGAAAGTAGTCTTTTCTTGGTCCTGAGGTGTGATTGTGATTTTTAGGTAGCCAGTGTATCCCTCAAGAAAGCAATAGTGTGACTTTCCAGCTAATCGTTCCAGCATTTGATCAAGGAATGAAAGAGGGTAGTGATCTTTTCTTGTTTCAACATTCAATTTCATATAGTCGATTCACACATTCCATTTGTACTTCACTCGAGTTGTGACTACCTATCCATGTTCATTTGTGATAATAGTTATCCCACCCTTCTTAGGTACAACTTGAATTGGACTAGCCCATTCACTATCATAAATTGGGTAGATAATACCAGCATGAAAAATCCTAGTGATCTCATCCCTAACTACCTCAAGGAGGAGTGGATTGAGTCTTATTTATGGTTGTCTAATTGGTTTGGATGATTCCACAAGATGGATGTGATGCATGAAAAAAGAAGGGATGATTCCTGGTATGTCATCTAGGGTCCAACCTAAGGCCTTTTTTTTTCTTCTAACACTTGAACAAGTTTGGACTCCTCAGTTTTAGTAAGCGTGGAAGAGATAATGATAGGATACGAGTGATCTTGGAAGAGGAATGCATATTTCAGGTGTACAGGAAGAGGTTTTAGGTTATTCTCATCATTCATTTTTGGGTTAGGAAACTCAGAAATGGAGGATGGGACTTCAGTTGCTTTAGATTCATTTTTCCCAACACTATCCAAGGTGGAGAAGTTTTGATCAGAGTTGATATGGGATTCAAGAGAGTTTTTAAGTTCCTCTAAATTGATGGAGTCTATGAATGAAAGTTCCACATCAACTTCACCATTAATGACTTGGATAATCCTAGTGTAGATTTTACAAGATCCTATCTCTTCAGAACAGGATGAACATGATGGAATGGGGTTCAATTGACACTTAGAAGTGTCCACAGAAGCAAGGATTGATAATGCAGAGTGATCCTCAGATGGGTATCTCATGTCTTGGAAAATGTTGATGTTGACCAATTGGTCACTAAATTACATGGATAAGTTGACTGAATGGACATCAATTTTGGTTCTTTCAATCATGAGGAATGGTATTCATAGAATTAGGGGAGATCTAGGAGAGTTTGTCTCACCTTCCATGTCAAGAACATAGAAATCAGCTGGGAAGATAATCTCATTTACTCGAACAAGGACATCGACAATTATTCCCTCAGGACTAGCTGTGCTTCGATTGGCTAACTGGATGAAAACACTTGTTGGGTTTAAAGGACCTAGACCAAGGTTAGAGAATATGGATTTGGGTATGAAATTAATTAAGGCTCCTAGGTCTATGAGTGCATCATCAAAGTTGGAACTTCCAATTTGGCATGGAACCGTAAAGGTCCCTGGATCTTTGCACTTTATGGGAATAGACTTCTGGGTGGAATCATTTTTCAAGGTCCTCAGTTGCCTCTTGAGGGTGCACAATTCCTTAATAAACTTGCCATTCTTAGGAATTCGTTTTTTGTCATCTAAGAGAGGAACGTTGACTTCAACACGTCTGAACATGTCGAGCATTTCAGGATTAGGTTCAAAGGATTTCTTTGGCTTAGAAATGGATTGAGGAAAATGAATTGGGTTCCTAAGTGAAATTGAAGGAGGTGAGGTAATGGTTTCAGGTTCCTTTTCAAGTTTATTTTTCATTTAATTTTATAGGTCAACATTCAATGGAGGGTTTGAGGATTTATCTTGAGGCATAGAAAGTTTCTTTCTTGATCTAAGTGAAATTGCACTTACATTACCCTTGGGGTTGGGTAATGGTTGAGTTGGGAGTTGGGGAGATTTTGATTGTTGTTGCTGGCTCAGGTGGGATTCAAGTTGACCTATTTGAGTTTCATTGTTTTTAAGGCTATAATTGGTGAAGGAGGAAAGATCTTTTACTAAACATTACCATGGTTTCTTAGATGAAGTGGCTTGTCCCTGGTTGGGATTTCCTTGATTTTGGTTCTTGGGAAATCGATTGTATTGGTTTTGGAATTGGGAAGGCTCACTAGGATAATGGAATCCAGGAGGAGGATTGTTCCTTTGAGGTTGAGGAACTAAAGGTTAAGGTTGATGGAAGTTACCACCACCATGACCATATTGGTATTGGTTTGGGTTTTGATGAGGGAATTGAGGGGGGTGAGATATGAGGTTAACATACCTCAATCCTTGGTTAATGTTAGAGGAGAAGGTCTCAGAGTGTGTTCGGTTGAAGTTTCTAACAAACTGACCTGATAGTTGAGGATTGGTGTTCCGCTGAGCATATGTTGCATTGACCTCCATTGGTCTAGATGAATCGGACTGATCCTCTTGAAGTTGTGGACATGTGTCAGTTGGATGAGATGGAGAGTTGCAGATTCCATAGTTTTTGATAGGTCCAGGAAACAATGATTGTGGAGAAGTCGAGGTTGGGGATTTTGTGGCCACAGCTAGCTGTCGCACAAGACCTGTAAGTTCACTCATCCACTCGGTCATCTTGTTCGGCTCAATTGATTGATTATCATGGACCTATTTGACTTGATCATGTGCTCGAGTATGGTATTATTGTGTGTTTGTAGCCATGTTACTTATGAGATCTCTTGCACCTGTATGAGTTTTATCAACAAGAGAACTACCACTTGCGGTATCTATGAGAGTTCTCTCCATAGCCAATAACCCCTCATAGAAGTATTGGATCAAGAGTTGGTCAGGAATTTGGTGATGTGGGCAGGTTGCAACACGCTTTTTGAACCTCTCCCAGTACTCATAGAGTTATTCACTTGGGAACTGACAGATACCACTTATTTCCTTTCGGATAGAAGCAGTACGAGAAGCAGGAAAGAATTTCTCTAATAAGAGTTGCTTCATGTCATTCCATGTGGTTATGGAACCATGAGGTAGGTAGTAAATCCATGACTTTGCAGTGTCAGCTAGGGAGAAAGGGAATGCTCGGAGTTTTAGTTGTTCCTCAGAAACCCCTTCAGGCTTCATGGTAGAGCACACCACTTGGAACTCTTTAAGGTGGAGATATGGATCCTCGTCGGCTAGCCCGTGGAAATGAGGGAAAGGATGAATCAAACCTGATTTGAGTTCAAACTCAGCTTCTATTTTTAGATATTGAATACCAAGAGGTTGGTAATTCATATCAGGGGTAGCAAATTCATTAAGGGTTTGTTCCCTAGGATTGGCCATTTCTAATTCAACTAGATGGATAATGACTGGTTCTTGAATTATTTGATTATCTCTTATGTTCCTCCGAAGTTGGTCAAGTGTTCGCTCAATTACAGGGTCAAAAAAATCCAAGGGATTGTTTGGGAGGATACGGAGAATTTAGAGATATTTTTGAAGAAAGAGGAAGATGATTTTTTCTTTATATTTTTCCGTTTATAAATTTTATGTGAAGACGAGTTTTTCTTTGTGTTTTTTTTTCAATTTTTTTTAAAATTTTGATTTTTTTGTTTTTTTATTACAATAACCAGAATATAATGACTACATAAAGCACCATAACTGGAAATAGAACCATTTTAAATTCACGGATGATTTTCTCCTATTGACCGGTCAAAGTTCCGGTGCACTTCTAATGTGTATAGCAGCACTCGGGTCGAATCCTCGACGACGATACTTTGAAATAGTCGTTTGTTTTTAGTTTATTGTATTATTATTGGGGGGGTTTGTTTGCAGAGCTTAATTGAAATGAATAATTTATTATTTTTGATTTAACAAATATATAATTATTGGGGTGAGTTCATCATTAGGATAGATAAGATTGTGATATCCTTGAGCTTTGCTTTATATTGCATTTAAATTAACACCCATGCCACAAGTTGACGTTGATTTGAATTCCAAAGTGTTATGGCTTTAATCCAAGCCTTTAAAAAACTTAAGGTTATAATCATGATCATATCTAATTTATGGTAGTGTATTTATGGTTCCATTAATCCATGGAAACCACATGTCAAACAAAACAAGTCATTAATCAATGACATGCTAAGCCCAACATACACAATGTTAATTCAACGAATACTCATCGAGCGAAAGCTCTCAATCGCTTAACATACCTAAATTAAAACTCACCCTAATGGGAGATTTACTCATTAATTAAGATTTTTATTAGTATGCTAATATATTTTTATGATGATTAATTATAAACATAAGAAAAAGAAAGGGACAAGATAAGAGTAGTGCGCCGAACACGCATAAAAACGGTGAAGAAAATTAAAAATGGATTTTTGATTGAATGAGGAAGCAAAAGAAGGGAAGGGGAATCAAAATAATTTAAACTATTTTAAGAACATTTATATTAAACTACAGATGTTTTATGAGAATAAGAGATATTGAAGAAGTAACTTGCATTAAAACAGAATGGCAAAGAAAGAGAATTACAAGATTACAAAAAATGAAGAACACAAATGTAAGTGAAAACAAAGAGAGGAGGAAAATTATATCACGTGAAAACATTAGTATGGAAGGTACTACCAAGCATTTTTCATGTCATTGGTCGTGCCAGTATGGTATCCTCTCTTCTGAAATGCCAACCCCTCTCAAGGAGAGAAGGGGAGAGTATTTATAGACTATGAAGTGTAGTTTTTTCATTCCCAATATGTCCCTCCAATTTCATTGCTCAGTTGGCTAATTAGAAAGAAAAATATAGATAAATATCCTTCTTAAATATTTTATATAATACAGTTGGTCGGCTACTCTCAAAATTTGGAGTCATTTGGACTTAATAATCAAAAATTATGGCCGTTTTATTAAACAACGATAAACTGTCCATTTCAATCCAGTATTTTTAATTTCCAAAATGTGAAAGGGTATTTGTATTGGAATAAGCTTTCAAAGACGAATTATTTCTTTAACAAAGTCGGCTGTCTATATCTCCTATTTCACATTGAAACATCTCAGCTCCATTTGACTCTTAAATCACGAGATATTTCAGGAATACCATTCTGATATTATTTCTCATCCAGAATGGTGGGCTGGATTTAAAAGCACCATTTGGGCCCCTTGTTCTAAGATTTGGGCCCTGAAATTTTTATCCCAGACTCCTTAAATTGTACCTAAAACTATGGTGGATAATAATGGATTTTGGACTTCTGTATATAGCCCAGTAAATCAATCTTCATGAACAGTTTTGTTTCTTCACAGATTCATTGGTCTTGTTTTTGAGGACCATATGACCCTTCAAATGGTATAATTGGCTCATGGTACCTTATAATGAAATGTTTTATAGTTAAATGAACATCCTAAAAAATATGATCCACACAATTTGGATCAGTATAGTGATAGGTATTATTAAAACAGTAAACTGATTCAATTGGACTACTTCAAAAAATGCTCAAAAATCATACTTAATATTCAAACATTAATATTTCACAAAAATTATGCACATTTCATATAAAATCAGTAAAGGGATTATATAATAAGTCATGAAAATATTAATAACATAAACGATCTAGTTATGGGACCACACATTCCTCTAGCCAAAATAGTGGTTAACGGAACAACCTACCATAAAGGGACTCATATTTATCCTTATAAATCATTTAATAAAAGATATTATTGTTAGAACACCTAGAAAGATGTATATGTTTTTCCCTGAACCACAAAAATTAAGGATTCATGAATGGATCACGTCTTATAACATAGATATCATCCACTCTAACAGCACATGGTCTAAGAGGGTGATATGCTATACTCAATAGAACCTATGAACCCAAAGCTTTTTTATAGCCCTTTCTAGATCCATGATGTAACTAAAGTGTCTTGGTCCGATTTAATCAAACAAGGAACACAATGAAGGCTCAAATTTTCATTGATACGAACATTCCCATGATCATAAAAATGGATGGACTCCTAGAAAGTTAATATGTTTGTAACCCTATTAAACCTATTGACCATCACCCATACTGAATTACTACCTTGAGGGGATCTCATGAATACTTTCAAAAAATCCACAGTCAGGTCATTCCATTTACAATCATGAATGGATAACTGCTTAAATGTCTTGATTGTCACTAGTGCTCAACCATAACCTATTTGCTGATGGATCACTGAGTGATAAAGATTAAAATATTCCTCTTCATACCCTGCCATTAATTCTAATGACATATGTCTTGCTACATCTTGGTAGTCCTAGAGTTAATTTACCAAACATAGGCATCAAATTCTACTATCATTTATTCCCACATGTCTGATGGCACCTAGATACACCCATAGAAGAGTAGGATTTCATAATCATCGATAACCCAACGATGATGTGGGTTCTCACATCAGACTCTCAACTATAGGATGAGGCCCTTAGTATGAAATAGATATCTCATCTACAAATACTCTTGATGAGAGGATGTCACTTCTAGAGCCTCTAAAATTGTTTGCCTATTATGTACCTCAACCTCTAGGTGCATCTGAAAAAATAGATCTGTCAACTGCCACTCACTGTTGGCCTCCAGGTAGGCATGTCTCTGCGTCTTCTAGGATAGGGAATCATCCATATCATTAACCTTTTGCGATGTATAAGAAGGTTTAAATTTGAATTACTGTAGGTATTCTACCCACATGCATTGCCTCATATTCATTTCTGGTTGGCTAGACATGTATTTGAGAATATTGTGATCCATGTAAACTAAAAACAACTATCATTAAAAGTAGTTCATCTAAAAACACATGGCATAAACAACAACAACTATCTTGTGGTTTTATGTTGGTTAATTCCACTAATATGGTCTCACCTGAAAACACATATACACCACAACTCGATCTCTCAACATTTGAAATAATCTAAGAAGAAATCCTAATGCATCATAGTAAATAGTATAGCTCTTTCCTAGATCCGGTATAATGAGGATCATAACATATTTCAGTCTCCCTTCAAAAAAAGGCACTCTCACATGATTCTATGCTGATTAATTTCACACCCTCATTATTCAAGACTGTAAGAGGCACTACTCGGCATGAGAAGACTCGAAATAATATCTTATAACAGTTAACCATCCCCAATAAACTATACATATATATATATATAATACATTATTTGGTTGTTCCAAGAAAATAAAGAAACTCACCTACTCTGGGTCAACAAATATGCATACCTCAAAAATTATATGGCCTATGTAGTGAGCCTTACTTATCAAAAAGTAGCATTTTTGGGAAGAATATATAGTTGATTCGCTCTCATTGACTTCTAGATGATCTCAATATGGGTTTCGTAGACATTTGTTGTTGGATAATATGAAAATATGTCCTCAAAAAATAATACCATAAATGAATCCATGTACTGGTGGAAAACCCAATTCATCAAGGCCATGAAAATTATAGGTTCCTTCGTAATCCAAAATGGTATATCCAAAAACTCTTAAAAGACTTACCTACTTTTAATCACCGTTTAGGGAATGTTTGATAGTCTCACACACATTTGATGATATCCTGATCACAAATAAATATCAGTGAAAACTATATATTCTCTGAGTGGGTCAAATTTGTTGACTATAAAAGGATGTGGATATCAGGACTTCACTGTGAGCTGGTTCAAAATATTGTAATCAACACACAACATGAGGGTACCATCTCCCTTATTCATGAAAAAATTGTGTAAACATATAGTGATGTGTTAGTTCAGATACAACCCTTTTCCTCAAGATATTCTAACTACTTCTAGTGTTCTTGGAGATCAATAGGTGTGATCCTATAGGGATTATGGAACATTGGTGTCGTACCTTGCACTATCTCAATGAATAAATCCACATATCTCATTAGAGGTAAACTGATGAAATAATATAGTATAATATCTCAAAAATGATCCACCATTATATTGAATTCCACAAGTAGAATCCATGATTTCTCATAAATAAAACAGACATCTAGGTTGTCACCCTACACATCCTTGTATGCTCATGACTAGCTCGAATCTCCTGGATATCCCATCCACCCTAATGGCTATTAGAACATCCCTTTGGAGATTTAAATTACACCTCCCAGTGATAAAAACTAACATGGGATTGATAAGTCACTAAAGATTCTATACTGAGAATGATGTTAAAGCTAGTCATCTTACAGACATTGAAATTCAAAAAGAAATTCTACTCACCTTTTAAATGGGACACTCCATGCACTAGCTTATGACCTCTAATGAAAACATTATGGTTTGTTGAGAGTCATAATTCCACTAACGTACTCTATTTCTTATCATAGTTTTTCAAAAATTACAATAGATAATAAAGAGTGTGATACACCTATATCATATATGGTAGAAAAAGTACATGATACCTGAATAATATGAATTACTATAGAAGGCCATGGACTATTCTTATTTTGTGTAGGATTTACTACATAGATATGTCATGAATAGTGGATTTGAGATGTGGATTGAATATCCTAAGAAAGTATCCTCTATTTGAGCTGATCATATGAAGTCTAAATACATCATTCATGACCACTCCCTCATCAAGATCAACCGTACATAAAGAAACTCACATCATAAAATAAATTCAATAACCATGTACTTCATAGTGGTGTCATTATAGATCCATTCTCACTTGATACGTGATGGTTGTTTCGATTGAATTGTTGATGTTGACCCATCATGTTGCATGATTAGCACTTGATCAGATTTCTCATGAACGTGGTCTTCATTTGACCTACCCTACCACAGTAGTCACACACTATATAATTGTCGGTGCATGTCCTCTCTCTATCACTAGCCCCATTCACACCCTCAAATTGATGATTCCTTCATCTATATAAACTATCTTCATGCATAGAAACTAAAATTCCTCAAATCAAATTGCCACCTTCCCTAATGTTACTCTATATTATGATGTTCAGGTTTACTATATCTATAATGGAGGTCCGAAAAAAAAACATTAACATGTGATCAAATGTTATACCCTATCCCATCCTAAAAAACGGAACATTGTTGTTAGATCATCACTAGTATGTGTTTGAGAAAACAAATGGAGGTCGCTAAAATTATCAGATTACCCCATCACTAACATTGTTCCATACTGATGGTTCATGAACTCCTAAGCGTGGTCTACACTCAACATCGTTTGGAATAAGTAATCATAAAAGCCTATTTTTATCCCCACCCAAACCACACCCTAATGACTTATGTTTGGGGTAATAACATCATACCAAAGCTTAAAGTAGTCTTGAATCATGTAGGTAGTGATCATGACCATCCACCCTAGAGTTTCTTCTAGGTGGGTGATGATTGAAAACATGGATTCTATCCAAGACTACAAATCTTGAAATCCATCATCCCCCAAAATGGTGGGAGGATGTTATACTAAAACTCCTAGGTAAAATATTCCATGTTAGATTTAGGTCAAGAAATACCCAGTATTCTTTGCATAAAGTAAAAGAAGCTATATCTGAACTGAGAGTACACACGTACTGGAAAATAAACATGTGGTGCTTTAAGAGGCACTATAGGTGGACTTACCAGTGGCTTATAGCCCACCACCTCTAGATCATGCTCATCACCACCATATAGAAACACAAGATAAGGACATCAAGGTGGAATAATTCTAAAATTCCATTGATAATTATTTATATATGATTAATAACAAAACGTAGAAATGAAATCATGAGAGGATAGGTACCCTACCTTCCGATAGTGAGTCACAACCCTTGTACCACTCCTATATCTAGGTATATGTTATTAGAAAAAGACCTAGAAGGATCATAGGGGACACATCCTAATACCCACTACTATGGTTGGGTCAAGGTCAAGGCCTTGTCCCATCAAATATTGGTTCTAGTATATGGAGTTTTGAATTAAAGATATAGAAGAAAACACTCATTATATTACATTTAAAATAACCACCTAGTGGTAACCATTTCATTTTAAAACATTAATTTATTGAAATTTATTCTTATTTATTAGCATATTGATATCTCAATCTAGTTATTTGTGTCAGAAATTAAAAATTTATAAATCCTTATAGTGCTTATATTCTAAAATTGGAATATCAAGTAAATGTTACATGGTATGTACATTCAATATCAGGACATAATAAGTAATTTATGTTTATTTTATTGAATTAAACACTATTATTTATTGATATAAATAGTTTATTCATAAATATTCATTGGCATTCATAAAATAAATAAACTAATGTATGATTCATTAGAACCAATAGTTCTTGAATTGATCCTCAAATAATTGGTTAATTATGAATATATTATCAATTTATATAGGGAAACACCATTTATATTTATGTAGGAACATTAATTAATCCAATTTTCTTATTCCTGTAGAAAAATTAACACTTTATAGTATATAACAATCAAGGAACCTGCAATAATCACCTGTAATTCATGAAATGTGCACATAAATATATATGGGGTTAGCATAATGAATGAAATTTATGTCTTCTAGATCCTAGTATGATGCATGAATAGATACACCATCCTATCATTGGGCTAAGTTTGATGAAATCCAATATATTATAATATCAATCATAATATCATCAGAAAAAAGTGTGTCACCCATTAGTTAAATCTTTAAAACTGTAATAAGCACAACCAATAACAGCTTTATCCCATCCTATGTAATTTGGGATTCCCCTATATGTGGGTTAGATAATATCAAATTAATGATCATTACGAAACCCTATTTTTCACTAGTTTCCTTTCTAAATACAATACAGGAGTACAAAAGGAAAAATATATCTGATACCACTTTGTAGCAAGCTACCCAAGAAGCCACTAAGTGGTTCCCTGAGATGGTTGACCACATGACCTCAAGGGAGACTCCTTGTAAGCTAGAGGCTTCCAAATAACAGAGAGTGCCTAGGGTAGTTATTTGGGGAGACTATATCGTCATGATTTATAGTGAAATATAGAAGCAATATACAAATATGTTCAGATGAAAAATAATAAAACACCCAAATAAATCAATTATGGAAGTTGAGTAATAAATAGATACAAAATGATGATGATGATTATGTAAATATAACAATGATTATATGAGATACATGAGATAAGTAATATACCATATCCTAAATAGAACACACAAAGGTAAATGTAACTTCTATTACAAGCATCGTGAGTATAGGCTCTGTCTTCTGCACCTTTTATCTATCCTAAAACTCAGAATCATGCCCCAGATGTTGGCTTCTTCCCATTATCAATACCGATAATCATGATGTCATATTGGGAACAATGTGAGGACTAGGTAGGGTGTGGGATATATTCATTAGTCCTTTGGAAATGGTGTCTAGATCAAACTAGCCCGTGTATATAAAATGAGATGTGTTAAAATAATAAAAAATAATGTAAATAAATAACTAAATAAATAAATAATAAATTTGTCTCAGTTTATCATGTTATGACATACCTATACTAACTAATTTGGCCTAAGATAGATATCTCTAAATGAGTTAACCTATTCTAGAAAAAAATATTTTGAACATGGCACTATAAATAATCAATAAGAGGGTGGACAATCCCCAATCATGTGATTTGGTTTAGTGGATGCATCCCTTGAGTTCTTGCTAAATATTTGTATTTTTAAGTTTAATTTATATATTTAGAACTATGTATAGGCACCCTGAGCTAATGAATGTTGATCTATAGGGAATCCCATGTATCATTCATGGGGTGGATTTAAATTCCTTATACTATAAGAGTCCATCCCAGATAATCTATAAATATAATCCCATGTATCACTCTCATCATGGAATCTAGCCAACCCTCTATGCCTGTCACTCATATCTCACATAGGGGACCTTGTATCACTCATGACCTGGGTTTACCCTCTAGCCATGATACAATCATCAGTGTAACCTCTAGTGAACCAATATTTCTCATATGGAGGTAAGAAAACACATGGTGAGACCAAGTAGGTATAACTGGTATCCGTTTTGGCATGCCTATCTGCCATATCCATGATCCATATTAATTCTCGATGATCCCATACAAGATATCCCATAAGGATCCAAGTATCTCTCTCATCTTGGGCAAGAGATAAGGATAAGGAATCTCAATAAAAAGTTGTTTAGAAATGCCTGTAAATTGTATATTTTAATAATGTTTCCCAATATATTTAATAAAGTAATTCAACTATTTGATGGGGCATAGGGGTATAAGTAAGGGCCTATCCCTTTCTATTGATTCAATAAATAGTTCAAAATCAATTATTATATGAAAACACACCCATTATGTTTTTTAAATATTTAATGGATAGGGGAGATATTATATCAAGGAATAGAACACCGATAAAGGTGACCCATGTCAAAATGAATGACCTAAGAGGCGATTTACTATTATCTAAGATTATATTATTCATGAGAAACCATTTAAATTAATTTTTCTAATCTTTTAGGAGGCATTTCAAGAAATTATGAACAAGGAAACAACTATATACTATTTAAAATCACTAAAAATTATGGAAATAATATAGACAACATTACATAGGTTTATAGTTCTCTCCTCGTCCATTGTTGCCCCGCGAATCATTCTATAATGGGAGAAATCGGATGAGTCATCAATTCACCAGGAAATAAGGAAAATAATCTCACACAAGATTATAAAAAAATAGTGTAAGATAAAATAAGAATAGATGAATAATGAGTTTATAGAATATTTAATGGGATCCAATTCACATGATGATGAATGAATCAGAGATAAGATTAGGGGGATACCAAAAAGCCTAGGTTGGATTGGGAGGAGAATTCATGTAGCAGATGCTTAAGAATAATGAATTAGGAAGAGGGATTGAGGCATTAAAACCCTAATAGGTGAAATAAATTTCATTTCAACTTTAGAATTATGGTCACAAGGTTTTTCCACAAGGTGAGCCAAACCATGCACCAACCATTCAGTTTCTACTTCCCAATGAGTAACCTATCATCTAATGTCTACACGGTTTGACTAACCATGAACAGCCCATAAAAATGGCTCTATCACTTGTCTGAGACAAGTTACATGGTCATGAACCTCAGCCCATATATTTTAAAAGAAACCATGTTTCCTCCTTCATCACATTGAGTGCCCGCACAAATAAGTCACATGGTTAGCAGTAACAATTTTTTAACCATGCGGATGACCCTACACTTCCATATTTTGGATCTCAATGCTCTTAAATAGCCACAAAATATCTCAAACCACTAATTGGAATATTTATAAAATTTTAATCATAAAACAATAGGTTTTTAATAGTAAACTAAATGTTAGACCCTTATGAAAATCTAGGATGTTACACTCCCCCCAGTCTCCACATCCCAATGACTCATATATCACTTGGTAATGACTTAAAGGTCCCATAATCCAACTATTCTAGTGGATTCGACATCCTCGATGTTACATCACCATGGATAATATCCATTTTGAATTCAATTATCAGGTACCTCTTTTTGAACCATTTGGTGGTCTTTATCACAAGACCATAAATAGTGAGACATTTGGCCTATGGTTTATGACCATAAATGGAAATCCCTATGCAATAAGGTAATATACATCAGTAGTTGTAAATTAGTTCACAAAATGTTTAACCTATCCCCTGTTGTACCGACTATTTATAGGGTTTTAGAACTATCCATGGATATCCTTTTCTCTGTATCCTACATCTTATCTTAGGTATTTGAATATAAATTTCTTTTCATGGCCATGAGAAATGTGTTTTCATGACTTCAAGGGCCCCTCTTTTTGGAAATTAATGTATTCACCTAGAACATAGGTATTAGCCACTAGGCTATAAACCAAATCTTCTTTCTCTTGAAAAAAATATTCATTTAATTATAGAGATCCATGGGAACATTGCAAAAGAACTCATCACCCTAGAGTGATTCCTAATCATCCTTATCCTATAGAACCTAGTTTATCCCCCCTTGAAACAACTTTTAGATATATGATTTATATAATCCGAAACCAAAATATCCATTAGGATTTCATATCCTTGATATTAGGTCATCATCTTAAAAACACTTCTTTGAAACAAGGACGTATGGTGCCAAAACCCTTCGTCCAAACTTATCCATAATAGGTTAATAATGGATACTAGGTATATATCCCTTATTTAATACTCATCATCTATGAATTAAAAGAGGATCCAAGGTTCCAGAACCCTTTATGAATAATCATCCTCCATACATAACCAAGAGGGTTGGAATTTAGAAACCCTCTTGAGTACTCATCCTCCATTACCCAACTCATGTGTTTCATATCTAGATCCCCCATATAATCCACTATAGACATTGGTATAGAGTGTGACCATATTCAAGGGACCCCTCTACATGGCTAAGAAATATTTGGATCCAAATTAGGGCCCATAACCCCTCATTTAACGGAATAGTTTTCATGTAAAAATGACCTATAGTCCCTCACAACATTGAAGGGTATCACTATGACTTAGTGTGTTTTGAGATTGCCCCAAAAATGTTCTCAACCTATCATCATCTGTGACTCAAAGACCAAAAAAATATTACTTTGAATAATTCATGTATCCCCTTGCGATAAATTCATCTTTTTATGATCATGGAAAAATTTAGCACTCAAATAAGTAAACACATAAAACATGTAAGTTGAAAAATAAATAGAAGGTTGTGTAATGTAATGTTATAAACCTTCCAGAAAATCACTACTCATAAGAATCTTAATAAAAGGTAACTGAATTTTTTTGGTGAGATAACATGATATTATTACATGAAATCATCAGATGGATATATCTTTTGATGTGATCAAATGAGAGTGGAAAAAAGGAGAGATTCAAAATTGTGTGTTTAAGGTGACATGAATCAAAATTTCTCTCTCCAATTTATAAGACATTTTCATGGAATACCAAGGGTCATTTAGGAAACCAAATTTCACCCAAATAACGAATAGGAATAATCCAAAGGGAACCAAGCAGAAAATTACTTCCTCATAAGTTATTTCTTTTCGAACTCACTTATATGAGGGAGGGGGTATTTTTTTATTCCAACATGATAAAAAATTGTAAAATGTGTGGTTGAAAAATACCCAAAACTAAACTTTAATTTTAGGTTTATGTAATATAAGAGAGTTAATAACAACTTTTGAGTTATGTGTTCATGTTTCATGATCAAATTACCCTATAATGAGAGAGACAATCACATAAAAAATCAAAAAATTCAATAAACATGTTGAAGAAAAGACGAGAGGATATTCAAGATGAGGTTCAAAAATGATTGTGTAACTTAGTCTTACTCATGATACTCTTACTAGAGACATGTGGTTTCATAACTGTTAAAGGTTTAGTTTAACCCAGATTTCTGAGGTGGTCCATTCACACAGTCATTATTTATTACACATTGCATATGAAGTTACATGGTCACCCCATGACAGACAGATCACATGACCCATCTAGGTAAATTAATATATAAAAGTACTTTATCATAATACTATTCTTCCCATATTACATAAATAGATACCACCAATTAAAAATGACATAATCACACGTGATACATGATCCTATTCCGTTTTATCAAGAAGGAAAATCAATCTATTCAATCTAGGTTATACAGTGTGACTACCATGTGAAGTGGACTAAATAGAATAGGTTGAAACTACAAACCCCACCCCATAAATTCAAATAAAAAACAGACTAGGGATAGAAACATAGATGTATGGATTTATGATGATAAGGGATCACATGATATCATAGACATTTTTCTAAATAATTCAATGAATAACTCAGTGAAAATTCATAAATAATGGATGAAATTTCTTCATGAACACACGTGAAATAGAAGATCATGTAGTGACCCTAGATCACATAATAATTTAATGACTTCTTGTTGTTGTGATATTAAGATAACTTATTGTAAATGTGATCATTTCATGCGATTGGAAAACCACAACATAAATTACAAGATCTGTTTAACTATATGTGCTTGAGCACTAACATGAACCACATAGACATCATGTGAAAGTGTGATAGCACGAACATCACATTAAATACATGGCATTACATTCATCATGTAGTGAACATGACCCCATATATTACATCACATGACTTCATATCCCTCATGTGAAATATATGATACTTCATTCTTCACACCAAGAACATGTCCCTATTTCAATCATGGGATATCCCAAATACTCTAAGTATATCATACCTCATGAGGATATAACTTTTACATATCATCAAATACTCCCTAAATCATAAAGATATAATAATTTTTAGTTATTTCCATCACTAGTTTCTATTACTCAATAATGGAAAAGGTGAACTACGAGGATTATGATTCTTCTTATGGTTAGGATATGGAGAAAACTTCTTCATTGTATAATCCCCTTGATTCCATCATATATATCATGTAGTTACACTTGACTATATTCCATTTGAAGACCATTATTCCCCCATATATATCTCATGTTTCAATATTCCCTATAGAAGTTTATGATTATTTTTAAATGGGTCTGTACTCTATGTGGTTTTCATCATCACATTCCCATCATGGAATCCCCAGTGTCAAATCCCGTTATAAAACTAATTTTTTATCCACTATGATGTGTCTAATCATATTTTATCACTTTTTTCTCACACCAAGAATGAACCACATCAGATTAGATATCTATGAATATCATTCCAATGAAATTATTGAAATTCCTCTTACATGACCCTCATACATTTCTATAATTCTTAACTATATCATTTTTATTTTAACGTGGTATTATCATAATATTAACTACGGAGAATTTGATTCCTATAATAAAAAGGATACATAAAAAACACTCCAAGGATTGAGCTCCCCATATACAAATCATAATACCCTCATGTAGGTGTCATGCAATTCTGCATGTCCATGTTCCACATGGAGAAAATAATGACTTAGATATATCATTTAATTTTCACATTTACATTTTGCTGTTGGAAATTAAAAACATTAACAAATGACATTAAACTACATAATTTGAACCAATCAGTTTATATTAAACTATGTAACATGTTCTACATGGTATTTGATTCTTAACTTGTTGGGATACATAAGAAAAATCTATAATGATCAATTCTAATGACATCAAATTTTCAATTTTTATATGTGTTGGTCTATATACCCCATGAGATTACATACAATCATATTTTTCTATAATCATGAGAGTCTAAAGGTTATATCCATTAGGGATATATTCCATCTAGATCCCATCATATCATCCTAACAATCCATATTATTTTTGGGGATCACAGTCACAAATCTATATTCCTTATGAAGAAATATCCTCCTCATTCAACCATATTCTCGATGGTATTCATCTTTACAAGGACATACTCCTTATACCATCATATCATATGTCCATGTTTTATTATATATGAGGATCACATTAAGAAATCCATATTCCACATGAAACCAACTCATCCTCATTGGACAATATTCCCACTAACTCTAATGAGATACACCAACTCAAGTATAATTTCCCCACACCGATTATTTCTAGGAAGCTTTTCCCCAAACATCCTTATCTCATTATGTTAAACAACATGGATAGGTCCTCACCATATGTCATTAAAATGTATGAAAAATCCTGAATTTTTTACATTACAATTCGGTTTGTAGGTATATATTGTAAGACCCATCATAGGACCAATCATGAAACTATAAACTCTTATCGCCTTAATATACAGTAATGAACACTAGGGTTCTCAGATATTGGGATTAAAAAATCTTTTTCCCCCAAAATCCATCATTTCTATATAATAATGGGTAATATGATAGAGAAGATATGATTAATATAGATGCATTCAAAAATAGTATACCTTTAATGTGTACAAATATCTACATTAGTAGTAGTTTGTAGTATATCAATAATATTATGGTAACTAGTCCCACATTAGGTTTTGGGGAAATTAAAAAAACATATCTTATATCTATATGAAATCCCTAAGTAGGTAATAGATCAACCCTGTAGGGTGCAATGAGCCTAACCTCCCTTTATCTCGACCAGTACAGCTTCTTATGTATCCTTTGAAACAAACTACAATGGCTATCCATGTTGGGGTTGAGTTTCATAACATGTTATGGATGTGGGAATTGTTTGGTATTTACATGGATAAACCAAGAAGATATGAACTACACCTGGGAAAATGAATATTCCTAGAAGAAACATTGTTGAAACCCTTTCATAGAGATAAAGTATTAAAATGTTTCCACAAAAGTTGTATTTAAAACTAACATTGAAATATTTTTTACTCAACTTTTCATGATATATTTCTGTAAAAGTAACAATGAAACACATTTTAATATTAATTTTTTGTTAAACCAATATTTAATGACATACTGGAGAGGCTTTGAAAGTGGGGTTTTTCAAAAATTGATGTTGAATGTTTATATATAAACTTTTAAACATATTGTAAAATATATAATTTTGGTCTTATAATCACTAAGTGACCCATCAAACAAAAAAAAAATGCACAAATATAAAATAAGTACAAAAATTAATTGAGAACATTAAAATGTTTTTGGAAAATATACATATAAATAAATCTAAATCACCAAATAATTAAAACATTTAAAATGGACTTCAAATAAATTTTGAAGTTGTATCAAGTTGTTTTATTTTTAGAGATAAAAAACATAAAAAACGCAAAAAATAAAGCGTTAGGAATCTAAAAATATATGATATTTTTTAATATTATTAGTGCTATAATGAAAGTAACATTTTAAAATCTATTATTATTCTATTCATGATTATCTGATGAATGAATAATAAATCATTATACCCAGATACAATATTTCCTCATTTATAATGAAATTACATGGATGAAATTATATTTTAAAAATAAAAACATTATATTCATAAGAAAAAACATTTATTCAATAATATTAATGTTAACCACCTATTCTGTTCTATATATAATTTATTATGGCTCCACTGTTGAAATGTAATACATGATGAAATAAATCTATGACATATTATAATTCCAAATATAAAATATCAAAAATTAATTAGAATGAAAATATTAATATTAGATAATAAGAATAATATAATAATACTTAGTTCTTTATAAATTTTATTAATATTATCCAATAACCACCAAATAAAGAGAATGACCAATATGTGTTACATCCATTTAAGAAAAATATGCATAACATCCAATGACCACTAAAATAAAAAAAATCACTGCACTAATGAAAGTATAATAAATACTAATTATTAATTATAAATTTGATATTAACATTATGTTAATGTGAAAATACAACATGTATTTTTGTGTTTTTTTAAATATTATATGTATATATATTCATTTCTAGCATTTTATTTCATGTATTTCACAATTTTTTTATGGTATTTAGAATCCATAAAATGGAAAATAGTAGTACAATAATATTGAACGTAACATGTGTGGATATTCATGATTAGAAAATTATTTTCATGAAATTATAACATATGTTTACTTAATGAACTGAAATTAATAAATGAAATTTTATTATATTGAAAAACTACAACATAGGAATAATAAGCTCCTCAACCATTTAAAAAACATGATCTAAGTTTTAAATATATTTAATATATAATATCTTTCATATATATAATCAGTAAGAGGAAAAGAATAATAGTTAATTAATATTAAATATTTTTGGTTCCATTTTTTTTACACCATCAATATATGTAGAATTTTCTAATGGTGTTGGAGCCTGAAATATTTCAATATGTCGTAGAGTTTACATTGATATAAAATACACTTATAGATGGTGTGTTTAATAAAATATTATAAGTAATAATGATTTTATTAATAAATAAAATATGGAAAAAATACATACCTCACTTGTTAGTAGATGATAAATTTTATTTGGCCAAAGTAAAAATGTGCAATAATCTATCAAAAAAATGGACACCTCCTCTATTGGAAGAGATAATGGATTTTTAAAATTAATAAAATCATTTACTACTACTATTTCGTGACCAAAATATATAAACCCATGCTTAACGTACATGAATATTACATCAATTTATAAAAATATTCAACACATTTCAAAAATAGATCCCCCAATACCACAATAGTTTAGTGTAATTGGAAACATGGAAACAAAAATCTACTAACCTAGTAAAACAACATAAAAATATACCATAATGTTCATCACCTTTAGTACATCAACATAAAATTATTATAACATGGGGAAATAGAATATAAGAAAGGGGTTATCTCAAATGATCGATAGTTAAAAAAGGGAGATATGTAAGCATAATCATGAGCATAAGGTTATGAGGACATGATCTTGAAAATGGTAGATAAAACCCCACATATCAAAGATAATATACATCAATCATGGAATAATACTTGGTAATTCATATGAAATTAATCATAATAAAATAAAGAACATAATCTATGAATGAATAACACAAAAACAAAATGTTGAATTTTAGAAAACACATATGAATATTATAATGATTTCTATAGTAGTGAAGGACCACATGAACCTCATCCTATTTGGTGAGCACTATTCAAGTGCATCAATTAGTCCCAAGATCAAATCTGGGAAAAGGATTAATTTCTTGTTATTGTAGTAGTACTATAGTAGGTACTCTAGTAGTTGGAAAAATTCACCATCGGGCCATTGGTTTGGTCATTGGGTCTTTCTGGCCTTTAGGCCACCCATGAATTCAGGTTAGTAATTCTTTCAGGCCATGTTATAGCCTTCGAGCCAGCTCAATGCCTTCAAGACACCACAAGACCATCGAGCCACAAGATGTGTAAACATAAACTAGACATATTCTAAAAATAATAACATCCAGAAGAGGATTCAGATTAATGTACATTCACAAGAGCATAGATTTGGATTTTTCATAATGAGAGGGTATGAATGTTTCCATTATTACAAGGCTTGTTCATCTCTACATAGTACAACTATCCGAATATCCATGTGACGGTGGAGAGATAATCACGATGCATATACAAGAGAGGGGAAGTTTCATGTAGTCATAGTCTAGGTTGAGTTCCTTTAAGTCCTTCGGATCCTATAATGTCACGAAGTCCATAATCCATGTAGGGGTCCCATTCAACAATTAGAAGGTGGATTATCAAAATTTCTTAGAAAATGAAGACTTATAGTCCATTAAGGAATTATATAGTTTTCATGGCATTACTACTGAGGCCATCTTAGTACACTAAGTCCATTACTAATCCAATGTCCAAAAACATTCTGGACCTGTATTGCTGAACCAATTTACTCCTTTTTCTAGTGCTCTAATACTGGTTCATATCACATTCCATCCCTCTAATACTAATCATAGTTAATTTTTGATTCCCACTATATAATATTAAACAAATATCATTTCTCATTTCAATCTTGTAATACTGAACTGTTCTCATTTCTCCTTCCATACATGTTTATCTCATGATATATAGATATATACTCATTTCATTGGAGGGAGATATAGTTACCACTAATATAATAATTAAATAATACATACAGGTCCCAAAAATCATAAATAATCATTTCATAACCCATGAAATGGTTTGGGAATCATAAACATGTCATAACTTTTGGAAAATGATATAGGTTCCATAAATAATTCCTCAAAATCATAACTAATGAAAAAGAAACAGATTTCATAAACATATATGTCATGAAAGAGAAATATTTTTCATAAAAACAATGACATTGAGAATAAACCATTTATATAAATAATGATAAATAATCCTTAAGATCATTTCTTAAAAGGGAATGAGTAACATTAATCGATGTCATCTTATATGGAAAATATTTTAAAAAAATGATTCCAAAAGTATCTTATGGAATATTTCCATTCTTCTTTCATTTTTATAATACATAAAAAAATTTCAAAATCATTTTCATATAAAATAACTTAAAAAATTATAAATAATACTTGAAATCATTTTAAAAACATTTTTCCATGAAAATATATAAAATTTTATTCAACATGTTTTAAAAATCATTTTCTTTGAAAACAGATTGAAAACATATAAAAAATCTTGAAATATGTTTAAAATTTTTTTCTTGATAACATTTCAAATAATCATACAAATATTTTTAAAATCATATCATTTAAAATAATTTCAAAACATATAAATAAGGATTTAAAACGTTTTCAAAATAATTTTCCTTGAAATATTTTAAAAGATGTTTCAAAACATTATGAAATAAATTATCCTTGATAACTTATAAAAGAATAATAATTTTTTTATTTTTTTAAAATATTATAATATAAGATTGAACAAATTTTTATTTTTTTCTTAATTTACAAATGATCATTGAAAACTTTTTGGAAAAATTTTTCCGTGAAAACTTATGCATGATTCTTGATTTAATTTTGAAAAATAATTTCAATGAAAACATTTAAAAGAAGTATAAAAATATTTTGAAAAAAAATACTATCAAAATTACATTAAAAAAACATTTTTAAACATTATCCTTTTAAAAATTCAATGTAATCTTTAGAGAAATGACGACGGGTAAACTCATACATGTCGTACGAGGTAAAAAGAAAATTCTTTTAGCATAGTAAAATGGTTAGAAAAAATCATTATTCAAGCAGAGAAAACAATATTCCATTGAAGATATTAGTAAAAGGAAAAAAGGGTAAAAATGTCTTTTAATGATAATAGAATATTTGTACAATATTATTGGATCCCTATTTATAAAAAAATGTTCATACCGAAGAGAGGGTAAATTCTGGTATTATTTAGAACACATTCCTAACAATATAATGCCCTAATGTGTAGAACAACGGTACCAATACATGAATATATGATTATTATGCCAAGGATAATATAATTAACGAGTTCTAAAATTGGGTGAATCATAATATTTCATCAACGGAAGCATAAACATAACAAAACTCGATAAATGATTATATTGTTTCAATAAACACTTACAACTTGGTCACGTTGAACCATAATCCCAATATAAGAAATTAAATTTAAATGAAGCCCAAAATATCTGGAAATTAATTATATTGACGATATATTATATCAATGATATTATGTACACCTTATATGAAAATATATGTTCATTACATCGCATGAGTCTCAAAGAAGGATAAATGGGACAAAATAATCTTATCGATTTAGGATCTTTTGAAACATAAAACCCATGATTTAAACATAAAAAAAATGGATATTTAAAATTACATAAGTTTATTCAAAATAATAATTGAATATATAAAAGTTCAGTGTATATATTATAAAAATAAATGGGTTGTGAATAAATCATGTATCTCACGAAAATAAAAAGTGAGATTAAATCCCCTTACCTTGTGTCTTGACTTTCATCATACACATTCAGAACACATGTATAATAAATATAAATTTATTCTAAATATTTTCAGAACCATTATATTATATTAAATAACATATATGGTTTTTTCATGACCCTATATCACTCTCTTGTTAACTATCCTATGTTAAGATTTCACTTTGGGTAATATTCACTTTGTTCTTTGCATGTGACATAATTTGTTACAACATTTGTACATATGCATATATCATGATTAAAAAATTAAAAACATGATATAAATATAATTTATATTCAATATATGTGTATTACAATAAGCTATATAATATAAAATTATGAAATTGAATACATTGTTCATGGATACAGTAAGCCGTATGTATGCATGAATGATGCTTCCATCATTATTGTCATTTTGAAAGAAAGAAGGAAAATTAAATATATTCATATATGTATATAATGTCCTTAAATTATCATTATAATTATATATATATCATATAATATCACTAAAAAAATCCTTAATACATTTCATGTATTTTATGAATGAATCACATCGCTTTGAGGGAGCGGTAGTCCACACATCCTCAAATGAAATTATCATATTAACACAAAATGGAATGTATAATGATATATGTTTTAAAATAAATATTGAAGAATAAATAAATTATAAATATAATTTATAACATATAAAAATATATTTTCCATTATTATTTCCTCCATGAGAGGCTGTAAAGGAAATATTAACAATCATCATTTTGTGAGACTGTAGTTCGCCAAACACGTAAATAGTATGTTCGTTAACCATTAGATGGAGGTGTTTGTAATTGTAGGTAAAACATTATTATAAAAAAATAGTATATAAATAATACTTGTTTTTTTATACATTCATGGACTAAATAGATTGGAGGGGTGGAGAATGAAAATAAAATAAATGATCTTGAGAGAAGTTGTTACTTCTTAATCGGGTAACTCATTTTGGTTTGTGCCTAAATACATCCATAAAAGACATTAATTCAAATGGAAGGATTCAAAGAGGAATTAAAATATGTTGGGAATTGTATTGGAATTATTTTGACTGATCTTATGTGGTTTTATAGTTTTGAAGAAGAGGTATAGGTGATTGCCTTTTATAGGAAAGTGAAATGACATAAATGGAATTTTTTAATACAAGTTAGACGTAACCTTGTTTTTACCAAAAAAATCCATAACAAACCATCCAAATAAAATAATTTAAGGATAATTTATGAATAATTTATATAAAATGGGTGTTGGGTAAGTTTTTATGTTGTTTTGGGTCTTTAATTTAAGGTTTACTCCTTTGTTAAGCTTAATTTTACATTACTCGATGTAATTAATTTTAATTACATTGACTGATCATTTTAGTCAAAAACTAAGTTGAAGTTCGTAAACAATATAAATTATTTAAATTCCAAATTTTTAATCCATTTTTAAAAATTAAAAAAACAAATTTGGTATAAATTAACATAAATTTAATCCCACAGTAGAGTCGACAATGCTTGTTTTTAAAGTAAAAACATTCAACAGTTTTATATATTTTATATTTAATTTCGAAATGAAATTGATTCCAATAACCTATATTGTATTAATTGATACAAATATTATCTAAATAATCTCTGATATAAATTTAAAATATAATTTATCCATATAGGAAAATTTTGTTTTGAATTATAATCTTGTATTTTTAACAATTAATTAGAAAAACGAATCCTTATTGGAAAATAAAAAAAACATATTACCCAAAGCTAATTTTTATGTGTTAATTTCTATTATGAAGTTTTTTTGATATTTTGAATATAAAAAATGTTCCAAAAATTGGATTTAAATTGGGTTCACCAATAAAATGTGTTAAAACTACTATTATAAAAATATAGGGTTTTAAGTATAAAATTGGGTTTGTTATTATCTTATGTATATAAAATCTTTTTGATGAATATCAAAACTTTATTATTGAAAATATAACATATATATTACACTTATTTTAATAAATAATTTAATTATTTAAATTTATTAGGGTAAAACAACTTTGTGACCATAAAAATAATAATAATCCCCTTTATATTTAATTGGTTATCATATTCACTACCAACTAATTGGTAACCAATGAATTTATATTGTATTTTCAAAAACCATATATTTTTATAAATTACACATTAATATTCATAATTTCTAATTTAACGGCTAGGTTATATCTTATCATATTAAATAATAACATTTTAATAATATATTATTATTTGGTAAAACTCAGTCTTGTGTGTTACGCAAGATATTGAGGAAAGTTATTGTTGAGTGTAATGTATGATAAACATAGCATTTCATATAGATTAAGGTAAACTTTATTTTGTGTGTAGCTAACATATAATGCAATACAAAAATAGTTCTTTAATATAAAATAAAATATTCTTAGGGTTTCATGAAATAAAAAATATCAAAAAAGGTAAACTAATTGGAAAAATAATTTTAAAAATATTGGGGTGTTATATTCTACCCCTCTAAAAAAGAATTTTTTCCTCCTAATTCCTCTTGGTTAAAAATATTTTAATAGTTTAATGTTCCATTAAAAGAAACCCACATCAAAAAAATACAGACTAAAACATCCTTTAAAAAGGAATGTCGGAAACAAAACAGTTACCCAAAGTAAAATATAAATAGGTTTCCACATAATAGAACATAAGTGGGATGTGAAAACATGGATATGGAAGAAAAATCCAACTATAATATTCTGATGGAGGGTGATAGAGAATAATGTTAAGAGAAATATAAAAATCAGAAAATCCATAAATCAATGATGACCCATGGTACCTTATCATTCATTAAAAATAAAGGTACTAGGATAACATTTTTGGATTGAAGATACCTTTGTCCTAAAATTGAATAATTTCAAATAAAATATAGACTTTCATTATTTCATGAAATCGTACCCTTTTATTGTTCATTTATCCACTTCACCTCCTCCTCAAAAAAGAAATGTGACTTTTTCATTCATAAATTATTAGTAGATCATGAGATATGCGATACTCCATCACTTTTGTCATTGGTAATCACCAACACAGATTTGTTAAATCATGTTATCCAATATGTAGAAATCCTCATGTGGTGAGATATTACTTTAATCTTATCAAATTTATCCTATGATTAACATTAACTTTTCATGAATGGATAAACTTATAACCCTTCTGAAATATTAAAATCCCAATATTTAGAAACAATTAAATGAAATCATATTAATATTGATCGCTCATATATTTCAATGTTTCTCTTGGTTGTTACATTCAAAACATGTGAATACCATAATATTATATTACCATGAAACATGGTACTAACCTGAATTACCAATGTTTTTGTAAAACATGCATGATTTCTTATTCCAATTATTGTTGGATATATTATTTAAATCAAATATGTTTTATACTTCGTCATTAAATACATAGACCGCTTTTTAAATAATCAGTTCTTGGTTAATCCATATCCTCAAATTTAATTACTCATATCCAACATATCTTTATCCAATGGTCATTATCTCATCACCAGGCATTAATTAAAGGATGCATTCCCTTAATAAAAATATAAACATTCCAAAAAATAACCATTCAATATATCTTTTTTATTCCATAAAATTTCATATAATGGATGTTCTTATATATTTCATGATTAATATAACCAAAGAATTGAATTCAACGACCTAAATAATTTATTATGAAAACATTTTTATTAAACCATTACTTTGGCTACATCAACTTTTTACTTAATATATCTTTCTTAGAAAATGAAATATTAATCATGTATTAAGGTTCCTCAACCTCAATATAATAATGAATAATTTGTTTAATGTAAAAAACACTGGAATAAAATCACATACCTTTCCAATATCGTTACCTATCCATTTATCTTCATAATTTTAACCAATACCCAAACCACCTTCGTAATTCTCCTCATGATATTTCCACTTGGGAAATCAATTCTCATAATGCCCATAATTTCCACATATGAAACATTAATTGTTAATCATGTTCCTTATATTTTTCTTCGTTGAATAAAACTAGAAAGTAATGTTTGAGAAATATTTACCATATTGGGATACCATATAATCAAGAAATATTACTTAAATATTATTTATAGGGTTTCTCAGTCATAGATCATACTTTATTAATATAAAAATAATTAGGTTTTCTCTAGTTTATAAATAGTTATGATTTATTTAAATCCATCATGATGGTTCATAAAGTGATTGTGAATTACCAAAGAATATCCCTTGGGAGTGTCAAACTAAGTGTCCATCAAGGCTCATTGTCAGGTACCAGATTCACTAGAGTGACGCCAAGAAAATCATGTTAGAGTTATTACCCCTAGTTACATATATTGTATAAGAACATCCACTTGTAGTGTCCATGAAGGTATGTATTTCTAAGAATATACTCACTCTATCATTTACCAAAAGTCGTGGAAATTTTCCAATACGTTAACTAATCCTTTTTTATATCCTTAGAGACCTCCCTTGACACTACCATAGACTTATACATAGGTATCTCACTAAAGTTTTCTCATCATAGTTTCCAAGGGTTGACTAAACCATTTATTTGATACCATCTATAGAGACCCCAGATTAACATATATGTATATTACATCATTTTAGATGAATATTTAGTAGATTATAAATTTACATGCCTGAGGACCATAATTGTTTAGTGTATTTAGAAACATAAAAGTAGATTCTTATATCCTTGTGAAAGATCATAAACATCTCCCATAATAATTTCCACCATTAGTACTTCAATCTAAAACCATTCTTCATAATCTTGGGAATGGAAACATAAGAAATTGGTGAGCCCCAATGATCAATAAGTGTAAAAAGGGATATATGTAAGAATAATCATGAGCATAAGGGTCTGACTACATGATCATGAAAATAGATGATCATACAATACATATAAAATATCATATACATGAATCATTGAATAAATCTTGATAGTTCATAATAAACAAATCATAATGAAATAAATAACATAATCCATGAAAGTATGAAAAAGGGAAATATATGGAATTGTAGAAAACACATAATCATATACTAAGATTATTTATAGTATCCAAGGCATTGCTACTAAGGACATCTTAGTAGACAATATCTTTTACTGAACTGGGTTCTTATACTATTCCATCCCTGTATTACTAAACCGACTCCACTCCTCATTTCATCCCTCTAATACCCAATTTAGTTCATTTGTTGTTCCAACATAATAATACCGAAACAAGTTCCTTTCTCATTCTAGCCCTATAATACAAGACCCAGTTCATTTCTCATTCCCCACATGTAATATTGAACTGAGTTCATTTCTGATTCCATAGCTGTCTATCTCATGAGATATAAATCATTACACAATGAATTATAAGGAGATATAGGTCACCACTATCTCATAATTAAATCAAACATAAATGTCCTTTAAATCCTAAACAATCATATCATAACCCATGAAATGAAATTGGTATCATAAACATATTACAGCCTTTGTAAAAAGATATAGGTTCCATAATCATTTCATCAAAATAATAAACCATGAAATGGAAATGGATTTCTTAAACATATAACCCATGAATAATAATTGAGTTTGATAAATATCATGACATTGAGAATAACCCATTCATAGAAAGAATATTAATGGTACCTATAAATAATTTCTTATATGGGAATGAATAACATCTATGTATGTCATCATAGATGGAAAATAATTTTGAAATAACATTAAAAAAATTTCTTAAGGAAAATATAATTTCTTATTAGAAAAAACGATTTTAAATACATAAATAATTATCCTATAAAGTACCCTAAAACTTATAAATATGAATTGAAATAATTTGGACGAAATATACCTTGGAAACTTCAAAAATAATCTTCAAAAAAATTTTAAAAGGAATTTCATTGAAAACACATTGAAACATAAAAAAAGATAAAAATATTTTCAAAACAAATTTACCTGAAAATATATGAACGAATCATGATTTTTTTTTGAAAACCACTTCTATAAAATGAATTTGAAATTTTATAAATAATTATGGTAAACATTTTTTATAATTTTTTTTGAAAAAATATAAAATATTATTGAAATAATTTTGAGAATAATTGTTCTTTGAAAATATATAAATGAAGTTAGAATTTTTTTATAAAATCCCTTAAAAACATATAAAATATATTTAAATTATTTTGAAACCAATTTTCCTTTAAAATTTATAAAATAAACCTGAAATCATTTTTAAAAAAATATCATTGAAATATTATAAAAGAAGATTAAAAATAGTTTTAAAAATATATTCCATTAAAACATATAAAGGAGGATTGAAAGAAAATTTGAAAACAAATATCCTTGAAAATTACTTTTCAAAGAATTTTATTAAAATTTTACATTTTAAAAATGTAATGGAATCTTCAAATATATGATGATCGGTAAATCCATACATGCCGTACGATGTAAAAGGAACATTTTTTCACAATAAGAAGGATAGAAAAATTCGTTGTTGGATTGCGACACAAATATTCCTTTGAATAGATTTGTAAAAGACAAAAAGGATAAAAAATTACTTTAATTATTATATAATAATTGTACAATATTCCTGTAACCCTGTTTAGAAAACATATATTTTTGACTGAAGAGATGGTAATATCATGTTTTGTTTAAAACACTTTGTTAACTATAAAATATAAAAAATAGTATAAAACTTATTCCAATACATGAATACATCATGAATAACATTATGGGAATAAAATTCATGAGTTCCCTTTATGGATGGATCAAAATTTATCATAAAACAATTAATAAACATAAATTATCTCAAAAAACAATGATATTATTTCAATAAACTCTTAACACATGGTAAATAAGAATAATAATTCCTATAAAATAAATTTAAATAAAATTAATCTTAAAATATCATTAAATTAATTATATTAGTGATATAACATGTCAATGGAAGGATGTACCCCTCATATGAAAATATTGGTGCATAACATGGCATCATTCTCAAAGAAGGTAATCTAAGACAAAACTATCTTACCGATTGGGAAACTTGTGAAACATACACCCCATTAAAGAAAGATAATAAAATGTACATTAAAATACCAATAAATTTAATTAGAAGAGCCATTTAATACAACCATGTTCATAATAAACAACACATACATGTTATGGGTGGTGAATAAAACAGTATCTCACGAAAAAAAAGTGAGATGAAATCCCCATACCTTGTGTCTTGAATATCATAATACTCATTCAATACACCTTTAAAATATATATAAATTTATTATATATCTTTTATTGAACCATATTATTATATATAATAACATATATGTTTTTTATGACCTCATGTCACCTTATTGTTCACAATCCAATGATAAGGATTCACTTCGGGTAGTATTTTATTTGGTCATCACACATGTCTAAATTTTTTATATTTGTTTCTTTATAATTATATAATGAATCTATAATTTAAACCATGATATAAATAAAATTTATATTCGGTATATATTTTTTTACAATAATTTATATATCATAGAAGTATGAAATAGAATAAATTATTCAGGGAGATAGTAAGTCGTATGTTCGTATGAATGTTACATCCATTTTTATTGTCATATTGAAATAAATAAAGAATATTACATATATATATATATATTTCCGTTAAAATATCAATATAATGTTATATATATTATATAGTTTTACTAAACCCATCCTAAATACATTCCATGTAGTGTGTGAATAAATCACATTGCTTTGAGGGGTGGTAGTCCACACTTCCTCAAACGAAATTATCATATTAAAAAAATGGTACATATAAAGATAAATGTTTTAAAATAATTAAGTAATATTAAAAATAAAAATAATATATAATATATAACATATTTAAATAGAGTTTCAATCATTATATCCACTATGAGATAACGTTCAGAAAAATGAAAAATTGTTGATTAGTGTAGCGGTAGTGCCTCGTACAGATAAATAGTATGTTCGTTACAAATTTTATGGAGGTGTGTGTAAGTATATGTCGACCATTTAGAATAAATATATCATAGTAAATTTATTTACATTTTTTATAAAATTATATAAAAAAGTGAGTGGTGGGGTAGAGGAGAAAAATAAAATAAAGGAGCTTGAGAGAAGGCCTGACCTCTTAATCAAGTAACTCATTTTTGTTTATGCCAAAAGGATTCCTTGGAAGACATTATATACAAATGGAGTATTAAATTAGTAGAGTATGGAGTTTGGGATGTGTGTTGGGTAGATATTTTTTTGAAACTATGTGGTTTGTGGGGTGTGAGGAATAGGTAGAGGTGGTAACATTTGATAGGTATGGGAAATGACGCGTTTGGTATTTTTGAAAACATGTTAGGTGTACCAACGTTCTTACAAAAAAAAGTCATAAAAAACGAAAAAAATAAATAATAGAAGGTTAATTTACAAATAATTAAAATATAAGGGGTTTTGGACAAGGATTTAGGTTTCATTGGGTCTTAAATTTAAGATTTAGCCCTTGATTATGATTTATTTTACCATAATCAATGTAATTAATTTTAATTATATTCACTAATATTTTTGGTAAAAAAGTATTTTGGCCTCATTAGAAATTTTATATTATTATAATTACAAATATTTAATACAATTATATAAATTCCAAATTTATATTTGGCCTAAATTAAATTAAATTTAATCCCATAGTTGGGTCGAAAACAAGGGGTTTTAATGTGAATATTTTATAATGATTTCTATGTTTTTATATAAAATTTCATAGTAAAATTAATTTAAATGAACTAAAATGGATTAAAATTTAAATATATTATCTAAATAAACTTCTAAACTAATTTAAAATATAATTTAACCTTATATGAAAATGTAGTTTTGAATTAAAATCTAGTATTGTTCACTATTTGTAAAAAAAAGATTCCTTAAAGAAAAATACCAAAACATTATCCTAAACTTATTTTTATATATCACCTCAAAATATGATGTTTGTTTTGAGATTTTATATCTCTAAAACTAAAAAAATGGATTTAAAATGTGTTCTCCATTAAATGGTGGTAAAACATCCATTATTAAAATATTGGGTTTTAAACATAAAATCAGGATTGTTATTATATTATATTTATAAAATATATTGGTTAAATATAATTAATATTTTATTGAATATATAAAATTTAATATACATTAATATAACTAAATAATTAAAATTATTTTAATTTAGTAGGGAAAAAAAGATTTGGGACCATAAAAATAATAATATTTCCCATTATATTTAATCATTTTTCATATTCGTTTATAATTAATCGTTAACATAGGATTTTATTTTATATTTTTATGAATTATATATTTAAATAATTTATTAAATAATATTCACAACCTTTAAATAAACATCTAGGATATATCATATTATATTAATTACTACCATTTTAATGATATGTTGTTATTCCATAAAACTCAGTCTTGCCTGTTACGTAAGCCATCGAAGAAAGTCATTATCATGCGTAATACAAGATAGACTCAGTGTTACAAAAAGAGAAATTTAAAATTTATGTTGTTTGTGGTGAATATATAATTCAAGAGAAACATAGTGATTTAATATAAAAGAAACTAAATTCTGTATTGCATGGAAGGTAGAATATCAAATGGTATAAATAAATTAGAAAAAAAATAATTCAAAATATATCGTTGTGTTAGTGTAATGCATACTTTTGTGATGTAAATAATCCCCTATATGATATAAAAAATTATATTACACAATATATACACGGTAATCCCTAATGTGCAACTAAAATTACCCATATTTTTCAGAATGAGGAATAGGAGGATTTTAGTTGGGAAAGATCACAAGATGCATCCATCTCATAGAATATTCAAGCGTAACCACTAAATAAAATTTAATTATGTCATATATTAATGAATTTCAGTTTTATACATATTCTATTATATATTACAGTTCTCCCATTTTTTCCGCCACCATCATTGACAGACTAGGGGGATGAATTGTTTCCCCGAAAACCATACCCTCCCTATACACACTAACATGACACAAATATTCTCTATTTCACTAAGAATTGTAATGAATATAAATCATAATGTTATGTATAAAGTTCCCTTCTATCATTTTCCCCTGATGCTAATCCATAAATCATATATTAAAATTTTATAATAGTGAGATTAATTTAAAAAATAATAATATTGATGAAAATTAGAAATTCATTACTTACAATATTATCAATTGTTTAAATTATTAGATCAATAATATAATTCAAATTTTTAATCATTATAAACATATTCCCTTTTTTAACAATTAGGTGGAGCAAATTGAAATTCTCATGGATCATCTTTGGGGATGCTACGTGACATGGATCTTAATTCATTAATTTATTTTATCAATCATTGCCTCCAATAACGTCATTTCGTAGCCATGTTTTCCTTAAATTATTCTATATGTGGTCCAATTTGGTGGCCCTTATCCTCAATGTTAGTTATAAAATTTACTATCCAAGTGTAATTTGAATATTTACTAAACAAATACACCCACACATACTATAATTATGTGTCATCCTATCCAATAAAGATGAAGAGTTTTGAACAATATTAAAAAAATCAGTTTAATTTCAAAAAATTATTAAATTAATACATATATGTTTATATGAAAATCCCCACATACCTCAGTTCCCATTAAGTTGTGCATATCATTTAGAAAGATATATGGGACTTCAAAAAAACATGTGTACCTTTATTTAATCAAAATAATATAATTTAATAAATAAATAAAATTGTTTATTCATAATAGAAAACATCACTTTTAAAGTTAGACCTTTCAATAAAAACACTTGTGCCTATATTTATAATATATAAAAATTATCAATTTAAACATTTACAAAAATTATTATCATCTAAAAATATGTATTTTTTATATATATGTTTTTAAAATTAAAAAATACTATAAATAAAATTTTAATTGTTCATAAAAAGAATAAAATTATAAATATTTTACTAAATAAAATCATATCTTGAAAAAGATGAAGATAAATAAAATATATGCAACCAAATGATGAATGAAAGAAATTTCAACCAAAACATATATATCATAATCTGATTAATATAAACCCATTATTAAATTGGATGGAATTTTTAACAAGTATAAATTTAAATATCATTTTGTTAAAATAGTGTTTTTAGATATGTTAGTTAAAATATAGATAATTACCTGATTAATTAGGAAAGTAACAAAGTCTCTCTGGTATCCCTTTACAAGATTATTTTGTGTTTCAAGGAAAATATACACATCATATTCATTTTTTCTATGAGTAATCATGTAATAGATGAATAATTTTAGGATAAGTCTTCAACACCATCAATATTATAATATAAAAAATTATTATTCCATTTAAAATAGGGGAGATCTAATATTTTAATAGTTTAATAACATAAAATGTAATTTTTAAATGCATTAATATGAAGAAGTATTCCTCTATAAAAATAAATAACTTCAAATTAATTGGTGTAAATTGATTGTCATCATGTTTTCCACCACTATTATTGTCAACCTAGTTACACTTAAATATTGGTACATGAACTTTAACATGATATATCTCCCATAAATTATCAAAACTCCAAAATATGATATTGATTTATAAATTATGTTTTTATCTTCGACACTAGAAAAATTACTTGATTATGGGACAACCATTACTCAAATATTCTAAACTATACTATCATCATCAAGGTTTATTTAAAACAAATTTCCAAAAATTAATAAAATTTCCTGATAACATGATCTAAATAATACTTATCCACCATGTAACCATTTGAAGGCTTCTTATGTGGATAAATAAATCACAGTTTTATCCAAAAGACATGAAAAAATGAGGTTTATATTCATTCATAAACCATTTTTAATTTCTTTCTATTTATTTGATCATTTTTCAAGTAATATGTGATATGATATATTGTTCAACAAAACTTATTTTTTCATAATGTATAAATGTCTTTGCATCACTTCATCACATGGAATTAACATCAATTTTAAGATTCATATATATATTAAATGACAATATCAACTATCAAACACCAATATATTGGGAGAATAATGAACTCCAAATTTAAAAAATAATATGCACAAACTCAAGTACTTCATATTTTTTATATTCTTGAAAAATATGTTACTCTGGTAAATATAGATTCTTAAAATTTCCATTCATAATTTTCTAATATCATACATATGGATACATAAAATGTGAATAAAAAGGTACATATATTCATATCTTTTAAACAAAATGACTCAATATTTGAAAAATTCTATATTAAAATTATAGTTGAAATTAAATTTCTAGAAGAAAACTATAATGACAGATTCATTATCTTAAACGCATAAAAAATATGGATTTATGAATTTTCTGCAAAATTATTTGAAAATGTAACCCAAAACGATATATACTTTCAGATAGGTATCATCAATATCTAGGAAATAGAATCGAGAGAAACTGTTTCATCACTATATGAAAATTATGCAATTTTATACCTATTTAATTTAAATAATTTAATGACAAATAAGTATTCACATTTGATGAAAACCAATGAGGTACATTAAATAGATATATGGATTGAAAAAAACTACATTTTCACTCATTAATAATCTGTTAAAATATATTGGAGAATACCTGTAACATCCCAGGTAAATAAAGAATAAATAATTTTCATATTTATTAATATTTACGAATTAAATATTAATTTAACTTTTAAGGGGTTGCTATGTTCGATATCATACCCGATACGCAACAAAGAGTTTCATTGAAGTCTTACGTTGCACACTAGTAATAAAATAATATTATTTTAAATGGTAGTTAACACATAGTCGTTGTATTGGTGGGAAAGGATATAAATAACTAAAATATGATTATATATGTTTGTCAAATATTTTTACTCTTTACAATAAATTTTAGATGATTACAAATGCAAATGAATCCAGTTTTTAAGCATAAACATTCTAATATTCTTTAAAAGGTCGATTAACCACCTTTTGATGGAGAACCACTTTTAAATCCACTTTTTGACAATTTTATAATCTCTAATTTTTAAAATAAAAATATTATTTATGATTCGGACATTGAAATTTATCTTGGGTTAATTTTTGGTATTTTTCTGACAATGTTTATTTTTCAATGAATAGTGAAAAATACTGCATTTTACATCAAAACTTCTTTTTCATATAATTTAATTATATGGTTATATTATCTTTTTAATTTGTTTTAAAGTGTAATTAGAATATATTTTTACCATGTAATTCAATGATGGTCTTTGGGATTAATTTCACTTTGTAATTAGGCATAAACAAGTGCCAAACTTTTCATAAATATTGTTTCTAAAAAACCCGCTATTTGTTTTGACAACGAGAATTATTTTTAAATCAATTATTGAAATTTATGTGTTTGGAAATTGGTAAAATGGATGACATATTCGGAATCAGAAGGTACAAATTATGTAATCATGATTCTTTTGCTTTTTGACATTATGAATAGTAACGATGGTAATTATCCTTAATTATCTTGATTAATGAGTAATTGAGTAGTTAAGGATAATAAAATAGTATCATAATAATAAAAAATGACCAACAAATGTGTCTTAAGTCTACTGGTTATCTCATGGCCGACCGTGGGATTCCTTGTGCCAATCTTGGGGGCCCCATGGAATCACATTTATGAGAAAGTGACTTTTTATCTTTTTATTTTTAAAGAATGTTAAATGTAACAAAGAATGTATCACCTAAGTAAAATATTTTTATTTTTGTCTACATAAATGATAATTTAGACTATAAATATTCATTCGAAATCTAAATAGATTTCCTACATCATAGTATTTGTTTTATAATATTTAGACATTAAATAAATTAAATTATTTATGACATCATGATGATGCAGCGATGACCTCATTATTTAATGATTTAAATAAAATGGAAATGTAATGTAAAATATAAGACCTACACATGTCCAAAACCTATTTTATGGGAGGATTTCGAACCCTTATCACCTTATCCTAGAAAAAAATCAATGTGGGACCATTAAAATCCGAAACTCATTTGAAAATAAAGTTACATTTTATACATTTCCAAGAGTGCCCCTCCTCTCCTCTTATAAAAGGCCCCACCTATACCTCCTTACCCACACATAAAAAGATGTTTTCTCGGCCAAACCCCGAAAATTTTGTCTCTCCACATCCCTCTCTTACTCCTCGAAGCCCCACTTTGGGCAGAAGTCTTCCCAAGGAATCCTTTGAGCTCAAACCAAAGGGAGTTACCCGATTTTAAGGTAATGTATTCACTTGAGTCCGTTTGTTTTATTTTGCTTCTCGAACCCCCTAAACTCTTTTTATTAATTTATTTTGTAATAAATCCAGTATCTTCAATATACTATGATGTTTTTATAAGAAGGATTCTAGCTACATCTATACACACCTACATCTAATGGTTAAAGAACATACTGTTTCCGTGGATGGCGAATTTCTGCCTCCTGAAACTATGATTGTTCAACATTCTTTTAACACCTTCAAAGTTGGCCATTAAGATGACACAATATTTATATATGATATATAATATTTTTATGTTTTACTTATGCTTCTGTATTTTTCATTTTGATCATACCTTTATGGCTTCCATTATGGGTAAACACCATAATTTCATTTTAGGAAGTGCGGACTACCTCCCGCTCAAAGTGATTTGATTCGTTAATGCCATATGTGGGACGTATAAAGGATGGATTTGAAGTTATTATATATGATGTTATACTGGAATTATAATATACCTCTATATCATTATTATTTCTTCACATTAAAGTATGAGATAGAAATGAAAGTAGCGTTCATGCGTACGTACGGCTTACCGTCTCCATGAACGGTGCATTTCATTTCTTATCCCCAAATGTAATGTACTATTATATGTACATATATATAATGGATATATATGATGTATGGTACATCTGAATGATTAATATAATTCTGTAATTAAAATATACATACCTCTCATTTAGTTTTAATTCCATTAATATGACATAGAAATGAATGTAGCGTTCATGCATACGTACGACTTACCGTCTCCATGAACCGTGCATTTCCTTTCTTACCTCTAAATGATTATATAATATTATAAATGAATTTATATACAGGATATATATTATATATATGATATCTACATCATGAGTATAACTCTGGATATAATGAAAACATGAACAACTTGTAATTATAAAGAGCATATTTTTGACTCAAGTACCAATGATCGTTAAAACGACTGTTAATAACTTAAATAATTACATAGTGTAAATGAAATGGTAATAAGTGATATAAAAGGAATAATGAACTTGAAAAAGGTTCTTAATGAAGTAGAAATTAACTCAAGTTTATTATTCTGGACGTTAAAGAACGATCGAGTCAAGTCGGACTTGAGGTAAGGGACTTCGTCTCAATCTCCCTTCATTGAGGAATATTTCGTTTTATACAAAACTATCATCTATACGGTGTATAAACCCCTTTTACTTTTACTTTTATACAAAATAAATCTTTTTCTACGAATCGTTTTACTAAACGAATTAAAGGAATGTTTCTTTTAACGTACGCGGTGAACACGACCTTTTCCACCGTCGCGAGTATTATTTGGTCTTTGGCTTCCTCAATAAGCCGTGATGTTTTTAAAATGAAATAAATACCATATACTCATTTATTTATTTTGGTACTGAAAATGGTTTTTATAATGGATTTGTTATGTCAATATATTTGAGTGATATATTGTGATCAAAGTGTGTAAATATTTTCTTTCCATTATGTTTGTTTTGTGTCTTATGATTTTATAATGGTACTTGGACATTTGACGGGTGGTTACGTGATAAACCATATGACGGGTGGTGTCGTGAATACCTGGACGGGTGGTTACGTTATAACCTCCAATGCATTGGGTATGGAAGTCGGCCGTATGGCTATTCCATTAAGTATGTATGGAAGTCGGCCGTATAGATATTTTATTAAGTGATATGTGTGGAAGTCGACCGTATGATTATTCCACTTAAGTATGTTTATGTCCCAAGTTACCTTTATCTGTTATGTGTTCTTTATATGAGTTTTATGGTAATCCTTTGGTTACAGAAGGGTAAGTAATGATATTTTATTTAGTGAATAGTTTTTACTACTTCATAAAGGTGAAGGTATTACTTTGATAAAGTATACATGGTTTCCATGATGTTTGAAATACTAACAGTTTTCATTATTTGCGTATCCCTTACTGAGCTTTTTATGCTCACCCCATGTTTTTTTGAAATGTTTTTCACAGGACATAATATGGAATATGGTCAAGGATGGGATCAAGGGAAACTCATGCTATCTAAAACATGGAACTAGACATGTTTCTTTTTAACAGTTTTTATTTTTTGGAAACTTACTCTACTTTGTAATATTTTGAGATGTAACTGTTATGTCCTAATTCTCTAAAACACTAAACCTGAAAAGATCCACAATGTGAATTATTCATTTAATTCAATATTAAGAGATGTTTAAGGTCGGGGCCTTATAGTTGGTATCAAAGGTCAGTTTAGACAACATTAGGAGTTAGAAAAGTGTAAAATTATAAGTTAATTTATCATATGATTGAAATGATATAGCATTTAGAGATTACCATGTTGCTTCACCTAAGATATTTCTGTGTTTAGAATGGTTTTCCATAGAGGAAACAAAGCACCTATGTTGGGATGACATCAGGAGGAAGACAACCTTCCAAATTAGCAACCTGAGATGGTTGGAATCGGAACTGAATAGTTTGTAGTAGTGATGGCATAGTTGAATTAGGCTATAAATGGTGGTGGTATCCATGCACAAGATCAGCCAGATCAACCGTAGAGGAACATGTTAGTGGTGGACCATTTGATGAGGCAACATCCCCATCATTCAGAGGATCATCTGACCCTGTGCAAGTTGAAGGGTGGATTAAAAAACAGGAGAAGATTTTTGATGTCATGGGGTGTTCAGTACATCAAAAGGTTAGTCTTGCTGTTTACCGTTTTGAAGATGAAGCTGATCAGTGGTGGTCAATGGTGAAAAATATTAGGGATAATGATGAGATTTAGGATCTTCACTAGGATGATTCAAAGGTATTTTTCTTGAGAAATATTTTCCTAAGGTGGTTCGTCTTAGGATGGAAAAATAGTTCCTAGAGTTGAGGCAGGAGGATGATTCAGTGGCTGCTTATGAAGAAAAGTTCACTCGATTGGCAAGGTATGCTACAAACTCCATACGAGATCTTGATAGTAAAATAAACCATTTTTACTCAGGGTTAAAGCCATAGTATTGAAGGGATTTAGCTTCTCGTGAGTTCAAAAGTTATGAAAAACTTGTTCGATGTGCCGAGAATGTGGAAATGGAGTTTTCCAATGATCAGGTGTTCTATGACAAACAACAGAATAATAGGTCCAGTTGGCAGGAAAAGGGGAAGAATTCATCAAAGAAGCAAGGAGGTAAGAAAAAAAATATCCATCCTGTGAGAATTGTGGTAAAATGAATCCTGGAGAATGTTTATCCAAGTTTGGTATGTGCTTTCGGTGTGGTAAGTCTGGTCATACTACTCGTAACTGTAAGGAAGATGATCAAGCATGAAATGAAAAGCCAGCGGTAAGATGTTTTAAGTGTAATTAAATGGGTCATTATGAAAATGAGTGTCTAACGAAGAACTGAACTGGGGGAAAGCAGCCAGACTACATGCAGAAAGGGGTGGTAAAATCCTTTGCATCAACTTCAGCAGATGTTGGGCTATCGAATGAAGTAGTATCAGGTACACTGTTTTTTTGTTCAGATTATGCCAATGTGTTCTTTGATTCAGGGTCTACACATTATTTCATTTCTGAGAAGTTTTCTATTAAATTGGAAATTCCATCTCAAGATATGAACCCTGAACTTATGGTAAAAACACCCGGAGGGATCGTTGAGAAAAAAAGTAATTATAAGAACCTTCCTATCCTTGTGTGTGGAAAGAATCTACCAGAAAACCTTATTATTTTGACTATAGTAGAGTTTGATGTTATTTTGGGCATGGACTGGCTTTCTTTTTTATCATGCTAAGATTAGCTGCAGAGCTAAAATGGTTTCTTTTTAGAATGATTTTCAGGTTGTGTACAAGAATGAACCCTTGATTTTGATAACATATCAGGAAGTTGAGAAACTAGTAAAAGATGGAAATGAATGTTAACTTGCACATATTGTTGAAAATAAAGGAACTGTTCAGGTTAATGATGTGCCAGTGGTAAATGTGTATCTTGATGTTTTTCATGTTGAGTTTCATGGTATTATTCATGATCGGCAAGTTGAATTTACTGTTGACTTAGTTCCTGATTCTAAGCCAATTTCAAAACCCCCATATCGAATGGCTCAAGTTGAACTTTTAGAGTTAAAGAAGAAATTGCAGGAGTTATTAGATAAAGGTGTCATTCGACCTAGCACATCACCATGGGGTGCTCCTGTCTTGTTTATTAAAAATAAAGATGGATCACTGAAACTTTGCATTGATTATAGAGCCTTTAATAATATTACTGTTAAGAACAAGTATCCTTTGCCTCATATCGATGATTTTTTTGATCAGCTCCAGGGAGCTCAATATTTTTCATATATTGACTTGAGGTCGGGGTACCATCAGTTAAAAGTAAAATAAGCAGACGTTCTGAACACTACATTCCGTACTAGATATGGCCATTATGAATATCTAGTTATGCATTTTGGGTTAACCAATGCACCTGTTGTATTCATTGACCTTATGAATTGAATTTTCCATGAGTTATTGGATAAGTTTGTGGTTGTTTTCATTGATGATATTTAGGTGTTTTCTAAAATTAAAGAGGAGGATTAAAGTCATTTAAGGGTTTTCTTGAAAACCATAAAAGAAAAGTAACTATATGGGAAATTCAGGAAGTGTGAGTTTTGGTTACAACAAATTTCTTTCCTGGGTCACATTGTTTCAAAAGATTGAATAACTGTTGATCCTACTAAAACTAAAGTTGTTGAAGAATGGCCAAGACCCACAAATATAACCGAGATCCATAGTATTCTTGGTTTGGCAGGTTACTACCGAAGGTTTGTTGAAAATTTTTCACGGCTATCCAGTCCAATGACTAAGCGAACTCGGAAGGGTGTTAAGTTTATCTGGACAAAAGAATGTGATGATTGTTTTTTGGAGTTGAAAAGAATATTGGCGAATTCTCTAGTTTTGGAACATCCTTCCAGGAATGGTGAGTTTGTTATATACAGTGAGGCTTCGTTGAAAAGACTTGGTTGTGTCCTAATGAAAAATGATCAGGTAATTGCTTATGCTTCACGATAGTTGAAAACTCATGAGGTAAATTACCCTACACATGATTTGGAATTAGCTGCTGTTGTTTTCTCTTTAAAAATTTGGAGGCATCATTTGTATGGAGTAAAATGTGAAATATATACTGATCACAAAAGTCTAAAGTATATATTCACTTAGAAAGAATTGAACATGAGACAGTGGAGATGGCTGGAATTAATCAAGGATTATGATTGTACAATTCATTACCATCCGGGAAAACCAAATAATGTGGCTGATGCTTTGAGTCGAAAAAGTAATGCTTCATTAACAATGTTGCGTTTGGAACGAGATCCTTTGGTTTTTGATTTGATGAACTTTTTAATAGAAGTTTTTGGTGCAGGAGTTATTCTGTTTTGTTTTAGGTATCAGTGAAATATTCCCTATCAGACAGAATCAAGCAAGCACAGAAGCAAGATAGTGAGTTGCAGAAAAAGGTAGAGCTGGTTCAGAAGGGTAAGTAGCCTGAATTCAACATTGATAATGATTACGTTTTGTGGTTTGGGAAGAGATTATGTGTGCCTTGTGATTCACAGTTGAAGAATGAGTTGTTATGTGAGGCTCATAGTTCACCATTTTCAATTCATTCTGGCAGTACTAAGATGTATAGAGATCTGCGGGAGTATTACTGGTGGGATAGAATGAAAAGGGATATTGCTGATTTTACTGTGAAGTGTTTGACTTGTCAGCATGTTAAGGCAGAGCGGCAGTCACCGAAGGGGATGCTTCAACCATTACCAGTTCCATATTGGAAATGGGAAAACATATCCATGGACATTGTTGTGGGATTACCGAGGACATCTCGAGGTAATAATGTAATCTGGGTTATTGTTGATCGCTTGACTAAATCTTCTCATTTCCTTGCTATACGAGATACTTTTTCACTAGATCAAATTTCCCATTTGTATCTTAAAGAGACAGTCAGGTTACATGGAGTTACCCTCTCCATTATATCTGACCGTGATCCCAGGTTCACTTCTAACTTTTGGAAAGGCCTTCAGAAGTCGTTGGGTACTGAATTAAATTTTAGTACAGCTTTTCATCCTCAATCAGATGGGCAGTCAGAACAAATGATTCAGACCTTGGAGGATATGCTACGAGCTTGTTCGATGGATTATCAAGGAAGTTGGGACCAACATCTTTCTTTGGGTGAGTTTTCTTATAATAACAGTTTTTATTCAATTATACAGGTGGCACCATTTGAGGCATTATATGGGAAGCAGTGTCGAACTCCAGCATTTTGGGATGAAGTGGGTGAAAGGAAGCTGATGGGACCAGAATTGGAAGTAGAGATGGCAGAAAAAGTTCATTTGATTCAGAAACACATAAGAATATCTCAGAGCAGGCAGAAGAGTTATGCGGACAACAGGAGGAAGGATCTATCTTTTGAGGTAGGTGATCATGTTTTTCTCAAGGTTTCTCCATGGAAAAGTGTGATGAGATTTGGTAAGAAAGGAAAGCTGAGTCCAAGGTTCATTGGACCACATGAAATTATGGAGTGAGTTGGATCAGTTGCATACAGAGTGGAATTACCTCCGAGTTTATCTCAGTTACACAATGTTTTTCATGTTTCGATGTTGAGGAAGTATATGCCAGATTCATCTCATGTTTTGAGTCCAGAGGTAGTTCAGCTGGAAGAGAACCTATCTTATGAAGAACAACCAGTCTGGATTATTGACCGAAGAGAGCATGTGTTGCGAAATAAGGTAATTCACCAGGTAAAGGTTTTGTGGAAATACCATATGGTTGAAGAGGCAACGTGGGAATCTGAAAATGCTATGGGGGATTAATACCCCCACTTATTTTGATAAGTGAATAAAATTGCGAGGACGCAATTCCCAAAAGGGGGGAAGGATGTAACATCCCAAGTAATTAAAGAATAAAGAATTTTCATATTTATTAATATCTACGAATAAAATATTAATTTTACTTTAAAGGGGTTGCTATGTTCGATAGCGTACCTGATACGCAACAAAGAGTTTCATTGAAGTCTTACGTTGCACACTAGTAATTAAATAATATTATTTTTGATGGTAGTTAACACATAGCATTTTTAATGGCGGGAAAAGATAGAAATAACTAAAATATTATTATATATGTTTGTCAAATATTTTTACTCTTTACAATAAATGTTAGTGGATTACAAATGCAAATGAATCCAGTTTTTAGGCATAAACATTCTAATATTCTTTAAAAGGTCGATTAACCGCCTTTTGATGGAGAACCCCTTTTAAATCCACTTTTTGAAAATTTTATAAGCTCTATTTTTCAAAATAAACATATTATTTATGATTGGGACATTAGAATTTACCTTGGGTTAATTTTTGGTATTTTTCTGACAATGGTCATTTTTCAATGAATAGTGAAAAATACTGCATTTTACATCAAAACTGCTTTTTCATATAATTTAATTATATGGTTATATTATCTTTTTAATTTCATTTAAAGAGTAATTAGAATATATTTTTACCATGTAATTCAATGATGGTCTTTGGGATTAATTTCACTTTGGAATTAGGCATAAACAAGTGCCAAACTTTTCATAAATATTGTTTCTAAAAAACACGCTATTTGTTTTGAAAACGGGGATTATTTTTAAATCAATTATTGAAAATTCTTTGTTTGGAATTTGGTAAAATGGATGACATATTTGAAACAGAAGGTCCTAATTATGTAATCAAGACACTTTTTTTGGACATTATGAATAGTAACAACAGTAATTATCTTTAATTATCTCGATTAATGAGTAATCGGGTAGTTAAGGATAATAAAATAATATCATAATAATAAAAAATGACCACAAAATGTGTCCTAAGGATACTGGTTGTCTCATGGACGACCATGTGATTCCTTTTTCCAAACATGGGGGCCCCATGGAATCACTTTTGTGAGAAAGTGACTTTTTATCTTTTTATTTTTAAAGAATGTTAAATGTAACAAAGAATGTATCACCTAAGTAAAATATTTTTAATTTTGTCTACATAAATGATATTTTTGACTATAAATATTCATTGTAAAGATAAAAATATTTCCTACATCATAGTATTTTTTTTGTAATTTTTATACATTAAATAAATTAAATTATGTATGACATCATGATGATGCAGCGATGACCACATTATTTAACGATTTAAATAAAATGGAAGGATAATGTAAAATCTAAGACCTAAAAATGTCCAAAACCTATTGGATGGGTGGATATCGAACCCTTATCACCTTATACTATAAAAAAAGCAATTTTGGCCCATTAAAATCTGAAACTCATTTGAAAATAAAGTTACATTTTATACCTATCCAAGAGTGACCCTCGTCTCCTCTTATAAAAGCCCCCCACCTCTACCTCCTTACCCACACTTCCAAAGCCTTTGTCTCGGCCACACCTTTCCCATTTTGTCTCTAAAAATCCTTCTCTTACTCTTTGAAGCCTCACTTTGGGCAGAAGTCTTCTCAAGGAAGCCTTTGACCTCAAACCAAAGTGAGTTACCCGATTAAGGTAATGTCTTCACTTGAGTCCGTTTGTTTTATTTTGTTTCTCCAACCCCCTAAACTCTATTTATTCATTTCTTCTGTAACAAATCCAGTATCTTAAATATACTAGGATGTTGTTATAACAAGTATTAGAGCTACACCTACACACACCTACATCTAATGGTTAATGAACATACTATTTCCGTGGATGTCGAATTTCTGCCTCCCAAAACGATGATTGTTCAACATTCTTTTAACACCTTCAAAGGTGGCCATTAAGATGACACTATATTTATATATGATATATAATATTTTTTTGTTTTCCTTAAGCTTCTGTATTTTTCATTTTGAGCATACCTTTATGGCTTCCATTATTGATAAACAAGATAATATCATTTTAGGAAGTGCGGACTACCGCCCCCTCAAAAGGATTTGATTCGTTAATGCCATATGTGGGACGTATAAAGGATGGATTTAAACTTATTATATATGATGTTATAATGTAATTATAATATACCTCTATATGATTATTATTTATTCTCATTAAAGTATGAGATAGAAATGAATGTAGCGTTCATGCGCACGTACAGCTTACCGTCTCCATGAACGGTGCATTTCATTTCTTATCCCCAAATGTAATGTACTATTATAAGTACATATATATAATGGATATATATGATGTATGTTACATATAAATGATTAATATAACTCTGGAATTAAAATATACATACCTCTCATTTAGTTTTAATTCCATTAATATGACATAGAAATGAAAGTAGCGTCCAAGCGTACGTACGGCTTACCGACTCCATTGACGGTGCATTTCATTTATTACCTCTAAATGATTATGTAATATTATAAATTTATTTATATATGGGATATATATGATATATATGATATCTAAATCATGAGTATAACTCTGGATATAATGGATACATGAACAACTTGTAATTATAAAGATCATATTTTTGACTCAAGTACCAATGATCGTTAAAACGACCGTTAATAACTTAAATAATTACATAGTGTTCATGACATAGTAATAAGTGATATAAAAGGAATAATGAACTTGAAAAAGGTTCTTAAGTAAGTAGAAATTAACTCATGTTTATTATTCAGGACATTAAAGAACGATCGAGTCAAGTCGAACCTGAGGTAAGGGACTTCATCTCAATCTCCTTTCATTGTGGAATATTTCATTTTATACACAACTATCTTTTATACGGTGTATAAACCCCTTTGGCTTTTACTTTGATACAAAATGAATCTTTCACTATGAAGCGTTTTACTAAATGACAAAAAGGAATGTTTCTTTTAATGTACGCGGTGACAACGACCTTTTCCGCCGTTGCGAGTTTTATTTGGTCTTTAGCTTCCTCAACAAGCCGTGGTGTTTTTAAAATTAAATAAATATCTTATACTCTTTTATGTATTTTGGTACGGAAAATGGTTTTTATAATTTATTTGTTATGTCAATATATTTGAGTGATATATTGTAATCAAAGTGTGGAAATGTTTTTTTTCCATTATGTTTGTTTTATGTCTTGAGATTTTATAATGGTACTTGGACATTTGACGGGTGGTTACGTGATAAACTATATGACGTGTGGTGCCTTGAATACTAGGACGGGTGGTTACCTTATAACCTCCAATGAATTGGGTATGGAAGTCGGCCATATGTCTATTCCATTATGTATGTATGGAAGTCGGACGTATAGCTATTCCATTAAGTGATATGTGTGGAAGTCGACCGTATGTTTATTCCACTTAAGTATGTTTATGTCCCAAGTTACCTTTATATGTTATGTGTTCTTTATATGGGTTTTATGGTAATACTTTGGTTACAAAAGGGTAAGTAATGATATTTTATTCATTGAAGTGTTTTTACTACTTCAAAAAGGTTAAGGTATTACTTTGATAAAGTATACATGGTTTACTTGATGTTTGAAAAACTAACAGTTTTCATTATTTGTGTATCCCTTACTGAGGTTTTTATTCTCACCCCAAGTTTTTGTGAAATGTTCTTCACAGGAATTAATGTGGAATAGGGTCAAGGATGGGATCAAGGGAATGTCATTCAATCTAAAACATGGAACTACACATGTTTCTTTTTAAGAGTTTTTATTTTATGGAAACTTATTATACATTGTAATCTTTTGAGATGTAACAGTTATGTCCTAATTCTCTACAACTCTAAACCTGAAAATATCCTAAATGTGAATTTTTAATTTAATTCAATATTAAGAGATGTTTAAGTCCGGGGCTTTATAATACGGGTTGATTCCATTCATTATGAGATATAGCTCAAAATATATTATCATGGTTTTTAAGTCTAGTCCTGCATGTAATCAATCATTTTTTATTTTTTCTTATATTTTATAATTATGCAACTAGACTATCACAAAAGTTTTCCACATAATTTATAATGTTATTGGTATGTTTTAAAAACTGAAATATCATATTATGTAGCATGATGAAAATGGATAAATTCTTCCATGCTTTTCATTAATGAAAAGAACATACTTTCTTTTTAACAGTGGCATCATTTTCTATACATTATAGTAATATTATTCATCATTCAAAGTAGGTGGGGAAATATCATACTCTTGTAATCTATTATATTCCTTTTTATCTTCAATAATGATGAAACATTCAACGAATCATTTATTTCTCATGTATATAATTTTTTATTCACATTTTAATTGATGATATAATGTCCCCATATTAAAAAATTAGATAAGATTTAAATCTTTTAACACTATATCTATAAATGATTCCATAAAAATAAATTTCATTTATAGTTAATGGTATCAAATAATGAAAAAGAATATATTCTAAATTTTATGAATCCAATAATGTAACACATGTCTCCTAAATACATTTTATATCATAAATCAATAGTTATGGATAAAAATAACGATAATTTCAATGATTTTTTGGTCCAAAAATCAGTTAGATCATCATTAAATAATTTCTCTTCATATAAATATATAGAGATAAGTTATAGATAACCTATATAATAGGAAATGATCTATCATATAATTAATCAATGATATGAGTCCCATCAATTTGGTATGAGTTTGATTTTATGATTTCTAACTTAATTTCAAAAATCATAAAATATGAGAAAAAATATTTTCTATTGTAGTGAATATGTTGGGTTAAATTTGTTTACATCATAGATGTGAACCTCTATATGCAATCATAGACTCTTTAAATCGTTTTAAATTTCAAATATACACTTCAAGAAAGTAATTATTAGAATATCTAAATTGATTTAGTTGATTTTTTTTGTGCATGTTCTTGATAATGAATCATGTTTGGATTTTTCATCCATTTTATGTCATCATTTCCCACAATTATGGAATTTTTATATAATTTTTTATCCTTTCATATCAAACATGCTATTTTTAGGGAAATAATGAATCTTTTTACACCATAATAAGATTTGAAAAAAATATTTGTCCCCTAATAATATGATCTTGGAAGCTTGTTACCATCTATAAGTATCCCTTTTAAATGTTCAAGAAATTAATTGAAACATTAGTCACTTCAGACCTATATTTTATGTAATGTAACTAATCTCTACATTGCTTATATCACTATAAATTTAGTGCAACACAATTTCAGTGGTTTCTCAGCATGTCCATATAGTCATTAAACACTTATTATTTTTTAAATTATTTAAACACCTACATCATGAATTAATTCATTACGACGGTCCTCTTTCTGATGATGAATATATTAATAATTATTATATATTAAATTGATTGTCATTTCATTATACAAGATCTAGTTTGTAAAATTATGAAAAAATACATAACAAATCATATTCTTTGAGATCTATATACATTAATTTATTTATTTCAAAACCAATCATGTATGTACATAAAATCACATATTTTATCAATATTTAATTCAGAAACTTACCTAATATTATTCATCCATTTCTCATATTCATCTTTATCTCCCTATGAAATTATCCAATTATTATCGATTAATTACAAAAAATTCACAACATAATAAATGAATATCTCAATATATATTCAAAATTAAATATATATATATATACATATATAATCAAAATTAAAACATATAGGAATATAAATATATAAACATTCATAAATATAAAAAAATAATTAATATATGAATATAATTTAAAAATTATAATAAATCACAACTTGGAAAAAACATTAATCAAAAGTAATTATAATGATAGAAATATTATATTATTGAAAATTATTGAAGATTTTTTTTTTCAATAATTAATAAATTATAATGATAAAAAATTTACAAATACATGAAATGAAAAATAAAAATAATTATAGTGTAAAAAATATAATGACACATAGTTTATATTAAAAAAAAATTTACAAACTTAAAAAAATAACAATTTCTTATATAATTGGAATTAATATGAATTCAAAAAAATGAATGGGTGGATGAAAATTATCACTAATAAAAAAAATAATAAACCTTCAAAAAATAAAAAAATTGTGTTATAAAATTAAAATCATTACTAAATTTAAATGAATTTACTCAATGGTTTTGGAAACCTAGTGATGAAACATTGAAGAAACTATTTAAAAAAAGTAGGAAATCAAACAAATATATACCTCAGAGTATAGTCATCAGTCAAGTGGAATATTTTTGTTGGGATGAATATTGTTAATGGATATAGAAGACGGTTGAAGGATAGAATAAAGAGGATAAAAAATGTAAATAAATATGAAAATTGAGAGAAAGTGGAAAATAAATTGTGGAAGAACTAAAATTGAAAATATAGTGGATAATGGTTTTATATTGATAATATCAAAAAAAATAGGATAAGCCTATGGGAATTATTTTTAAAAAAATAATTGAAAAAAAATTATAAACAACTTATTGTAAAATATTCTCATGTCACTTTAACATCGGTTGTGAAAAAACAAACCTTAAAACTATGATTCTAAATCATATTTTTCTACTAGGGAATTTTTTAATAAATTTAATTTATTAAAAAATATATCCAACATTTTCAGTCATGGAATCAAATAAAAAACTCATGTATTCTTTTATGATCCTCTAACAACCCCTTCTGAAAAATTAACTTCTTCAAAACATTCATATTTTCAATATACCATGCCTCAATTGATATAATTGAAAATACAATTAATCCTAATCCACTTAAAAAATCTTTAATTTATTGTAATAAAGATTAGGTAAAGGTGGATTGGCTATTGGAATCCTTAGGAGGAGGAGTCACCACATCTATTTTCTTAAGCTGAATGGGAACATGCAATCTGGAGAACCTTCATGGATTTCACGTGTCTCACTAATATGTTTTGTTCTGGGACATCTTATTAAAATCATTGGTTCCCAAATGATAATTTTAATTAACTAGATATAAAAGAGAAAAAATAATTCTCTTTGTGGGGTTCTGGTGTATCTAGTTGGGAGGAATAATGCTCAATGTGAGGGAAACACATATATGAGGATAAATATTGTTCTTAAGAAAAGAAGAATACTGATTGATTTTCATTACCCTATCAGTAACTAGATAGAGTATCCTTCCCTCAATATCATTTTTAACACCAAAACCTCCATATATAAGTTATTTTGGTACTCTATAGGGGTAATGGTTTAAATTTAATCCATGTTATAGTAGTCCTAAAATGAATATAGATGAATTATGATTCATGGGAATGGTTACAGTTGTGGAGTTAATCATTATAGAATAGGTTATTGTTTTGGATTTCTCTTCATTATTTGGAAATGGTGACTCACCTAAGGTCGAAGCTATTTCTATTCGGACCATTCGATTGATTTTTAGTCAGAATGAATATCCTTGGATGTGGTTGATACATACACCATAATTATTTACAACTCCCTACATGGGGTTTCTATAACCCCATGTACAATCTCTTGGTACATTCCCATGTGAAGGATGTTCATTGATAATTGAAAAAAGGTTTTTCGTACATGTATTGTGGGTAATAATGTGAATGATAATTTTAGAATCCATGGATTATCATGGTATGCCAGTTTCATTTTTTTTTCTAGTTTTGGATATTTTCTTACTCATGGTGTTATCTTGGTTTATGGGGATTCCCACGGAATACATCATTTTTTCCCTCATAGTTCATTGACTAATTATTTTTTTACATATACTCTTGAATATTTATACATTAAACAAAGAATAAAAATATGGTTATGAAAATATATGATAAAAATTTAGCATACTTCTCAATGACGTGCCTCTATATGAGAACACATTACCTGTAATACTCATTTGAGTGTCGGTATATCCGCCTAGAGACTAATTCATCAGACTGTGGAATGAACCAACCATTAAAAATAGATTTTTAAAATTTCAAAACCTTTGAAATACAAATTAATCTACTTTACCATTCCATATTTTTCCTTTTAGGATTATTAATGATCCTACTAATTACTCCCAATGAATGTGAAATTTCTAGCCCCTTATAAATAATTACATTCTTCTAGTTTCTAAAAAACCATATCTAACAGAACCATCACCATGACATTTTCTAATTCATACATTATTGTTACTTTTCCACAATCTTCATGATCCGTTTTTCTATAGGATTGTTAACATGATTTTACAGAGTCATGAAAAAAGTTGTACCACCATCCAAACATAATATAACTGAGTCAAAAATATTGTTTTTAATTTATCTACCTTACAATTTTCATCCCAAATATTAGTTTTATTGGATTGAGATCATTTTTCTTATGATTTATTGAAAATTCCACATTAAACTCCACAATCCATTGTTGCACCATCCTTTCTAATAGAATTTCTGTAACACACTGAAATTATGGAATATATTTTTTCTCAATGTTAATATTTATTTTGATATCATGGTCCACATGAAACACCAAATCATAAAGTGTTGAGATATATTAAATGAATGTTATTAATAAATTATTATAATAAAAAAACTAGAAAATTAAAAGATTTCATTTAATTATAAAGTCATACACAATATGTTTGAGAACAAATAATTTATTTAAAGTGAATTTTTCAATAAAATGTGTTTTCTATATATATTATACATTGATTTAAAATAAAATGTTCAAAATTTAAAAAATTTAAATTTAACAAGGAAATAATTATATTTTTGAATTTTACATTCCAATATTAGATAAGGATGATTTTTTAGTATTTTTCAAAAGTTAATGAAAAATTTTTTATTGTGAAACACCTATTATTTTTCAAATAATAACTCTTTTTATAAAATTATTATTATTCATAAACAAAAAAATTATTAAAAAAATTATAAATTAAAATAAATAATAATAAATAATAATAATATATCATTTTAATTTTTTTAAAATTTTTTGAAACCTATGGTTAATATTTTGTAAACTTACTTAATATTTTATTTCAAAAACTAATTTTAATTTCCTGTATTAATAACTAGTTTTTATCATATCTAGAAATTAAATTGATCAAAATGGATTTAATTATTTTAATAAAAAAATTTAATAAGTTTGATTTATTTTTAAGGTATAAAATTTTTACTACAAATATTAATGTTTATGATAATGAAATGAAGAAACAATTAATTTAAATGAATTTTATAATTAATGTTGTCAAATTTTATCAAACAAATAAAGCTTCCTAATTTAATACAATGTCATATATTTTATTTACACACATATATAAAAATAAACTATCATTAATTTAATTAGTAAAATATTTTAAATGATATTAACAAAGATTAATTGTACAACAATCATTTTTGTACCAAACAACTTTTTTCTATATTAAATGTTATAATTGTATATTAAATATAAAATTCTTTTTAAATTAAATTAGAATATATAGAGACTAAATTTAGATTTTGAGCATAATAATTTTGTTATAATTGTTTCCTTGTATGTTAAATTTAATATAATCTACTTGGATAAAAACTAGTTTCCATGGAAAATTGTAAAATTTAAAAATCATTTAATAGAGGGATTGAAAGATGATTAAAAACATGTGTGAAAATGAGTGGTAGAGGATTTTTTGACACTAGATCACCGCAATTCCTATTATATATCATTTTTGGATTAATTTATACATAAATATATCCATTATTAAACTATAATTGGTATTAAAAAAACATCCATTTTATTCACTTATTAAAGGGAAAACCTTCCAACACTTCATTCCACAACCATCCCTTTGAATTTTAGCTTAAAAATCTACAATTTTCCTCAAACAATAAACCTCTATCATATTTATAATCCTCTGGTATAAATTATTATAACTAATTCATTAATTACAATAGATCCTCTCATGAAATTTATCACGATTCAATGGCTGTTAGAGAGCATTTAAGAATGTGGAAAAAATGTAAGGGTTTATTTTTATTATTTATGAATTCCTGTCACATGATTGATATTATAAAGTATTATTTATCTGATATACTGTATTAAAAACTATATTATGTTCATGTATAATTAATATATTTCATATCATTACATTTTACTTTCTTTTTCATGATATCCCTCTTATGTTCTCTGATACATACATTTCCATTTCTGTAAGGGGTTCTGACTCAAATTTAAATCCTTGAGAAATATTTAATTTTATTTTACCATGAGATATTTTTTATGGTATGATTATATCCTTATAAATTTATTTTAAAATATTAATTTATTTATTTTGTTTTTTAGAGTTTCATCCTATTCATTATTTTAATGGGATTCGATTAAAAAAATATCCAAGTTGTATGGTGTTTTGTTAACTCAAATCCATTAAGATAGTTATAATGAATACTCAAGAACTCCTTTTTCCCCATATTTTATTCTTACACCCTATGTTTTATTTCAAAGTAATTTAACACTCTATTTATGTAAAATTAATATTTTTATCCCGACCTTCCTCATTGGTTAATTTTATCCCCATAAAATGTATATCATTGATGAGAATAATTCCAACCCTCTTTGACAATAGTTTCCCCACCTTTCCTATATATTAATTTACCTTAAATTTTATCCATTATAATTAGAAACATAATTATGTTTAATATTATGTGGTAATCAAAATTCCATCCTCATTATTTAAGAAGTATAATTTTTTACACATGGTAAATTTTTATTTTTCAATAAATGTTTTCCAAAATATTTAAAAAGTTTTCCATACATAAAAAACATATTTTACACTCCACATTTCTTTCAATAACCCTTATATATTTTTCATTTTTAATTATTGATGTTTTTTAAATATAAATGTTTTCCAATGATTTCACACCACCATTTAGAATGATTTATGTCTTTTTCTAATCTCCTTTATTTTACATCCTTTAAAAAAATTCACTTCACTGTTTTGAAACCCTTATGCCTCTTTAATGGTATCATTATTGATATTTATTTCAAAATAATGATTTAAGAATTCATTTTTGTTACTTTTTAAGAATTTACTATGCCGAAATGGACTTTTCAAATGACTCAAAGCTTCCATTTTTATGTGAATGTAAAAAAAATTAAAAAAATTTATATTTTCACATCCATTTTACTCATTAATAGTAAAGCCATTATTTCCATCAAATTTTATTTTCAAGAGACACCCTATAAATTTTCTTGTTAAATAATCATTTCGGGTGATTGAATTTTTTGGTATCAACCTTTTATATTCTATAGGTATGTTTTGGTGATACCAATTTACACTTTTATAAGACAAGTTTTTAAATCCAATGATCCTTTATGATATAATGAATGAAGGATTTCAAATAAAACATATATATGTTGATGATTTATGAGTAGTTGTTTTATGTCTCCCACCAATTAAATATTTAAAGTCTCATACCACATGAAATAATATTACTTAGCATGACCTCGATGATGGTTGTCTTAGTTAGCATGAATGATCGTGAACCTTATATATAATTATTATGTTCTCAAGATTTAGAATTAATAAAATTCATCTTAGCTGGGTTCACAAGACATTTTTGAATCTGATCTGTAGTAGATAGTTTTACAAGATTTATAATAAACATGATATGCGTTAGCTGGGTTTATATGACTAAGCATGTACCTGATATACATTAGCAAGGTTTACTGGATTGGGATGGGACCTGGTGCGGTTAGCTGGGGTCACTATGATCTGTTTTCCTTATATTATGATTATGTAATATTTCATTGTTACATACATATGATTAATATCCATTGATTATATTAAATTTCAAATTATTTTGATCAATTTTTACATGGTATATGTTTTTCCATTAGATAATACATTTCCTTCTATCATGAATTATAAATACTTCAATTATCCAATGCTCTTTAAATAAAATAATTCTCCAAAAATAATGCTTTCTCATATGTTTTTTTAATACATTATGAATTGATGATAACTGTTATCTTATAGGATATTTTAACTCAACACTATCTTCTAATTTCTTTGAAATTGCTAATCAAGTTATAAATCAACTTTCTTCTTGGAAGGGCCGATCTCTCTCTATGGAAAGCATAATAAATCTTGTAAAATCTAACTATTTTCCTTAAAATGGTTTACTCTATGATGGTATAAAATTGGCATGTTGGTCTTATTAAAAAATAAATACCACTATTAAAACTATTGTTTGGACTAATAGCATGGTGGAAAGGAAACTTGTTACCATACCTTGGTTAAGTTTTTTCAATACCATTAATAAAGGAGGAATAGACATTAAAAAACATAAATACTTTAAGGAGGCTCTTCAAGCCAGCCTGACATGGTATATTCTTCATAATAAATCTAATTCTACTATCTTTTTAAAAAATAAATTTCTTTAAAAAATCAAGAAAGGTAACTCATCTTTTCTTTCCACCACTATTTTGCCTTCCATAAAACAATACTTTTCCTCTATTATGAATAACACAAGGTGTATGGTATCTATAGACTCCACAATGAATTTTTAGTTTCATAACTGGACTAGAACTCCATTAGTTTTCATAATTGCTCTCGCCCAACATCTTGAGAACACAAACCTCTCTATTTGAGATGTCTACTAATCACAAAATGATTATCTTCCTGACACCATCATATATGTCATTCATAATTATCCCTTCTTTATCATCGATGAAAATTTTGTCTTGGAACCTCCTCATAACGGCATGCTTAATTTAAAAAACTATTACCACCAATATTGTTGTAACTCTGAAAGTGATTTTGGATGGATAATGCTCTTTCATATACCTTGGATAAAACCCTGATGATTTACTCTTATCTGGAGACTTCTTCACAACAGGATCTGCACATATGATCACCTTCAATCTTTCAACATTCATCTATGTTCTAAATGCTATCTCTGCATTCGACACAAAGAAGATACCAATCATATGTTTCTCCCTTGTGCCAATTCTTCTACACTTTGGAATTATATTTTTTACATTTTTGAATGTAGGTGGTTGACACATGACTCTGTCAAATCTCAATTAAAGATATGTTCAACTATGGACCATTCTCTATAGATTAAGAACATTTTCCTTACTACTGTCATTGAGTTTCACCATGTGATCTCGTATGATTGAAATGATATTATTCATAAGAAATTATAATTTAGTAAAAAAGAAAGGAGAATATGGATTATCATTGCCATGTGTGAAGATTCTTTGATTCAAAAGGGATATTGCAACAACATGGTGCATGAGGCATTCTACGATGACTCTATATTGATGAAAATTATTTCCAGCCTCACCACACTCTTGATGTATTTTGGTGTGCCCCTATACCTGGTTGGGATCACGTTAACATGGATGATGCTTCCAAAGGAAATCTCGTCCCTTTATATTGTGGTTCAATCTTTAGGAAACATTCCATTAAAATCTTGGGTTACTTTTATGGTAGATGTGGCATTTCCTCTTTATTGGAAGCTGAAATGTTGAGTATGATTCCGACCTTTTATTTTTCCAAAAAACATTTTTGGAGAATCCTTTGGATTGAGGGTGAATCCAACACCATTGTGCAAGCAATTTGGAATGGTCTGATACATCATGCATGGTCGATCACCACCCGCTTGATGGGTTGCATCTGCACTCTTCTCAAAATCAGCTACATCATCAGTCAAATATATTGGGAAGCTAACATGGTTGCTGGTGGCCTTGAAAATAAGGGGGTTTATCATGATATTACCTATCTTGATTATATTTTTGTTGACCTAATATCCTTTCATAACAAATATTGTAATATTTTTCCATCTTTTAGAATCTTGTAACATATTTTTTATAATAATTATGCCTTGGTTTTCCGGTTAGGAACCATCTTCTTCTAAACAATATAGGTTTATAGTGTGGTATGATTATTTATAAATATTCAAAGGGCTTGTAAAATAATTTTCCTATATGACAGGTCCTCAATTAAAATATATGTAATGTTGATGGGATTGCATGAAAATTGGTTAGATGTAATGTATTTGTTATGTAAATGTTCTAAAATAATGATAGGTTCATCTCATGTTCTATTTATGTGAATGATTTATGAAATCATTTTTATCTCTATATCAGGGTGTTTGGTTCTTGGAAACTATTATTTCATTGTTAGAATGAAAATAGAAAACAAATCCCCCATAATGAAGCACCTTATAGTAAAAATAATGATCCAAAATTCATTAAGAAAATTTCCATTTCATCATTATGGGGTTGAACATCTACTTATAGGTCCTAGGTTTCTATTTTAGTCCATGAAAACCCCATTTTAGATGATACAGCAAATTCCCATTACATTTCAACACTAAATCATTTGGATGATCCATGTAAATATCGTATAGTAAGTCTCTATAAAAGAGTGTAGTTCTAAAATTAAATTACATAAGATATAAAAAATCCACGAGAACTATATTGAGTACTATACAAAATTTAATATTCTTAATCACTTTAGAATTTTTTTTAGAAAAATATAGACCATCCATTTATTAAAACCCCTCTTAAAATATATTTTTATGAAAAATATTTCTATCATATTATTATTTATTTGAGGAAAAAACAACATTATCATAATCACTATCATTCTAGAGGGACAGTCCATTAGATTTTATGCCCAAAAACTGTAAGAAATCTATATCATCCTTGATGGATAAATCCCATTCAATTGAGTCTCTCGAATGTGAAACCCTTTCAATAATATTAGGTTAATAATTTTTTGTGATTGTCATTTAGTGAATATCAAATTTTTATCCCAACACTAGAAAAACATTCATGGTAGAACACTAGGAATGGCATTCGATCTTTTCTCCTTTCAAAACTAGTTTTTCCTGAACTTTAACTTCCTTATAGTAACCCTATGCTTCCACAACCCTAATATTTCCAGTATATATTTCATTGAAAACACTATCAAAACATGACTTCTATCCAAATCTAATTCCAAATAGTATATTATTTCTAAAAAATATTATTTCTAAACAATCCATGTCATATAGTAATATTCATAAAAAACCTCATACTATGATGATTCTGTATTCTCACCCAAAATTTATATATAGTTATACTCTTTCTTATAGATATCCCCATTAATATCTGAAACATTTCTTTTTAAGATGATATAACATTATTTATCCCTAATTCAAAATAAAAAGTCATCATCATCATGACATATAAAAAATCATATGTGGGACTAGGACTCTGACCTGACATTTATTATATAATAAATTTTGATTTAGATGAATATTTAAAAAAAATATTATGGGGAATCACGACATTATTTTTGTTTCAGTAAGATACATAATGTTACTTTTATAATAGAGGAGGAAATTGGTAAACCATGTTGGTTACAGATTTTAAATCCCCCACCAAAAAATTCTTTACTAGACATTTGTGTATCCTCATTCTTCTTAAATTATCTACTAAAATATTTGTAATCATATATATGACTCTAGTTTGGTTCATCATTCTTAGTATTTTATTCCCGAATAATAATAATTTCAACATAGTAAAACATTGGAATACCCTTCCTCTATATTCACCAATACTTTCTGAATACAAAAATTACTATTTATATCTTTTATTTTATACATATTAGAGATCCATTGAAAGGAGGTTTTGATTTTTTTCAAACATTTGATTGATAAGGAATACCCACACCTTTTATATCACAGCATAGATGGAGATAACGTGGTATAATTAACTTTATCTAGAACAATCTGAATCATGTCCCCATATGTTTGTATCAACAAGAACTGTTTTCTAATACATGGGTACCATTTTAACTTATCGAATGACATTATACACTAGTTACAATCAATACACTCTTAACCTATAATATACTAAGAAATTTTTAATTTTAGTGTCAAATATCAATCTGTGTTATAAGGTGTCCTATGGAAATAAAATTCGTACTAAAATATAATTTGTGTCACACTCCATGAAATTTTAGTACACATAGATTATTTTTTCAAATGGAAACATAATGAATTCCCATTATATTGATAGTTTTCCATATTATAGATAAAAAACATCCCAACCTTCCTTTCTAATAGTTCCTCATACTTTTCTTCTTGTATATAGAGTTTAATGGATTCCCCCAAGTTTTTGAATAATGAATCATATAGACTAGAGACATTCAGTAAGATTCCAATTGTATCTTTTAATTTGAGATTTATGGATGTACATCTTGAAATAACATATTCTATAATAGCTCCAAACCATATTTCTATCATTATTTATATGACCCTTCTTATAATGCCAACATATGGGAGTATATGTTTCCAAAATACTCTTACATGAACTAATTCTCTATTTTCTATTTCTATTACACCCAAAATTAGGGGAAATATCATATCGTCCATAACATGTGATTTTTAATAGAATCCAAGATCTCCATCCACTGAACCTCCTAATTTATAATCAGATCATGGATGTCTAGAAACTGTAATGTTGTGACCAAAGAAGAATGGTTTTAGTGTATTGTATTATTACATTTGATTGATTACAAGGAATAAAATCCTAATGTATCAATCAATTTAGTAGTCTTAGAAATCCAGATTACATAAAAGATACCCATAATATTTTTGTAAAACAAAACAAAACATGCCACATAATAAATTGAAATAAAACTCTTCCATTAAAGATTATTTAATGTAATTTTCTTCATAATCTAGGGAATGAAACATAATAAGGGTGATGATAAATATTCAATATAAGAAAATACAATGGGAGAAATATATAATCAATCTATATGGAATGGAAAATAATCGGTCCCACTTTCTATTTACAAAACTATATAAGGCATAATGAATATTGAAAGGTTAGAAACTGAAATACAATCCATAAATAAATAAACTAAGGAAAACTTAAACCCATATATATGTCAATGAAAAATCACATGGTTAAATAACAATTGAATCTAAATGAGGGTAATTCTATCTTAATGTACATCATTTCTAAGGAACATAAAAACATATACCATAAAGACCATTCACATGAAAATTTGAAAAAATAGATAAAATCCCATTTAATATGGACTACCTTTTGTCCCCTGAGAACCTATCAATGAATCGAGGGGCTATATAATTTTTGGGCCCCACCCATAATTAATGGTATGTAATGACCCCATATTGTGTTTTTCCTTACTTAACCTTTTATATAGGGAACATCCATTTAATAATATCCTAATAACAGATAAAATTTGAACCAAGAGGGGTTATCATCATATTATTGGAATCCAATGGATTTTAGATAAGATTCTAGGTCATTTTGGACTTTATTATTATGTTCTAGACCCTTATTAAGCTTAATTTTACCTTAATCACAATGTTTAATTTTAATCACATTTACTAAACTTTTAGGTCATAAAATATGTTGAAAAAGTATTATAATTATTAAAACTATGTATATTAATTTTTAAAAATTTAAATTATAGAAGTGGGATAATGAATATTAACTTCAATCCCATAGACATGGAGATAATGTGGGGGCTTAATGTAAAAATGTTCAAAAGTTCAATAATCTTTTATATCTTATTTAAATATAAAAATGACTCCAATGACTAAGATTAGATTCATAAATTCGTAATTGAATTATTGTGACTTCAAATTCCAATTTAAAAAATAATTTAACACTAATCACTATTTAAAATAAAAGGTTTTTTTACTAAATTGTAGTAATTTTTACTACTCATAAAAAATTATGTTTCTAAGAAAAATCCCAAAAAAATCACCCTAAGCTAATTTAGATATTCTGAATTCAAAAATGACGTTTTTAAAATTATATTCAAAACCATGTCAGTTTTTTTAAAAATGGTTGTCTATTAAATTGTGGTCAAATTGGGTCTTGCATAAAAATTAATCCTATGATTATATACCCTAATATTAATATAGTTTTTCTTATAAATAATGATAGAAAAAATAATTTTATTATAAAATTAAAACAATGTAATATCACTGGGTATTACATTCTCCCCACCATATTTAAATTGTGTCATTATAATATAAAGCTTATATCACTAACGAAGGGATTAATATTTCAAAATAATTATTTTAGAAAAACCCATACAATAAATATAGTTAATAATAATTCTTATTAATAAGAGTGAATGGATGGTATAATAGTCATGTAATAAGGTAACCTAGTGGGAGAACATTGGTGGGAAATGTAATCATGGACATCAAAGAAAAATATAACAATAATGTCCTTATAGAGGGTGTTAGAGAACATGGTTTGAAGAATGTTAATAATCACAAGGCCATAAATATGTGATCATCTATGGGGCCATTTGATTCATCCTAAACAAAGGTACTACGAAAATATTTTTGGTTTCCAGATCATTTTCTCCGGAGTTGAGGAATTATTTCACTCTCTAAGAATATTAGAAAATATATTTACGTGATACATTTCTATAGGAACAATTGTAACTTTTCATCCTTCCTTGGACTATTTCTACTTCATCTTCTAGAACAAGATTCATATTATAGTGAGTTAAAATATCAATCTCTAAAAAAATCCACATTTCACCTTATTAAATTTCATAAAAGGTTATCCTTTCCAAAATATTATGATTCAACAAATTATAAATATGGTATCTAAATTCTAAAAATCAACGTATCATTAGCCTTTAATCAATATAATGAATCTCTAAATTTTCACAAAACAAACATGTGAATAACTTCGTCATGTATCATCTTGAAATATGGTAATAACTTGAATCACCATAAAACCTTTTTGGAATCATGCTTTTTTCATTATTATTTATATAATACACATGTTATTAGATATATTCCTTAAATCCATATTTTTTGTAATCCCCATAAATGATAGCACAGAAGACTTGTCTACAAGTCATATATTAATTACAAGGTAGTAAGAAGCTATCCAAAAAAATAATTTATTCTTCACTATCTCAATATTAGAAACAAATTAAGGGTTATATTTCACTCAATAATTTGTTTTTTGAAAAGATTATATTTCTACTGAATAACTTCTCTTAGTATTCTTCATCAAATGATCTAAAATCCTTAATGAAAATATATTTTAGTATAATCCTCATATAATCCATAATTCATATAACCATTAAATTTCCGATGAAATATTCAGAAGACAAAACTATTGAATATACATATTTTTCATTTATTGTCATCTACGGTGGTATCATAATAAGATCATTATCCAATAGAATAATTTTTGGTATATTACTTGGAAAATTGAGGAATTGATTTGCATAGTGTCCCATCTATTTTTAGTTATTTCACGGAAGAGTAGCCTTTTAATTTTTTATTTTAAATTCTTTATCATAGTGAACCTTATCTTCACACTTATAAAAAAAACTCATTCCCTTCAATCATTTACCTGGGTGATTATTTACAATGTTATCACATGTTGGAAAATAGATCTTTCTCTTCACCCCTTTATCCAACTTTTTCTCTGACATCATCTTGTTCTCTTACTCCCCATCAATGACATAGGATAATTATTTACTTATATCATTTGATGATGATACTATTTTATCATAGGATGAGAATACTTTGGAGAATATTTCCCATCATAATGTTGTCTTCAGACCATGAAAGAAATTATCTTTTTTACTCTTTGGATCTTGAGAATTTGTGTCATTCAAACTCCATCTACTAGAAACCATTTCTAAACAATGGAACATACTAGATTAAATTATAATATAATGTTTAATTTCAATACTAGTTAAACAAAAAACATAAATTGAAACATATATTCATAGATAATCTCATAATCGTAAACAGGGTATCATTGGGGATATATTTAATTTCAAATTCTTCATAATAGTTTAAAGTAAATTTGAATTATCCTAATAGTATCCCCTAGGAGTTTCAAACTAGGTGTGTAGAAAGGCCCATTATCGTGTACCAGGTTACCACAAGTCATGCTTGGGACACCTAATTAGAGTTGTTACTTGTAGGCACATATATACAAGAACCACGTCCTCTTGTAGTATCTAGACCGGGATGTATTTCTAGGAAGACCCACATAGTATAAACCCTACCAAAATTCATGGTTATTATTTTATACTTATAATCAATTTATATTTTAGGGTTTTATCCATAATCTATGTATTCTGAATCTAGTTTCTATGGTTGTTTCTTAACATCCTTTGATACCAACTACAATGCAATGACCCCAGAATTCCAATGTTGGTGAAATATTTTATTGAATTTTCATGATTAGAATGAATCAAATCCCGAAGGATTGGTAATTTTAGTATTCTTAGAAATACATATTACATATATGATACCCATAATACATTTAGAAAACAAAATAAAACATGCTACATAATAAACTAAAATAAATTACTACGTTGAAATATAATTCAAATTTCTATTCTTCCTAACCTAGGGACATAAACCTAATAAAATTGTTCTTAAATTATCAGTAACGGTAAATAAATGGGAATAATTAATGAATCAATATATATGGAAAGGTAAATAACTGAGCACACTTTCCATTTACAAAACTAGATAAGGCATAATTAATATTGAATGGTAAGAAATTGAAACACATTCCACAAATCAATAAACTGAGAATAGATTATATCCACAGATATATTGACAAAAAATATTATGGATAAATAATAGTTAAATCTAAATGAGGGAAATTATTCACTAATTTAAATCATGTATAAGGAACCTGAAAACCAGTACTATCAAGACCTTTCAAGTGAAATTTTAAAATTATGGCTAGAAATTGATTTTATTTGGCCTATATATTTGTCTTATGAGAAAATGTTGATGCATCGAGTTCATATATAAAGTATGGTCCCCACCCTTAATTAACATTACAAATCATTCCTCATATTTAATAATGAAAAAAATTAATATTTATTATCAAATATCCTTATTGAATAAAGAATACAGTTTTATCAAAGTGAACACTATATGTAATATGATATATGGTTTAGGACATACAAATATCCTTCACCAAATAATTATGTAAATATAAAATGATAACTAATTACAAGAATGATATTATCTAAAGTTAAATTTTATAATCACAAATGGAAGTGAGATTTCAAATATAATCATTAATAACATTCTTGAAGACAGTAGTCTGTAAGCATTCCAAAGTGTCCCAAACCACATTGGAACATTTAAATAATAATCTCAACAAGGGTATGATATTAAATGAAACATATAATATCATGATGATAAATAAATTCATGATAATATTTGTCAAATTGTATTATATACACCATATGAAAGTGAGTTTGTTTTTAACAACAAATAAATCTCAATGGATTGTAAATTGAGATGAATTCCCTTACCTTAAACATTATTTGTTTACGTGGTATTTATCCCATTTTAAAATGGTTTAAAATATGTTACTAAATTACACCATAAACATAATCATGTTTATAATATCATATATTAAATTCTTACAATATTTTATTACCTTTTTTTACAATATCTTGTTATTTTCACTATTTCATGTGTAAATTACCAAGTTTTCTCGAGTATGTTTTATCTTATTACTTCTTGTTATCATTAATTAGAAAATGTATTAATCATAAAAAAATTGGAAAACATTATTTAATTATCATAAATATTCATTATAAATTTATTTATAATTTTCTATAATAATGGGAGATAGGAAATGGAATGCACCGTTCATGGAAACTGTAGGCCGTAAATACACATGAACACTACTTTCATTTAATTGTCATATTTCAATAAATGAGAAGTAAATGATATATATATAATCATTTATATTATAATTATAGTATCATATATATATGTAATATATTTCATATATGTTTTTTAATATCATTATTAATACATCCCATGTATAGAGTGAATGAATCACTGCACAATGAGGGGAAGGTATTCCACCATTCGACATTCGATGTTATCATATATATGCAAAATGAGATATATATATATATATATATATATATATATATATATAATGGAATTTGTTATAAAATAATTATAGAAGCATAAATATATTATAAATATCATATATATCAAATATTTGTAGATTTTCCATTACAATGACCACCATGAGAGGCATTAAAGGAAGAATGAACAATCCTCATTTTCAGAGGCGGTAGTTCACTGTTCACATAAACAGTATGTTTGTTACCCATTAGATGGGAGTGTGTGTATTTTTACCTAAAAAAATAAATAAAAACATCTTTTTATATTTATTATATTTTTTTAATATAATCATGTAATATGGTGATTAAAGGGAGTTTAGAATGAAAATTGAACTAAAAAACGTAAGGAAGCTTGTTATCTATTTCTTGGGTAACTCCTTTTGGTTTGTAGAAAAATGCCTACATGGATTTTTTCCTACCCATGGGGAGGATTTTATGATGATGTGATGTATTTTTGGAGACTATATGGGCAATGTTTGTAGGATCCAAAGTGTCTTGTGAGGTGTGTGGAAGGGGTAGAGTGCTTTCCTTTTATAGTGGTGGGGGAGTGGATCTTTTGTAAATACCAAAAGGTATCAATTAATGGGAGGTGTAACTTACCTGAAGCTCCAAAAAAATTGAAACATAATTTATGAAATTGGAATCATGGTATATGTAAACCTCAAACACACAATAATATAGGAATTTTAATAATTTGGTTTCTTATCCTTTAAGATTCACTAGATTTACCATTTTGGTTTTTATTAAAGAATTATGTTTTCCGTATTTTATTATTTAAACATTAAAAATAAAATAAAGTGATTTTTATTATAAAATATTCAAAAAATGAATTATTAATATGATATATAATTTATAAAACAATAATCTCATCTGTTTTAGAAATTAAATTTAAAACAAGCGCATGTGACACTTTCAACCATAGCTTAAACCCAAACCTTGTTAGAAACATTTTTGTAATATATGGGTATATATATTTATTATAAAAGATAAATTGGTCCATAAATATACCATATTTAATAATTAAAAACACTTCAAAATGTCTTGGAAAAATATTTTTTTATTAATATTAAATCATTTAATAAAATATTATTTATTTTAAAATAAAAATAATGTCAATTTTGACATTATTTGTCTAATTTTAATTTTCAAAATATAAAAAAATACTTTAATTATTATATATTAATTTTAAATCTTTGTATAATTATATATTCATCTTAAAAATTAAATAAATATAATTGCTCAATCAATATCCTTCACTTTTAATAATTATAGTATCATTTATTTTAGTTAACTATTAACTAAATAATAATTACGTTGTGGTTTTATAATCATTTTAATCAACTAAACCATCTATAAAAATTATTGATATATTATTTTGATAACAATAAACCATTTATACCTCATAAGGATATGTATAACTGAAAATATGATGTTTTTTATTTATCTCAATGTTTTATAAAGGATAATGGTAAGGAATGTTCCCATTTTGTCTTTTTCCTTACATAACCATTTATATAGGTAAATTCCAATTTATAATATCCCAATAACCCATAAAATTAGAACCAGTAAGATATATGGTCAAATTATAGGAATATAATGGACTTTGGACCAGTTCCCATTTCATTTTGTCCTTAAAATTATGGTTTGGTCCATTATTAAGTTTAAAATTACCTTAATTCCCATAATTAACATTATTCAGTTTCAGTAATCTTTTGGGTCAAAAATAAATTTTATCTTATTATTCCTAAATATTATTATGATTATAACCACGTATATCTTTTTAAAAAATTTAAAATCAAAAAAGTGGAAAATTTAAGGTTAACGATAATCCCGAAAACCTGGAGAACATGAATGTTTTTAATGTAATTTTTTTAATGTTCAATAATATTTTATATCTAATGTAAATAAAAAATGATTCCAATGAACTACATTGGATTAATATATGAATAATTTTTATTTTTCAACTTCATGATCCCAATTAAAATATAATTTAACAGTAATTATTATTTAAACAATAGGCAATTTTTAAATAAACTGTAATATGTTTTTCTATTCATCAATAAATGATGTTTCTACAAAAAATCCCAAAAATTCAACCTGATCTATTTTAAAAACTTTTAATTAGAAAAGCTGTTTATTTTTGTAAATAAAATTAAAAAATGTTCCAAATTTTTGTTTTAAAATAGGTCATCCATTAAAAGGTAGCAAAACTGTGTCTTACATACAAGCCAATCCCATGTTTTATATAATATAATCTTAATATGGTGTTTCTTATAAAGAAATATAGAAAAAAAGTAATTCTTTTCTTAAATTAATTCATTTTAATGTCTTGGGGTATTATAGAAATAGTAAGTGAGTATTATTACATTTGTTTCTCACCATAATTACCATCACATACTATGGTTACAACAATGTTGATAGAAATAATTATACCCACTCTAGATATGTGAACATTACTATTTAATGTTTTAATGGATTTCAAATAATGTTTTAGTAATTGATATGATTGCCCTATAAAATTCCATATAATTTTATAATTCCATATACGAAATATACTAGAAAAATATTTTTCATTGCAGTTAGATTACAATACATATATTAATGAGTCATCATATTTTCTGAATATGAATTCACTTCATGGTTTCTGTAGTACATATTCAAGGATTTTTTATTTGGGATCAACCCCAATGTTTTCTTGTGTAGAATTTCCCATTCATTCTATCTCATCCCCTCTAGTTTTAATCCATTAAATTGTAGATATGGTTAAATTCTTATTAGATAATCCTCTATTTTCTTATTTATAATAAAAAATTCATCCCATAAATCCTATTAATATAGAACACAACCTAATGTAACATCATCCTTTTAGAGTCAATGAACATCCAATGAATTTAAAAAACTTAAGTGGAATTATGAAATTCATGAAAGAATTGACCAACAGGTTTAATGGAAGAATGATGATATTGATCTGAGATACAAGTAATAATATTCAAGATTATATTTTATATAACTCTATAAATATGTTTTTATATAATTATATGGGATGATAACATCTAAAAATAGAAGTAACCTATATATATTAATACATGAAAACATATTCTCGAACATCTGAATAAGAAAATAACCATGTACATAATTTATTAGGAACTAATAAGACATCAAACCATAAAAACAGACTTCATTTCCACCATACACTATACATGAACATTTAATAGAAAATAATAAAATAATGTAGTAAATAAAAACATAAAATATTTAAATTATTTAGACATGTTCCTACTCCATGGGGGGTCTACCAAATTTCAGTGCGGAGATGAATGTGATTAAGAAATAAAAAAATATAACATTAAAATGATTAAAATAAATTTATTCATATATAAAATATAAATTATCCATAAATTCATCCATTTTTTACTACCTTCAAATTTACATGGAGAGATAGCACTTTGGATCTAATATTTATGTAAATATTTTTTCAGGATCAAAGTATAGTAATAAATTAACTCCATATTTTATTAAATACATTGATATATGAATTTGTTATATTATATAAATTTTATGTGAATTCATAAACTAATGTAATATATCATTTAAATCATTGTGGTCACTTTATCATGAGAGCTTCGTCACTCTTACATAGAGTCTAACTTCTATAATTATGTTTTTGATTTTATGTTATCATTATCCTTAATTTTAGACTTGATGAATTTGGTACTACCACATAAAAATATTTATCATGTTTTATTCTATAGAGTTAGATAACTCTTATCAGACATAGCTTGCAAATGGATCTCACATCCATCCAAAAAAATAATTATTACATAGGTTATGGTGGACCACATTATAATATATTTTTCATGGTATCTATAAATACTATATTTAATAAACTTGAGATTCCCCTTAATAGGTAGGTTAAGAATATAAAATTATTGTTTCGAGGACTAGAAAATATTAGGTGGCATGTTGTTCTCTCGAATGATAAACTTGAGGATCTTTCATAGAAGGATTTTGAGGAATTCATTTTTCAGAAGTTATTTATAGAGAATATGAGGGATAAAAGAGATATGAATCTCATGTATATACTATAGGTGGAATTTTATTAATAGACATTATTTATTTCATTACCAAAGTATTATGGTTTTTTCCATCACTAGAATTTAATGAGGTGACTAAGGTAGTACATTTTGGGAACATATTGAGGTATTTTATATGATCCCTGGTGAATATGTACTAATAAAAATCCTTCTCAAAGGTTGTGAATATATATTTTATTAGAGAGTAGAATTAGGCTGATGGAATGCATTTGAAAATCATACTTCTTATTGTGGGATAGGAGATAGTCATCAATTTTTAAAAATTATAGGTTTAAGGTATCCCATAAGGGAAAATAAAAGATGAGAAACTAGGGAAGGTGTTCATCACTTCATTCAATTGGTCATGAATTAGTCATATATAACTAGTGTTCCTAGTATGGTAAATACCAACATCATTATGATAAATAGACAATGGAGTGTCATTATTTAGGGGAGATTGGTAGTATAGAGTTGGGTTATTGTCTATCAGAGTTTCATTATAAATGTAAAAAATATGGTCTATCCTAATATTTTTTAAATGGGTTGAGTGAATAAAATCTAGTGTGCAATTATGGTTCTTATGGACAGTTGGGTCATGAAGGAGTCCATTTTAACTAGATTCAAGGGTATTTATTCCAATTTGGTACTGTCAATCAGGGATGTTTGGTGAAGAGATATTATATCCAATGTATGGGACAACTTCATGAAATTAAAAATCTTTATCTAAATAGAGTGGGGATACATCATCATCATGAGGTATGATTCTTTCAAAATCAACCTTAACATATGTTATATTAGTTATGGGTTCATCACATAAGTTAATACTTTCTCAGATATTTAGTTATACGAGGCATGTTTTAGACTAACTATTTGGGGAAATAAATGTTAATTATCTCTTAGGGGTATGATAAAATTGAACCCCGATATATCTAGAGTTTTCGACCATGATCATTCATTATGGTGTTCTATGGTATTTATTTGTGTCGAATTTGAACATGTTTTATGTGGTCCTTGGGATGGATTGTTTGACTCAGTATCATGTACACATCAACTACTATCATTAGTGGTAACCTTTATTTCCTTAGAGTCTATTTTTTAACTGTACTTATTAGTTGGATAGGAAGATGTTTAGGACCTATCATTCATTAATTGGGGGTCATTATAAAGTAATTGGAAAAAATAAATTTAATCTATGATTAGATGGACTAAAAATTATTTTCTGTTTCCATTGATTTATTATATGATGTGTTTTCTTAGTATTTATTAGGGTTGGTTATAAAACATGATTTGAATTTTATTATTGACTTTATATCAATAATAAAGGTAATATCCATTATATACTATTTGATGTATGCTATAGAACAATGGGAGATGAGGACCATCTAGAGTATTTTTTGATTAATGGATTTATTTTTCCCATTATGTGCCCTTAATGTTCTCTAATGTTATACTCTCTGAAGTTAAATGGGTATTTGTGATTGTTTAGGATCATTTCATTGACCAATTTTATTATTCTTGGTGAGAAATGTTGTTTTCTAAGATATATTTTGGATAGTATATCCCCAGTTTGGAGTGAGGACCTCTAATATAAATGGTACTAATATGAGGGGGATGAATGGTCTATATGAGAACATAAGGATTCCTTTTAGTTTAAATAATTCACAAGAAATTTTAATGGTTCTTATGAATATGGTTTTAAAACAATATTTAGATTATTTTATGGTATTGTAAATTTATGATATCATAGGGTACTCCCAATCAATGGAGGTTCTTGCTATCAATTTGAAGACCATTAAATGTACACCAAGAGAGCATCTACTATATGATAAGATCTTGACGTTTCATATCCTGACAATTGATATGTTATTATTAGGGAATGTGATATCTAAGTTATGAATATCAATGTAACCCGAGAATAATGATACAATAGTATCATTAAAAAATTACAAGAATAATTTTATGATATATTTTCATGGGTTTCTAAAAATTAATCATAATCGTTTATATAGAAATTTAACATTTGAAAATTTTATTGAAATCCCTGAAAAATAATATGTGTGATATTTATATTGATAAACTCAATTGATAGTGAATTTAAGGAGATGAAAGTGAGTTTTAAGCATAATATTATCCTAACCATAAGTGGTCATGGTTTGTATAATAAATTGTATTATTTATCTTTAGTATTATGGTTTTTATACGTCTTGATATTGACTATATTAGTATTTACTAACTGGTCCAGGAAATTATGGTCACATGAGTGAAACTACCTAAAACATGATTTGGGTCCTGAAGTAGTTGTATATATGGATGTATTTGTGGCTTAGATATATCATGTGTGAGTGTTCCATCATATATTCTTAGCACAATAGCCTAAAGTATATATATTCATTGAGATAAATCTTCATTCGGTTAATGAGGTGGGTCGAGTACTTATTGAATTTTGATATTGATATTATTTTTACCTATTAAAAGAAGATCTTTATAACTAACATGGTGAGTATGAAGAATGCGGTGAATGATGTGTTGGTGGTGTGAAGTGAGTAGAAGATTATGTTCCTATTCTATATGATTTAACTACAAATTCATGAGTGGTGGGGATAAGTGATTCTGAAATCATTATATATTATGTCCTCATTACATAATAGGATGAAGTAGTGTCAACAATATTTCTTACACTTCACAGAAATAATTGAAATATATGTTGTAGGGGGACATCAAAAGAATAGTCTATAGATTTGGATAATGTTATTTACATCCAATGTTTGGTTATGGTCCATATGATCATGCTTGAAGTGATTATTAATGATAAACATTCCATTAAAATGGGCCAGTCAACTAGGACTTACTAATATGTAACATAACAAATTGATTTTGTAATGGTGCCCCCGACGGAAAAACCTATTATTATTCATTTCATGGTATTTCATATGTCTGCAGGCGAAGGCCTATAATTACTAAACCATAGGTGATATCCATTCATTAATCATTCTAATGTGTAAGTAGGATTATATTGTAACTCCCAATTACATTATAATTTTTCTATTTAAAAATAATATATTTAATATCATGGAGTCATTATAACATCGAACCTAAATAAAATGGGATACCTAATTATTAAAATGTGAATGTGATGACCAAGTCTTTGGTTTGGAGATTATTAATAGGGGTAACATACAATTAAATATGTGTATAATTTTTTTCTTTAATCCAATTTTTATTCAATCATAAATTGATTATCAATAGGTATGAAATGAAGATAAAATTATTTGAAAGTAAAAAAAAATTATTTTTTAATAAAAATTAATTTTTACATTAAATGTATATTTTTATCTAATATAATTCATTAATAACTATTTATATATTATTATAATTTGAAAATTAAAATATATATCAAATCTAATTAATTAAAATTCATTTTATTATGTTTATCTAACAAAGAATGACTGCTCAATCATCTTATCCATTGAAAATTCATTTTCTTCAAAATAAGTTTTATTGAATTTTAGATAGGGATATTATAATTATATTATACCATGTTCATAAATTTTATTTAAAAAATATAATTTTATTTAATTATAATTTCATTATATTTATAGGATTATTTTTTAATTTTTTTTAAAAGATTGATTTGTGAATAAATAGTGAAAATACATATATTTTTTTGAAAAAATGTCATTTTATTTTATTTAAATATTGTAATTATATGGACCCATTAAACATATAATTTAATTTCAATGAAATATTATATCCTTTTTATGAATAATTAAATTAGTTCCATATTAATAATCTTTATATTTGATTTTAACATGTGTTTACTTTTATGCCTAAATGAAAATTATTCAAGAAACATTTTTTCATTATGTTTTGTAAAGTTATATTGAAATTAATTTCTTAAAATTAAAAAATTGAATCACTAAAAATTTATTCATTTATATATACATTAAATTAATATTTATTAGTGAGGTAAAATTCATTTTTTTCATTGTGAATAGTAACTGTGATAAAAATGTGTCACCACAGCGAAGGATAAATAGTATTAATTAGTGTAAAAATAAAATGATATGGCAATGAAATATTGTAAAAATTATAACTTTATAGTTTTATTTAAATCCTGATAAAATTTAATTGTAATTTTGATATTTTTTACACTACATGACTCTGATTAAGAAATTTATAATTTTAAAAAAAAATTAAGCATTACAACTATGAGAATCCACTCACTGATAAAAAGGAACCTCCAATAAACTCTTAATTACACATTTTGATCCCTTTATCATGTAATAATACTATAAAAATCACTCTCCAATATCCCTCACCGCTTCTTAAAATTCATTGTCAAACCAAATTCTAAATCTACAGAGGCTCAAGGAGTAAACCAAATGAGTTTTTCCAAAGTAGAAGAATAAATGTTAACTAAATTTTTTTATGTCTATTTATTCTTATAAATCCTTGAAATCTCTATTTATTATGATTATATATAAACATTGGTATCCTATATATACATAAATTTTATTATGTTGATGTTAAACCACCTTTTCATATTCATTGTCTTTATATGGGAAATAAAAACATTACCTCTGCATATATGTGGACTAGTACATTCACGAATAGATGTGTCTAATTTTCCATCACTAGATCATTTAGTAAATTAAAATGATACATTAAATTAATATATGAGATATATATTAAATAATTTTGATTCTATAATTTTAACATATTACTTATCTTAATACATATATTTCCATTAGAAAGAAATAACATCTATAATTATTATGTGTGGACCTCCATCTCATTAAATTGATGTGATTTATTTCCCTTTTCCACATTATAGGGATGGATATAAGAGTAAAACTAAAAATATATATGACATGGTAAAAATATTTATGATTCTATAATATTAAAATATCTTATAATGTATTTCATTTCCACCAAGAATAAAAATGAAATTTTTTTCCATGAGTATGTATGGAGAATCATATACAAGAAACAATGTGAAATATTTTTCATGAAACAATTATGTAGATGATTGAAAAATATATTTAATGTATAAAAATTATAATAATTTAATGAATAATATTACTGAGATTATGGAATAATTATCCATATTACCATGATCAACCTATTGATGTTGTTTTGGGATTACAAACCAAACATCTTCAAAATGACTGATATATAATTATCCATTCAATAACTAAAAAAATAATATTAACAAATTATGAAGTAATAATTATAATTAAATTAATATGAAAAATTTTCTTAATCATGTATAGAACTAATATAATTTTTTTATTATGGATTTTGATATCTTATGATGCTAGAAAAGATTTATGTAATGTATTTATCATCTCATTATCCATTCATTGAGGCATATTCCATTTTAACTGCATGTTTTCTTTTATATAGTGTAAATAATATTAAGTGGATGAATATTATCAATTATTTATTGAAATTAATGTGGATTAAAAAATTATTTCATTATATTTTCGCCATCATTTTTTTCTTACAAAAGTTTTCATCTTTATAAAGTGTTTTCCATTAAAACCTTCTTTTAATGTATTTCATTCTATCCTTCATGATCCATGACCATTATCTAAAAAATATTCATATATATATTCTTATATATACATAAAATATCTTTTAATTTAATTCTAAAATACTTTTTACTTTATTTACAGTAGTTTAATAATAAATATATTAATTTCTTCTCTATGGGTCAATTTTGGCTCCTTATACCAAAGGGAAAATGAATTTTTTTTAACATATTCAACATGAGTGGTATTTGAAACCGTTATGAAAATGATTCTTTAAGAATAATACACTATAATTTTTTTGTATTTTATAAAAATATAATCTCATTCCCTCTTCATCAATAATTTTTTTTTCAGTTTAATAGTTTTCAATGAAAATGGTTATTTTTCCTTGTTTTTATAGGAAGCACGAATGTGCTTCATTATATGAGTTAAAAATAATATTTGAGGAATTTTTATGTATGAAATTAAAATTATATCTTTTTTATGTATGTTTTTATACTTGTTAATTTTCCATTATGTTGGGTTATCTTGATATCTCTGTCTAATACATTGGGTACTGTTTTTATTCTCTAAGGAATTTATGAATGAATTAACCAATAGGTTTTTTGATGTCGGTGCTCCAGTGTACTCGGGGTCAGTTCTACTGTATTGGAGGGGGGAGGGCATTTATTTTAGTGTTGTGTAATTTTTTTCGAGGTTCTTATTTGGTGAAGATGAGTTTATGTTTGAATTGATATGAATTTGGGGGTATTCTCTTATCTTTGGTTGAGTTGCTGGAGGTTAATTGGATGGTCTTTTTGGGAACCCATACTTTCTTCAAGGTCTTTCTTCAGATGAAGATAGAGCTGGTAATCTTCATCGTGCATGAATTTTCAGATTTGTAAGACTGAGAGGGTTTGATGCGGCCATCAGTACCATTCCCATACACTCTGTACGGGACTACTTGCTGAGCAGCCATGCTTTGTTGGAGGCGTGCCTTAATGACGTTGATGCTAGGTTGATGCACTCCCTCATTGTTTTGTTTTTGGTTGCAACCCTCTTTTTTCTTGATTTTGTTAATGTCTTTATGTCCTTGATATCTTGGTTTTCTCCACCTTTACCCTTAAAAGGGGCTTATCTGAAATCCATAAAAATTTCAACCTTCGATCCATTCAGTCAGTCAGAGTGAAAATTATATTTTTAAGAAAACGTTTCCTTGAGAAGCCCTCTTTTATAATAATAGCTGTTGAAAATTATTAGTAATTTTTATTCATTGTATAAAATTATATGATTTTTTTTATAAATAATGTTTATTTCTTGGGTAATTAAATTATTATTTGGGATTCTATTTTATTTATAAAATAGAAAATATTATATGGGTTTTCATAAATATCTGAAAGGAATAATGAATTTACATTCATATTTATTTAACATAAAAATAATATTTCTCACATACCATTTCTTAAAAAGTTTTCAAAGGGTCAAAGGATTACTAGTTACTATATAAAGGTATATATTTTATTTATAGGGATTCATATTCATAGAATTAAACCTATTTTTATTGAAACTAATGATTAAATTTAGTAAACCTATTTTGTGGAAAAAATGGACATTGAGAGGGCGTTTCATCATTGATTATTATTAGTTTTATATGTAATATTTTTTTCTTGTTATATAAAAATAAAAAATGACTGGATCTTTTAAATGTATTAAATTGAATCCCATGTTATAAATACTATAATTAATGATTGATTACAATAAAACTCATTATAAATATTTCCATTAATTTTAATTATGGTATTGCAGAGATCATCCCATGTATGTGATGGGAGATGAGTTATCATGGACCATTTAATGAAGTTAATGTATGTTATATAAAACTAGGAGACCTACTCTATTGATAATTTGGGTACTATATATTTATGAGTGATATGTTTTCTTCATGGGAAACCTTGGAAATTTTTTTCTAGGATTATTATTTTACATTATGAATCTAGAGAGGGTTTTGGATGAGTATGATACAATAGTTACGTTATTCACTAACTATCATCCTAAGAAGTATAATCAATCTGAGAACACAATTTATGTATTTAATGAAACAATGTGATAATTAATCATTGATTTATGTGATTTATTTAGGAAACCCACTATTTATCATGTTCCTATTTTATAACAATAGTTATTAAGAATTGATTCTGATTTACAAAATTCATTCCACTTACGCATGGTATTTTATCACCTCCTTCTCATAAGATGATGGGGATTCATTGGATAATGAGTGGATTCAAATATAGGAAACATCAATGAGTATTTAATTGATAAAGAAATGATTATATATGACTTAAATTTTTATGAGGTATTTTTTGTGTTAGATATAATATCTTTTGTTGTTTGTGGTGGCTAACTATGTATTTATATGAGTTTCTTCATAGTGAGGGAATAATTATATTTTGAGGTAGTTGAATTTTTAACTAGATTTGTTACAATCATTTGTGTTCATAAATAGGATTAGTACATTGATGTATTAATTAGTATCTCATTTTATATATTTTTAAATACATGATGTATCCCATGCACCTAGCTTCCGGGGACTAATCTTGAACCTTCTCATATGACAATAGTCTATAAAGTTAAGGGGGTCCCTAATTTTTATTTTGAATTTTTATTTTAGTTAATGTATTGGACTCTATAGAAACTATCTACGATGATAATAGCTATGTTGTAATGATATTTATTGTACAATAATAGAAAAAAGAAGTCATATGAGTGGGAGTCTAAAATATAGGTGCATTAGAAAAAGATTTTTACTGAAGAGGATCAGAGATGATCGATGGTCAATCTAAAGGAAAAACAAATATATTAAGGTTATATTGTGACCCCAACCCCATAAATGTATTAATATGATTTATTTCATAATAAACCAGTTTTATTTTGGATTATTATATGTTTTTTTATTGCTGGTAGTTGATTCTAGTATTTCATGAATATGAATTGGAAAATGAAATATATATGGTCATTAATTTTTAACTAGAATTATAATGAGTTTTCTAGAGTTAGATTTAGGGATCCAATGACTACTACTTTTTCAATAATATGAACATTTTGTGAATAGTGGAACCTAGTGGGCCATTGATGTTTTGATGGGTTTGTGATGGATTTTTGGGGGGGAACTGAATTTTTTAAATTTTAATTTAACTAAATTAAATGGTATTTTAAATGGTTTTAGGTGAGGTTTTACCTATATATTCACTCCAAAAGTTAGTCTCACCATTTCCTCTCTATTACAACTCATTATTATCTTTTTCAAGGCTATATCACTCTCATGTGAGATTAGATCATTAAGCTATTTGTCTTCTGGGTTCATCATATTCAGGGCTATATGGATCCCCAAAGATGTGGACATAGAATTTTGGGACTTATAGAATATATTTATTTATAATTAATTTTAATGTTCTTTTAGGTATAAATTTTTAATGAATTATTAAAAATTATTAAAAATGTTTTTTCCACAAAATATAAATATTCCCAATATATAAGAGGTTACTTAATACATATCAGTCCCTCAACATATCCAATAAATATTCCATACCCAATAATCTTTTATAAAATTCATACATATGACTTTTATTTGTAATATAAGGTATAGAGAATCGAAAACGGATTATCTTATATGCACAACAAGGCATTATAAATGAGAATAGTGTATAAATGAATATCATCGGTAAAAAAATAAGGCATAATTTAAGAACATGAACACAAGTACAAGACACGTGATATTATCATATATATAATAATAATTATATTAAAATATTGGTATAACATAAACATGTGACATTCATAAGAGTAATAAAAAAATATCATCACTAATGATTCTTAAGGAACATAACCATGGATATTCACCAAGGATTTATAAAACAATACTAAGGCTTGCTATTAACCTTCATGAACACTTCTTCTATCAATGTTAACTTATTACCCAATTAATTAGAGTGTCTTTTGAGTCCACCCTTTATATTACCATAGTGTTTTACAAAACAATCATAAAACATTATGAAGGAATAAAAATTAGGTATAAAAAAATTCATCTTTAGAGATTAATTATTTTCTCAATTTAATAAAGTTTTATTAGTGTGCACCCACTATATGTCTAAAATGTTTTGTGCCACATATGGAAATCATACATAATACAATCAATGAATAACTAACCCCTGAAGGAAATGTGTTACTTGATAACAAATATAACAACAATATAAAATCCATAGAAATAACATGGATATAATCATAAGATAATATCATATTAATAAATAGAGTTAAGGGTCCCACCTCACCCCTTGAAAGGTCGATTATCAAAAATCAATAAAAATTAAGGCCTTTGGGCCATTGGAAGAGGATATTAATAAATATAGTTTGTTTCAATATATGGAAAAAAACCTTTTTTAGAGAATTTAGAAAAATAATTTTGAAAAAAAAATCAGTGGATATTTGAAAAAATATATTTATTAAATAGTTAAAGTATGTATTTATTTTAAAAAACCCAAAAATCACTTATTAAATGTTTTATAGAATAATAATAGAAGATAGAAATATCTGTTTGTATGGAAGAATGACTTAAAAAGAAATTTAGGATAAAAAATTTATAATTATCATGAATGATGTAGTTATATGTCAATTTCATAATTTATATTATAAAAGGTGATGAAAAAACATTTTGTATGTTTAAATTTATAAAACATTCATCAATAATGGATCTTTTAAATGAAATAATTATTATCTTATGGAAATGTGGATTGGAAGATAAATAATTTATTAATCAAAGGAAAAACATTTTATTATTTTAAAATATGATTGATGAAATCCCACATCATAAAAATAATAATAATATGTACATTTAAGAAGAAGAGAAGGGAAATAGCAAATTCACATGTGATAAAACAGTATTAATATTCCTAATATAAATGATAAAATTGGCAGGAAATGGATATATGGAAAAGTATGGGAAGCCATCCTTAATATAGATATGAAATATTTTAAACAGTAGTACACTTTTTGGAGAATTAATTTTATCAAAGTAAATGATTTTAATTAATAATTATTTTCCACATGAGGGGAAAAAATATACCATGAAACAAAATATTTTGGTGTAATAAAATATTTTTGGAAGAATGATGTTCAAAAAGATACATTTTAAGTCATTGAAGGGAGTAGAGTTATCCAAAGAACATTCATATTATAAACCTATTTAATTGTTGAAAATTAAAATAAATAACATGAAATAAATAATTAAAAAACAATAATTAATTGGACATCATAAAATATATTCATTAGGTATTAATAAAATCATATTAAACATATATTGGTTCAAAATGAAGATTATGTCTCATGAAATTAAATTTGAGACAAAGAACTCATTTATTTACATCACAACTTCCACTAAAGCACTTGCATATTCTTCATGAAAAAAATAGACATCTTAAACACATATTTTAGAAACATTTTCATATATATATATATAATTATTATTTATAATGATTATATTTATCTACATTACTCAATTAATATCTATTCTCAATGTCGAGTGTTAATAATCATTATTGTTTTCAACTTGTTTCTTAAAAGTTCTGTTTTTTCATTATTCTCCTAAATATAATCATTCTAAGATAATAAAATGTCATGGAACTGATTTATTTTAATTATTAATAATTTTATAAGATAATTTTATATTTATTTTAGTTATTAATCGGGATGATGATGTCTCTAATGATCTTGTTCTTGTAATTTAATTTTTTTGAATGATGGTCTCTCCCCTAATGAGTTAAATGTTTTTATTACCAATAATGAACCTTAAAAATCATTATTTACTTATTAATAGCCATTATTTATTTTTTAATTATATATTTGATAGATATTTATATCAATTTTCATTAGTTTGGTAAAAGCTTCCCAAAAATAACATGTTATAATCTATTTATGAGTATGTCTATGGATGTATGTTTTTTGTTATAATACGATTATCAAAAAATTATAAGGGTAATTTTTATTTTTTATTAATATTATAAATAAAATTTGTTTAGAGTTATAATATTAAGCTAAATGAACAATATGTTTTCACTTATAAATAAATATCTTTTCAACTTGGTATATTGATTTTATGAGGTTAGTTGAACAATGATATGCTATTATAAAAATTAATTATATAATACCTAATTTATATTTTCTATATATATATATATATTAGGTAATAGATAAAATATTGATTCACTAAATCCATTTCAATAACATCTATGAAATTTGGTGAAAAAAATTTCACATTAATATAGGCGGTAGTCCACACACATGAATCTGCAATGTTTTAATTTTTTAAATGAATTTGAGTGGAATAGATAATGGATATACCATCAATATAACAAAATTTATGTATATTATTTATAAATATTTCTTTATATAGATATAGTTAAAAAAATTGGTTTAGGGTCGATGAGATGAATAATGAAATAAAGATAAAGCATACCTAATACTTATGTTGATCATTTCAATATTATATTGATGTATCCTTCAAAAATGAATCATGTAAGGAAATATATTGGGGATAGAGGATAAAAAATATTAAATGAGATATAGTTGAAATAAATTAGTTAGAGGTTATTGGAAATTTTAAATTATCAGTAGGCTTGAATGGGGAGGATGTGATATCATTTTATAGGTGAACAAGGGGGACATATCATTAGAGAATAATGTTATGTGATGTTTAAGAATGGAACGGTATGAGGGATAAGTGGGTTAGGTGGGGAAATGATGGAAAAAATTAACTACAACATCATGATAAAAACAATTATTCTATAATTTATATTTGTTAAATTTATTTAGTAAGTATCTCTCCACACTATATAACCAATTTTAACACTTATAAACCTTGAATAAAATTGAAACATGATAATTATTTTATGTCTAAATATATAATATGATATTTCATTCCAAATATCGATGTGTCAAATCTAAATTTAGAACCCTTTAATATAATAAAATTTCTAAATATAATAATATTAACTTCTATGATAAAATATATAATGTGTTGGGAAACTATTTTTTATAGAAAATGGTCATTTTAATCACTAAAATCCTTAATTTATTTATCATTTATTACTAATTAATTTTGTGTTTATTTATTTCAATTTATTTTTAAATATATAATTACCGATGATAATTTAATATAGTTAAATTTAATTTTAAATAAAAATATTTAGAAATTTTTCATTTGTTGGAAAGTAATTATTTTACCATGGTTACTTGTATTTAACTTGGTGACACAATTATATTACTATAATTGAAATTGACCCCATTAAATAATATTATTATTTGGATTAAAAATTTACAAACTCTTATGTATGATTCAATTCCTAAAATAGGATAAAAATAAAGGGGCATTGGACACATAATTATTAAAAAATAATGGATGAAAATAATTTTATTATAAGCCTGAATAAGTAATATATTTTCATTGGAAGAATGATTTTAAGGCCAAAATAAATTTATTTATTTTCTATTAATCTCTATTGTATGGATATTAAATTATTTTATTTTATATACTATCCATAATTTCCAATTAAAACTTTATTTGACAATAATAAATATTGTTCATAGTGCATGGAAGGGAAAATTTTTAAGAGAGCTCAATTTTTTTTATAAATTGATTTCATTTTTTATTTATTTATAATAATGAAATGAAATTTATTCAATTTTCTATATATATTTCAATATTTTTTACTTATAAAATTACATTCTAATTAAGTGAATACATTTTAATTGTTATATTTAATAGCCAAATTTTACTTTAAGATATCAAATTTTCCTTTCAATTTTGTGTCTAATATTAAGAAATATACTAAAAAATATGGTTTAATAGATAATATATAGTATATAGTATCATGTTGTTTAATTTCCCCTCCATAAAAATTTACATCCTTCTAATTTTTATAATCTATCAATAATAAAATTACTTATATGTATCTGAAATATGTGAATAAAATATGATATATTTTTAAATGAGGTGTCTACAATAATAACAAAGGTTAGAATAGGAAATAAACTTATTCCACTCATCATGCTAGCCGATTGATTTATTTATCATTGGATTTTTGTCACTATATTATATATTTTATATACATGAATCAATTTCTGATTCATTTTAGATTTTCCCCTTGGCACCATATTGTACACTCTTATGATATAGAAAATGTCATTTTATCAATATCATCATTGTCATTTTAACTTCCTTAAGGACCCATCATTATCACAATTTTTTGTTTTGGAATTCAATTATGTTCTTTTTGTTAATCATAATTCATGACAACTAGTGTGATATAATCACAATATTTCTTACTACAATTCTAATTTTGTTAGGATTCACAATGGGAGAATCCTTATATTACACATGGAATCCATAGTTCGCATTCTTCATTTTGGGATCAGCTAGTACAAAAAATATAATTTACATGAGTGATAAAAACTATGTGATAATTACTTTTATAAAATTAATGATAAATTAATACACAAAATTTCTTATTCTTAAAAATCAGGACATTACTTTTAAATTTGACTTAAATCATTCTCGGTTCCATCTAGATTATTTATATTTTTTTCTATTTTAATCATTAAATTATATCTATAACATAATAAATCATATATAATTAGGAGAATTAAACGTAAAAAATAATAATCCATTGGTTTTATATCGATGGTTTGCAATCATTGGACTACTTATTATAAAAGTGGTAATGATTGAGGTAGTTCTGAACCAGCCTTTTTCAGGGTGATTATATTAATGTCCCATGCCTTCTCGGCACATTAGTGTGAAATTTTTATTGTAGGAAGAACTTTTTGGAGGATCTAGTATGGTCTTAATGATGTTATACCAATAAAAAAATTTCATCAAGTGGTTCATGATGTTAATGTGTATTTTAAAATGTGATTTTTTGTTTCGCAGGATGTGTAGCCAATTATTCATGACATGTGTTCAATGGGAAGTATTAAGAAGAATGGATTAATTATTGGAAGGATAATTCATAGTGGGAAAAATATTATGAGTCACCATTAACATCAATTTATGTTTGAGATATTAAGTGTTTATTTCCTAAATTGGTTTCATAAATTAGATTTAATAGACCTATTATTAGTCATATCATGAATATGTAATTCCTGACATAAACTAGGTGAGATAAAAAAATAATAAGGTTAAGACTCAACCGAATCCTCATATTTGGTATCCATTTCCTATCGGTTTTTGTGAAAACTTAGTTTCATATAACTTTTTTGACCCATAGGTTCTAGAGGTTGTTTAATGGTGAAATATGTTTTTTAATTTTCCAAATCACCTTGTTTCCTTCAATTCATCATCCATAGATTCACAATCATGAATTTTTTTTTGGTTTGGGGTGTTTGTGATACATCCTAATGATCCCATGGTAGAGTTATTTTTGATTTTAGGATACCATGAATGGTTTTGGTTTCATTTTTTTCATTATTACCCTATTGCTCATAGTGAAGAATAAGGTTTCTATGATGTATTGGATCATCATTTTATCCTGTTTAACTGCATGTGTGAGGATTTATATCTTTTTCTTCCCATTGGGTGGATAATATTTATCATATTAATAAATGTAATAAATATAATGTTGTTCTATTTATAGAAATAGGGAGAAAACAAATTTTTAACTAATTTGATTTGAGTATTGATGAGATTTCATAAGCCATCTTTTGTGGCCGAAATTTATGGAAGTTGTGAGCCTTAATTTTTTTGTAGTTAGTATGTATGTGTGACCCATTCTATGATATTTTTTTTCATAACCCAAAATGAAAAAAGATAATAAAATATTAATGGATAATTAACTGTTGGGAATTCAAAAACTTTTTTCTCTGACACCATTTAGGTGCAGTAATGAACTAAAATAATGATAATCCATGAACATATTTTTTTTGATTTTGGGGTGTGACGAATTGTGTGGTTGCTCATTTTTGTTGACTTGTATGACCTGAACAATTTCGTTGGTGGTTTTAGTGACAATATGGGATAAGAGTATGTGGGGAAGAGGTGGAATGGTTTGTTTGAATGAGTTGCATTGTTGGAATTTTTACAGTGGTGATGTGTGGAGGTTATGTCATCCAGTGGTGACGTGTGGTGTTTTTTTTGTGAAGTGGTTATGTGTGGTGGTTTTTGTGTGTGGTGGTGATATGAGATAGTTCAGTGCTCCAGTGGTTGATATGGGTGGATGTTGCAGTGACTTTGCTTGGATTATGTGTTTTTGTGGGGATGGTTTATGTGTGATGGGTGAGCTATTTTGTGGTGTGGTTAAGTTAGTTTCCTAGTTATCCATTCAAAAAAGTAATGATGAAAGAAAATATCATTAGACTGTAATTGAAAAATAATGGTATGGTTCTAATGTGGGGAAATTTTTTAAATGTATCTAATGTTAAATTAATGGGTTGTGTAAATGTGAAAAAAATGGAATAATAAATAGGAGTTGGGGAAAACTAATTAAATATGGGAAATAATGAATTTTTACATATAGGAGGGCTTGTGTGTATCTTGGGGTGGTTGTGTTGTGTGCTTAATATTGTAGTTGTAGTAGTATGGATTGTGGATGTGTGGTGTAGTGGTGGTGTAGTTGTACACTCTAGTGCAGTTTACTTGAACCCATATAATTTTTATTATGTGTTTTATTTATGTATTTTTTTTGGATATTTCAATTTTCACTCCACCAGAGTTGGATAACATTACCAATGACCAATGGTTTTGGGTTTCTTCTGTTTTCCCTAACCTTCAGGATAGTCATGAAAGGGATTGCTACCTACCAATTCTTCCTCACTCTTCGATCAACAATAGTGATCTTGTGGTTTGGTGTTGGACATTACCCAGTAGTGATGTGATTTTAAATATATAGTGGGGTTTAGGAATGGTAGGGGGAGTACATGAGGCTGATTTCATTCAATTTCAGGATACACTAAAGCCTTGGTTATTTGATAATATGTGGTCTGATAGCCTGGTTTTATTTGGGTCTGATGTAAAGTGATGTGGCTATGATGTGGAGTTGGATATTTCTAGCACCGAATGACATACCTTTTGAGGTAAGAATTTTTAGGTATACATATTGATCAACATCAGAGGTGGAAAGTAGTGATGTGGTATGTGTTAAAGGGATGCGGGCATCGGATATCCAATGTTGGGATGAAAATATTGAAAATCAGTGGGGGTAAGTGTAACATACAAAGGAAATGAAGAATAAGACATTTTCATACTTATTAATATTTTTGAATTAAATATTAATTTTACATTAAAAGGGTTTCTATGTTCGATAGCGTACCCGATACGCAACAACAGGTTTCTTTTTGAAATCATATGTTGCACACTAATAATATAATATTATTATTTTAAATGGTAGTTAACTCATAGTCGTTGTATTGGCAGGAATAAAAAAAATAACTAAAATATGATTATACATGTTTTTTAAATTTATTTATATTTATCCAATAAATTTTATTGGCATAAAATGTGAATGAATCTAATTTTAAGCATAATTTACATTAAAAGGCTGATTTATCACCTTTTAATGGAGAACCCTCCTTAAATATAGTTTTGGTAAATTTAATACATTCTATATGACCAAATAAAATCCTTATTTATAATGGGGAAATCAAAATTTAATTTGGGTAAATTTTTGGAATTTTTTCGATAATGTTCATTTTTTAATGAATAGTAAAAATATTGTATTTTAATTCAAAACTGTGTTTTAATCTCATTTATTAATATGGTTATATTATCATTTTAATTGTTTTTAAATTTTAATTATTATATATTTTTACCATTTAATCCAATTTTGGTCATTGGAATTAATTTCAAACTTAAATTGGACATAAACAAGTGTTAATCTTTGTATAGTTATTATTTTTTTAAAAACACGCTATTTGTTTTGACAACGATAATTAATTTTAAAATTAATTAATGAAACTTTTATGTTTTTAATTTGGAAAAAATAAACATCATTTTTAATTTGGAAAATAAAATATATCTTAGTCTTAATATTTGGTATTTTTCTGAAAAAATTCAATTTTTTGATGAATAGTGAAACCACTTAGTGGTAGTTAAAAAACTGAATTTTTCATTTAAATGAAATTTTACCACTTCTGTGAATTAAATTTCAAAAATATGACATACATGGTTGTAAAAAATAAGTTAAATGTTGTTCATTAAGATGAAAATAATTTTTTGTGATTAGTAACTTTTGACTTATTTACAGCGGTTAAAGGTAAATAAGGTAATTCAAGGTTAAAATAATATTATAATAAATACAAATTACCTTAGAACTTGTCCAAACCTTATTGGATGAGTAGTGGCCTAAAATTTGCATCCTTGGGTCGATTTTGAGACCCCATGTATCCACTTATGAAAGATAATAACACTTTTGATTAATTAATTTTTGTAAAGACAATATAGACATTACAAAAAATATTTTAGTATTTAATTTTTAAATTGTGTTCTATAAATTATCCTTTAGACTATAAATATTAATTGGAAATAAAAAAATATTTCCTATATCAGGGTATTTTTTTATAATTTTTAGACATCAAATAAATTAAATTATTTATGACATAATAATGATGCAATATTTACCTCATTAATAAATGATTTAAATAAATAAGATTATAATGACTAAAATATTATCCAAAACATGTCCAATTCTGATTGGATGATTTTATTTCGAATATGAGTCATCTTATCCTCAATTATAATTATTGTTTTACCATTAGAAACTTAATCTCATTATATAATGAAATAATATTTTCACACTTTCCTAAAGAGCCCCTCCTCTCTCTTATAAACGGAATCCAATTCTATCCAATTACTCACACCTCTCAAGACATTTTTATCATCCAAAATCTACCCAATTAAGCTCCTTAAATCCCTCCGCTCCTCCTATAAGTCGTACCATAGCTATAAGGCACTTCAACAAGTCCTTTGGTTCAAACCAAATGGAGTTACCCAAATTAAAGGTCATGATTTCTCTTAAATTGTTTTCCTTTATTTTACATCTCCAACCCTTAAACACTTTTTATTCCTTTATTTTGTAACAACACCATTATCCTAAATATATTATTGTGTTGTTATGAGAATTATTATAACTACGCTTACACACACCTCCAACTAATGGATGAGGAACATAATGTTACTGTGGATGGAAAACTAACGCCTCACGAAATGATGATTGTTCAATTACATCTTAAAACCTCTCATGGAGGACATTATGATGGAACTATATTTATATATGATATATATTATGTTTATGATTTCCTTATTCTTATTTACTTCCCAATTATATCAAGCCTTTATAGTTTCCATAGTGGGTAAAATCGAAAATCTCATTTGAGGAAGTCTGGACTACCGCCCCCATAAAGTGATATGACTCGTTAAAGCCTTCTGTGGGATGTATAAAGGATATGTATAATGTTATTAGATATGTTATTATACTAGAATTATAATATACCTATGTATCATTATGTTCTAATTCCATTAAAATAATAAATATAAATGCAAGTAGCGTTCATGCGTACATACGACTTCCCGTCTCCATGAACTGTGCATTTCATTTCCTACCTCCAAATGTTATTTACTATTATAAATACATGTATATACTGGATATATATGATATCTAAATCATGAATATCATTCTGGATATAATGGACTATTGACCACATGGACAACTTTTAAAAATAAGGTGTTGATTTTTGACTCAAGTACCAAATATCGACAAAATGAACGTTATTAAATTAAATGGTTACAGAATGTATATAACATGGTAATAAGTGATATAAAAGGAATAATAAACTTAAAAAAGGTTCTTAAGAAAGTATAAATTAGCTTTAGTTTATTATTCAGGAGATTAAATAACGATCGAGTCAAGTCGGACAAAAGGTAAGGGATTTCATCTCAATCTCCGTTCATTGAGGAATTTTTAGTTTTATACACAACATTATTTTATATGATGGATAAACCCCTTTGAATATTCATTTTATTCAAAGGGAATATTTTTATATGAAGCATTTTACTAAACGAGAAAAATGAATGTTTCTTTTTTTTACGTAAGCGGTGACAATGACCTTTCCACCGCCTCAATTATTATTTGATCTTTGGCTTCCTTAACAAGCCAAGATGTTTTTAAAAGGAAAAATAAATACCATATACTATTTTTATGTATTTTTGTGTTGAAAATGATTATGATAATTGATTTATTATTCCAATATCTTGAAGTGATATTTTATTATTGCAATGTGGAAATTTTATCTTTCATTTATGTTTATGTTATGTGTTATGATCATCTTATGGGTCTTGGGCATTATTTATGTATACGGGTAGTTCCATGATAAACCTAGGGTGGGTGAGCCCGAGATAGCTCTCTAATGCATTGGGTAACGTGACAGTGGTAAACGTGAATGTCTCTCCTACGATTTTTTGGGGAATTTACTATGACGGGTATTCCAATGTAACTCCCTATGTAGTTGTGATAGATACAGTCTAAGTATGATATGGATTCCACAAGTTACATTTATGATTTATGATTTCTATGTGTCTTTAATAAATCATATAATTTCATGAGGTTAGTAAAAGGGTTCATGTTTTGTATGTATTTATGAACAAATGTTTTCATTATTTGTTTTATAACCCTTAATGAGCCTTTTATAATCATCCCAAGATTTGCAATGTTATCACAGGACTTAAAGATGAATAGGGTCAAGGATGAGATCAAGGAAAAGTCATGCTGTCTAAAACATGGAACTAGACATGACTCTATTTTTAAAAAGTATATATTTTATGAAAAACATGGAAACTGTGTAGAAGTGTCTACCTTGTATTATTTTGAGATGTAATAGTTATATCATAATTCTCTAAAACTATAAACCAGAAAAGATCCTCAATGTGAATTATTCATTTAATTCAATATTATTAAAATGTTTAAGGTCGGGTCCTTATAGTTGGTATTAGAGGGAAGTTTAGACAACTTTAGAAGTTAGGGTATTGTTAAATTAATATCCATAAAGTAATTTATGTTAATGTTGAAATCATATAGAATTTACAAATTACCATGTTTCTTAGATTAAGATATTTCAATGTTCAGAATGGTTTTCCACAGAGGAAACATGGAAGCTATGTTGGGACGACATTAGGAGGAAGATAACCTTCCAAATTAGCAACCTGAGATGGTCGGAATCGGAAATGAAAACTTTGTGGCAGTGATCACACAGTTGACTCAAGCTATAAATGGTGGTGGTATCCATGCACGAGATCAGCCAGATCAACCATAGAGGAACATGAGAGTAGTGGAGCATTTCATGAGGCAACATCCCCCATCATTTAGAGGATCATATGACCATGTGCTAGGTGAAGGGTAGATTAAAGCACTGGAGAAGATTTTTGATGTCATGGGTTGTTCAAAACATCAAAAGGTTAGTCTTGTTGTTTACCATTTTTAAGGTGAAACAGATCAGTGGTGGTTGATGGTGAAAAATATCAAGGATATTGAGGAGATTGATGCTCTCAATTGGGATGAATTCAAAGGTATGTTTATTGAGAAATATTTTCCTAAGGTCGTTCTTCTTAGGATAGAAAAGCAATTCCTGGAATTAAAACAGGAGGATGAATCAGAGGCTTCTTATGAAGAAAAATTCACCCAACTGGCAAGCTATGCTCCAAATTTCATATGAGATCATGATAGTAAAATTAACCATTTTTAATCAGGATTAAAGATAAAGTATCGAAGGGATTTAGCATCTCAAGGGATCAAAAGTTATGAAAAACTTTATCATTGTGCGAATAATGTGGAAATGGAGTTTGCTGATGATCAGGTATTCTATGACATACAACAAAATAAGAGGTTGGGGTGGCAGGTGAAAGGGAAGAACTCTTCAAAATAGTCTGATGGTAAGAAACATAAGTTTACAGTCTGTGAAAATTGTGGTAAAAAGCATGTTGGGGAATGTATTTTAAAGTCTACTAAGTGTTACCGATGTGGTAAAATGGGATATAAGGCTCATAATTGCACTGAAAAAGATCATGGTAATGGTAAGACAAAATCCTATTTACAGTCAGTAAAATGTTTTAAGTGCAATGAAATGGGTCATTATGGAAATGAGTGTCCAATAATGAACTCAACTGAGGGAAAGCAGCCAGACTACAAGTAGAAAGGGGTGGTGAAATCCTTTTTACTACTTCAGCAGATGTTGGGCCATCAAATGAAGTTTTATCAGCTCCAAGGAGCTTAGTATTTTTCGAAGATTGATTTGAGGTCGGGGTACCATCAGTTGAATCTAAAGGTAGCAGAAATTCTGAAGACTGAGTATCATACTAGATATGGCCATTATGAATTTTTAGTTATGCCTTTTCGGTTAATGAATGCACCTGCTATATTTATGGAACATATGAATAGACTTTTCCATGAGTTCTTGGATAAGTTTTTGGTTGTGTTCATATATGATATTTTGGATTATTCCAAAAATAAGGAGGAATATGAATGTCATTTAATGGTTTTCTTACAAACCGTAAAAGAAAATAAACTATTTGGGAAATTAAGCAAGTGTGAGTATTGGTTACAAAAAATTTCTTTCCTTGGTCACATTGTTTCAAAAAATGGCATAACTATTGATCCTGCTAAAATGAATGTTGTTGAAGAATTCCCATGACCCACAAATATAACTGTGATTCGTAGTTTTCTTGGTTTGGCAGTTTATTACCGGAGGTTTGTTGAAAATCTTGCACTATTATCTAGTTCAATGACTAATTTAACTTGAAAATGTGTTAAGTTCATCTAGACAAAAGAATGTGATGATTTTTTTTCAGGAATTGAAAAGAAGATTGGTGAATGTTCCAATTTTGGCACATCTGTCCAGAAATGATGAGTTTGTTATCACCAGTGATGATTCATTAATAGGACTGGGTTGTGTACTAATGCAGACTGATCAGTTAATTGCTTATGCTTCACGTCAGTTGAACCCTCACGAGTTAAATTACCCTACACATGATTTGTAATTAGCTGTTGTTGATTTTGCTTTAATAATTTGGAGGCATCATTTGTATAGAGTATAATGTGAAATATGTACTGACCAAAAAAGTTTAAAGTATATATTCACTCAAAAATAATTGAACATGACATAGAGGATATGGTTGGAATTAATCAAGGATTATGATTTCACGATTCATTACCATCTGGGAAATGCAAATAAAGTGGCTGATGCTTTGAGTCGAAAAAGTAATGCTTCATTAGCCATGCTACGTTTGGAATGAGATCCTTTGGTTTTTGATTTAATCATCTTTGGCATAGATGTTTTTTGTGTATGAAATTCTTCTATTTTATGTCAAGTTTCAGTGATATCATCTCTATCAGACAGAATAAAGCAAGCACAAAAAGAAGACAGTGAGTTGCAGAAATCGGTAGAGTTTCTTCATAAGGGTAAGTTGCCTGATTTTAATCTTGATAACGATTGTATGTTGAGGTTTGGTAAGAGGTTATGTGTACCTTTTGATTCACAGTTGAATGAGTTGTTATATGAAGATCATAGTTCTCCATTTTCAGTTCATCCTGGTAGTACTAAGATATACAGAGATGTCCGTGAGTATTACTGGTGGGATAGAACGAAAAGAGATATTGCTGATTTTACTGTGAAGTTTTTGACTTGTTAGTAGGATAAAGCATAGTGGCAGTTACCAAAAGGGATCCTTCAGACTTTACCAGTGCTAGAGTAGAAATATGAAAATATATCCATGGACTTCGTTGTGGGATTACCAATGACATCTTGAGTTAATAATGCAATATGGGTTATATTTGATCGATTGACTAAATCTGATCATTTCATTCCTATTCAAGATACTTTGTATCTATATCAACTTGCTCGGCTGTATGTTAAAAAGGTAGTCAGGTTGCATGGAGTTCCCATCTCCATTTTATCTGAACGTGATTCCAGGTTTACTTCTAACTTTTGGAAAGGCCTTCAGAAGTGATTGGGTACTGAATTAAATTTTAGTACACCTTTTAACCCTCAATCAGATGGGAAATCAGAACGAACAATTTAGACATTGGAGGATATGCTACGTGCTTGCTCAATAAATTATCAGGGATGTTGGGACCAACATCTTTCTTTGGTTGAATTTTCATATAATAACAGTTTTCATTCTAGTATACAGATGGCTCCATTTGAGGCATTATATAGAATGCGTTGTCGAACTCCAGATTTTTTGGATTAAGTAGGTGAGAGGAAGCTGATGGGACCAGAATTGGTAGAAGAGATGGCAGAGAAAGTTCAGTTGATTCAGAAGCAAATGAGAACAACTCAGAGAAGACAGAAAACTTATGCCGATAACTAGAGGAATGATCTTTCTTTTGAGGTAGGTGATCATGTCTTTCTCAATGTTTCTCCATGGAAAAGTGTGATGCGTTTTGGTAAGGAGGGAAAGTTGAGTCCGAGGTTCATTGGACCTTATGACATTTTGGAAAAAGTTGGATCAGTTTCATACAGAGTGGCTTTACCTCCAAGTTTATCCCAGGTACACAATGTATTTCATGTTTTAGTGTTGAGAATGTATATACCACATCCATCTCCTGTTTTGAGCCTAGGTAGTTCAATTGTAAGAGAATATCTCTTATGAAGAACAACCAGTCCAGATTATTGATCATACAGAGAAAGTGTTGTGGAAAAAGATAATCCACCAGGTAAAGGTTTTGTTGGAAAACCATATGGTTGAAGAGGCAACTTGGGAATCTGAAAATGTTATGAGGGATAAATACCCCCACTTATTTTGATAATTGAATAAAAATTTCAAGGAAGAAATTTCTAAAAGGGGGGAAGGAAGTAACATCCCAAGTAAATAAATAATAAGATATTTTCATACATATTAATGTTTTTTAATTAAATATTAATTTTTCTTTAAAAGGGTTGCTATGTTCGATAGCGTACCCGATACGCAACAATGGGTTTCTTTAAAATCTTACGTTGCACAATAACAATATAATATTATTATTGTAATGGTAGTTAACTCATAGCTGTTGTATTAGAGGAAATGAACAAAACTAACTACGATATGATTATACATGTTTGTTAAATGTATTTACATTTATCCAATAAATTTTAGATGCTTAAAATGTGAATGAATCTAATTTTAAGCATAATTTACATTAAAAGGCCGATTTATCACCTTTTAATGGTGAACCCTTCTTAAATCTAGTTTTGGTTACTTTAATAAATTCTATATGACCAAATAAAATCCTTCATTATAATGGGGGCATCAAAACATAATTTTTATAAGATTTTGGATTTTTTTCGATAAAGTTTATTTTTTATGAATAGTGAAAATATTGTATTTTAATTCAAAACTATGTTTTAATCTAATTTATTTATATGGTTATATTATATTTTAATTGGTTTTAATGTTTAAATAGAATATATTTTTACCATTTAATCCAATTTCTGTCATTGGAATTAATTTCACTTTGAAATTGGACATAAACAAGTGTCAATCTTTTGATAGTAAATGATTCTTAAAAACACGCTATTTGTTTTAACAATGGGAATTAATTTTAAAATTAATTAATGAAACATTCATGTTTTGAATTTGGAAAAAATAAACATCATTTTTGAATTTGGAATATCAAATATATCTTAGGCTTAATATTTCGTATTTTTCTGAAAAACTTCAATTTTTGATGAATAGTGAAACCATTTTGTGGTTGCTAAAAAACTAACATTTTCATTTAAATGAAATTTTACCTCTTCAAAGAATTAAATTTCAAAAATAAGACATACATGGTTGTTATCAATAAGTAAAATATGGTTCATTAAGATGAAAATAATTTTTAGTGAATAGTTACTTTTGACTTTTATTTACCGCGGTTAAAGGTAAATAATGTAATTCAAGGTTAAAAGAATATTATAATAATTCAAAATTACCTTAAAACTTTTCCAAACCTTATTTGATGAGTAGGGCCCAACAATGGTCATCCTTGGGTCGATTTTGGGACCCCATGGAGCCACTTATGAAAGATAATGACAATTTAGATTAATTAATTTAATGTAAAGACAAAATTGACATTAACAAAAATATTTTAGTAATTAATTTTTATATGGTGTTATATATATATTATATTTTCGACTATAAATATTAATTGGAAAGATAAAATGATTTACTATATAAGGGTATTTTTTTATAATTTTTAGACATCATATAATTTAAAATATTTATGACAGAGTAATGATGCAATATTTACCTCATTAATAAATGATTTAAATAAAGAAGATTATAATGATTAAAATATTATCCAAAATATGTCCAATTCTTCTTGGATGATTTTATTTAGATTATGAGTCATCTTATATTCAGATATAATGACTTTTGGACCATTAGAAACCGAATATCATTATATAATAAAATAATATTTTCGCACATTCCTAAAGAGCCCCTCCTCTCCCATATAAAATGAGTCCACTTCTAACCAATTACTCACACATCTCAAGCCATTTGGATCATCCAAAATCATCCCAATTAAGCTCCCTAAGTACCTCCACTTCTCCTAGAAGCCTTAACATAGGTAGAAGGGACTTCAATAAGTTCTTTGGTTCAAACCAAAGGGAGTTACCCAAATTAATGGTAACGATTTCTCTTAAATTGTTTTATTTTATTTTACTGATCCAACCCCTAAACTCTTTTTATTAAATTATTTTGTAACAAAAAAAGTATCCTAAATACACTAGGATTTTGTTATGAGAAGGATTTTATCTACACTTACACACACCTCCATTTAATTGATGAATAACATAATGTTTCTGTGGATGGAAAACTAAAGCCTCACGAAACGATGATTGTTAAATTACCTCTTACCACCTCTCATGTGAAAATTATGATGGCACTATATTTATATATGATATGTATTATGTTTATTATTTTCTTAGGCTTCTGTACTTTCCAATTATATCAAGCCTTTATGGTTTCCATAGTGGGTAAATACGATAATCTCATTTGAGGAAGTGCGGACTACCGCCCCCTCAAAGTGATATGAATCGTTAATGCCTTATGTGGGAGGTATAAAGGATAGAGTTAATGATATTATATATTATATTATACTATAATTATAATATACTTATGTATCATTATGTTATAATTCCATTACAATAATAAATTGAATTGAAATTAGCGTTCATGCGTACGTACGGCTTACCGTCTCCATGAACAATGCATTTCATTTCTTACCTACAAATGTTATGTACTATTATAAATACATTTATATACTGGATATATATATGATATATATGATATCTAAATCATGAATATCATTCTGGATATAATGGAATATTCACCACATGGACAACTTGTAAATATAAGGTGTTCATTGTTTACTCAAGTACCAAATATCGACAAAATGAACGTTATTAAATTAAATGGTTACATAATGTTTATAACATGGTAATAAGTGATATAAAAGGAATAATAAACTTGAAAAAGGTTCTTAATCAAGTATAAATTAACTTTAGTTTATTATTCAGGAGATTAATTAATGATCGAGTCATGTCGAACACAAGGTAAGAGACTTCGTCTCAATCTACTTTCATTGAAGAATTTTTAGTTTTATACATGACTTTATTTTATACAGTGTATAAACCACTTTTACATTCCATTTCATTCAAAGGTAATCTTTTTATATGAAGTGTTTTACTAAATGAAAAAAAATAATGTTTCCTTTTTTTACGTAAGCGGTGACAACGACCTTTCTGCCGCCACGAGTATTATTTGATCTTTGGCTTCCATAAGAAGCTGGAATGTTTTTAAAATAAAAATAAATACCATATAAACTTTTTGCGTATTTTGGTATTGAAATTGATTTTGAGAATGGATTTATTATTTCAATATCTTGAAATTATATTTTATTATTTCAAAGTGGAAATGTTGTCTTTCCTTTATGCTTATGTTATGTGTTATGATCATGTTATGGTTCTTTGGAATTATTTATGTATATGGGTGCTTCCATGATAAACCTAGGGCGGGTGAGCCTGAGATAGCTCTCTAATGAATTGGGTAACATGACGAAGGTAAATGTGAATGTTTCTCCTAAGATATTTTAGGGAATATACTGTGATGGGTATTCCAATGTAACTCCCTATATAGCTGTGATCGATACAATGTATGTATGATATGGATGCCACAAGTTACCTTTACGATTTATGATTTCTATGTGTCTTTCATAAATCTTATGATTTCATGAGGTAAGTAATAGTTTTCATGTTTTGTATGTATTTATGAAAACATTTTTTCATTCTTTTTTTTATAACCCTTACTCTGCCTTTTATGCTCATCCCAAGTTTTCAAATGTTTTCATAGGACTTAAAGATGAATAGGGTCAAGGATGGGATCAAGGAAAAGTCATGCTGTCTAAAACAAGGTACTAGACATGACTCTTTTTTTCAAGAGTTTATATTTTATGAAAAAAACGGAAACTGTGTAGAAGTTTCTACCTTGTAATCTTTAGAGATGTAATACTTATTTCCTAATTAACAAAAACTCTAACCCTGAAAAGATTCTCAATGTGAATTATTCGTTTAATTCAATATTATGTAAATGTTTAGGATGGGTCCTTATAGTAAGTATCCTGAGGAACCAATATTATATTTTAGATATTATATGTCTATATTGGATGTGGGATTTGGTGAGATATCCATGGTGAGGTCAAGATTATTTATTTAGCCTCTTTAGGTTTCAGATGGATCTAATATCTATTCATTAGCACATTAATATACTCTTTTCACATGTGCACTGAAGATAATGGTTATGATACTACTGATTATAATTATTTTTGGTCATATGTATATATATATATGTTAATATTCAGGTTTCAAGGAGGACTTTTGGGATCAAGATGGACATTTCTATCTTGGGGTTTGGAGAAACTATATAGTCAATATTGTAGGAATAGTCTTCTGGTATCAACATGGAGACTTAAATTGTATCTATTGACATTGTTCAATCAGTGTGGGATACTTTGTAGTTTACATTTATTTTATATGTTGAGTTGTTTTAGTTTATTTTGATCCAATTTCAGGATCATATGTTATTATATGGGGGTAATTAATTCCATATGTGATATTTGAATACCCTATCAGATTGTCTCCGTCCTGGGGCCTACTTGAGGTGAAACTATGGGGTCATCATAAATGTCAATTCATTTTTGGCTTGGTAGGGGTACATTTAGATGGATTGAACCTTGAATGAGTATTATAAGAGATTTTATCAGAGATATTAGGTGGATTTAAGAGATTATAACTATGAGGATATCATGGGTTGGAAGGTAAATGGTGTCTAGTCAAAATGGTTCATGATTTGGTCCATAGATACTATCAAGGATATAAGATTTTAGGCCCCCCTGATCTGATGCAATGACTCTGATATCATAGAATGAACATATGAGTTGGAAAATCATGCTTGGTAGAGACCTTGGAGAGATAGATGCATCATTATTGGTTTTATTCAGGATTGAATTGGTTGATTATTGGAATTACGTAAAATAAATCTGTTAAATGAATGAAACTATATGAAATTATATTCAATAAAGAATAGAGTTTCTCATAATTCTCTTGAAATGATCATTTTCATCATGCATAATTATCTCTAAATATTGAGGTTTTATAGACCAATCAGGCATATCATCGAAGTGTCGACCCGATAGAGGAGGATAAGGCAGGTCATATTGATTTTCCGAAAATTACATTATATTGATTGGGGAAGTGTAAGGGGTGGATTGTGGATCTAGATATGGGTCATTGGTGGGAATACATCAATATCATTTTCAGCCTAATTTGGGATCAATATGAGTTTTAGGTACCATTTTATGCATGTCCATAATGAGGAGCTACACATCGGCTGTGGATTCTTTATATGGTCATTATTTCGAGACATATGTGTTGTAGCCAAACCTATAGAATTGTTTCTAAATAAAAGTCATTTGATGATGGTAAATGATAGAGAAGAAATAGAATTTTTCTCCCTTTAATAGGGGATATCAAGTGTCCGAGATATTGGGATAATGTTAAAGGACCTATAGTGATTTTCCCCAAATCTCTTTCCTGATGAGAAGTCAAGAGAAAGATTTCTAGAAGAGGTATTTCACCCAATAATCAGGTTTAAAATGACCCCATTTAAACATTATATATGTTATGGTCACATTAGAAGTGTATGATGGGTCATGAAAAACCTTTCTTTTTATCACGACTGCTGATCTATTTAATATTCACTTGAATGTGAATGTCATAATAAACGGAATTGAATCAAATAAATGAAAAAGGGATAAAACATTGAATCCAAGAATAAAAACATCACAAATTATATTTAATTAATTTAATTAAATATATAATTACCTTTCATAAATTAATTATTTTTTGATGGATCTGAAAATAGATCGACATTATACCATCATTGTGTTTTAGGAATATAGATCTGATTCCCAATATCAATGATCCGGAAGTGTTCCAAAAATATCTAAACGTCCTCATAGGAGTCTTTGTGTTCTTTCATGCTAGATCATATCTCTCTTGACTTTTCTCCTTTGATCACTATGAGAATCAATTCCAATTCATTATCCTTGATCTCACTAAACTCGAGAGTTGGAGATAGAGGAAGATCATATTCCATTCATAGGATCATTTTTTAGAGAGGGATCCCTCTAGGGATTTGGAGGACTCTCTCTTGCAATCATTGTGCACAAAAAAATTAATTAATTCTCTAAGAAAATAATATAGTAGTTTTACAAACCTCTAGGGTTTAGAACAAAATATTTCCACTTGTTCACTTTAATGTGTATTTAATCCATTTTAGAACCACATGTCTTAAAATAATAATAATATTATTATTTTCTTGACATGTTATTAACATGAAAATTAAATGAAATATTATTTAACCAAATAAAGTTCAATTTATATCATAGCACACAGGGCATAAAAACTCAGTCTTCCATTCCTCCACAATATATAGTTAGCTTTAAATAATGAATATTAATTTAATAAATAAATATCACAACATTATTCACCAAAAAAATATTATATTCACTAAATAGAAAATAAATATTTTTTATATATTCCACTCAAATAAAATTATCTTGAATAACTGGTGATTGAATATATGGGATGAATTATACATGAATAATTATAAATCCATTTATATGAGTAATATTTATTCCACTTGTTAACAATTAAATAATAATATATTATTTTATTGAGATTATGGATACACTTAGTGGGTGACCATACATGCATTTTTCTTAGTATAATTAGGCGAAGTAGCATAATGTCCAAGGTTATAATCCAGAAAAATGTCAAGAACCCATATATAAAGATGTTAATGTCATAATGACGTAATACCTCATATAGGTTCCTACTATGTAATATAATCCATTAAACATGATATCACTAATTAATTACGTTTCATGATGGTTTTATCATACTATGTGCTTGATGTTTTTTTCTTTGACTATTCATAAATCACACATTTTTATAGAAAACCATGGCCATGGATTTATTTAAGATACATAATTTTCATAAAATCCCTTGAGATATGAACTTCTGTTAAAGAACATAATTAAAAATCCTTTCCCCCATTACTAATTAACTCCATATTACTGATTATGTTCCCAATGTTTCCTACCTCACCATGAACATATGTCATCACAATTTTGGTCAATACATAAAATTATTAAACTTATAATGCTCATAAATAATAGTCTTAATGTCTAAGGATCAATACACATGTGTTTAGAAACAAACACCCCCTCACACATATAAATGTGGATTTTCGAATGGTAGGTCTTGTTCCCATAACACCTGACAGTTGATATTACCTAGGTAATACATAATGAGAAGGTGACTAAGGGCATATGAGTCTCCACCCTTGATATCCTATATCATGTTTTTCCACAAATGATATCATCAGGCTATAGAACATATATTTAAGAGTAGTTCCATAGAAGTTATGGGTTATTATAATATTTGAGAATTGTAATGACCTTTTAATGTGACAAATAATCTTAGATAATTACCACAGAGTATGTTACATAGAAAAAAATAATGTTTTGATAAAAAGTTTATTATTATTCAAAAATAGGGATATAGGTTACCATAAAGTACTCAAAAGGTGGTTCAAGGGAGCCAACTCCAATAGACTCCCACTTGAACTAGATCTAATTGCAAACAAACTTCAGTCAACTTGATCTCAGATGATACTCATTATTCTACAAATATATCTCATTAGTCAAGGGTTATACCATGTTCTATTCTAATTGAACTATTTTTTACTACAACATCACCCCTCTGATAATAATATCTCACGATTTTATGCTTTCCGAGTATATTCATTTTCTATTGGTTTTACTTATGCCCTTTTACATGATCCACCGCTATAGTATAATCACAAAAAAAAATTAATTGGTATTTACTTCTCAATACCACATTAAGATCATATGAAATTTTTATATCCCAATAGATTACATGGATAAATTAAGTGATACAATCTACTCAGAATATGTTGTATAATCTGTGAAAACTGGCTACATTCTACTCTTCCTACTCAGATTTTATCCATTGATACAAAAAACATATATTAACTACAACTTAAGATAATTATAATTTATCTAAAAACATGAAACAATATAACCCTAGATGACCATATCCTCGTCTCCTCCATAAACCAAGAACATATCCGTAGTTCTTCTCAGATACATACGGATATCCATAATAGTATACTAATATTTTTCTCCTTGATCACCCTAATATCTTCCTACCATGACCAATGTATAGGAAACATCATTTCTAGTAATAACATTTCATAAATGATTGATACTATTACTAAAGCATATGGGATCTCACTCAATCTTAATTTCTCCTACTGTTTTTGGACACTTTTTCAATGAATGATATAATCCATGTGACATTGTAACCAATCCCCTCTTGGATTATTCCATACTAAATATCTTTAGACTATGGTAAATATATTTACTTAGTCATAGTCCAATTAGCCTCTTTGATCTATCATGAATGATATTTATCCCAATAATATAGGCTTCTTCACTTATTTCCTTCATGGAGAATAATATTTTAACCAGTCCTTAATAGAATGTAGGACCTGTATGTTGTTTCCAAAATGTAATATGTCATCAGCATATACTACTAGGATAATGAATTCATTTCCACTAAACCTCATCTAAACACAAGGATCATATATATTCTTTGTGAAATGAAATTATTTTATAGCATCATCGCATCAAATGTCCCGTGAAATGGATTTTTTCATAAACAAATAATTGGATCTCTAAAACATGAAAATAATGTTGGCACAACATGGTGTCATAAACCTCTCTAGTTTTTTCATATAGTCATTTTCCAGAATGATTCTATTATGGAATACATTTTTGACATCCATCTTTCAAATCTCAAAGCCATGGTACGCTTTTACAAAAAATGTAATTATGATGGACATAAACATGGAAACTTGTGAAATGGTTTTTTCAATGACAATTTATTAATGTTTTTTAAAACCATTAGTCACTATCCTTTATTTATAGGTATTTACCTTACCTTATATGTCTATTTTTATCATGATTACCCATTTTCACCATATGGTCTATACATCAACTGGTAGATCGACCAGACCACAAACATGGTTTTGATACATTTAGTCCATTTCAGAATTCTTCACTTCATTCCATCTTGCATATTCAAATCCCTCAACTTACAATTCATAGGAGATATGATCATTATTGTCAACCAATAATGAGTCACAGTCTTCAGTGACTATAAAACCATATCAGTCTTGTTCTCTTACCTCTCTTACGCTCATATACATTACTTGTGTATCAAGAAATACTTCTTTCATGGTGACATGTGGAACCTATTCCTATACAAACTCTTGTGTATATTGACAAAAAAATTCATTAAAGACAATATTACACCCTCTATTAATTTTGAGGATATCCTCTCTATCAAAAATTTCATCTTATCCAGAGAAAATAACTTTATTTTATGAGTGGTTGTATAGGTAGTATCTATTTGTTTCCTTGGGATACCGAATAAAGTTACATTTTTTTCATAGGGTTCTAGTTTGTTTTTTGATAAGTCCTTAAAAAATGCCTCACAATATCATAAATTGTTATGAAAAAATGAGTTCCTTTCCAATCAATAACTCACAAGGAATTGTATTTATCATTTTAGATGGTAATCATTTTAATATGTATTCCACAGTTTGTAATTCATATCCCCAATAAGGAAATGAAATATCTTCATGATACCTTATCAACCTTATAATGTGTAACAATGTACAATACCTCATTTAACTAATAGAATTACACTATTGTTTTCATAGTGGAGTGTGTTGAGATAGATTCCCAAAGTCTCATAGAATGTTGATAAACTATTTGTTAAGATATTCACCACCAAAATCAGAACAAATTTTCTATAATTTGTGGTAATGTTGATTTTATACACCATTCTTGAATTTATTTATTTCATAAATGAAATTGGACTTATACCTCCCCAATTGACATAAAAATTTATACTAAAGTCATCAGTAAATGTTTTGAATTAAGAATACAGACACGTAACTTATATTGGATATAGTCCACACACATCTATATGTGCTAATCCATGAAGATATGAGGCCATTTCTCCCTATCCAATAAATTATGGTTTAGTCAATTTTCCTTCTAAACTGGAATGAATTATTTCTAGTGACTTTTTCTCAAATGAGTCTAAATAACCATCATGACAGAGCTTTTACAAATTCTTCTGGTTTACATGACCAAGATGGTGATTCCATGGATGGGTGTTATATGAGTCATGATAACATGATTCTATATCAATTTTAAATACATGGTTTTCATAATTTAATAAATAAAAACCATTATTTAAATATTCAATACCATAACATAATATTTATTTATATAATAAGTAGATTTTACTTCCAATGATGAAAATAAACTCAACTAAATATATTAATGATACAAAAGTTATGTTCTTTGTATAAATTAGTATATAATAACAATATTCTAAAACAAAAATCATTCCCATTGGTAATGAATGGTGGTAGTCACCAATGTTAAGATAATCAAGTCTCACACCATTAACAGCTCTCAAAACAACATCTTCTTTTGCAATATTAGGAAATAATCATGGATACAACATTTGAATATTTATGTGAGCTCCAAAATATATATCTAATACCTAATATGTAGATATTGAAATATTACACTCAATAATGAATGCATATTTACCTTCCCCTTTCCTCTAGGTGTAGTTCCTCTTCTAGTGGCCTGACTTCCCACATGATAGAAACACATCCACCTTTTCCTTGACCTACCTATGGATATTTTTCTTGTAGGAGGGATGGTTCTCAATAGATTTTGACTAGTTATGATTATTGGTTCCCATCACCTTTTTCATCCTTTTTTTCATAATAAGGACCATGGGTTTATCATGACCCGTGTCATTAACCACATGGTGAATCAAAGTAGGTTGTTTCAAAAGGCTCCTCTCATTAATCCTCATTTTGTAATTATAGAAAAAACTACATAAGGTATTGGTGATGGAAGAATGTATGATATCTATATGAAAATAATTTAGGAATTTAATCCCCAATATGTCTAAGAATTCAATGCAGTCAACAAGATTGAATACATGAGACCTAGATTGCAATATCTCTCCATGAATTTTTTTTAACAAATAATTGGAGATATTGTATCTCTCTTATCCCACCATCTCTTAATAGAGATCCAAAAGGAATGATATCATACTATATTCATCCATGTCCTCACATAGAATCAAAATTTTGTCGGTCATGGATGATAGCATTATAGAGTAAACATATGTAGGGTTGTTAAGAGGATAACATGCAAGAGCCTTTGTCACTCTTGGAAATTTTGGTCACTAAAAAGGTTATAATCCTCAAGTATAAATCATAATGATATGTTTGATGTCATTTTTTCCAATTTCTATATGTAATATGAGAAGATATTTAATAGTTTATCTGATAAAATTTAGAAAAATAAATAAATATTATATTTATTAATCTCCAACTATTTTATCAAAAACCAATACCCCTATCCATTGGATTTATTATATCAAATTTCATGAATATTTTTGTGGAAATGATCCATATTCCCCTTCTCATTACCCAATATTTCATTGATCAATAAATCATTTGTTTTAGGTGCGAATTTCAAATGCCAACTACATTAACTAAGAGTTCCTTGACCTATTGACTAGACACCCTGATCCTAAAATCCATAAATTGCATTTCCTCAACTCTTTCCTCTCAATTACACTAATTTATACTTCTTCAATCATCCCATGATGTGAATTAAGTTAAATCAACCCAAAAAATAAAGTTATATAATTTTGATAATTGAATGCACCGCAACATTGGCTAGTCAATCCCTCTGAATTATGGTTTGATAATAACTACCACTACCACAAAACTGGGCAAGTCATGCGCTTACCTTTATCAGCGCTAATGGAAAAGCGCTGATAAAGGGGTGGGCCTTTATCAGCGCTAAAATAATCACTGATAATGGTCTCCTTTATCAGTGCTAAAACAAGCGCTGATAAAGGTGTACCCTTTATCAGCGCTTGTTTTAGTGCTGATAAAGGGCACATTTATCTGCGCTTTAAATATCCCTTCATCAGCGCTTTTATTAGTGCTGATAATATTAATTGTACACAATAAATATAAAACACATGTTATAACTATATTTATATATATATATATTAAATAATTATAATATTTATACTAAATATATTTATTAGATTTATTAATTCATTATATATTTATTAGATTTATTAATTCATTATATATTTACTAGATTTATTAATTCATTATATATATATATTAGATTTATTAATTCATTATATTTAATATATATTTATTATATATCTTTATATTTAATGTATTTGTTTTATTTATAAATATATAGAGAGTTCTAATATATTTGTATAATTGAAATTGTTGAATATATATGTGATTTCCAATGAATTGGGATCGATCAATATCATACATGCGCGCGTCTATATATATGCATTTTCCAATGAATTAGGGTCAACGAATATATCATACATGCGTATATATATGTGCATATTGAATAATTTTCATTTATAGATTATAATTCATTATGTTACCCATATATAATATATATATATATATATTAATTAAATGTAGACTTAAAATTAAATTATATTTAAAAAATAAATATATATTTTATTATATTTTCAATGATATATATATAAATATACCTTTCAGATAATTTTATAAGTATAAATAGAGATATAAATATTTAGAGTTACATAAATATATAATAATATAAATAAATTATTAAATTTATACTTTTTTCAGCGCTTTTATTAGCGCTGATAAACTACATATTTATATATATAATTAAATAAATATATATATATATATATAATTAGATAATTATAAGATTAATAATAAATATATATATTATATTTATTAATTCATTATATATTTATTAGATTTATTAATTCATTATATATTAATTTATTAGGTTTATTAATTCATTATATTTACTAGATTTACCAATTCATTATATTTAATATATATTTATTATATTTCTTTATATTTAATATATTTGTTTTATATATAAATATATAATGTGATCTAATATATATGTACTATAATTGAAATTATTGAATATATATGTGTGTTTTCCAATGAATTGGGGTCAATGAATATCATACAAGCGTGTATATATATGTGTTTTCCAATGAATATATCATAAATGTGTATACATATGTGCATATTGAATAATGTTCATTTATATATATTATAATTAATTATGTTACCCATATAATATATATGTTATAAAAAATGTACACTTATAATTAAAATTAAATTATATTTTAAAAATAAATATATATTTTATTATATTTTCAATGATATATATTTAAATATACCTTTCAAATAATTTAATAAGAATAAATATATATATATATATTTAGAGTTAAATAAAAATATAATAATATAAATAAACTCTTAAATTGATTCATTTATCAGCGCTGATAAACTACGTATTTATCAGCGCTAAAATGTAAAGCACTAATAAAGTCACTCTTTATCAGCGCTACAAAAGTGATGATAAAGTCCATCCTTTATTAGTGCTAAAAAAGTGCTGATAAAGTTGGTATTTATTAGCGATTTTCATTTTAGAGCTGATAAATACACCCTTTATCAGCGCATTTTACTAGCACTGATAAAGGTCCACGTAGGAATGATAAAATCCACCATGTCCTCTTCCTCCTCCCCACACCCTGTCAAGAACTCGCGGAAGCCCTCCTCTGCACCGCTGCTGCCGCTGTCGCCGCCTCCTTCTCCTCCTCCTCCGGCTGCCTCCTCAACCTCCTCCGGCAGCCGCCTCCTCCTCCTCTCTGCGCCTGCTCCTCCTCCTACTCCTCCACCGTGGCCTCGTCCTCCTATTCCTCCCCCGACGCCTCCTCCTACTCCTCCTCCTCCACCGCGGCCTCATCATCCTCCTCCTCCACCTCCGCCTACTCCACTGCCTCCTCTCCACCGCGGTTCCTCCACCACAGCCTCCTCCTCCTCCTCCACCTCCTCCTCCTCCTCCTCCTCCTCTGCTACCTCTTAGCTGCTTCCACTGCCTCCGAGCTGCTTCCACAGCCTCCGCCATGCCTCCGCGCTGCCTCCGCCCTACCTCCGCACTACCTCTGCACTGCCTCTAATGCCTCTGGTGCCTCCACTGTTGACGTCTCCTTCTCCTCCACCACCGGGTCCTCCTCTTTAAGGTGAGTAAAACTGAATTTTCATGAATTAATTATGTTTTCATTTATTGTCAATATTGAGATTAATTATGTTTGGCTTCTTTAGGTGTGGTTTTGTTTCTAAATGGCATAATGCCCCGTTTGGAATATTCAGAGCTTACATGGTGTTTTCCTCTTGGTTTTGAAAATGGAATTTTATTTCTAAATTTTAAATATCTATTTGTATTTTGTGGTATTTTGGAAATTGGTTTTGAAACTCATGTGATTTATAGGCCCGGTTGGCACTTGTGTGTTATTGGTTTATACCGTGCATGTGGTGGCCTCTTCATTCTCTGGTATACTACTATAATGAAGCATCAATGTTGGTTGTTTACTATGGAGGTACACAATATGTCGGTAGGTGATTCTGAACATAGTAAGTCTAGGGATTTCTTCTAGGTATGTTTAGGTAATTCTAATGATTACCTATCTATATTTTCTTCTTTATTTTTCTGCACTTTGGTTATATAGTTTTCTAGTATTTTTATACTTTTATTGTTTCAATTCATTTCATCGTGGCTCTTTGATCACCTTGTTTGGATTCATATATTGAATTTTGAGTTCATTTTTTAAAATAGATATATATTTTAAAAAGGGAAGTCGTGATTTGTTTCGAAAATGGATTTTCTAAAAAAATTATTTTGGTTATTTAAATGATAAAAACCTATTTTATAAATGTATTTCAAACTAGTGTTTTTGTATTATTTCAGGAATGGTAATGTATGGATTCTGTGGTGCTTACATACTAAGTTGTTTTATGCTCACACCCGACTTGTGACACTCGGCATCAGTAGACCCAAGTTATTTTTAGGTTTGGGTTTCGTGATTATGTTTCCTTTAAAGCTGGTTGGTCTTATAGTTAGTGGTATCCCAAAGGACACGAGAATATCTGGTCGGGTTCTGATTCATTCTATCTCGGTTTTTAGTTTCTTTTTTGATCAGTTGACGGTATATATGGATCATGTTTATGTATTCATTATGTTCTATTCATATGGATCCTGATTTTTTTGTTGTGTGCTCTATTTTGTATATATATATATATCCCCATTTATATATCTCACATCATATTATCACACCATAATATTATATATCCTTAAGAGGGTGTTCCTCATCATACGTGATATATAAAACTATATGATCCATCTTCTTTAGGCCTAAGACTCTAATCAAATAGCCTTAGAAAACCTAACTAGGATATAAAAAACTCATACCAAACCTGATCCTTTCATAAACACAACTACTCCATGGAGACATAATCTCTGGATGATCAAAAAATCTAAAAAATTCAATAGAACCCTCATTCTATCTCTCAAAAACACCCTATTTATTTACCTTGGTTGCTCTTGATTTCTATCCCTTTCACTGGAACACATATACTCTTGCATGAATGCACAATCATGCATTAATTAGAACATGGTTTTGTATTATAGGGTCCACCTACCTCACAAAAAAGGGTGTCTTCATCATACAAGGATAACCTCTAGCCAATACTACCAAAATCTACATCATCTTAATTGATTTGAAGATTATATAGTGAAATCATCACACAAATCCTATTCTAAATCATCCCAAATCATAGGAAAATAAAAGATATTAGTAATGGAGGAATAATGACGGGGAAACTCACTAACACACTATAAAAAACTCCCAAAAACCACCCCTCATCAGGGGGGATCGAAGATAGAAAGAGATTGGATGAATCCCAAGAACCACCCAAGATTTGATATTAATGAGCACACCCCTACCATTTTTGAAGTATCTAGTTTTTCATCTAAATTATACTCATATTCCTTCTCCCCTAACATATATACTCATACTATGGATTTCAAATAGGATGAATGGAACTCGGTTGACAAAAGAGTATAAAGAATGTGTGAAAGAGTTTCTCAAGTTTGAAAAAGATCATGCATGTGACTCTTCTCAAATCATTTGTCCATGTTTACGCTGTTGTTATTCAAAAAAAATTAGTCCAAAGGAGTTGTAAGATCACTTGATCTGTCATGGAATAGATCAGAGTTATACATGTTGGAATAAATACGGGGAAACAACGAATGTAGGTAGTGAATGGGATGACACTGTGTTTTATGGATCATCTGATATGATTACAAACATGAACAATGAAGATGAAAGTATGGAGGATGTTATTACAGATTTGAATGATTATGAAGATCATATTGAGGAAATGACAAGGACCGATGAATATGAACTTCGTGATTGCCCAAAATTGTTTGAGAAGTTAAAAAGTTGTGCAAAGATGCTATTTTATGCCAGTTGCACTAAATATATAGCATTGCCAACCGTACTAATGCTGTATAATTTGATAGAAGACAACGGGTGGAGTGATGCCATTTTTACGAAACTACTTGCTCTCATGAATGAAATGCTCCCAGAAGACAATGAGCTCCCGAGCTGAACATACGATGCCAAATGAATGATAAGCTCGATGGGTATGATCTCTGAAAGAATACACGCCTACACGAATGACTGTATACAATTTCTCAAGGAACAAAATCACTTAAATAATGCCCAAACTGTGGTGCTTCTCGATACAAGAAAGATGAATCCATTCCTACTAAAGTTTTATGGTACTTTCCCATCATTCCAGGGTTTAGACGCCTATATAGAAGTTAGGAGACTGCAGAAAAATTAACATGGCATGCAGATACAATAATTAAAGATGGGAAACTACGTCACCTGGCAGACTCTAATCAGTGGAAGAGAATCGATCATGAGCATCCTGAATTTGGAAACGATTCGAGAAACCTTCGTCTTGCGTTATCTACAGAAGGAGTGACTCCATTTGTTTTTCAAAGCAACAGTCACAGTACATGGCCGGTTATGTTTATAAATTATAACTTACCACTGTGGTTATGCATGAAACGAAAATACATCTTGTTATCTATGTTTATAACAGGACCAAAACAACTGGGTAATGATATTGATGTTTATTTAGCTCCATTGATTGAAGATTTGAAATTATTGTAGGATTCTGGTGTTACATTGTATGATGCTTACAGAAAGGAAGGTTTCACTTTGAGATTCATGTTGTACGGGATGATAAATGACTTCCCTGATTATGGAAATTTGTCAGGATATAGTATTAAATGAACTCAAGGTTGTCCCATTTGCGAAGAAGGTACACAATCAATTAGGTTGAAACATTCATCGAAAACCGTGTTTCTAGGACATCGCTGATATCTACCGCGACGATATAAGTACCGTTCTTGGATGACATCATTCGATGGAAGTTCAGATTGACATACAACACCATCTCCACTAACAGGCGATCAATTGTTTGAGAAAGTTAAAAAGGTGGACAGTACTTTTGGTAAAACAGCTTCGAAAAACCTTATGAAAATCGGATGGAAGAGAAGATCATTTTTTTTTGAATTACAATACTTGGAATTGTCTGTATGTAAGACATTTTCTTGATGTCATTCATGTAGAAAACAATTTATTTGATAGTGTTATCGGCACGTTACTAAATACATCTGGCAAATCAAAATATGAAATTAAGGCTAGGTTGGACATGGTTTAGATGGGAATATGAGAAGAGTTGGAACCAGTGAAGGGTGAAAAACAAACATTTCTTCCACCTACTACATACACTCTTTCCAGGTAGGAGAGAAATCAGTTATGAAATTTCTTGAATGACATAAAGGTTCCAGGGGGTATTTTTCAAATATCAGTAACCTCATTTTAATGAGCGACTTGAAGATAAATGGTCTGAAATCACATGAATCTCATGTTTTGATGCAATATCTCATTCCGATTGATTTACGTTGCATTTTTTCCAAGAATTTAGGCCATACATTAACAAAACTGTGTTTCTTCTCCAAAGATATATGCAGTAAAGTTATAGAACCAGCGAAATTTCGAGCTATGGAAAACAATTACCGTCATATTATGTGAATTATAAATTTTTTTCCCACCTTCATTTTTTGATATGATGGTTCATTTTATTGTACAATTGGTGAGAGAGATTAGACTATGTGGTCTTGTACATTACAGATGGATGTACCCCATTGAACGGTATAGGATGATTTTGAAAGGGTATGTCAAAAATCGAAGTCGGCCAGAGGGTTGTATTGCAGAGCGATATATTGTTGAGGAAGCCGTTGAATTTTGTACCGAATACTTGTCTGGTGTAGAAAGAATTGGCTTACTGAAATCTCATCACACTAGGCGGCTTGAGGGTGAAGGAATTTCTGGAAGATAGGTTGTCACAATCAAAATTACAGATCGGGAGCAGGCCCACCTTTATGATTTTCATAACAGTTTCGACGTTGAACCATATGTTGAAACCCACAAATAAATTCATAGTCATTTGAATCCATCTAGGGCTGAAAAATGGATTTTAGATACACATAATCGACAGTTTATAGGATGGTTTAGAGATCATATTTTTATGAAGTCAGATGAAAATCCAGAGTCAATTTCAGAACGACTTCAATGGATAGCCTAAGGACCAAGTGTGTATGCATTATCTTACAAAGCTTATATAGTTAATGGTTATACATTTCATACTAATGAACATGATGAAGATAGTACCATGCAGAATTGTGGGGTTACACTTGTGGTTGAAGCGATGCATGTTTCTGGTGCTAAGGAAAGAAATCCAATTTATGTCAATATGTCATACTTTGGAATCATCAAACAAATATGGGAGTTGGATTATATGGAATTTTATGTTCCGATATTTCAATGGAAGTGGGTTGATAACATGAGTGCTGTTAAAATAGATGATTTGGGATTCGTGAAAGATGATTTCAGTTAGGAAGCGGAGAAAGGAGAACTGTTTATAATGACATCATAGGCAATGCAAGTATTTTATGTTTTAGATCCTGCAAACCAAAACTAGTCAATCGGTATGTTATCGGCCAAAACAGCTGAAGGGGAGATGAAAATTCAATGGAAGATGGCCCTTTCATTGGGACTTCGCAATCATTTCATATTTCTCCCAATGTGGATGACGTTTTGTATGCTAGAGGACACCACAATGAAGGGATATGGATAGTTGATTGAGGGGTCAAATCCCTTCAGGCTTTAAAAAAAGAGAGTTCAATAATAAGGTTATTTTTCTTATTGTAATATAGATTGTGTTTCATTATGTTATTATCTATTCGTTTCTGCTTTTATGTGATCTAAATTAAATGTTAAACTAGTTCTGCAGATAATGACTTCTTCACCTGCTAATGCCCCCAATCCCGAGACCCAAAAGGTCTCTCAACCTGTTGTAGCTGGTCCCACTGCTGAGAGACAATAGGTCTCTCAACCTATTGCAGTTGGTCCTACTACTGAGGTACAATAGGTCTCTCAACCTGTTTCAGATGGTCCCAGTGCCGGTGCTAGCGCTTCAGAGAAACATAATGATGATGCAGAAACTAAGGAAAAGGTAGGCGATGAAACCCCGGTGACAAAAAAAAGGTGCACCGTAGTTTGGCAGTTTTAGAAAATATCCTTAAGGAAAAAAGAAAAAGGAATCAAATATGAGGTGGGATGGAATAAATGAGTCCAGCATGTAAACCCCAACAAAGCCATGTTTATTAGCTACATTGGAATCGTCACTCGAAAACGCGTGCCGATTGATGTAGAGTCGTGGCACCATGTTGTTAGCAGGTTGAAAAAATTAATGTGGGAAGATATTATGGTAACATTATGATATCATCTATTTAATTTATTAAAATAAAATAAAATACTGAAATATTGACTAACTCTTCATCATATCTTGAAGAGTGCATTTATAGTAGATGTTTCACACAAAGAATATTTATTAATACTGTCAAGAAGGATTCAAAGAGGCTTTCACACCATTTTAACGAAACATCATCTGAAAGATGATGAAGGGAAAATCAAGCCAAACCCACCTCCTCTTTATGCACACTTGTTATCCCAAGGAACGTGGGATGCATTTTGCAACCGTCGTGTACAACAGAATTTTCAGGTACATTTTGTTTAGTTACACGTTGTATAACGTTTCTTGTATTCATCACGTTGATTGACAGGTTTTTAATTATGAAACAACAACTAAGTGCTGAAAATAACGAACAGGTAGCAAAACCAGTGTACCCCTACCGTAAAGCAGGGTTCGGGTTCGCTTCAATTGAAAAACAATTGGTACATATTTTAAAAGTACTGTAATAATTTTATCTGACATAAAACAACACTATAACCATGTTTCATTGTTTATATGCATATTGATGAAGCAAAATACCATGCCACTTCCATTCCACACCATGTTTTGTAGAAGGAGGCTCGTGTTAATAAAGAGGGGAAACTGGTAGATGAAAACACACAAAATTGTGGAAAACATGTGTAAGTATGACATAATATAAACTTGTTTTGCTTTAAATCACTATTACATAACGATGATTAATTATTTTTCCATATTTTCTATTTGACATAGTCACAGGAATCAACAACACCCGCACCGGATGCAGACATACTTTTAGCGGCCTTGAAACAGCCAGAACAGTATGGCCGTGTCAGAGGTGTGGGTTTTGGGGTGTCACCCCGGGCATATTTTAAGAAAAAAGAAACAAGATAATGAAAAAACTAAAGAGTTGAAAGAAATGAGAGATAGAGTAGCTAACCTTAACAAAAAATTCCAAAGTCAGGGAGAGATGCTAGGGAGTTTGATGGAGGAGAGGTGAAGAGAAAAAACAACTCAAGAACAACCCGCGCAAGAAGACCCCACCCCACCCCCACCAGCATTGAGGAAAGCCATTCCCCTCAAAGACCTGACTTAACCGAGGTAATAATTGTTCTAATATTCGTTTTTGTGAAATTTGAAACACATAGACATTGATACCTTTCATGTAATGATATTCTACAGGGTGAAAATGATTGTGATTTACATCTCTCAACTCCCACCCATCGCCTTGTAGCGAGGGCTACGGTGTTCAATATGCAGAATAACATGCTACAGTCCAGACCACTTCCAACCGTCATGTAAAAGTGTCGATTAATGTAGCTCATGAGCCGAGCACTGAGCTACCCATGGAAAATGATGATGATGACATTCATATGGTGGAAAAAGCTGTTGGAACAATAGTTTCATGGTCGTCGAATCTTGTAAAAAACATGTCGACCAGGAGGTATTTATTTCCAATTAATTTTTCCAGAAGAAATTTTTAAAATATATTAGAAAATTGCTGAACCGATGAATGTTATTACAGAAGGAAGAAATGGAGGAGCTAAAATGAATGTGCGTCTCCAAAAGATGAACCAACCGATCAAAACAATCTACGGAGAGCGTGTTCACCCTGCCCGTTCTATATCCACATTTAATATCATTGAAATCTCATGTGGATATGAAAATGATAGGTGGAAGGAGTCACACAATTGTTTGTGAAAAAGATATATATGGAGAGGAAACATTAGATTTCATTAGTGCAGATGTTGTTGCTGAAATCATCACATACAACTGGCTAGGCACCTCAGTTATAAATGTATACATGAGGTATGTTTTCATGATTTGATTTTACTGAAGAAGATATACATTAATAATTATGGAAAAATACATCTCATATTTTTCACAGGCATATATATGAAAAACAATTGAAGGGATTTTCCCATGAATACAAATTTGGACTCGTTAGTCCTAACACCATTTCTACACAACGAGAAGAAATAGATTCTAATTTTCAGGCTGAATTAATGTCAAATCTGCATAGAATGTTTCAAAGAATAATTATGATTGATGGAATCTTTTTAATACCAATGTTTCCATTGTAAAACAATACATTTTAATCATATAAATTATATTTTCATTAATTTTTGTGTTTTTAGGGATCAATTGATGCTCATTGCATTCAATTTGGATACTCCAAAGATTTATTTTCTGGGTTCACTATAAGGATATCCAACAAACCGACCACACGTGATGGCGATTTTCAATTTGTAATACACTATATCCAACATTTTAGAATTAAATATCTATTTATATAATTTATATTATCTTTTAATGAGGATTTTGTTATGATAGGGCCGTGTATGAATATCGTCTAATGGCTGGAATGAATCCAGGGCATAAGGACGACAATGCCCACAATATCTAATAATGGAGAAGTATCTGGGTATAAATAATTATATTTCACTATCCAAATACATATCAAAACAAATTACTTATTTTTTTTGATGTTTCTGCAGTGTCTAAAACAAACAAATGACAAGGACTGTAGTTATTATGTTATTAAATTTATGAAATAGATCATATTTCATGAACAAACAAGCATCCCTGAAGAGGTATTTTTTAAAATAATTACTACTTCATCTAAAATAATTATTAATAATTTGTGCATTTAAATTTATTCATTACTACTATGACTGTCGCAAAAACTCTTATTCAGAAGAAGATATAAATGTGTTTAGAAATGAATGGGCAGCATACCTGATGGAAGAATGTAAACAAATAGGACAATGAAGTTGAATTCCAAATACTTATGTTGTCTTTATATGGTCATTGATATCTCCCATTTACACTTATTTATCATCTATGATCTCCCTTTCTTGTGTTTCATATCCATTGATTAGTGAATTCCTAATACTCAGTTTGAAATTGTCAAAACTTTAGAAAACAACACATGTGACATACAGAAAACCAAGCACACATGTTCGGATTGTTTTGATACTTTAGTACAATGATCCTTGAGTCATTTTTGACGTGTAAGAATCGAACGCACCTCAATCCGATGCACGGTGTGATAGGTATGGCTAAAAGTGTCTGATATCAGTTTCAAATTGACATAATCTTTAGAAAACAACACAAGTGACATACGGAAAACCGAGAAAACACATTCGGATTATTTTGATACTTTAGTAAAATGATCCATGAGTTATTTTTGATGTGTAAGAATTTACCGCACCTCAATCCGATGCACAGTGTGACTGGTATGGATAAATGTTTCTGATATTAGTTTCAAATTGAGATAAAATTTAGAAAGTAACACTACTGAAATACGGAATACTGAGAAAACACATTCATATTGTTTTGATACTTTAGTAAAATGATCCATGAGTCATTTGTGACTTTCACAAATTGACCGCACCTCAATCCGATGCACGGTGTGACTGGAATGGCTAATAGTGTCTGATATCAGTTTAAAATTGACATAACTTAAGAAAACAACACAACTGACATACTAAATACCGAGAAAACACGTTTGGATTGTTTTGATACTTTAGGAAAAGGATCTATGAGTCATTTATGACGTGTACGAATCTATAGCATCTCAATACGACGTATGGTGTGACCGGTACAGGTAAAAGTGTCTGATATCAGTTTCAAATTGAGAGAAACTTTAGAAAAAAACACTACTGACATGCAGAATACCGGGAAAATGCATTCGGATTGTTTTGATACTTTAGGACAACAATCCATGAGTCATTTGTGATGTGTATGAATCGACCACACCCCAATCTCATGCATGGTGTGACCATCATGGCTAATAGTGCCTGATATCAGTTTGAAATTTACATAACTTTAGAAAACAATGCAAGTGCCATACGTAATACAGAGAAAACGTGTTCAGATTGTTTTGATACTTTAGGAAAACTATCCATGAGTCTTTTGTGACATGTATGAATCGATGTTGCCTCAATCCGACGTACGGTGTGACCGGTATGGAAAAACGTGTTTGATATCAGTTTCAAATTGAGATAAACTTTAGAAAACAACACAACTAACATACAGAATACCGAGAAAACGCGTTCGGATTGTTTTTGATACTTTAGGACAACGATCCATGAGTCATTTGTGATGTGTATGAATCGATCGCACCTTAATCTGATGCACTATGTGACCGGCATGGCTAATAGTGTCTTATATCAGTTTGAAATTGACATAACTTTAGAAAACAACACAACTGACATACGGAATACCGAGAAAATGAGTTTGAATTGTTTTGATACTTTAGGAAAAAGATCTGTGAGCTATTTTTGACGTGTACGAATCGACTGCACCTCAATCCGACGCACGGTGTGACAGGTATGGATAAAAGTGTTTGACATCAGTTTCCAATTGAGAGAAACTTTAGAAAAAAACACTACTGACATACGAAATACCAAGAAAATGCATTTGGATTGTTTTGATACATTAGGAAAATGATTCCCAAGTCATTTTTGATGTGTACGAATCAACCCCACCTTAATCCGACGAACGGTGTGACTGGCATGGATAATAATGTCTGATATCAGTTTGAAATTGACATAACTTTAGAAAAAAACACAAGTGACATTCGGAATACCAAGAAAACATGTTCGGATTGTTTTGATGCTTTAGTACAATGATCCATGATTCATTTTTGACGTGTATGAATTGACCGCGCCTCAATCCGATGCACAGTGTGACCGGTATGGCTAAAAGTTCCTGATATCAGTTTAAAATTGAGAAAAACTTTAGAAAACAGCACTACTGACATACGAAATACCAAGAAAACGCATTTGGATTGTTTTGATTCTTTAGGAAATTGATCCATGAGTCATTTTTGACGTGTACAAATTGACCTCACCTCAATCCGACGCATGGTGTGACCTGTATGGCTAAAAGTTTCTGATTTCAGTTTCAAATTGATATAAACTTTAGAAAACAACACTACTGACATACGGAATACCGAGAAAACACGTTCAAATTGTTTTCATACATTAGGACAACGATCCATGAGTCATTTGTGACGTGTACGAATCAACCGCACCTCAATCTGATGTACGGTGTGATCGGCATGGAAAATAGTGACTGATATCAGTTTGAAATTGATATAACTTTATAAAACAACACAAGTGACATACAGAATAACAAAAAAACGCGTTCGAATTGTTTGGATACTTTAGGAAAACGACCCATTAGTCATTTGTGATTTGTACAAATTGACCGAACCTCAATCTGATTCACGGTGTGACTGGCATGGCTAATAGTGTCTGATATCCGTTTGAAATTGACATAACATTAGAAAACAACACAAGTGACATACGTAATACTGAGAAAACACAATCGGATTATTTTCATACCTTAGGAAAACGATCCATTGGTCATTTGTGACTTGTACGAATCGACCTCACCTCAATCTGATGCAACGGTGTGACCGACATGGCTAATAGTGTCTGATATCAGTTTGAAATTGACATAACTTTATAAAATAACCCATGTAACATACGGAATACCGAGAAAATGTTTTTGTATTGTTTTGATACTTTAGTAAAACTATCCATGAGTCATTTGTGACTTGTAAGAATAAACCACACCTCAATCCGATGCACGGTGTGACCGATATGGATAAAAGTGCCTGATATCAGATTCAAATTGAGATAAACTTTAGAACACAACACTACTAACATATGGAATACCATGAAAATGCGTTATGATTGTATTGATACTTTAGGAAAACGATCCATTCGTCATTTTTGACGTGTACGAATTGACCACACCTCAATCCGATGCATGGTGTGACCGGTATGGCTAAAAGTGTCTGATATCAGTTTCAAATTGAGATAATCTTTAGAAAACAACACAAGTTTCATACGGAAAACCAAGAAAACGCATTCAGATTGTTTTGATACATTAGTAAAACGTTCTATGAGTCATTTGTGATGTGTACGAATTGACCTCACCTCAATCCGACACACGGTGTGACCGGTATGGCTAAAAGTGTCTGATATCAGTTTCAAATTGAGATAAACATTAGAAAAAAACACTACTGACATATGGAATACCGATCAAACACGTTCGAATTGTCTTGATACTTTAGTAAAATGATCCATGAGTCATTTTTGACATGTAAGAATCGACCGCTCCTCAATCTGACTCATGGTGTGACAGGTATGGCTAAAAGTGTCTTGTATCAGTTTAAAATTGACATAAACTATAGAAAACAACACAAGTGACATACATAAAATGGAGAAAACGCGTTCGGATTGTTTTAATAGATTAGGAAAACGATCCATGAGTCATTTTTGACTTTTACGAATTGACTGCCCCTCAATCTGACACACGGTGTGACCGGTATGGCTAAACGTATCTGATATCAGTTTCAAATTGAGATAAACTTTAGAAAACAAAACTAATGACATACGAAATACTGAGAAAACACATTTGGATTGTTTTGATACTTTAGGAAAACGATCCATGAGTCATTTTTGTCATGTACGAATTGACCGTACCTCAATTCGATGCATGGTGTGACCGATATGGCTAAAAGTGTCTGATATCAGTTTGAAAATGAAAAAAACTTTAGAAAACAAAACTACTGACATATAGAATACTGAGAAAACGCATTTATATTGTTTTGAAACTTTAGGACAACGATCCATGATTTATTTCTGATGTGTAATAATTGATCGTACCTCAATCCGACGAACAATGTGACCGGTATGGCTAAAAGTGTTTGATATCAGTTTCAAATTGAGATAATCCTTAGAAAACAACACTACTGACATACGAAATACCAAGAAAATGTGTTCCGATTGTTTTGATACTTTAGGAAAAAAATCCATTATTCATTTTTTATGTGTAAGAATCGACCTCACCTCAATCCGATGCATGGTGTGACCGATATGGCTAAAAGTGTCTGATATCAGTTTGAAATTGAGATAAACTTTAGAAAACAACACAAGTGACATACAAAAAACTGATCAAACACGTTCGGATTGTTTTGATATTTTAGGGGAAAAATCCCTGAGTCATTTGTGATGAGTATAAATCGACCTCACCTCAATCAAACGCACGGTGTGACCGGTATGGCTAAAAGTGTTTGATTTGAGTTTCAAATTGAGATAAACTTTAGAAAACAACACTACTGGCATATTGAATACCGAGCAAACGCGTTCGGATTGTTTTAATACTTTAAGAAAATGATCCATGAGTCATTTGTGACATGTAAGAATCAGCCACACCTCAATACGATGCACTGTGTGACTGGTATGGATAAAAGTGTCTGATATCAGTTTCAAATTGAGTTAAATGTTAGAAAACAACACTGATAACATATAGAATACCGATCAAATGCATTCGGATTGTTTTGATACATTAGGAAAAAGATACATGAGTCTTTTGGGACGTGTAAGAATCGACCTCACATCAATCTGATGCACAGTGTGACCGGTATAGCTAAAAGTGTCTGATATCTATTTGAAAATGACATAAACTTTAGAAAACAACACTACTGACATACGGAATACTGAGCAAATGCGTTCAGATTTTTTCTAACTTTAGTATAATGATCTATGAGTCATTTGTGACGTGTACGAATCGACCGAACCTCAATCCAACGCACAGTGTGACTGGTAAAGCTTTTCATTAGATAAAGAATTAGTATTTATTAAATGGGATAAATCAATCAAAAACATATTGATTTTACATTATTCCATTTCATTGTTATGAGAATGAAAACATTTGAGTTTAAAATTTCATATTTTAGTTTCACATTTCCATATTAATGTATTCTTTCATATTACTGTTTTAATTTATTTTATTATTGCATTACTAACATAATATTTGTTTTCTTATATAGGTGATTTTCTTTCCTTGAGTTCGGATGCTTTGTTCGGCAACAAATACCATGAACGACAATTTTTGAGAGCAGATCACAGATATCAAATGACGAAACATGAATTTTTATAACTATTGTTGAATAATTTTAGTTGTAACTATGTAAATAAAAGTTTAAAATGTATATAGCAATGTGTTTTTTTTATTCATGATGTTAAGTAAATGTATATACCGTTTTCGGTCAAAATATTGTGTGCGGGTGCTACTTTGTGCAGCTGTGAATGTGCTACTTTGTGCAAGTATTCTGGTGTGTAGGTGTGCAGGTTCTGTTTTGCAGGTGCAAGCAATGGTGCCTTTATCGATGCTTTTTTGAACGCTGATAAAGGACACCATTTATCAACACTCCGAGAAGTGCTGATAAAGGGGACCCCCCTATCCACGCCGGCATTAACACCGCTTTTCTAGTGCTATTAATGCCTGTTTTTAGTGATGATAAAGGGCTAAGTTGTAGTAGTGTACGACAGTTGATGTATATACCGACTTAATATTTATAATTGTGGGATTTTATTTCTTATGCATAAATATCCAATTATTATCATTCATAAATGATTTTAAATATTAGGTGATTTTACTTAAGTGATTAATCATGGCTTAGATAATATTTACACATATTCCTTTTTTTTAGTTATATCATTCATGCTTGTTAATTAATTACTTCATGGTGTCCCAATAGAACATTCATAATGAAACAACCATGAAACATGAAAGAAATAAAATTTCAAAGTGATGATAATGAGATATTATTGTTGTTTTGTTTATCTACAGTTTGATAAACTAACCATTGAACTAGGGGAAAACATTGAACCAATTATGGTTCATGTTACAGATTTCAATGAGTCCAATGATGTATCTATCTGGGATTGGATTCACCATAACTTCAAATATGAACTACCTCTAGAAGCATAGGATCTCTAACTATTACATATTATTTTAGTCACACGCAGCTGAGGGAAAATTATTTACATAGAAGAATACATGGTCATACATTCCCTTACATAATAAAAGGAGAGAAGACATGTAAGATATTAATTTAATTTTAATATAAATTAAAATAAACCAATAAAATCAATGGTCTGGTCCATTTTCATGATCATCATCAAGAATGTAAAAAATTAAAAATTTAAAATAAAACTAATATTCAATTCACAATCATTCTAATTTATGATAAATTGTGCCTGAATCAATTAATTATCTTATTAAATTAATCAATTAATTTATCTTAATTCCCATATAAATTTTTAAGAGATTCTCATCAATCATTATTTTTTAAAAAAATAATTAAATATATTTAAAATTAACAATTTACATAAATGTATCATGGAGGAATTACAATGAATACCCATCAAAATCTACCCAACAATTATTATACTTGTTAACTTTTTTACTCTAGTGACATATGTTATAGTTGAATTATCATGTACATTCATGACACGATACTTAAACTTAATGATTTTATGAAATATATGATTTTTTATAACATCTTATTTAACAATTCATGAATATTAGTATCCATCTTACGACTCACACATGATATGCATATATGAACATAATGCAGAAAGTAATTATACATATATACATATATACATTAAAACCCATCACATGGAATTTACTATCAGCTTAATTAACACATATAAGGACATGTCGATAAGGATTACACAGGAAAATAAATTAATTTTAAGTCAATGTAATTGGCTATAAGTAGAAAAAGTGTACAAGTGAGATACATGGAATGTAATTATCTCCACATCTATCTAAATCACAGACCTAGGGAAATAATGTGTAAACCATGGCATAGAAAAATTTGAGTACAAGAATTCTACAAGGGCTACACTGAATGTGGTCTCTGACTTACACGGTCACCGGTCACTAGTCTGTTTATGAAAATACATGGCATGTCGGTTTCATAATGGACTACACACAGTGTATGTGGGATACACGACTAGAACTCTAGGTAACCATGAACTAGGCTGTCCTGGACAAAAAGTGGTGTAAGAAGTTAAATTCACCTAGTGTATTCAATGAACCCTATTTTAATTAATTTTGAATTAATTCATGTATCATTGTACAGTAGTACATAGTGTGTAACACCAGATACATGGAATATACTATTTTGTTATCCATAAATAATCCTCCACACCTTTGGATGTGATATTTTATTTTATTTCATTCATAAAATTATTCATTTTAACAAGATCTACCTTAAATGAAAGGGGAAGAATAAGATCTCAAAATTTTGTTTAAGGAATGATTAAACATTAATTGAAAAAAAATTCATAAATCAATTGAGGATATTTAAATAAATATAAACAATTATGATACCCCTCGGATACCACTTATTGGTTCTGAGAATAGAAGAGGCATGTGATGGGTCTTTCAAAACATTCTTTTTTTTTCATGATTGACGATCAATCCACAATTTACATGATGGTGATCACTATAATATATGTAATTAAATTAAAGAGAATAGATAATAGATATAATATCAGAACCAAGTGCATGACAATCACATATTTTATATTATTTATTTAATTAATTAAATAATTAACTTGTGAAAATTCATTCATCATTGGTGGATCAAAAAATAGGTCTATATTGTACCATCTTCACATTGTAGGAGTCAAAAGAAGAATACCTATATCGGTGATCCAAACATATTCTAAAAATCACTGAATGTCACATTTGAAATATTCATGTGAAAGCAGGGAAGATCCTATCAGTTGTTCCATTCTCCTTTGATCTCCATGAGATTATATTTCAAATTACATTCCCTGATCTCTATAGAATCTATTGTGGGAGGTGGAGGAAGGTCACAATATATTCTTAGGCGCATTCATATAGAGAGATATCTCTACGAATTTATGGGATTCTCAAAAAATATCTTTTTACACACCATAAATGAATTGGATCTCTAAAAAATAATATTATTTGGTTTAACACCTATAGGATTTTGAAATAAATATGTGAAACAGATCCCTTTTAATATTTATTTAATCCCTTGTGGAACTCCAAGTCCTAACATAATAATAATATTTTTATTTCATTGATATGTGATTAAATTGAGAGTTAGATTGTATATTATTTAATTAAATAATGGTTAATATATACTATTTCTCATCGGACGTAAAAACCCAGTTCACCATTCCTATGAAATACTTATCGGGCCTTGAGTAATAAATATTTATTTATTATGTGAATAAATATAATTAAATTATTTTCTGATAAATAAATAATATTATATTTTATGAATTGAAAATAAATATTTATTAAAAATTCCTATCACATAATATTCTCTCAAATAACTGGTGATGGAATACATACATTCAATCATTCTTGAATTATTTTTAAATCATGTGCATGAATAATATTTGTTCAACATGTCAAATAATAATTAATAATACATTGTTTAACATAGATTCTATATACTCTTAGTCTGTGACCATGTAGGCCACTTTACTAGTGGTATTCATAGAAGAAACCTAATATAATGACCTAGACATTACATACATTGATATTACATAAAAATTTAAAGTAGATTCATTACACCTTCTAATATATCCATGACAGGACCGTATAAGTATATTGTCTTTAGAAATTAAGAAATATAAACAACTAGTTCATAAAACATCTAAATTGTCTCCCCCTTATATATTCATAACTAGACTTACTTTTTGACATATATTACATAATACCCTTATTCATGACGTGGGGAAAAGAAACATATGAAATAGTGATCTCAAAATCTTAGTAAGGGTAAACAAAATAAATATATATCATATCATAATCATATGACAAGTGAACATAACATTTGGAAGACTTATCCTGCATATGAAAGATCATGATATCATGTCATGTGATGAATGTTCATAAGAATTAATGGACATAATCCCAAAAGTCATAAAATAAGACATTATGTTTTTTGGAACACTCATAATAATATAAAATCATTTATTATTATTCAGGGATCTTTTCCTAGAAGATCATAGTGGACAATTTCCATTATTGAACTGGGTTTACTTGTTGTTCGAACCCTGTATTAGTAAACAACATTTACTTATTTTTACAATCGTATCTATCTCATGAGATATAAATCATTACCCAAAAAATTATATGGATATATTGGTCCCACACATCTCATAATGAAATCATTATTATGTGTTCCACAAAAACATAATCATTCATCATAGCATAACCTAATGAATAAAATGGGTTTCCTTGACATCATTCTATCATAACTTAATCCATTTAAACCAAATAGATTTCATAATGAAAATTCCATCATAAACACAATAAAATAAATTTAATAATAGGGATTTAAACATAAACTTATTTAATTAATTTATATTATATGGAAAATAGTTTTGATATAACATATGAAATTAATTCTTGAACAGAATATACGTTCTTCTTCAAAAAAAAACTAGTTCCTCAAACTGCCACACAATTTTAAAAGAAAAACATTTCTTCGAAAATGACCACAAAAAATTTTAAGGGATGTTTCACGGAAATAAGTCATCCTAAAAGCATAAAAATAATTTCATGATGTATAAGTTAAAATGTCATTCTCCTTGTACTTTTCACATAAGTTTCAAAACATAACTCATATCGAATAACGAATAATGAATCATTTTATAGCATTTAGTAAAAAATTATCCAATAGGATAAATTGAAATTAAAATGTATTAGAATAATATATATAGTATTACATATTTTAATAAAATGTATTTTGACGATAAATATATCCTAGTAAATACTTAGGAATAAACAATCTCAGATAATGAAGAGATTGAAAAAGAATCTCTTACCATTGGTTTTGATATCCTTCATATGCATCTGAAGCTCCTGAAAAATGATTTAAATAAAGTTATTTACTTATTTCATAATCAAATATATTTTTATGATATCATATGTGATCATATTATCATCTATTTTCTAGTAACATTTCATTGTCACTTGTTATTCGGACATTAACTACTTTGTGTTCTTATGCATGTTTTTTAGATAAGTTAATGTTATAATTCTTTGGATATAGTTATATCATTTTAAAAAAGACATTAGTATAATATATATCATATTTTCTCATTATATCAATGTATATAATCGTGTTTTAATATAGATCATGTCTAATGGATCACATCACATCGTGGATATGGTAGGCCGTACGTACACACGAGTGAGGATATCGTTTCCAAAATTTTGAATAGTATTGAAGTGGAAGGTGTATAATATTTTAGAATTAGTATCATTTTATTATATTCATATCTATTTGTTATCCCAATAATTATACATATCCATGTAAGGTGGTGGTGAAAAACATATTACACCATGGTGTGGTGACGGTAAGTCGTACGTACGCACGCGTGGTAATTTCATTTTTCGTAGGATGGATCAATGGTGGAATATGGTTGTTTCATAATTATAATAAAATATTTGTATATTATTGATACTGATGTTATTACATTATAATGACACAACTAAATAAGTTTAATTAGATGAAAAAATACTTTTTAATGAATCGGTAGAAGAGATTACATTTTCATCAACATGCTTCGTCTAAATCTCTTCTTAGGAAACTAGAGTTGGCCATAGAAGACGACCTGAACATATAGAATGTAAATAGAGATGTTATGAAGGAAGAATGGAAGGGTATATCTTAATTTAAATTCAAAAATTGAAGTGAATACATGATGGATGAGGTATCATTTTATAATTGAGGTCAGGGGAACTTTTAAAAACTCTATAAATAATAATTTGTAATAAAATAAAACCATGCCCAAAAATAACCAAAATGTCCCAATTTATCATATTAGCTGATATATGATTTTAATATCATCAACCAATAATTTTCGGATAAGTATTTATGTCAATTTAAACCGTTCCTTTTTAATTAACAGTTATTTATTTTATTTAATTATTAATTATGGTAACTAATTATTCAACATTAAATGGGTAAAATATTTACTTATTTGATGTCAAATAGACCATGAATAAATACATTAGATAATATTATACAATATAATAATTATTATATATTTTAAAAAAGACGTTTAATGGTTTTTAAATAATTAAATAAAATATTATTTTGATAGACAACAAATAGTATCAATTTCTCACTCTTAAAATCACTGATTTTTTAAAATATTAATATAATAAAATAACATCTACCAAACAATTTTATTATATTCATAGGTGGTTTAAGTCATCTTTAAAATTCATTATAGATGTTAATTAGACCAAATTATATTTACTTTGATATTTTTAATAACATTTATTTGATATTTCTCTTAGAAAAATAATTAATATAACATTTTTGTGTAATTATTTAATAAGATTATTTTTTGAATTAAAATTAAAAACAAAATACTAAGATGTATATAATTATACTATATTTTATAAGAATACTCATAGTTGAAATCATCTTCTGGAAAATCCTATTTAAAATGATATTCTTATTAAATTATGAAGGTAATAACATTATCATAATGTTAAATTGAATAATATATGTGTCATAATCCATTCTATAAGGATCAAATAGTCCATAACATGTCCATAGGATGATTCTGGTCTATTTACACATGTCCAAAAATATTTGGACTATTTTTTTGATCTTTTAATTGGTATACTTATTTGACTAAAAACTATATTATTGATTTTTCATAAATAAAAAATTTCCACAATATTAATTTATAAGCTAATAAGTTTATTATTTATTTCCTAAAATTGAAAAATAAATTACCATGATAAATTAAAACATTTTAGATTTAAAATTATTATTTATAATTGAAATTATATTTACTATTAATATATATTGAAAATTGAGTTAGTTATTAAAATATGAGTGACACATATTTAACTTTTCGTTAAATAAAATAAATTAAATGTCCTAATCTTGTCCAAGTGGATTAAAAGGGATACCATTTCCACCCAAGGATGATTTAAGTTGAAACACACTCATCAATTTATATGAAAAAAATTGTTAGGGTAATTTAATAATAGTATTCCTACACTTAATTATCCAGTTTACCCTTTAACTATATTAATAAAAATTATCTATGTCACTATTCATAGTGCCCAAAAATAAAATAAATTTATTTACGTAATTTAGACCTAATTATTTCAAATATTTATTCCATTTTATAAAATTCAAGACATAAAATATTTATCAATTAATCTAAAATTAATCCAATTGTTAGAATGGGAGAATTAATTTTAAAAGCTAAAACATTGTAAAAGATTGAAATGTTTTTATATATGAATTCAATGTAAAATTAATTCTAATCAAATAAATTATATCAAATGATAAAAATAAACACTATTTATACTTTAAAGACATTAAATATTATAATTTAACCATATAAATAATTTCGATGATTAAAAGTGTTTTTAATAAAATTTAGTATATTTTTACTATTCATCATAACATTAATGTTATCACAAAAATATCAAAAATTTATTCAAAGTAAATTTTAATATACCTCATCAATAAAAGATTTATTTTGTTATATAAAAATTAATAATGTGTCAAAATATTAATTTAAAAAGGTATCTCCATTCAATGGCGTAATATTACTGTCACGACCCGACCCAATGGGGCTCGAGCCACAACACCCCAAGCTCGCCTCTAATAGGCCAGGGGCTGGCATCTAGCGTCGAGTAGGCTATCACACACATGGGAGGCATTAGCCTAAGGTACCTGTACACACGCACCCACATACACCTCCATGAAATAATGCAGAGATATATAAAACTAAAAATAAATGCATGCATACAACTATCCTACAACCACCGTACAACAGAAGTACAAAAGGGAAAAATAGGGCCCACCCAAAAGAAGACTACAAAAGTGTCCTACCTGCTGAGGAGGAGGAAAAACACTGCCAAAATGCCATCTGGAAATCTCCCTCAGCACTGCACCGGTAAACACCCCATTCAGTCTCGCTCACTCAACTCTGCCTGCTACAGGTCCTCTAGGGACTCCGTCGAAAGGCATGTGGTCTGCACACGACACAAACATGTGCGGGAAAGGCCCGTGCAGGGGTGAGTATAAACATAATCATTAGGCACCCCAAAAACCCAAAACAAAAGACTGTAACTGAAAGGCAACAGTCTTCTTATCCCAGCCAGAGGGAACACAGACAAGAGAGAAACTCCATATCGTGACCATCCTCGGCTAAACACAACTAGTCAGCTTAGCTCAGGTGTATGCCCATACATACACCTTGAACTATCCAGATATACTCAGTTCACGCACCAAGACACAAGAGGTATCGACTTCATCACCAACAACTGTTCGCAACTAGAAGAGCACACTCCACGATCACTATCATCCCAGATGACACTCGTCCGAGAGATACACTCCATCGGGCCCCACACAAACATCTCAGATTACACCCGCGAGGTCACGCTCGTCGGGTACCGTCACTGAGAAAACCCTGCTACAATAACATTACCACCCAAATCCTTGGATAGGGGATCTCTCCTAGGGTCTGATATGGGATACCAAAACCCACACTAGTAGACGGAGATCTCATAGATAGGGGATCACCCCCTGGGTCTGCTGGGAGATACCACGACCCGATCTGGCACTTGAGAAAAGCACGTCACCTAGATAGAGGATCTTCGCCCACGTACAGGTGGTCACAATAATACCATAACCCTATCTGGTACATCTTGTAACACCCCGAGCTTCCACGATACGCTTCTCTTTCAATAATGCAATAGCTTGCATTGTACGCAAGTTCGATATTCTAACGCACCGCGACCAATCAAAAAAGCCATTATGAATAGTAACAACCACTTTTTAAAATTATATATATTTTATATTTCAAAATGGACTTCATTTTTGGATTCAGAATATCGAAATTAGCCTATGATGAATTTTTTGTATTTTTCTGAGAACATTAAATTTTTATGAATAGTGAAAAATACTTAAAAACATCTTTTTTAATCAAAATAATTTATAGTGATAAATTATAATATTTAGTGGTTTTAAATTATAATTAGAATATTTTTTTACCATTTTATCCAATGGTGTTCATTATAATTAATTTCACTTTGAAATTGTACATAAACAATTGTCAATCTTTTGATATATATTGTTTCTTAAAAACACACTATTTGTTGTGAAGGCGGGAAATAGTTATAAAATTAATTAATGAAACTTATATGTTTGGAATTTTGCAAAATAGACATCATTTTTGAATTCAGAATATCAATTATAGCTTAGGGTGAAATTTTGGCATTGTTCTGAAAAACTTCAATTTTTGATGAATAGTGACACCAATAAGTGGTAGTTAAAAAAATGATTTTTCGTTTAAATAAAACATTACCACTTCTTTGATTTGATTTTAAAAAATACGACATACATGGTTGTCATTAGGGAGTAAAATTTGGTTCAATGGGATTAAAATATTTTTTTGTGAATAGTAACTTTTATGTTTAATTAATCGTGATTAAAGATAATTAGTGAAATTTAAGGTAAAAATGATATTATAAAAATATGAAAATATCTTTAAACTTTCCCTAAACCTATTGGTTGAGTCATGGAAGACCAAGAAAATCCATATGTCATCTTGGGGACCCCATGGAGTCACTTTGGTAGGAAAATGACATTAAAAACTTTTTATTTAATGTTAACATAAAAATGTAACAAACATGAGTTGTTTTACTAAAAAAAATTTAAATGGGGTTATACAATTAATATTTTTGACAATAAATATTATTTAGAAAGATAAAAATATTTCCTACATCATGATATTTTTTTAAAATTTTTATACATTAAAAAAATTAAATTATTTATGACCCCATGATGATTTAGTGATTACCTCATTAATTAACAATTTTAATAAAATGGAAGGATAATGTAAAATCTAAGAATTAAACTAGTCCAAATCCTATTGGATGAGTATATTTCGAACCCTTGTCACCTTTTCCTCGAAATATATAAGTGTGGGACCTTTGAAATCAGAAACGCATTATATAATAAAGTAATATTTCATTACTTTCAAAGAGTGCCACTCCTCTCCTCTTATAAAAGGCCCCCACCACTACCACCTTATTTACACCTTCCAAGCCATTTGGCTCGGCCAAAATCTGCCCAAATACCCTCTAAACGTTCCTCTCTTACTCCTAGAAGCCTCAATTTTGGCATAATTTTTCCCAAGGAATCCTTTGGATCAAATCAAAAAGAGTTACCCGTTTTAAAGGTAGTGTATTCTCTTGTGTTCTTATATTTTATTTTGCTTCTCCAACCCCCTAAAATCTTTTAATTCATTAATTTTGTAACAAACAAAGTATCCTAAATATACTAGGATGTTTTTATAATAAGTATTAGATGTAAAATTACACACACCTACATCTAATGGTTAAAGAACATACAGTTTCTGTGGATGACGAATTTATGCCTCACGAAACGATGATTGTTCAACACTCATATAACACCTCTCATGGTGGCCATTATGAAGAAACTATTTTTATATGTGATATATATTATGTTTTTGTTTCCCTTAGAATTTTTTATTTTTAATTTATGTAATACCTTATGATTTCTATTATTGGTAAACGCAATGATTTTATTTTAGGAAGTGCGGACTACCGCCCCGTGAAAGTAATTTGAATCATTAATGCCATATGTGGGATGTATAAAGGATTGAGTAAATGGTATTATACATTATATTATACTGGAATTATAGTATAACTTTATATAATTATAATTTCATTCCATTAAATATGAAATATAAATGAAAGTAGTGTTCATGCGTACGTACATCTTACCCTCTCCATTAACGGTGCATTCCATTTCATACCTCTAAATGTTTTGTAATATTATAAATGCATGAATATAATGGATATATATTATATATATGATATATAAATTAGTAATATAATTCTGGATATGATGGATATTTCACCACATGAACAACTTGTAATTATAAGAAAGTTATTTTTGACTCAAGTACCAAAGATCGACAAAATGACCATTATTAACTTAAATAATTACATAATGTTCATAACATGGTAATAAGTTATATAAAAGGAATAATGAACATGTAAACGGTTCTTAAGAAAAAATAAATTAACACTAGTTTATTATTCTGGAGGTTAAAGAAAGATCGACTCAAGTCAGACACGAGGTAAGGGAACTTCTTAACCCAATTTCAATTCTTTTGGGTTAATCTCCTACTTTCAAATTATGTCATGATATTATTATGTCCTATATTGTATTTATACTTTATTTATATGTAAATATAGTGAATACACATAATAGATCTATTTTATTTTAAAAAATGATCTTTGTATGGGACTTCGTCTCAATCTTCTTTCATTGAGGCATATTTTGTTTTATACACAAATTATTTTTATATGGTGTATAAACCCCTTTGACTTTTAATTTTACTCAAAAGGAATATTTTTATACGAATAATTTTAACAAAATGACAGAAGGAATGTTTTTTTCTTACATATGCGGCGAACATGACTTCCCCGCCACCGTGAGAAATATTTGAGTTTCGGCTTCCTCTACAAGCCATAACTTTTTTTTAAATGAAAAATAAATATCAAGTTTTAATTTTCTTTTATTTCGGTATTGAAAATGGTTTTGAAAGTTTTTTTATTATATCAATGTGTTGTATTGATATCTTGTGATTGAAATGTGGAAATGTTATTTTTCTTTTATGCATATTTTATGTGATATGATTATGTTATGGTTCATGATATGTTTAAACCTTTTCATATGAGGAATGCATGGGACTTAATCAGTGACGGGTGGAGCCCGCTATAGCTTCTCGATGCATCGGCAGGTCTAATAAGACAAACTAGTGTCTTGGCATGAGGCCTTGACAAAATATTATTTGTAGTCTTGGAACAAGGCATTGGCTACGTGGTTATGATAGTCTCTCATTATGCATTCAATCATTATGAAAGTGGTTATTGATATTGCATGTGATTATTCGACTAGTTGAGTATCCATGTGAATAAGTAAATTGCATTATTTCATTTTACTTTTTCCATATTATGTTGAAGTTCATGTTTAAAAGGATTTTGTCTAGTTATACATTGCATTAAATGTTTATGTTTATTTATAAAATCTTCCCCTATATTGTTATCCTTACTGAGCATCTAAGCTCACCCCTTTCAATGATTTAATTTTTCATGGATGTGAAGAAGTATATTATGAATGACCAGCAGGGATTGTCTGAAAGGGATATGAGGGTGGAATATGAAGACTATGTTATTGTAGTTTTTCACTTTATGATGTAATGTAGCATTTATGAATGTATCTAGTGTTTCCAAGGCAACTAAACTGACCGATCTTTCGAGACTTGATCTTTTGTTATCATGCCAATGTTACGAAGTAATGCACCGACTCTGGGTAACTGGGGTTGGGGCATTACAAGTTGGTATCAAAGACAGTTTAGTACAAACCTTGGAAGCTAGATTTAGATAAAATCTGATTAGAGCACATAGCCCAAAGATAGGCATTGAGGATTAGTATATAAGAACTTCATAGAATTTTGGTATTATAGAGATTTTGTGAGTTTTCTGAGCAATAAATCTTTGTATGGATACAAGCAGGTAGAGGCGGCTTTGAAATAGATGTACCTAGGGGTAAAACCCAAAAACACCGCTTTGAGCTAGACTCGAACGGGAACTGCTGCACGAAAATGGGCCTTGCTGCACTCTTGGTTACAACACTCCCGGGGGATATGATTAGGATAATTATCATTTTCTTTAAAAACCATTATGAAGGACTTATGAGTACATACATCCTCAAGGAAAACATTTTTATGATTAAGGATGATATCCATAAATAGTTCAATTTATGTTAAGTGTTTTACAATTATGGAATTATGTATTTTAATTCATAACCTAATCTAGTTTATGCCATTGATTAGAAATGGCTCCTAGTGGGAGTAATGGAAACCATATCAATGCATGCACTTCGTGTAGGGATTGCCCTCCTGCTCAAGATAATTATTGTGGAGCTGGAGATACAAATGGTGCTGATCAACTTATCACCATACTGTGACATCTCACTCATGTTATGAATAGTAACCTTACTCGTATGGAGCACCCTGATCCGCAACATGGAGGATCAATGTTAGACTACTTAATGAGGCAACAACCGCCAACATTTAATGGGGGTATAAATCCATTAGTAGCTGAGCAATGTATAAACTCCTTAGAGAAAATATTCCATGCCTTAGGGTGTAGCGAAAGGGAAAAAGTTGTCATGGCAGTTTACCACCTCACTGGAGATGTCGATCAATGGTGGTCACTGATTCAAAACACAAAGGAAGATGAAGAAGTATCAAGTTTGTAATGGAAGGAGTTTAAGGAAATTGTCATAGAAAAATACGTTCCACATGACCATCGAGAAGATATGGAAAGACAATTTCTGAGTCTGAGGTAGAAGGAGGATGAGAATGTCCCAAAGTATTAGGCTAACTTTACAAGGTTAGCGAGGCATGCTACAGATTATATACGTAACCCAAGAATTAAGATAGATTGTTTCTTTGATGGGTTAATACCATTTCTCCGTTGAGCATTAGTATCACAATCCTTCTCAACATACGAAGATACAGTCTCGTGTGCTATCAAGACAGAAAGAGAATTATCTAAGTCTAATGACAACAAAGTAAAGCAGGAGAAGAAGAGAACGGTGGAACAAGAGACAGATAAAGCGGAAAAGGGAAAGAAGGATTTTCCATGTGATAATTGTGGGAAGAATCACCCTGTTACTTGCCTAATGGGAAATGGAGTATGTTAAAAATGTGAAGAAAAAGGTCACCAGGCTCGTGATTGTAAGGGAAAGAAAGAGGCTATCAATGTTGAATGCTACAATTGTAGGGAAATAGGGAATTATGAAAATTAATATCCTAAGCATTAGGGAAACATACCAGAGAAAATGCCAAAGGATCAAGGACAATCTTATGTTGTTACTACAGTTGAAGTGGAATAATTAATGTATTGGTGCTTTTGGACTCAAGGATTATATTACGGTTATAAGAATAATGTGATATATATAAGGATTTCACTACAGTATTTTTTGTTTTCATTAATGTTTTAATATGATGAAGGTAATCATATTTTTAGTATGTGACAATAAGTGTAACTTTACTTTGTTTGGGGAAACTAATGTTACAATTTATTTTGGAATTTAAGGACCTTTTAGAGAAAGTCCAGATAGAGGTATTTTGGATAACTATAAATGAAGGAATGAATTAAGTTGAACTTTGGATGGTATTGTTTAAGGTTATTAAATTTGTGAATATTATTTTTGGAATATTGTAATACTATAGTTTTAGTAAAAAGGACAACCTGTAGGTCGGGGGATAACCCGTCGCGTCAGACAAAGCTGTAGGAATCGAACCCACAATCATAGTGCGACAGGGCTTTATTACCTACCACTAGCCTACAGGAAGTCCCTGGTTATTACAAAATAGTTTTCCTAATCTAAATGGTATTTGTTATTATTTTGAACCTTGTACGATTAGGATAAATATAATAATCTTGAGTTCTATTATCTTTTTGAGTGAAAGAGGAGTTTGTGGTAGAAATTAGTTAAAGGATGAAACTCTACTTGTCAAGAATAAATATATATATAACTATCTCTTATTCTATGATTAAATTAATTCTTAAACTTTAGTAAAGGGATATTAAAACAAAAAAATTTGTTATCCTAATACCTTATGTCTTGTTGAACTGATAATATTTTATTTCAACATAGATTGAAGGTTTTGAGGCCCTCTATTTTACACTTGTTTGTGATTGATGACCTCAATCACTCCCTACAAATATTTAAGTTTTTCCTTCAATTATATGTCTCTAATTGACACCAATGTTCTTCTTATCGAGATCATAATTTTGTGGTGACTTTTTAATTTCCCTTTCCATCTTATTAAGGATAAATTCTATTAACCATATTTCCGATGTGGGTTTTCTACAAAGGTATTTTTTATTTTCAACCTTTTATTTTCAACGAAAAATTTCAAATATAGAGGGCGCAATTTATTGAAGGAGCGGAGAATGTAACACCCTGAGCTTCCACGATACACTTCTCTTTCAATAATGCAACAGCCTGCATTGTATGCAAGTTCAATATTCTAACGCACAACGACCAATCAAAAAAGCCATTATGAATAGTAATACCCACTTTTATAAATTATATATATTTTATATTTCAAAATGGACTTCATTTTTGGATTTGGAATATCAAAATTATCCTATGTTGAATTTTTTTTATTTTTCTGAGAACTTCCAATTTTTTATGAATAGTGAAAAATACTTAAAAACCACTTTTTTAATCAAAATAATTTATAGTGATAAATTATACTATTGAGTGGTTTTAATGTATAATTAGAATATATTTTTACAATTTTATCCAATAGTGTTCACTAGAATTTATTTCACTTTGAAATTGGACATAAACAATTCTCAATCTTTTGATATATATTGTTTCTTAAAAACACAGTATTTGTTGTGACAGCGGGAATTAGTTATAAAATTAATTAATGAAACTTACATGTTTGGAATTTTGTAAAATAGGCATCATTTTTGAATTCGGAATATCAATTATAGCTTAGGGTAAAATATTGCCATTGTTCTGAAAAACATCAATTTTTGATGAATAGTGAAACCACTAAGTGGAAGTTAAAAAACTGATTTTTCATTTAAATGAAACATTACCACTTCTGTGATTTGATTTTCAAAAATCCAACATACATTGTTGTCATTAATAAGTAAAATGTGGTTTAATGGGATTAAAATAATTTTTGGTGAATAATAACTTTTATGTTTAATTAATCGTGATTCAAGGTAATTAGTGAAATTTAAGGTAAAAATGACATTATAAAAATATGAAAATATCTTGACACTTGTCCTAACCCTATTTTATGAGTCATGGCTGACCAATAAAATCCAAGGGTCTACTTGGGGACCCCATGGAGCCACTATGGTTTGAAAATGACATAAAAACTTTTTATTTAATGTTAAAATAAAAATGTCACAAACATGAGTTGTTTTACTAAAACAATTTTTAAATGGGCTTATACCAATCATGTTTTTGACTATAAATATTAATTAGAAATATAAAAAGATTTCCTACATCAGGATAGTTTTTTTATAATTTTTAGACATTAAATAAATTAAATTATTTATGATACCACGATGATGTAGTGATTTCCTCATTAATTAACGATTTTAATAAAATGGAAGGATAATGTAAAATATAAGAATTAAACTAGTCCAAAGCCTATTGGATGAGTTGATTTCGAACCCTCATCACCTTAGCCTCTAAATATATAAGTTTGGGACCCTTGAAATCCGAAACTCATTATATAATAAAGTAACATTTCATTACTTTTCAAGAGTGCCCCTCCTCTTCTCTTATAAAAGGCCTCCACGACTACCACCTTATTTACAACTTCAAAGCAATTTGTCTTGGCCAACCTATGCCCAAATACTCTCTCAACTTCCTTATCTTACACCTAGAAGACTCCCATTGGGAATAATTTTTCCCAAGGAATCCTTTGGCTCATATCAAAAAGAGTTACCCGTTTTAAAGGTAGTGTTTTCTCTTGTGTTCTTATGTTTTATTTTGCTTCTCCAACCCCCTAAAATATTTTTATTCATTTATTTTGTAACAACACAAGTATCATCAATATACAAGGATTTTTTTATAATATGTATTCTAGCTACACTTACACACACCTACATCTAATGGTTAAAGAATATACTATTTCTGTGTATGGCGATTTCTGCCTCACGAAACAATGATTGTTCAACACTCATATAACACCTCTCATGGTGGCCATTATGATGATAAAATTTTATATATGATATATATTGTTTTTTTGTTTTAATTATGATTCTTTATTTTTCATTTATGTCATAACTTTACGATTTCCATTATTGGTAAACGCGATAAATTCATTTTAGGAAGTGCGGACTACCGCCCCCTCAAAGTGATTTGAATCGATAATGCCATATCTGGGATGTATAAAGGATTTAGTAAATGGTATTATACATTATATTATACTGTAATTACAGTATAACTTTATATAATTATAATTTCATTCCATTATATACGAAATTGAAATGAAAGTAGCGTTCATGCGTACGTACGGCTTACCCTCTCCATGAATGGTGCATTTCATTTCTTACCTCTATATGTTATGTAATATTATAAATGCATGTATATAATGGATATATATGATATATATGACATCTATATTATGAATATAATTCTGGATATAAGGGATATTTCACCACATGAACAACTTGTAATTAAAACAATGTCATTTTTGACTCAAGTACCAAAGATTGACAAAATGAAAGTTATTAACTTAAATAATTACATAATGTTCATAACATGGTAATAAGTGATATAAAAGGAATAATTAACATGTAAAAGGTTCTTAAGGAAAAGTAAATTAACTCTAATTTATTATTCAGGAGGTTAAATAATGATCGAGTCAAGTCGGACATGAGGTAAGGGAACTTCTTAACACAATTTCCATTCATTGGGTTAATCTCGTACTTTCAAATTATGTCATAATATTATTATGTCCTATCTTGTATTTATATTTTATTTATGTGTAAATATAGTGAATACACATAATAGATCTATTTTATTTTAAAAAATGATCTTTGTAAGGGACTTCGTCTCAATCACCTTTCATTGAGGCATATTTTGTTTTATACACATATTTCTTTTATACGGTGTATAAACCCCTTTGACTTTTACTTTTACTCAAAAGGAATATTTTTATACGAAGATTTTTTACTAAACAACAAAAGGAATGTTTTTTTCTTACATATGTGGCGACAAAGACTTCCCCGCCGAGGTGACCATTATTTGAGTTTCAGCTTCCTCTTCAAGCCATAACTTTTCTTTAAAATGAAAAATAAATATCAAGTTTTAATTTTCATTTATTTTGGTATTGAAAATGGTTTTGAAAGTGTTTTTATTATATCAATGTGTAGAAATGATATCTTGGGATTGAAATTTGGAAATGTTATGTTTCTTTTATGCATATTTTATGTGATATGATTATGTTATGGTTCATGGAATGTTTAGACCTGTTCATATGAGGAATGCATTGGACTTAATCAGTGACGGGTGGAGCCCGCTATAGCTCCTCGATGCATGGACAGGTCTCATGAGACAAACTAGTGTCTTGGCACGAGGCCTTGAAAAAATATTATTTGTAGTCTTGGCACGAGGCCTTGGCTATGTGGTTATGATAGTCTGGAATTATGCATTCCATCATTATTAAAGTGGTTATTGATATTGCATGTGATTATTCGACCAGTAGAATATCCATGTGAATAAGTAAATGACATTATTTCATTTTACTTTTTCCATATTATGTATAAGTTCGTGTTTAAAAGAATTTTTTTAGTTATACATTGCCTTAAATGTTTATGTTTATTTATAAAAACTTCCGATATATTTTTATCCTTACTGAGGATCTGAGCTCACCCCTTTAAATGTTTTAATTTTTCCAGGATGTGAAAAAGTATATTATGAATGACCGGCAGGGATAGTCTGAAGGTGATATGACTGTGGAAAATGGAGACTATGTTATTGATGTTTTTCACTTTATTATTTAATGTAACATTTATAAATTATCTAGTGTTTCCAAGGCTACTAAACTAATCGGTCTTTCGAGACTTCATCTTTTGTGATCATGACAATGTTACGAAGTAATGCACCGACCCTGGGTAACTGGGGTCGGGGCGTTACAGTTGGTATCAGAGGCAGTTTAGTACTATCCTTGGAAGATAGATTTAGATAAACACTTATTAGAGCACATATCCCAGAGATAGACATCGAGGATTAGTATAGAAGAATTTCCTAGAATTTTGGTATTATAGATATTTGTGAGATTTCCGAGGAATACATCCCTGTCTGGATACAAGCAGGTAGAGGCAGCTCTGGAACCGATGTACCTAGGGGTAAAACCCAAAAACACTGCTTTGAACAAGACTTGAAGGGGAACTGGTGCACGAAAATGGGCCTTGCTTCACTCTTGGTTATGACACTCCCGGGGGAAATTCTTAGGATAATTATCATTTTCTTAAAAAACCATTATGAAGGGATTATAAGTACATACATCCTCAAAGAAAACATTTTTATTATTATGGATTATATCCATAAATAGTTCAATTTATGTTAAGTGTTTTACAATTATGGAATTATGTATTTTAATTCATAAACTAATCTAGTTTATGCCATTGTTTAGAAATGGCGCCTAGTGGGAGGAATGGAAACCGTATCAATGCATGCACTCCGTGTAGGGATTCCCCTCCTACTCAAGATAATTATTGTGGATCTATAGATACAACTGGTGCTGATCAACATATAACCATACTAGGACACCTCACCCAGGTTAGGAATAGTAACCATACTCGTATGGAGCACCCTGATCCGCAACGTGGAGGATCAATGTTAGACCACTTTAAGAGGAGACAACCACCAACATTTAATGGGGGTACAAATCCATTATTATCTGAGCAATGGGTAAACTCATTAGAGAAAATATTCCATGCCTTGAGGTGTAGCGAAAGGGGGAAGGTTGTCATGGCAGTTTACCACCTCACTGGAGATGCCGATCAATGGTGGTCGCTGATTCAAAACACAAAGGAAGATGAAGAAGTATCAAGTATGGAATGGAGAGAGTTTAAGTAAATTTTATTAGAAAAATACTTTCCACATGACCATCAAGCAGATATGCAAAGGCAATTTCTGAGTTTGAGGCAGAAGGAGGATGAGAATTTCACAAAGTATGAGGCTAACTTTACAAGGTTAACGAGGCATGCTGTAGATTATATACGTAACCCAAGAAGTAAGATCGATCGTTTAATTGATGGGTTAAAACCATTTCTCCATCAAGAATTAGTATCACAATCTTTCTCAACATACGAAGATATAGCATCGTGTGCTATCAAGACAGAAAAGGAATTCTTTGAGTCTTATGACAACAAAGTAAAGCAAGAGAAGAAGAGAACGGTGGAACAAGATACAGATAAATGGAAAAAGGGAAAGATGGATTTTCCATTATGCGTTAATTGTGGGAAGAATCACCTTGGTACTTGCCTAAATGGAATGGGAGTTTGCTAGAAATGTGGAGGAAAAGGTCACCTGGCTCGTGATTGTATGGGAAAGAAAGAGGCTAACAATGTTGAATGCTACAATTGAAGGGAAATGGGGCATTATGAAAATGAATATCCTATGCATCAGGTAAACATACCTCAGAAAAGGCCAAGGGATCAAGGACAATCGTATGCTGTTACTATTGTTGAAGTGGAATAATTAATGTATTGGTGCTTTTGGACTCGAGGATTCTATTCTGGTAATAAAAATAACGTGATATATATAAGTATTGTACTGCAGTACTTTTTGTTTTCATTAAGGTGTTAATATTCTGAAGGTAATCATATTTTTATTATGTGACAATAAGAGAAACTTTACTTTGATTGGGGAATCTAATGTTACAATTGATTTTGGAATTTAAGGACCTTTTAGGGAAAGTCTAGATGGAGGTATTTTGGATAAATATAAAGGTTGGAATGAATGAAGTTGAACATTGTATAGTATTGTTTAAGGTTAAAACATTTGTGAAGATTATTTTTGGAATATTATAATACTATAGTTTTAGGAAAAAGGACAACCTGTAGGTCGGGGGATAACTCATCATGTCAGACAAAGCTGTAGGAATCGAACCCACAACCATAGTGCGACAAAACTTTATTACCTACCACTAGCCTACAGTAAGTCCCTGGTTACTACAAAATAGATTTCCAAATCTAAATGGTATGTGTTAAAATTTTTAACCTTGTACGATTAGGATAAATATAATATTTTTGGGTTCTATTATCTTTTTGAGTGAAAGATGAGTTTGTGGTAGAAATTAGTTGAAGGTTGAAACTCTACTTATCAAGCATAAATATATATATACCTATCTCTTATTCTAGGAATAAATTAATTCTTAAACATTAGTAAAGGGATATTAAAACAAAAAAAATGTGTTATCCTAATACCTTATGTCTTGTTGAACTGATAATATTTTAAATCAACATAGATTGAAGGCTTTGAGGCCCTCAATTTTACACTTGTTTGTGACTGATGACCTCAATCACTCCCTACAAATATTTAAGTTTTTCCTCCAATTATATGTCTCTAATTTCCACCAATTTTCTCTTTATCGAGATCATAATTTGGTGGTGAATTTTTCATTTCCCTTTCCCTCTTATTAAGGATAAATTCTATTAACCATATTTCCGATGTGGGTTTTCCACAAAGGTATTTTCTATTTTCAACCTTTTATTTTCAAAGAAAAATTTCAAATTGAGAGGACGCGATTTATTGAAGGAGGGGAGAATGTAACACCCCGAGCTTCCACGATACGCTTCTGTTTCAATAATGCAACAGCCTGCATTGTATGCATGTTCGATATTCTAACGCACCGTGACCAATCAAAAAAGCCATTATGAATATTAATACCCATGTTTTGAAATTATATGTATTTTATATTACAAAATGGACTTCATTTTTTGGATTCGGAATATCGAAATTATCCTATGTTGAATTTTTGGTATATTTCTGAGAACTTTCAATTTTTTATGAATATTGAAAAATACTTAAAAACAGCTTTTTTAATCAAAATAATTTATATTGATAATTTATACTTTTGAGTGGTTTTAATGTATAATTAGAATATATTTTTACCATTTTATCCAATAGTGGTCATTAGAAATAATTTTATATTGAAATTGGACATAAACAATTGTCAATCTTTTGATATATATTGTTTCTTAAAAACACGCTATTTGTTGTGACATCGGAAATTAGTTATAAAAATAATTAATGCAACTTATATGTTTGTAATTTTGTAAAATATACATCATTTTTGAATTCGGAATATCAATTACATCTTAGGGTGAAATTTTGGCATTGTTCTGAAAAACTTCAATTTTTGATGAATAGTGAAACCACTAAGTGGTAGTTAAAAAACTGATTTTTCATTTAAATGAAACATTACCACTTCTATGATTTGATTTAAAAATATCCAACGTACATGGTTGTCATTATAATGTAAAATGTGGTTCAATTGGATTAAAATAATTTTTGGTGAATAATAACTTTTATGTTTAATTAATCACGATTAATGGTAATTAATGAAATTTAAGGTAAAAATAATATATTATAAAAATATGAAAATATCATTAAACTTTTCCTAAACCTATTGGATGAGTCATGTCGGACCAATACAATCAATGGTTCAACTTGGGGACCCCATGGAGCCACTTTGGTAGGAAAATGACATTAAAAACGTTTTATTTAATGTTGAAATAAAAATGTCACAAACATGAGTTATTTTACTAAAACAATTTTTAAATGGGGTTATACAGATCATATTTTTGACTATAAATATTAATTAGAAAGATAAAACGATTTCCTACATCATTAAAGTTTTTAATTATTTTTAGACACTAAATAAATTAAATTATTTATGACACCATGATGATGCAACGATTACCTCATTAATTAACGATTTTATGAAAATGGAAGGATAATGTAAAATCTAAGAAATAACTTGTCCAAAGCCTATTGGATGAGTTGATTTCAAACCCTTATCACCTTATCCTCGAAATATATAATTGTGGGACCTTTGAAATCTGAAACTCATTATATAATAAAATAACATTTCATTACTTTCCAAGAGTTCCCCTCCTCTCCTCTTATAAAAGGCCCCCACCACTACCACCTTATTTACACCTTCCATCCAATTTGTCTCGGCCATCCTCTGCCCAAATACTCTCTAAACATTCATATAATACTACTAGTAGCCTCACTTTGGGCATAATTTTTCCCAAGGAAGCCTCTGGCTCAAATCAAAAAGAGTTACCTGTTTTAAAGGTAGTGTTTTCTCTTGTGTTCTATGTTTTATTATTCTTCTCCAACGACCTAAAATCTTTTTAATCATTTATTTTGTAACAACACAAGTATCCAAAATATACTAGGATGTTGTTATAAGAAGAAATCGAGCTACACTTACACACACCTACATCTAATGGTTTAAGAACATACTGTTTCTGTGGATGGCGAATTTCTACCTCACGAAACGATGATTGTTCAACACTTATATAACACCTCTCATGGTGGCCATTATGATGACACTATTTTTATGTATGAAATATATTATTTTTTTGTTTTCATTATTATTCTTTATTTCTTATTTATGGCAAAACTTTACGATTTCCATTATTGGTAAACACGATAATTTTGTTTTAGGATGTGCGGACTACATCCCCCTCAAAGTGATTTGAATTGTTAATGAAATATGTGGGATGTATAAAGGATGGAGTAAATGGTATTATACATTATATTATACTTTAATTATAGTATAAATTTATATAATTATAATTTCATTCCAATAAATACGAAATATAAATGAAAGTAGCATTCATGCGTACGTACGGCTTACCGTCTCCATGAACGGTGCATTTCATTTCATACCTCTAAATGTTATGTAATATTATAAATGCATGTATATACTGGATATATATGATATATAGGATATCTAAATTAGGTATATAATTCTGGATATAATGGATATTTCACCACATGAACAACTTGTAATTATAAGAATGTTATTTTTGAATCAAGTACCAAAGATCGAAAAAAATGACAATTATTAATTTAAATAATTACATAATGTTCATAACATGGTAATAAGTGATATAAAAGGAATAATGAACATGTAAAATGTTCTTAATAAAAAATAAATTAAATCTAGTTTATTATTCAGGAGGTTAAATAATGATCGAGTCAAGTCGGACACGATGTAAGGGAACTTCTTATCCCAATTTCACTTCTTTGGGTTAATCTCTTACATTCAAATTATGTCATGATATTATTATGTCCTATCTTGTATTTATACATTATTTATGTGTAAATATAGTGAATACACATAATATATCTATTTTATTTTAAAAAATGATCTTAGTAAGTGACTTCGTCTCAATCTCCTTTCATTGAGGCATATTTTGTTTTATACACAAATTTCTTTTATAGAGTGTATAAATCCCTTTTAATTTTACATTAACTAAAAAGGAATATTTTTATACGAAGCATTTTTACTAAATGACAAAAGGAATGTTTTTTTCTTACGTATGCGGCGACAATGACTTCCCCTCCGCCGTGACCATTATTTGAGTTTCGACTTCCTCTACAAACCATAACTTTTATTAAAAATTAAAAATAAATATCAAGTTTTAATTTTCCTTTATTTTGGTATTGAAAATGGTTTTGAAAGTGTTTTTATTATATCAATGTGTTTTATTGATATCATGTGATTGAAATGTGGAAATGTTATGTTTCCTTTATTAATATTTTATGTGATATGATTATGTTATGGTTCATGATATGTTCAAACCTGTTCATATGAGGAATGAATTGGATATAATCATTGACGGTTGGAGCCCGCTATAGCTCTTCGATGCATCGGCAGGTCTCATGAGACAAACTAGTGTCTTGGCATGAGGCCTTGACAAAATATTATTTGTTATCTTGGCACGAGGCCTTGGATACGTGGTTATGATAGTCTGGAATTATGCATTCCATCATTATGAAAGTGGTTATTGATATTGCATGTGATTATTTGACCAGTAGAATATCCATGTGAATAAGTAAATGACATTATTTCATTTTACTTTTTCCATATTATGTTGAAGTTCATGTTTAAAAGGATTTTGTTTAGTTATACATTGACTTAAATGTTTAGGTTTTTTTATGAAAGATTCCGTAATATTGTTATCCTTACTGAGCATCTAAGCTCACACCTTTCAATGTTTAAATTTTTCCAGGAAGTGAAAAAGTATATTATGAATGACCTGCAGGGATAGTCTAAAGGGGATATGAGTGTCGAAAATGGAGACTATGTTATTGTAGTTTTTCACTTTATGATGTAATGTAATATTTAGGAATGTATCTAGTGTCTCCAAGGCTAATAAACTAATCGGACTTTCGAGACTTGATCTTTTGTGATCATGCCAATGTTACGAAGTAATGCACCAACTCTGGGTAATAGGGGTCGGGGCGTTAGACATCTCACATTGTAGGGGATCAAACTGACAATGCCGCAACCTTATTTAAACCACACGCTAAGTAGGGGATCGTATAACCAACGATACCACAACCCTACTATACACCTCATGCTGAGTAGGGGATCATATACCCGACGATGCCTCAACCCTACTGAAACCACGTGCTGAGTAGGGGATCGTGTAACCAATGATATTGTAACCCTACTAACACCTCATGTTGAGCAGAGGATCATATACTCGACGATGCCACAACCCCACTGATCACGGCCCACTACGTAGGTGTTCATATGCCCGATGATTCCACAAACCCTACGGGGTTAACCTGCTAGATAGGGGATCGCCTCCCATGGACAAGTGGTAACAACAATACCAAGAACCCGATCTAGGGTAACAATGCTAGAGGATCTCGTTTCGGGCCCACTGAAGGGATACCCCAACTCTAACAGATTAGATATCCCATTGAGATGATCACAAGCCTATAATAGGTTTGTGATGTCGCTCAAACCCTCATAGGAATGAACCAATGGAGTACCCTCAACCACTTCTGGTCCAAACGTCGCTAACCCGAGCGACTCGCAACAACGCCACACTGCGCACCTCCAAGGCTGATAACAAGGCCACCATCGCTACCCACGCAAAAAAATAGGTATGATAGGATATTTACTCGCCCGAAACGGACAACCAGTGAAAAAAACACTATTCATCACAGCTTTCCCATGTGGGGCCCTTGCGACGATCTTGAAACTCATTAAGCGGATCATACCACGACGATCCCCTAGAAAAAACACACGGAATCGACAACTCGTTCGTCCAAAATGGACACCCGGTGGAAAAGGTACTATTCACCAAAGCTAGGTCAGATGGGGCTCATGCCTCGATCCCAAAACAATCGAACGGGTCACACTATTGCGATCCTCTCGAAAAAAAACACAGGATCGACTATTCATCTGCCAAAAACGGACTCCTGCTGTGAAAGTTGCGTTTCTCCGCAAACGCCAAAACCTGGCCTCGTGGGGCCCGCCCCCAAACCCAGCCACAGCACCTGAAAACCAACAAAAAAAGTCTTCCATACAATCAGGGCCTCAACACCACTGACTGCGCGTCAATCGGACGCTCTGGGAAGAAAATACAATGACCCGAAGTCAAATAATAATAAAATATTATTATTTTATTCAACGTTTCAAGCCCCCGAGCCAAAATCCCGACTCACAAAATTTTCAAAGTGAGTTCAAAAGTTCTCCCTCGACGCAAGGAACGTGTTGCCGTAGACGGCTCGCAAATCGGATTCTCGGTATGCGAGTTACAGGGGATTAATGAACCCCCAAAAAATCTTGGTCGGACCACCGCCGGCCTCACCGGAAACCACAGCGTTGCCCTCGGATTCTACCATGCCCCTGCTACCATCATCGGAATCTTCCATTCCTCACCGGATTCCGCCATTAACACTGCCGGAAAATTGGGATTTTACAAAAGAACTTCTGGGAGCCACCAGGAGCACCCCGGTGCTCCAAATTCAGATCCAAAAAAAGTTTCGGAAACCCCGGGACCCGAACTACACAACCCTTACAAAAATTTGAAGAAAAACAACAAAAAAACGGGATTTGAGATTTTAAAACTCAAACCGCCTTCCTCGCAGGAAAAACGCCAATGATCCGCACTCGAATGCTTCCATTGCACAATCCTGAAACGCCCGTCGTCGAAATCCGAGCTCGACGGCACCTTGATCGCGCGATTCGGCCACTGATTCGCCGTCGGAAGGGGAGGAGAAGGAGGAGGCACTCCTCCTCTATGCATCACATGTCCAAAAAGGGGTGGGGAAGATATTTGTTTCCAAAAAATATCCGCTTACCTCCCCAGCCCGACACACCCCCGACCCCGCACCCGACGCAGACAAGGATAAGGTCACCCCTTGGGTAAACCCAATGTTCTAAACTCAACCACGGTCTCAAAATTGTCATCAGATACTCTATTAAGAATATATTTGAGCCGACGCTTGTAATTAAACTTTTCCACTTATTTATGAAAATTCTCCTGATGGCATTTCTCACTGCAGGCCCGCGCCCTCAAAGTTTACACCTCTCCTAGGGTAAACGACACGTTCCGGATGCAACCATGCACTCAGATTCCCATTCTGAGATACCGTATGAGAGATATCATACCCCCAACAAGTGCATAGTATAGGAATACTTACTATTTTTATAAACTATATTCCGGGCACATCGGGCCTTGGAATCGCACACCATCTTCATGCCAAGCTCTAGAATTATTCGTAGAAATATTCTAAAGTCTGATAGGGGCCAAAACCTAAGTCGCTAAATCCTCCCCACCTTAGAACTTTTCTTCCACGAAAAACCATAAGCACAAGAAAGGCGAATGGACTCTCAACTGGGTCTCCCACGCCAGAAAGTTCGCCAACAAACACCCATGCCAAAACACACAAGTCAAAGGGACTCATCCACCACTCCTCAACACTATCGTCTTTGGTCGGCACTGAATCACCCGCATAGTTTTTAATCACGTCACAAAAATGTGTCTCAGTGGGGGATGGATCTCTCTTTCCTGCGCATTTGAAGCACGCTGAAAAAAACCCTCACACAGGGTCTTCCCGATTCCCTGAACAAAACCCGAGAAAGCAAAGGAAAGGGATGAGTACCCCTAAACAGTGTCTATCAAACTACCGCAGTAAGTATATAGGACACAATGCGTACCTCTATCCATCCATGGAGCCTCTGGGTCAACATCCCTAAGGGCATGCAGCTGTCCTCGCCCTCGGCCACCAGCTGCCTGAGCTTGGTGTGGACCACCTGGGGTGGGGGTGGTGGAAACTGATATTTAATACCACCTCCTGCTGCTGCACCAGCTCTGTTACCACTTCTTCCACCCGGCGGACCACCTTGCTCGAGATGCTCCCTCTGCCAAGACGGTTCATCGACCGACTCCCTCTCGGTAGCATGTCGGGTCGTACAATCTCTAGCAAGATTTCCCTGACCATCGCAATCATAACACCGCCTCTCCAGCAGCTGACCAACACTGGCATGCGAGCCATGTGAGCCCTGGGCCTCAGATCCTCCATCTGGGGGTCGCCTATGGAAACGTCGCCCACGCCCAGACCCCTACGTCTGCCGTCAACTACCAGATGTTGACATCTCCACTATCGCATGCCCGACACTAACAAGGGGGATCTTCTTAGCCAGAAAGGTCTCCACCACCAAATCTCACTCTAGAACTCCAGCATAGGTGCGCAGGCACAAGGAAACCACACCTGCTCGGATATCCATGCGTAGGCCCTACTCGAAGTTCTGATCCCTAAAGAACGGGTCCCGAAACATATCCAGGTATTAGTGAGATAGGCCTGTAAACCTCGCTAAGTACTCTGATATAGACAAGCCCTCTTGCCGATGCTGTCGAAGCCCCTATATCCTCACTGACCTCAGCGTCAAAGGATAGAACTCTTCCCTAATGATTCGCTCAAACTCAGCCCACACGAGCATCTCCTCGTCATGGGACTGTGTAACTAGGCTCCAAAATTGCTTAGCCGAACCATACAGAAGGCTCGCCGCAAATAACACCATCTGATCTGGGGGTGTCCTCACCATGTGGAATACTCGGGTGACTACCTCGAGCCATTCATCAGCTGGCTGGGGGTTTGGATCACCCCGAAACCTCAGAGGTCGCTGCCACTGGAACTCATGCCGCACACACAACCTCGTCCTGCAATGTCGGCACAACCGGCTGCTCGACAGTTAGAGGCTCAACTGGAAGACAACCTGGATTTTCAACCTCAGAACCTGTGCCATGGTCCACAGCCTCTACACGAGGTGGATCGTCAGCACAATCCTACTGCGGAACCCGCGATGGCTGTCATCATGGAGGCATCATGAAATATATTCAAGACGCACCAGAGTCAAAGAGTATATCTGGAGAGCTGACTCATGAAGGACAATAAAAAACCCAAAACCCAGACCTATATGATGAATTTACCATTATGTCCCTGTGACCAATGTACGAATGTCCCGAGTCAGATGTCAGGTTATCCACGTCCTGGTGTATGGATACGTTGGTCGCCGCACCAACATTGGAGTCTCTCGCCTGAAATCCAAACTCGAAACATCCTAACACTGACACTATGAAAACCAAACCAAACTCACATCTAGACCATCTACACCCTGAGATCCCAAAGATGGAACCTCCTCTAATACCACTCTGTCACAACCCGACCCAACGGGGCTCGAGCTTCAACACCCCAAGCCTGCCTCCAATAGGTCAGGGGCTGGCTTCTAGCACCGAGTAGTTGCTCACACAGATGGGAGGCATTATCATAAGGTACCTATACACACGCACCCACATACACCTCCATGAAATAGTGCAGAGATATATAAAACTAAAAAGTAAATGCATGCATACAACTATCCCACAACCAGCGTACACCAGAAGTAAAAAAGGGAAAAATAGGGCCCAACGAAAAGAAAACCACAAAAATGTCCAACCTACTATGGTGGAGAAAAAACACTGCCAAAACGCCTGCCAGAAAGCTCCCACGGCACTGCACTGGTAAACACCCCGGTCAGTCATGCTCACTCAGCTCCGCCTGCTCCGGGTCCTCATGGGACTTCATCGAAAGGCATGTGTTCGGCACAAGACACAAACATGCGTGGGCAAAGACCGTATAGGGGTGAGTATAAACATACTCAATAGGCACCACATAAACCCAAAACAAAAGAAAGCCACTGAAAGGCAACAGTTCGCTCATCCCATCCCGAGGGAACCCAGACGAGATAGAAACTCCATCTCGTGACCATCCTTGGCTAAACACAACTAGTCAACTCATCTCAGGTGTATGCCCATACATAAACCATGAAAAATCCAGATATACTCAGTTTGCGCACGAAGCCACAAGAGGTACCGACCTCATCACAAAAAAAAAATTCACAACTCGGAGAGAACACTCCACGATCATTGTCATCCCAGATGACACTAGACCGAGAGATACACTCCATCGGGTCCCACACAAACATCTCAGACACCACCCACGAGGTCACGCTCATAGGGTACCGTCACTGAGGAAGCCCCGCTAAAACAACATAACCACCAAACTCCTCTAATAGAGGATCACTCCTAGGGTCTGCTAGAAGATACCAGAACCCACAACGGTAGATGAAGATCTCACAGATAGGGGATCACTCTCAGGGTCCGCTAAGAGATACCACGACCCGATCTGGCACTCAATATAAACATGTAACCCAGATAGAGGATCTTCGCCCACGTATAGGTGGTCATGACGGTACCGGGACCCTATCTGTTAAATCTCGTGTTTTAGGGGATCGAACTGACGATGCCGCAACCCTACCGAAACCATGCGCTAAGTAGGGGATCATATTACCAATGATACTAAAACCCTACTATACACCTCATGCTGAGTAGAGTATCTTATAAACGAAGATGCCTCAACCCTACTGAAACCATGTGCTGAGTAGGGGATCGTGTAACCAACGATACCACAACCCTACTAACACCTCATGATGAGTAGGGTATCATATACATGACGATGTCACAACCCCACTAAGCGCGGCCAACTACGTAGGGGATCATGTGCCCGATGATGCCACAAACCCTACGGGGTTAACCTACTAGATAGGGGATCGTTGGCCGTGGATAAGTGGTCATAGTTATACCAAGAACCCGATCTAGGGTAATGATGCAAGAGGATCCCACTCCAGGCCCACCGGAGGGATGCTACAACTCTAACAGATTAAACATCCCATCGAGAGGATCACAAGCCTATACTAGGGTTGTGATGTCGTGCAAACCATAGTAGAAACGAACCAAGGGAGTACCCTCAACCACTGCTGGTCCAAACATCGCTAACTCGATCGACCCACAACAATGCCACACTGCACACCTCCAAGGCCGATACCGAGGCCACCATCGCGACCCACATGAAAAAACACGCAGGATAGGCTATTTACTCGCCCAAAACTGACAACCAGGGAAAAATTCACTATTCATCCTAGCTTGCCCATGCGGGGCCCACACAACAATTCCAAAACTAATCAAGAGGATCATACCACGACGATCCCCTCAAAAAAACACACAGAATCGACTACTCATTCATCCAAAACAGACACCCGGTGGTAAATGTACTATTAACCAAAGCTAACACTGATGGGCCCCATGCCTCGATCCCAAAACACATCGAATGAATTGCAGCATTGCGATCATCTTAGAAAAACACACAGGATCGACTATTCATCCGCCAAAAACAAACTCCTGGTGCGAAAGTTGCGTTTCTCCGCAAACGCAAAAACCCAGCCTCGTGGGGCCCACACCTTGAACTCGGCCCCAACACCCGAAAACCTACAAGAAATTCCACCGTAAAATTAGGGCCTCAACACCACTGACGGAACATCAATTGAACGCTCTGGGTAGAAGATACAATGGTCTGATGTTGAATAATAATAAAATATTATTATTTTATTTGACATTTCAAGCCGCCGGGCCAAAATACCGACTCACAAAATTCTCAAAAGTGAGTTCCAATGTTCTGTCTCGATGCAAGGAATGTGTCGCCGCAAACGGCTCGCAAATAGGACTCCCGTTTTGCGAGTTATAGGGGTTTAAATAACCCCTGTAAAATCCTGGCCGGACCACCACCGACCTCACTGGAAACCACCTCGCCGCTGCTGGATTCCACCGTGCCGCCACTGCATCTCACCAGATTCCGCCATTGACACCGCCGAAAAACCAGCATTTCACCAGAAAACATCCAGGAGGCACCGGGAGCACCCCGGTGCTCCAGATACAGATCTAAAAAATGTTTCGGAAACCTTGGGACCCGAACTGCACAACCCTTACAAAAATTTGATGAAAAAAAACCACAAAAATGGGATCCGGGATTTTAAAACTCAAACCGCCTAACTCACGGGCGAAACGACGATGATCCGCGCTCTAAAGCTTCCGCTGCACGATCCAGGAATGCCCGCCGTCGAAATCTGAGCTTGACGGCACCTTGATCGCGTGATTAGGCCGCTGATTCGCCATTGGAATGGGAGGAGAAGGAGGAGGAACTCCTCCTTTGCGCATCACACATCCAACAATTGGTGTGGAATATATTAGTTTCCAACAAATATCCACTTAAATCACCGGCCCAACACGCCCCCGACCCCCTGCCCAACGCGGAGAAGTATAAGGTCTCCATTACGGTAAACACGACATTCTGAACTCAACCGCGGTCTCAGAATTTCCATTCGAGACTCCATTCAAAAGTTATTTTAGCCGACACTCATAATTAATCTTTTCCACTTATTTACAAAAACACCCCTGGTGGCGTTTCTCACCGCATGTCCACGCCCGCATTTTTTACACCTCGCATAGGGTAAACGACATGTTTCAGAAGAAACTATGCCCTCAGATTTTCATTCTGAGCTACTGTTTGGGATATATCACACCCCCACCATGTGCATAGTATAAATATACTTAATATTTTTATAAAATATATTCTAGGCACACCAGGCCTCAGAATTGCACGTCGTCTTCATGTCTAGCTCTAGAATTATTCGTAGAAATATTCCAAAGTCTTCCAGGAGCCAAAACCCGAGTCGCTACAATTACCCTTTTACAAATATTGGTTTTTATACCTCAAATAAGGGTTTATTCATACCCTTAACCTACAATATCCCTTGGATGAATTTCAAAAATATTATATAACACCTATATCTCATTTATTTAATTTCAAATAGTAATTCCCTCCAATATAAAAATATTTAATTTATTTATATTTTCATAAATAATTGGTAGCCAGTGAATTCACAATACATTTTCATATGCTAGTTATACATATTCCTGATAACCTAATTTCTAGGATATAACAGTAATTTTATACTAACGGCATCTCACAGTTCATTTAAACTCATGATTTCATGAAATTCATGATACTAAAAAAATAAATTTATTTAAAGAAAGTATATCATAAAAACTCTCGGGTGTTACACATAATGTTTATGGTTTTCATCTAGAAACCTGCAAGGGAAACCATAGAGAAAAAATTTAACATCGTAATAAACTAATACCTCCTATGAATACCTACTATTTAATATTATCCCTATAACGTGATATCTCTAATCAAGCAGGTTGTATGCTGGTGCCATCAACCTTTGTGCTTGATGTCTCTTTATTTGACTTTGTATAAATAAAAAATGCCTATGGAACACAGTTCCCAATTATTTATTTTGGATAAATAATTTCCATTAATGGCCTAGGTTAAAATATTTTGGTAATGAACTGGAGAGAAATATTTATTCATTCATTTATCATTATTTAAATATAACCCATGATGCACCCAATTTATCCTACATCTTTGTGAACATATGTTATCCCAATTTTCATCAAAAAATAAATGTAAGTAACTTATAATAATCCATAGTAATAATATTAATGTCGAAGGATCCATACACACTAACAAATATAGGAATATACAATGATATATATAAATGTTGATTTCCTATTAGCACATCTTGTTCTAATAATATATCACAATGAGTAATTCCAAGTGCATATATGATAAAAAGGTTTATCAATGTCCTACGAGTATCCACCCCTAATAGCATGTTTCATTTTTCCTTCAAATTATATCCTCTGGCTATAGAATATATATTTAGGAATATCATTATAGAACTTCTAGGTTTTCATCATTGCAGGGACCTTCTATGACCTTGTAGTGAGATAACTAATCATAGGAAACTATCACATACTACGTTACATAGAGGAAAAATATTGATATGATAAAAACATTATCAAAACTGAAAATCAGGAATAGAAATTATCATAAATTTCACCTAATTTGGTTCATGGGAACCATCACGAACGGTATAAACATTCATATAAGCATACAAAAAGGTAAATGATATTGAATGGATGTATTCATTTGGAGTTTGGCCATATGATTGTGGGAAATAAGGAATCTTATGTATTATATCTTTAGTAAATGGGCCAATAATATTCCGAAAGTCTGAGGTTTTACTATTGGGGAGTCAATCCTGGTAATATTTATTCTCATTCTTATGGGATAAGTGGCATATGAGAACTGGGAGGGGGCTACCCTGTTCTGTGCAATGTTTTTAGGCGATGTAGACCCTACAATTTTAATTGTTTTACCACTCTTGATAGCCAATTTCCAAATCATGTTTGTGCACATTTTAAGTAGTAATATCAATTGACTCTAAGTTAGTTTCAGCATAAGGTACTATCGATGCGTATTCAAGAGACATGGATTGAGTGTTTTTGAAAGGGTATAACCTATGATTATCCCCACCCATAGGGACCTATTATAGGTCATGGACATGATGGCTAAAAAAATATATGTAGAGGAGCTAGGCATGGTCATTTTCACATGTTAAACGTAGCATCACCTGTAGAGACATTGGTTTTCATAGTACAATTAGTTTTTAATCAACCATTATTTCTTCATTGTTTGAATTAGGATGTCACATTCCATTATTTACAACATATTTTTCATGCCATGATATTGGATGTAGAAAAAATTATAGTTCTTTGGGTGTTATCTATGATAGATGGAGGTCAATATGAATTTTTTTATGTGCATTAGAGATATAGTCTGGTGATGGGGAAGCACTAGTTAGTGAATGATTTATTTTTTATATACATATAAATATATGATATTATATTTTAGTTGTTTTGTCTATAATCCGTGGTGGAAATAATTCAATTTTTATATAGTAATATTTAATTTTCTAATGTGGAGGGCCAAAAAAGTGGTATTCATTAGTGAGGAATGTTATTAGATGGGTGGTAGGAAAGTCGGTTATCTTTTGTCACAGTTGGTGGAGTAATCTATAAAAGCTTAGGTGGATAATTTTCCCATTGTTTTGGTTGTGTTCTAAGATCTTTTCATGAATGAGGTTATGAAAACTACCCCTAACATGAAATCAATTTTGGGAGAGGGTTTAACCATTAATGTCTAAAATTTTCATGGATCCCAATCAATTATTATTCACAGACCTATGAGATTTGAGATTTCTAGTAGTTGAACTGATGCAGAGGGGTTTCACCAAACTGAGAATTCATCCTTGGTGTGATCCAGTATTGTTCTCAAAGAAGGTGTTGGTAGTGAATGGTTGGGAATAGATTACCGAATGTTGAATTTGGTGACCATAAAAAACCATTACATGATTCAAGGATCAATGATCTATTATACCAAATATGGGGAGAGAAGTGTTTTTTTATTTCAACTTGTGGTCTACATATCAATTGATGAGGGTGAATGATGTGAATATTTTGAATACTAACTTTAGATGTAATCATCAGAAAATCTAGTTTTAGGTCATGTTGTTCAGTGTCACAAACACAACAATAGTTCTCACTAGATGAAAAAACAATATATTTCATTATTTTTTATAAAACATCATCATTGTGTCATTGGTTAAATATTTATTTACTCAAGTCCTGAAGAGTAGTATCTTGGGAATATCGTATTATTCTTGCAATCCCTTTGATTGAACCATCTCTACGAGAATATTTCCATGTAAAACTTTTGTCATGAGAGGTGAATTAATTATGAATTTGGTGTCTTAGAAGGGTGTAACCATAGAAATATTAATGATCGAGATAATTTTTTCATCATCAAAACCCGTTGATGTGGTAGATGATAGGAGTATTCTTAGTCAAGTTGGAAAATATTGTAGGTTTGTGTCCACTTTCTCTAGGTTTGCATCTCAACTGAAAAATGAGACTAAGAAAGTCTATGTTTGTGTGTAGAATGATCAATTCCAGGTGGTGTTTGGTTATATGATAGAGAAAATGGACAGTGCTCTAGAAACATCAGTCGAAAATGGAGGGTGTGGTATTTTAGTATATCGTTGATAATTTCTATATGGTCATAGGATGTGCCTTGATGTAGTAAAGTGTTTTAATTTATTATAGGTATATGAAATTACATCACCATGAGAATAACAATGTCATTCATTATATATATCTTATATCATTTGTGTTTGTGATAAACCTATGGCGACCTTACCTCATCTACAAGCACATTGTGTTTATCAAGGCCCAAAAGACCCAAATATATGTTTTATCCTAGTGGGGTTTGAATCTAAACCAGTGGTGGTAGATGGATTTTTGTCAAGATTAAAATATAGAGATATATTTCACCCAATGAAAGGGAATTGGTGTTGATGATAATCTATGTTGGATTTCATGAAGTGATGTGATTTTAGAGTTTTTAGTAGATTGGTAAGGGATGGAGGAGATTTAAGTGATGTATCTTGATATAGGGGATACAAATTTCCATGTTTTAATTTATTATATGACTATAGACTCATCCATTCTATATCCAGTGGATGAGTCTCAGTAGGGAGAGAAGAGGTAGATGGGATGTGTGACTATGTGGGCCATGGGGATGCTCTAGGGAAATGGTTAAAGGATGGTTATAATTGGATATTTTTTTCATAAATTCTATTTGTTCTATTGGATGTGAACGAATAATATCTTAATGAGTTCAACATTTTATCTATAGTGGTCCATAACCATTTCATTAAGAAATATTTTGGCTTACGGAGAAAATTTTAGTGGTTTGGAATTAAATGGTTGGTGGTAGAGTATGTGCATAACTATCAAGTTTGACAGTAAGTGAAAGTAGAACACCATGTTCCTAGAGGTCTGTTGTAACCTTTGGGAATTCCTGAGTTCAAATTTGAGGGCATATTAATAAATTTAATCACTAGGTTAGAGTGACATTAGGGAATTTGGAATATGTTTGTGTAATAGTTCAATGACTGACGAAGCCAATTAATTTTCTGAATAATGTGTGAGTTGAGTTATATGAATATCTTAAAGAGTAATTATGTGAATTAGGTGTTCATAATTCACATGGAACTGTGGGATATAATATCTAATAAGGATCCCCATTTTACCTCATGGGTCTTGGGGGAGTGAATTTTTTTTCTCCCAATTGTATTGTTGCATTGCATTCCATCCTCATATAGATGGGAAAATAGAGCAGACCATCTAGACAATTGAGGATATGTTGTAGACCTCTATCTTATACATTTGGGGATAATGGGTAAGGATGATTCCTTTGTTTTAGTTCACCTATAACAATTGAAACCAATATTCAATTCCCATGTACCATTATGAGGCATTTTATGGGAAGTTATATCATTATTCATTATGGTAGAGTGAGTTAGAGAGTTAGTAGTTACAGGACTTGATATAGTATAGAGCATGACAAATAAGATATAGTTAATCCAAGAGAGGATGATGGTTGAATAAGAACATGAATGCGTCTATATTGATCATATGATGAGGCCCCCAGGGTTTGAGGTCGAAGACCATGTGTTGTTGATGGGTTCTCCTCAATAGCTGTAGAAATGGTCTGGTAGGTGTAGTAAGCTATCTAACATGTTCATTGGAAATTTTGAGTTTTTTGGTCATATAGGTATGGTGGATTATTATTTGGATCCCCCGCCACAGCTCGACCGTTTCCATGATGTATTCTATATGTACCTGATTTTTTTGGTATCTTCTTAAAGACTTTCATGTTATTGACTAATGAAAATTGTACATTGAGGATAATGAAACATTCATATAGAGAGTAGTAGAGATCTAGGACCATCGAGAAAATGTGGTGAAAGGATGACCCATTTACTTGGTTCATTTTCTGTGGGCGCATATTCCACTAGGGGATAATACTTAGGACCATTAGTCATACATGTGTTCCAAATACCCGAAATTGTTTTGATTATTTAATTAGTTTTTTATTTAGTGATGTGATGTTTTTAGCCATTCTGTTTTATGGATGTGAATGATTTAATTGAAGGCGATGTGCGTTATGGATTGAAGTGCATGAATTAAAAATTTCTATTACTAATCAAGATGTGTTACATTATGACATGTTTTAAAATAGTGTGGGAAATTAAATGCCACCCAAAGGGGGAAATATATGGATATATCGGGAGGGTTTCCTTGATTTATATGCTTGTTCTAGTGTTTGGTGGAGTTCATGAAGTTTTTGATCATGGGTTATGTATATGTTGGAATGTTAGTGTAGATGGTTAAATGGAATGAAGGGGGTTTGTGACTATTTTCATTTGATTTAGTGTTGTTCTAGGTGATATAGTTGTGTGGGGAGGTCTATAGACATTTTTTGGTGTTCTACACTTGTGGTAGTGATTGGGTGTAATGAAATCTTTGAGAGGTATCACATGGGGTTGTTTCTCAGACAAACTCAATATTTTTATGTTTGGTTTTGATTATAAAGTGAGATAATTATTTTAGAGGTATTTAATCTAATGGATTGTGCCTTCATGTCCTGTTACGTTTCTAGAGGGGGTGTTGGAGGTGTTTAGAAGTGGATCAAAGAGGTTCTTGAGGAAGTTAAACTGGTAGTAAAACTAAAAAATGTGGATCATGATGTGAATGTGGAAATCATGATGTGTGTTTTAGTTTCATGTCTTCTGATGATCGTAATTCATGGCCTATTTTTATTGGGGTGTTATGGGAACAACAGATTGATCAGATGAAAGGTTAATTCACACAGCTAATAAATTCAGGCTAAGGAGCCATGTTTTTTGGATGAGGTTTTAAAAATGTGGATTTAAACAATTATTAATACAATTAGTCCATGTTTTCAGGGTTTTTATTGAGTGAAAGTTTTTTAACTAAAATGTCATTCTTAAACTGATAACAGACACTTTTATTCATACTGGTCACATTATGCATTGGATTGATGTGTGGTTGATTCCTACACATCACAAATGTCTCATGGATCATTTTCATAATGTACCAAAACAATATTAATGTAAAAATGTACCAAAAAATCTTAATGTGTTTGATCAGTTTCCAATATGTCACCAGTTATTTTTCTAAATTTAATATAAAAATTCATACTTAAAGTCGTACCAGCCACACTCTGCATTAGATTGTGGGGTGGTTGATTACTACACATCAAAAATGACCGATGGATTATTTTTCTTAAAGTATCAAAATAATATGAATTATTTTTCTCAATTTTCATTATTTCACTTGTTCTTCTTACTAAAAGTAATGTTAATTTTAAATAAAAAGAGACACATTGAGTGATAGTGGTAACTTTTTCTTTTTTCTCAATTTTGAATAGGTCAGTTGCTCGAATAACAACTACAATGACCCATAAATTTCATAAATAGATATCACATCTTAGTACAATAATATTCCATATATAACATAATTATCCATGCCAATATAGTTTAGGCATATTGTTTTTGGAAACACAGAAACATAAATAACTAGTTCATTAGAGTCTATCATTAGGTTATTTACTAGAAACCTTATTAAAAATATCATTACTAAAATCATTCTTAATAACATAAGGATGTGAAACATAAGAAAGGGTGATCATAGATGCTCAACAAGTGTAAATAAATGAGATATTAAGGATAATAAAAGGATAACATGATCATTATCCTGATTTCCATTTGATTTCTTTGTCAAATTAGAAACACTTCATTCTCTCCATTTATCACATTCCTTTAAGTTATCTCCAATGCCTTTGAAGGAAAGCAGTAAATGATGACAATGTAGGGGTCACAAGGTTATGAAGGATAATACGTTTATGGAAGAAAGTTTCTGTATGATTAGTCAAACATTTGATTTAGATTATTTTAATGTAATATAGAATAGAAAATATTATGGGAAAAACGTATTATATTTAAAAAAACATTACCTTATCATTGAATTATGGGTTTTAGCCTTGAATTCCAATCTCTAACAAGCATGATTAGTTTAAAAAAAACCTCCTCGACTTGAAAAAAGGAATCCACCTATATATGAAAATAATTCATATATTAGTAATACAAAAAATGAGTAAATTAAACATAGATATGATGCAATCTACTACTTCTATGAATGTCAGGTATTCATCCTATTTTTGTAAATTCATCCATCAGTATTGCTTCACATTTTTTTAGGAGAACATCTATATCATCTTGTGAATATGAGTCCTTTCAACAGTCATAGTAGTATAGGAAAAATACATATTCACAAAAGATTAATAAATATTTTAAATGAAATGGTAATTATCTTCGAAAATGCCTCTTCAGGGATACTAGTTTGATCTTGTAATATGATCTTTCTCATAAATTTACAAACATACTAACCACATTATTTTCCATTGGTTTGTTTCATACACAAAAAATATTGATTAGAAAAATTAATTTGTTTTGATATGTGAGTGGACAGGGAAATATTATTTTATATACCTTGATACTTGTCCATTCATAGAACTTGTCTTCATCCTTGTGCGTATCCCCTAAAATCATTACTTTTTTTTCATGATATTGATTAATCACCCTGTCATAACTAAATCCTCATTAAAAGATAGTATAAATTATATAACAAGATATTTAGTTATAAAACATTGGATGTATTGTACTGAAAATTGAAAATTCCATCTTGTGTGGATAGTTTTTTGGATATCCATGCATTGAATCTAGGAAATAAATATTTGTACTATCCAAATTTATTGCAATGAGTATCCAATGCTACATAAAACCACAAAAAAATATGTAATGGATGAAATAAAAATATATTTTATATAATTAAATTATAGAGTTTTACCCTGGAATTGTTGGTATTAAATTGTCTTTCATCTACAATTTTTCATTCAAACTATTTTATCATATCTGCCACTATTTCCTTATTTTTTTTGTAATATATTTTCAATTTTTTTTGTAGAGGTGATGTGAGGACTAACAAGTCTAAATTTTATTTAATGTTAAGATCCCTTCAAATGTTTTTTATATGTATGATTCCTAAAAATATGAAATCTATTTAGTCATAATTAACACAGTATATCAAATTTTGGAAAATCTATTCTTGAAAACATTCCTCATGTATATATTACAACTGGGCTGCATAACCAATCATAACCAAGTATTTTAGTTTCACTCCCAACACTAATGAAGTCTTGATCTCTCTCTCCATAAATATTTTCTTCAAAATCAACTATATGATTATGAATATTATATCCACATGAACCTTAAATGATAATAGATTTGGATATAGAATGGGTGGGGTAGTGGTGCATTCCGTATATATTTTTGATCATTTAGTCGATCATTTTGATGGTTTCGGGTCTCTCTTCCATTTCAACCCCTTCCCTTTTTACATTTGTAATAACATTAATTAGTTTAGAACGTTTTTCATTAATTGTTAAATTTTTATCTTGAGAAACAAATTAGAAATGAATACATCTTTGTCAATATGTTTTTTATAATATGTGAGGGGAATGATATGATTATTCTAGAAACTTTTTAGAACATATGAATATATTCCTCATGAATTGGAATAGATAGCTCGGTGCTCAGATCATGCGATACCCTGACTGACACTCAGAGATGAATTATTAGAAGTGGTCTGCTCTGTAGCATGTCATTTTTCATATTGAGAACTATATCCCTCACAATTAAGATATGGGTGGGTGTTTCTTGATATAAATCACATTCATTATAACAATATCTAATATCAGTATAGGAAAGGTATCAGTGTCTGACTGATTTACATTTCACATAAACATTTATTAGAACACTGATTAAGTAATCTAAGACATCTATTCAAGGGAAATGTATAACCTCATTCCTGGTGGGGGGAGGTCGTCACGCAGTGGCTATTCTTGAGTTGATTCTTCCCTTTTTATCCCCCCATTAATGTTTCCATTATCTATCTCTACCAGTGGAATTATTCTTCAATAGTAGATATTCGTTCTCTCAACTTTTTTATTAATTCAATTTGATTATCCTCTTGATTTTTTCTCTCAAAATATGTTTTGGGTATCACCCCAAAACCCACACCTCGGATATGACAATATTTGTTTGGCTGTTTCAAGGCCACCAATAGTATATGTTCATCTTGTATAGGTATTTCTTATTCATGTGACATTTTTGGATATAAAATATAGAAAAAATAAGTGATCATTTTTATGTAATAGTGATTTAAAGAAAAAAATTATTATGTAATACTTACACAGTTTTTCCCACACTTATTTTTATCTATTAGTATCTTGTCTTTATTTACACTTACCTCCTTCCATAGCACATGGTGTGGGATGGAAGTGTATTTGGATTTGGAGTCCTCAATTTTCATATAAACAGTGTTACATAATTATGAAGACATAAAAGTATTATGGTAGATTTAAAATATGTAGCCTTTTTTCAAGATAAGTGTACCCCATATTTTCTTTATGGTAGTGGTGTGATGGTTTTGTTGTTTTCTCCTTATTTCCATCACTGAGTTGTTGTTTCATAAAATAAACCTGTCAAATTGATGAATACACATAGCATTAAGCAACACATGAAGAGAGAAAATGCACCTGAAAAGACACATCAACACGATGGATAATAAACGCATCCCCTGTTTCTGGGGTTATTATGTGTACATAGATAAGTGGTGGGTGTATGTTTATTTTCCCTTAAACATCTTTAAGATGATGCCTTGTTATGATTGTGTGAAATACTCTGTGAATATTTCTAGAAAGCATTAATATATATTTATTATGGGATTAATCTACTATTAAATCAATTTAAAATGGACATTTAAGAGTAAGTCAATGTTTTATTATTTTATTTTTTTTAATAAAATAATGAAACGATATCATAATGTAACCATACTTTCATCCCACATCAGGGCCTTATATCTAAGCACAACATGCTGCCACTTATCTACATTAATAGTCAGGAATTTCCAAGTGAAGATTCCCATATAACTAATGAAAATGGTCCTGTTAAGGTTAACATGCTATCCCCACACATTCCATATTACCTCGAATTTGATTCCATTGACTTTTGGCTTAATGAATTTTTCTAACACCGAGAAACTATGGCGCTCCTCTTTTTTTGTGTTGCAGGTCCTTATTCTTCTACCATTTCCCCATAATCAACATTTTCAATATGTTCCTCGGGAGAGGAAGCATCGTCATATGAATATGGTCATCGTATATCTTCACTGGGAGTAGTAGTAGGTTGAGAAACCTATGGTTCCTCAGGAATGGGAGATTCAGTATATGAAGAAGGTTGTTCCTCCACACTACAAGTTGCAACAGGATGAGAGACCTATTATTCCTCAGAATTGGGAGCACCAGCTTGTTCAGAAGTCATTATCTGCAAAATTGGATTAACATTTAATTTAGTGTACATAAATTTAGATCCAAACATATAATAACACAGGGTAAGACAATTTATATTAAAAAATAAATGTAACCTGATTATTGAACTCTCCTTTTCTATTTTAAAGGCTGAAGGGATTTGAACCCTCTATCAATGATCCAAATCCATTAACTGTGGTATCCTCTAACAAACAAAACACCATCTACATTGTGACAACTATTTAATTATTGTAACCTCCCAATGAAAGGGTCGTCCTTAGTAGAATTTTTATCTAACCCTTTTGTGGTTCTGGTTGATAATAGAACGATTGACCACTTTCGGTTTGTGGGATCTAGAACATAAAACACATATACAACATGTGATTTCATTATAAACGGTTCGTCTTTGTACCCTTATTTACTAAAATCAATTTTTATGAATCCTAATTTATCTATTTTAACAACACTCCAGTTATCAACACAATTTTATTGAAAAATTGACACATGGAATTTTTTATAATACCACTCCCAATTTTTTTGATGATGCCAAAGTATGACATATTTTGGTAAATTGGATTTCTATCCTTAGTACCTGAAACATGCAGCACCTCATCCACGAGTGTTACTCCACTATTTTTCATGGTATAACTTTCATCATGTTCATTTTTTTAGAATGTATAACAATTAATTGCATAACCATTTTAAGATAATACATACATACTTGGTCCTCCTCCAAGCCATCAAAGTCTTTCTAAAATTGAATCTGGATTTTCATTTGACTCTTTAAAACTATGATCCTGAAACCTTCATATAAACTATTAATTATGTTTATTTGATATCCATATTTCATGACATGATGGATTAAAATGCCTATGAATATCATTATGGGTTTCAACATATGGGAATCCTCCAAACTTTTTTGCAAAAAATAAAGGTGGTTCTTATCTTGTTCTATAATATTGACTGTGAAAACAGCTCTTTCATAAATTCCTTCACCCGCAAGACTCCCATTACGACAAGAATTTGGTATACTAATGATTTCGACACTCGAATGGTATTAATTATAGAATTCAACACCTTCCTCTATAATATATCGATCTGCAATACAACCCACTGTCCAACATTTATTTTTAAAATAACCTTTAAAAATATTCATATACCGTTTAATGGGGTGAATCAATCTATTGATTAAATGACTACATTGTTGAATCTCTCTCACCATGTAAACCATCAAATGAACCATCATATCAATGATTTTTGGCTGGACGAACATTTCCAATTCACATAATATGATAGATATTTTTATTTCATTCTTCACGAATTTCTCTTGGTCTATAACCTTGATAAATATTGATTTGAATATGAAATAGAAATTTGTTAATGTTTGACAATATTTATTAGAAAAAACATTATGTAGAGCAAGAGGCATTATATCTTTCATAAAAACATGATATTCATCTGATTTCATACCCTTTAACTTTAAATCATTCATTGACATGATGTTCATGTTATTAGATGAATACCCCTCTGGAAGCATTACATTATTCAAGATGTTTCCAAACTAATATCTCTACTACCTGAAAACAGTGATAGTAACTAGAGGAAGAAAAGTTCATTTTCACCCTTCAATGGAGCTAAATCTTCATGTATTATCATATCAACAATTTCCAACCTTGACTTAATTCCATTCTATGTTTTTCCTGGTGCATTTTGCAACATGTTGATGAATCTATCCCATAAATATTTTTCAACATGTATAATAACATGAAAATGTACAACGTACATAAAATTCCAGTATGGTAATTTAAAAAAATCTAATATCTTTTTCCAACATATTTTTTAAGTATTTTTGAAAATGGTTTACCAAAAGTAGTGTCCATATATTTTACTTTCTCAAATAGTTGATCACCATTTAGTGAAGATAGTGTTGTACGTTCTTCTAAATTCTATTGAATGATGTCATCCAAGATAGGTACTTAGGCATCGGGGTAGAAATCAATGATGTCCTAGACATATGATTTTTGATGAATGTTTCAACCTTATGGACATTATTAAATTTTCATAGATGGTACACCCTTTAGTTCCTTTAATGTTATATCTTAACAAATTTTCATATGTAGGAGAGTCATTTATCATCCTATAATACATGAATCTCAACGTAAAATATTAATTTATATAAGAATCATACAACGTAACACTTGAATTCCATAATAAATTCAAATCCTTGATCAATAGAGCTAAATAAACATCAATATCATAACCCAGTGGTTTTGGTTCTGATATAAGAATAGATACCGTGATGATTTTCATTTCATGCACCACCACAATGTAATGTTATAATTTAACAACATAACCATCCATGTACAGTGTGTTCTACATTGAAAACCAAAATGATTCACTCTATTTGTAGATAATGAAAGACAAAGGATTCTCGGATCATTTTCAAATTCAGGATACTCGTGATCGACTCTCTTCCACTGAGAAGAGTCTTCCTAGTGAGGTAGTTTCCCATATATATATATGGTATTTCTACGTGCAACATCAATTATCCTATAGTCTCCGCACTTCTATATAGGTTCTTAAACTATGGAATGATTGGAAGGTATCATACAAATTTTATAGGTCAAGATTCATCTCTCTTGTATCAAGAAGCACCACACATTGTGAATTATTTAAGTGATTTTTATTCCTTGAAAAATAGTGTATAGTCATTCAGGATGGAATGTATTCTTTCATAGATCACACCCATCAAGTGTAGAATTTTTTTGGTGTCATATTTTTGGTTTTGGAGCCCATTATCTTCTTGGACCATATCATTCAAGAGAGAATGTAGTTCCATAAAACTGGTGTCACTTCATCTATTGCATACTTTCAAATTATACATCGTCAATATGAATGAAAATGTTGTGTATTTAGTAAAACCACAATACAATGGAATCATTGAAAAACTCTTTAACTTGTCAAATATTTTTGTGAAATCACAAAGTTCATCTTCAATTTTCCTTTTCAATTCCTCAATACGATCAACATCATCATTCACATCTATAATCAAATCCTTGATATAGTCTTTTTCATTTCCCACACTTGTAATCATATTAGATAATCCATAAAATGAAGTATTATCCTAGCCACAAGCTACATTATCTTTCTCCCCATGTCTATTCCAACATTTATAACTTTGATCTATTCCAGGATAGATAAATTGTTCTTGGAACTCCTCGTGACAAGTATTTATTGAATAAAAACGGTGTAAACATGGACAAAGGATATAATAAGGGTCATATGTATGATATTTTGAAAATTTGATGAACTATTTCACTCCATATTCATACTCTTTTTTTAGGATATTGGTATTGATAAATTATTAATTCATATATATCCTACTTGAATTGGTAATATTAATAGTTAACAAAATAAATACATAAAGGGTCCTTTCAAATAAGGGGAACTCAACATTTTAATGATAGTTATTATTGAATTTTTATGTCTGAGACTCATCACCATATAAGCTAACACCAAACTAGAAAGAAGATGAAATTGTAGAGGACTCCCCTAATTTAAAACATTCAGGTGATGTTGAATGGAATGTAGGCATAAGAGTTGCAATGGGGTTAAACATTATTTCAATTTTTTCCAGATTAAAGTCCTGATGGATATCCTATGGGTTGGATTGAGTTAGTGACATTACCTTGTCA